>CM057342.1:470381742-470997785 GCA_030015575.1 Agapanthus africanus
ATGAGTTGTAGTCTAGGATCAGGACATGGTCGCTGCCAAAGAGAGAGAGAAAAGAAACACTCAGCGTGCACTCTAACCTATATCAGAATGGTTAATCACTTTATTTAATCAGGATGTCTCCCACTGTATCCTCAAATTCTCCTCCAAACCCAAAAGAAGAATTAGTCGGGATCATCTAAAATCACCCGAGGAGTAAACCAACTCATCAGTGGGAATCAGGATCCAACTATCATCGCATGATAACCTGATGGAATCCACTCAAGTTATCTCACTCCAGATGGTATGCGCATGCCTGGCAAGTTTCCTGTATGTTTGAAACTCCCGATGTTATTTTTACCCCATGCTCTTATGACCTTGACGAAAGTCAACAAATTATAAGTCACATGTTAAGTTCTACCCGTCATTGTCCAGGTTAATTTGAATCCACCCGTACTCGCCCTTGACGAAGTTCAACAAGGCTGTACGACTGTTCCAAACCAACGCATCTATCTATGCAACAGAAAAGTAACAAACAACTACCATACACTATGCCTTGACGAAGGTCAACAAATATAGCATGAATACTAAGTGCTACCCATCTGAAATGACGGAGGGTTACGAATGGTTTTTGGCAAAAAACCTTTAACGTAATGAACTTGATATCGTTGAAGGAAGCTGATAGCTTTTTACAAATATATAGTGGCGAAAACTTTTGCTAAAGAGGTCACTCTCGGTGAAGGGATCTCGGCTCTTTCTTCATGGAATGAGGTGCCGGATATTCAACTGAATATCTCGATGCAAAGCAAAAAAGTAATCGACTAAAGTGAAGTTATTACCCTGACGCAAATTTCTGCCCAAGAGGTCATTCCCGGTGAAGGGATCTCGGCTCTTGCCTCATCGAATAAGGTGCTGGATATTCATAACCGAATTTCGCTGTGCAAAATAAAAGAGAACGCCCTTGTAATAACAACTTTTGAAAATTATTCCAACAACATCGAATAGGTCTATTTTCCTTGCATTGATCAAAATCAACGCAATCCCATCAATTAATCATACCAGAAAAGAACGAAATTATGATTTACGTATATGCCATCCGCATTCGCCACTGGGCCCCGTCATCACCCGTTAGGTTACTTAACTGACGACAGAGCGGGGGCTGAACTAGCGCGGGTGTAAAACATATACAACATCTACCAGTATATATATAACAATATATAATAATCGCTCCAGGAATGATAAATGCAACATCATAGATAAGCGATAAGCATCACAGAACAATACAGATAATCTGGGAGCCTCGGGTTTCCTTTAAGCCGCAAGTGAAACTCGACGTTCCTTTGGTCATGTGTATAGCCTGTGCAATGAAAACCTAGACCCCTACGGGCGCGGCAAGTTACCCTCTAAAACCAGAAGTGAGGCAACCCCCTTCATCAAAGTGAATGGGCCACCCGGCACTTCACGGAATCCGGTAACTTGAGCACCCCTCCTTGGGTCAACCTGTACCCCCTACGAGTGCGGCGAATAGCCCGCCAATTCTAGAGTGAGGTCCCCTCCATCTCAATGCCATGAGATGTGGACCCGTTTCCCTTCAGAACCTGGCTATCCGGGCACTCCATCGCGGGGTAATCCTAGTACAGAAAAGAAAATATGTACAATGGTGACATCGACCTCAACCCGGTCGTGCCCCAAATAAATAATATACAAACAGGCAGTGACGGAAGTCCATATGTAGGACGCTCGCTCCGCGATATCAAATGTACAAATGAAACTAAACTATACTAACATTGCATCCAAGCTATCCACCACAACGATTCCTCCACAACACAGCACAACACAGAACATCAACGTGAATGTCACGTTCGCAAACCCGTCTAAAAGAACTATAGCAATTAGACAAGTTATACCGCTCTAATGACATTCAAGGTCACAGAAAGTAATGTATGTACTGAAAACTATGACATTAGAATTCTGCACGCAATTAGCAAACTAAACCAATTTCCAAAACCATGAAAAAAAAGTGAGCTAAAGTTCAAAAAACCGACCGTTTAAAACCAATTCGGAAGTCCGAATCAAAACGAAACGCGTCCGAACCTTCGCGGGCAGTTATAGATCGAAATTAACTTCGAGTCGGGGGGCCTAGAGGGGGTACCCTACCCCAGAGGCTACCACGAGGTGGCCAGGGGGTGAGGCAGACCCGAAACTGCCCAAGGTGGGGCAGTTTCGGGGCCCCACCGCCAAGACCTCCTTGTGGTGGTCTTGGGGAGTGGGCCCAGCCGTTCGGTCCCCCTCGGGGATTCCCCGAGGTGCCCATGCACCACCCCGCGTCTTCTTAGTTCAAACCGTGAGCCCGCGGGGTGTGCAAACATCTCAAACTTTCAGTTTTTGGAACTGTTTTTGTCGGCATTTTTTGCACGACAAAAACGACAGATTTCTAATGTCGTAATGAGTTAACTAAGGCTTATGAAGTGTCTCTGGTACCATGTTGGGTTACGGCAGCGCCCCGACCATCAATTCGTGGCCAAATGCGGAACAAAAATTTATAAAACTTGGCGCTACCATAACCAATTACCCGGATCTACCCATAAGCCCTAGATAACAAAACATGCAAAGGAGTTAGAATGGTTATACTGAATAGATCCGTGTCCTTCGGTCTTCAACCATCATTCCAAGCTCCTAGGGGCTTCCTTGATCAAGCTTGATCTCCGGTCTTCCTCCATCGAAGATGATCCACCCGAGAGTCTATGCAACGAGCTCTAACCTCATACCCGAAGCAACTAGGGCACCTAGATCGCTACTCTAGATACCGTAGATGAAGTAGAGAGTGATGAAGGATTAATTTGTCTCAAGACACCCAAGGATTCTCAACTCATGAGAGGGTTTGGGTGGAGCTAGAGGAAGAAGAAGATGCCATGAGAATGAGGTGTTGAGAGCAACTTAAGAAAGAGAAAAAGATATGAATAATGGCTTGGTTGATTATTGTATATTGTGAGAGTTGATTAGAAATAATGGAGCCATCACAATAAATATATCAAGTCTCCAGAATATCTAGAGTCAACAAAAATATCTCAAGCCAACATAATCTCATAACAAACAAAACCCTAAGCATGCTAAAATAGTAACCAAGGGTCACTAATTAGCCATGCCACCAAAAATGCAATAAACACCTCATCCTACACCTCAATAACCTTTTAATCCAAAAAGGTCTAAACCATGATGAGGTGTAATCTTCTAAAAGTAATATTGTAATAAATTACAAGAATACCCCTCAACCGTATATACATACCCGCATCCGTATTCTGAAGAATATGAATACAAAGAGATGAAAATAATCCAACAAATATAATACTAGGATCCGGCTTAAACCAAAGCCCACTAGTATTATCCGTCCGATCATGATCCATGCACAAATGCATGTATATGATCGAACCCTGCCATAAAACCATACGGCCTCTACAACGTTTCGCCCGAAGCAGGGAAACCCTCTGTGTGGGACTCTAAAGACTCGTCAATACGCTGGTAGTGGGTTTAACCACAGGCACGTCAGTGGCACTAGCTGTACGTAACGGCTACCCAGGAATTGAGCGAAAGGGAGGCCGACGAGCAAACTCATCCTGAAACCCTACTGAGTCTGACAGTGACAATATCCGTACAATCCGGTCCGTTCGTCTATGAGTATCGCATATCGAGTCTAGGGGGTGGATAAAGTCAGACCCCTAATAATGCGGTATTTAGTGTCGGTATGAAGCCTATCACCACCTGAGAAACTACTGATCCGAATCAGTAATTCTCGACTACCTTGGCCAAGGATTTCTGGTGATGGCCACCCGTGCGCTCCGCGACATCAACCCCCAATACCGGGAGAGATGAATCCCCCGATGATGGCACTGCCTCCATGTGGCTCGGGACTGTATCCAAATAAAACCTGTTTGCATAACTCCTTTGAGCCGTGGTAGGATAGTAATCAAAGCACAGTGGGAACTCACACGAGACAAATGACGATCTCAGGTCGATAGACTAACCTGTACACATGTCACCAGGGAACTGTTATCTGACAATAGGTATAATACCAACTAGCATATTCCCGGTGAGTCCGTCCGGTGTACTCATAACCCAATGAGCACCTGTATATATCTTAGGTGAACCAACTAACACCAATGGCTTATGAGACCGGCCACCGCCCCTTGTCGGGGTCTCGATCCGTACACACTAGTCAACTCTTGGAGTATCGATACCCAGTCTCAAAACTCCTATGACTAGGGATATTTTAAGGATGTGCTTATAAACCACCTAGCTCCCACGTATATGATCACCATCATACTGCTGGTAGTCAAGCAAGAATCCTATGGGCTCTATCAATATATAATAATGATCTGTAATGTCACCTGAAGCATGTACACGATGATAAAGACAAACCAGATAGCATACTATCATCTCGAGTAAGACTGTCCTACCGGTATAGGTCCTCCCTCAATCATTGCAATCATGTTCCTGCGATCCAATAATTGACTTGAAGGCGCTATAGCCAACAATTGGATGAAGGACTGCCGGGCTTTAAAAGCCAAGAATCAGGACATGAAGCAAGTTGTGGGTTCGGCTTCAAGTGTGTTCGTGATTGAAAACTGTTTCTCTATTAACTCTACTTCCTGGATATTGGATACTGGATCTGGATCTCACATCTGTAATTCTTTGCAGGCTCTTGGAAGCCATAGAGTTTTGAAGAAAGCTGATATGACCCTCAGGGTTGGCAACGGAACCAGTGTGGATGTTGTTGCAGTGGGAGAATATCACCTAAGATTGGCGAGTGGATATATTTTGTTATTGCATAACTGCTTTTGTGTACCCAGTATGATGTGTAATATTATATCTGTATCTTTATTATCTAATAAAGGAAATAATTTTGCACTTGAATGCAATGTCATAAACTTTCACCTAAATCATGGAATGATTGGGTCAGGTACACTAAATAACGGAATATACGTTCTCAATCAAAATCAAGTTTTCAACGTCAAAAACACGCTAAAAAGAAAGTCTCCAGAATCAAATCAAGCTTTCTTATGGGTGTTAGTGTATATTCCCTAGAGGCCATTACTGTATCATACTAGTTTGTATATTACTTAATGGAAGCTTGGGATATTCACAGTTGTATAGACAATCTTGCTCAAAATGGTAGTATGCTACTTGGTTTGTTTCTACTTTAATATGTGCATGTGTTTCTTTTAGCATATCGCTTATATATATTAGTGGAGCCCTTAGGATCTTTTCTTGATTACCGGTGTTGTGATGGCAGTCACACTTATGGGGGCTGGGTAATCTACAAGCACATCCATATACATGTCCCTAGTCGTAGGATTATCGAGACGGGGCATCGATACTCCGGAGTAGACTAGCGTATGCGCTTTTCATCCCAGCAGGGGAGATGGTCTGTCCCACAGCCATCAGTACGTTATACTAGAGATAGTATGCGGGTGCTCGTTAGGTTACGAGTACACTGGACAGGACTCATCGGGAACTGTTGGTTGGTACTATTCTTATCGTCAGATAATAGTTCCCAGGTGACAGGAGTACAGCTTAGTCCGTCGACTTGACACTGCTACTACGCCTCGAGTGTGTTCCCACTGTACTTTGATTACTACCTTACCATGGCTCAAAGGAGTCGTGCAAACAGGTAGTAGTTGGGTGCAGTCCCGAAGCACTTGGAGGCAGTAGCGGTTAGATAGGATTCGTCTCTCCCGTTATTGGGGGTTGATATCGCGCTGTGTCTAGGAGAGCCATTACACAAAGTCCCTGGTCAGGGCAAGCGAGAATTACTAGTATTGTTTCCAGAAGTTTCTCAGGGTGTTCTGGGCTACACTCCGGCACGACTTGTACCGCTATTAGGGGTCTGACGTTTACCGCCCCGTTAGGCCCGACATGCGATACTCATAGACGAACAGACCGGACTGTACGGAGATTGTCACATTCAGGCTCAGTAGGAGTTCGGATGGGTTCACCTCATCGGCCTTCTTATCGACATCTACCTGGGGACCGTTACGTACAGCTAGTGCCGCTTGCGGTCTGTGGTTAAACCCACTGCCAGCGTAGTGTCGAGTCTTTAGAGTCCCACACAGAGAGTTTCCCTGCACTGGGCGAAAGGTGTAGAGGCCGTATGGTTTTACGGCAGGGCTACGATCACTTACGTGCACTTATGCGCGTATTCTGTTCGGGCAGACAATGCTAGTGGGCTTTGGTTTAAGCCGGATCCTAGTATTGTCTGGATGGATTAGTTTTGTCTTATGTGCATTCGCATTCTACGGAATGCGGATGCGGGTGTGTATGCACGGTTGTGAGGAGCGAAGAAGAAGGAGGTGCCTCATTAGGGTTTTGACCGTTGGTTCGGTCAAAACCATTATGTGGTGAGGAAACTATTTACTAATCTTTTTAATGATAATTGTGTTATGGCTAATTGCTTTGACCATTTGACCATGCTTGACCATTTGACCTAGTTGACCATTGTTGACTTGGACTTTTCTTGAGAGCACCAGATCCTTCCTTTGCTTTTGGGTTTGTATTTGATTTGACATGATAATGGTCAAATCAATGTAACCATCACACTTTATCATGATAAGAGATTAGTAATTATTTTGTATATGGATCATTATTTTTTTCTCATTCTCTCTCTTCAAGTGAGAGCTCCCATGGTTCCTCCTTCTTCTTCCTCTCTTGATTTTTATATAGCTCTCATGTGTTGAGAAAAATAGAAACAAAATAGATAAACAAATCCACCATCATCTTCTATACCACCTTGGACTTCAAGAATGGCAAACTTGTTGCCCTAGTTACCTCGGCTTGAGGCGGATCTCGGACTACAGACTCTCGGGTGGATCGTCTTCGACTCTAGGAGGCCGCGGAGGTGACCAAGATCCGGATCGATCCTCGGAGCTTGCATGGACGAGGAGGACAGCGGAAAGAAGAACCGAAGGACTTGTTGCATGAGGTATAATCTCCTAAGCATAGTAGATAGAACCTCTTGTTGTTTGTTAGCAATGGTTTGGCAAAGATCCTCAAGTTTTAGTCCATGTTACCTTGTGTTAAAATTTTGATTTTTACCTATTCCGCCTCCCCGTAAGCACCGGGGTGGGTAACGTGGACTTCCAGTGGTATCAGAGCCTCGCTAAACCATTACTAACTTGTTAGCAAAGTGTTAGAAATTCGATCGCCGAAAAAAATCGCAAAACACGTCAAAAATTGCACTTTTCTGTCGATTTTAAAAACTGGTCCAAAATTTTTTCCAGGGACCTTAAAAATACGTGCAGGCTTTTTTAAGGACACACAAGAAAATTGAGCCCATGAATCAGTCAAACCGCCGCGGAAGCGTGGCCGAGTTGATGCCGAGTCAACTCGGTTTTCCTGCAGCATGTCCATATTTGTATTTTGTGATTTTTATGATAGTTTGTTTCTGTCCAGATTTTTCTGAGTACTGTGTTGTGCTTAGGGTAGTTTCAAATCAGGTTATCGATCGAAATTCTAAGTACTTTAGCTAATCGGATCTTCTGCGATGTGATATATGTATTGAATGTCTACTAATCGCTATACGTCGATAAGTGGGGGTTATACATATCTGTGATCTGTGATGTTGGTTTGTGTATATGAACTTGTTGGATTGTCGTGATGAATAGCCGGGGATGTGAGATGAGAGTTTTCATTTTTCATTCAATGTAAAATATATAATTTGATGTAATATTATTTTATGGCCGCACATCCGGGTTGAGATTGTAGCCGCCAATGTATATTATTTCTTTTACTGTTTTTGCTCCTAGGATAGACCCAAGGTGGGGTGCACAAACTACCGGGTACTTTGAAGTGCCGAGTGGCCCACTCATGTTGTTGAGGGAGGTTGCTTCACTTCGGGTACTTGGCGGGTAGTTTGCCGCACCCGTAGGGGTCTAGGGTGGGGTTTGGCTATTCATTGCGATCGTATAATCCGTCTTTCGTTGCAGGCTTGAACGAAACGCGGATTCCTAGCATATCCAATGTGTTCATCTGTGATCTGGAATGGCTATCATTGCATCTGACGAATGTATATATCTATATATGATATCTAGTAGGCGTTGCTTATGTTTTGCATCCGCGCTAGTCCAGCCCCCGCTCTGTCGTTAGTTAAGTAACCTAACGGGTGATGACGGGGCCCAGTGGCGAATGCGGATGGCATAAGCGTACGTCATATTTTCGTTATATTCTGCAATGGTAGGATTAATTGATGGGATGCTTTATATTAATGCAAAGAAAATAAATCAAAGCTGAATCGTTAGAACAATTTCAAAACCACTCGGTTTTTTCAAAACAGAAAAACTTTTAAAAACGCGGAGCTTAAATCACTCCTTTTAAAAGCTATCAGGTTCCTTCGATTATATCATGTTCACTACGTTCACGGTTTCGCCAAAACCATTCATAGCCCTCTGTCATTTCAGTTAAATATTCAGTAGTATTCAAGCTATGTATTTTGACCTTCGCCAAGGCCTAGTGATTGGTAGCTGCTGAATACTTATCTGTAGTATAGATAGATGCGTTGGTTTGGGAGAGTCGTACTACTATTTTGGCCTTCGTCAAGGGTATGTACGAGTGGGTTCAAATTAACTTGGATAATGACGGGTAGAACTTGACATGTGACTTATGATATGTCGGCCTTCGTCAAGGTCATAAGAGTATGGGGGCAAAAATCCACATCGGGAGTTTCTAAGGAAATTGAAACTTGCTAGTGCTGCATACCATTTGGAGTTTGATAATGTTGGTAGGATTCCTTCAGCATTATCACACAATGATATTTGGATCCCGATCCTACTGTGAGTATCCGCTACTCCTCGGGAGACTTTTCACTTAACGATCAATGCTATAAACCAAGTAGGTGTCTAGAAAGGTGTTAGCGGGGCTACGCCCACAGGGAAAAGAGGTTATTTAATTAAGGAACTTCGCGAAAGCGTCGTAAAACCTCCCTCGAAGTACCGACACCAGCCTGGCTGAAGGTTAAGCAAGTATTGTACGGTGAGATCAATCCCGACTAATTCTTCTTTTATGGTTTGAGGAAGGATTCGAGAAACAGTGGGAGCCATCCTGTTTAGATAAACTAAAAACCAATCTAAACTTGCAAGAGCATCATGTTAAGTGTTTTCTTCTCTCTCTCTTAATTGCAGCGACCTAGTGACAGACATAGGTTACATCTAGATAATAAAATGACTGAATCTGACTGTTATGACTGGCAAAGGTCTGTCCAGATGTCCATTACCCATGACAAGCTAGGACACCTCTTAACTAATCAAACCCCTGCCGTCTCAGGACCAGTTTCCCCTGTCACGGATATTGATATCCGTAAGACATCAGGAAAAGACTTTGTGAATGTCAAGTGCCTCGTGTTGGCCTCAGTTGATGGTGCATACCAGAGGCAGCACGAGAAGATGGACTTAGCTCCTGTCTTCCTCCATAACAAAGATTTATATGGAGAGCAATCTTGTATCGCAAGATATGAGACCTCGAACGAATTGCTTCAAGCGAGGTTGGCTTTCGGGTCATCTGTAGGGGACAACGTCCTTACAGAGACTAGCTATTTTGATAAGCTCACGGACCTGAAGACCACGTTGAAGAACGGGTCAAGTACTGACTTGATTCTACAGTCTCTGCCCTCTACTTATACCCTGAAGGAAACCAGGGAAGAAGAAGGATAGGGAAGGGCAAAAGATTCGGGACTGGATGTAGTAAAGGAGGGACATTCCTATTGTTACGGGAAAGGACATTGGCAGAAGGATTGCAGGGCTAGCAAAGCCAGTAGCCAGGATTCGAGGCATGTTGTGGCTTCGGCTTCGGGTGTGTTTGTAATAGAAAACTGTATGTCAATTAACCCTACTTCATGAGTATTGGATACCGGATCAGGATCTCACATATGTAATTCATTACAGGCTTTGAGAAACCATAGAGTTATCAGGATAGGTGATATGACTCTCAGGGTTGCCAACGGAATGAGCGTGGACGCTGAATCCGTAGGGGAATATCACCTTGGATTGACAAGTGGGCAGATATTGATTCTGCGTAACTGTTTGTATGTACCTAGTATGGCTTGTAATATCATATCTGTATCCTTACTTTCTAAGGAAGGATATGATTTTACTTTTGTAAGCGATGTGGTCCACATCCACCTAAATCAAGTTCTGATTGGGTCAGGTACATTAGAAAACGGAATATACGTATTGAATCAAGCTCAGGTTTTCAATGTCCAGAACACACTTAAAAGAAAGTCTCCGGAATTAAATCAAGCTTTCTTATGGCATTGTAGACTGGGTCACATTAATGAGATACGGTTAACAAAGTTACATAAAGAGGGATACTTGAATCCGTTCGAGTATCAGTCTTATGATACTTGTGAATCTTGTCTCATGGGAAAGATAACAAAGACTCCGTTCACTGGACACGGAGTAAGAGCGAGCGAGCTCTTGGGACTCATACACAGTGACGTGTGTGGTCCAATGTCTACACATGCGCGAAGTGGTTATTCATACTTCATTACTTTTACGGATGATTTCTCTAGGTATTGACATGTCTTCTTGATGAAGCATAAATCCGAAATTTCGGGAATACAAGAATGAAGTTGAAAAACAAACAGGCAAAAGTATCAAGACACTGAGATCTGATCGAGGTGGTGAATACTTGAGTGCTGAGTTTCTGGACTACTTAAAAGAGAATGGAATTCTCTCTCAACTTACTCCTCCATACACACCACAACACAACGGTGTATCTGAAAGGCGGAATCGAACTCTATTGGATATGGTTCATTCCATGATGAGTAAGGCTGAGTTACCGCGATCCTTCTGGGGTTATGCACTAGAATCAGCTGCATATCTTTTGAACAAGGTTTCCTTCAAGACTGTGCCTACCACACCATATCAGATGTGGTGTGAACCCCATCTTCAATATCTGAAGATATGGGGATGTCCAGCTTTTGTTAAAAAGCAGTATGCAGACAAACTCGAGGCACGCTCAGTACTGTGTAAGTTTGTGGGATACCCAAAGAACTCCAGGGGGTATTTTTTCTATTACGCAGAGGAACAAAAGGTTTTTGTTTCTCGTCATGCCCACTTTCTGGAACATCAGTTTTTAGAAAAAGAAACAAGTGGGAGCGCAGTAGAACTGGAAGAAATTCTAGAACCACAAGCTATTACTGAAAGCTTGGTAGAACCAGAAGTTTTAGGAGAACCGGACATCCCAGCGTCACTCCGCAGGAGTAGTAGGCAGTCTCATCCGCCCGAGAGATACTATGGTTTTCTCATAGACGGGGATCGAGAGGATTGCGTCATTGAATATAATGAGCCTACTAGCTTCCAGCAAGCCATTCAGAGCGGTGACTCAGTAAAATGGCTGGATGCAATGCGGACCGAGATGGAGTCCATGTACACCAACAAAGTTTGGACTTTGGATATTTCTCCAGAAGGGGTAAAACCCGTAGGCTGCAAATGGATCTTCAGAAAGAAGATTGGTGTAGATGGGTAGGTTGAAACCTATAAAGCTAGACTTATGGCTAATTGCTTTGACCATTTGACCATGCTTGACCATTTGACCTAGTTGACTATTGTTGACTTGGACTTTTCTTAAGAGCACCAGATCCTTCTTTTGCCTTTGACTTTGGATTTGATTTGAGATGATAATGGTCAAATCAATGTAACCATCACACTTTATCATGATAAGAGATTAATAATTATTTTGTATATGGATCATTATTTTTTTCTCATTCTCTCTCTTCAAGTGAGAGCTCCCATGGTTCCTCCTTCTTCTTCCTCTCTTGATTTTTCTATAGCTCTCATGTGTTGAGAAAAATAGAAACAAAATAGACAAACAAATCCACCATCATCTTCTACACCACCTAGGACTTCAAGAATGGCAAACTTGTTGCCCTAGTTACCTCGGCTTGAGGTGGAGCTCGGACTATAGACTCTCGGGTGGATCGTCTTCGACTCTAGGAGGCCGCGGAGGTGACCAAGATCCGGATCGATCCTCAGAGCTTGCATGGACGAGGAAGACAGCGGAAAGAAGAACCGAAGGACTTGTTGCATGAGGTATAATCTCCTAAGCATAGTATATAGAACCTCTTGTTGTTTGTTAGAAATGGTTTGGCAAAGATCCTCAAGTTTTAGTCCATGTTACCTTGTGTTAAAAATTTGATTTTTACCTATTCCGCCTCCCCGTAAGCATCGGGGTGGGTAACGTGGACTTCCAATGGGATTGTAGACTTGGTCATATCAATGAAACATGATTAATTAAGTTACATAAAGATGGATATTTAGATCTGTTTGAATATCAATCATATGCAACTTGTCAATCATGTATCATAGGAAAGATGACCAAAACTCCGTTCACTGGACACGGAAAAAGAGCCACTGAGCTCTTAGGATTCATACACAACGACGTGTGTGGGCCAATGTCTACGCATGTAAGAAGCGGTTATTCCTATTTCATTATTTTTACCGATGATTTCTTAAGGTGTGGGCTTGTATTTTTGATGAAGTATAAATTCGAGGCCTTTGAGAAATTCTAGGAGTATAAGAATGAAGCGGAAAAGCAAACCGGCAAAAGTATCAAGATGCTTCGATCTGATCGGGGTGGTGAATACTTAAGTGCCGAGTTCCTGGAATATCTAAAAGAGAATGGAATTCTCTCTCAACTTACTCCTCCATGCATACCAAAACAAAACGGTATATCAGAAAGACGGAATCACACCTTTCTTGATATGGTGCATTCCATGATGAGTAATGCTGAGTTACCGCCATCCTTCTGGGGTATGCACTAGAATCTGTTGCATACCTATTGAATAAGGTTCCAATTAAATCTGTTCCTACCACTCCATATGAAATGTGGAGTAGGAAGAAATCCTGTCTTAAGTATCTTAAAATATGGGGTTGTCTTGCTTTTGTCAAAAAGGTTCATCTGGATAAGCTCGAGGCACGTTCAGTATTGTGTAAGTTTGTGGGATACCCCAAGAAGTCTTAGGGGTATTATTTCTATTACACCGAGGAACAAAAGGTCTTTGTTTCTCATCATGCCAGCTTTATGGAAACTCAATTTTTTGAAAAAAAGATTAGTGGGAGCGCAATGGAACTGGAAGAAATTCCAGAACCATAAACTATTACTGAAGCCTTAGTAGAACCTGAAGTTTCAATGGAACCGGATGTGCCTATGCCCTCTGCAGATCTAATAGGCAGTCTCATCCGCCCGAGAGATACTACGACTTTCTTGTAAACGGGGATCGAGAGGATTGCATCATCGATGATGATGAGCCGACTAGTTTTCAGCAAGCCATCACGAGTAGAGACTCGGTGAAGTGGCTGGATGCTATGCGACCTGAGATGGAATCTATGTACACCAATAAAGTATGGACTTTGGATGTTGCTCCTCCTGGGGTAAAACTCGTTGGATGCAAATGGATCTTCAAAAAGAAGATTGGTGTAGATGGTACAAAGCTTGACTTGTTGCAAATGGTTTTTGTCAAAGACCAGGATTTGATTATGACGAAACTTTTTCACTAGTGGCTATGCTTAAATTCATTCGGATCCTACTTGCTATTGCTGCCTTCCATGACTGTGACATCTGGCAGATGGATGTTAAAACAGGAATTCCCTGGCCAGGGCTGATACAGAGATTTACTGGTAAGTGTTATCAGTAGTTTCTCGACCTGTTATGAGCCTCACATCGGCATGACTTATCAAGTTATTGGGGTCTGATGTTTACTACCCCCAAACTAGATATGCGACATATCAGATGAAGAGACCGGACTGTACGGTAGTGTTACTTATTGGATTCACGGGAGTATGAACAAACTTGCTTGTTGATCTTCTGATCGCTCAATACCCGGGTAGCCGTTACGTCCAGCTAGTACCGCTGACAGCTTGTGGGTAACTGATATGATCATTACCTACTGCCGGCGTATTGACGAGTCTTTAGAGTCCTACACAGAGGTTTCCTAGCTCAAGCGAAACGAAGTAGGGAACATATGTGATATGTGCGGGACCGAGATTAATACGTGTATGTGATACCGTATTCTAATCTCGCGATATATGATATTAGTCGGTTATATATGATATAGCCGGATTATTTAATCAAGTGTTGATTTAATAATTTAATATATAATTATATATTTGATATATTAATATATATTAACTAATATTAGCTCACTTAAGAATTTCTTTTCTACTTTTACATTTAATATATATTTGATATATGTTAATATATTTATTTTGTGTCATGCTTGATGATACATTGGACATGGGTGTATGGACATGGGTGTATGAGACTCATACCACACTTATGATAATTTGGGGATTTAATTATTAAGGGAAAAACAAAATTAGGTGGAAAAAGCCATGGTTTAAGATGCTTTTAGAAGCATGTGGAAACATTGACTTAGTCCACTAATTTTGTTTTATTCTAGATATTTATTAACCCAACCATTATCTTTAGCCGTGGTTAAGTCTCTACAAATATCATATATGATATTTTCTCACCCATGGTTGCCACAATTCACCACTTCTTCTTCTTCTTCTTCATCTCATTTGAGCTCACTAGGTTTTCTTGAGTGAAGAAAAGAAAGAGAGAAAAATAATTCTAAACTGAGCAAAATTCCTACTTCACCAATCTATACCAAACTAGCCATTTAGTATAGGTTGTTTCATTCACTAATTCTCAATTAGTAAAGTGGTAGCTTGAGTTAGAGATTTCTCGACGTAGATCATCTTTGGCCTCGAAGATCTTTAAGCAAGCTCGTTCCTTTCGCCTAGTGGAGCCTAACGAGAGTCCGGGAAACCACTACTTGGAGCTAAGGGACTACTACAAGGAGCTTTAGAAGTGAAGAACCGGTCTACAAAGGTTGTATTCTTTGTTCACTTAGAGTAAATTTGTTTACTTGCTTAGTTAAAACCCTAATTCTCTAGTTAGATCTTTGGTCGGGCTCGCTCGGCACCCTAAATTTTTAAAATAGTATACTTGAAGCTTGCCGAAACCCGTCGTGGGTGCTAAGCGAACCCAACAGTGGTATCAGAGACATGCTAGAGCATTGGAGTAGCCTAGACGAAGTTAAAGTGTTCGATCGGCTTTTCAAAACCCGTTTTTCCCACTCTCTAGAAAATTTTTCAAAAGTTGGATTTTTCCTAATTAAAAATATTCAGAAAATTGTGCAGGGGTTTCTATGGACCCACAAGAAAAACGACGGCCCAACTCGACCAAACGACCGCGGAAGCGTGGCCAAAGCATGCCTTTGGCGGCGATTCCGCGGCGCTGTTGGTGAGGCAGGGAGCGTGCCTTCTTGTGTAGGTCCGTAGGTGCTTGGGGCACTGTTTGGGTATTTTTAACAGTGACTCAAGTGTTGAGGCCTCTAGGAATTTTGGGTGTTTGATAAATCGATCAAAATGTTTAACATCATCTAGATATCTGTGATTTGTGATACAATATTTGGAATCCACAATAATTAGTTTTGTGAAAACTAGTTAGTACTTTGTAAATCTAGCAATTTAGTCTCTATTGATCGGTTACCGCAGGGTTTTGATTCGAATCAAAACTCCGTCGCAATCTCGTATAGTACGCGAACGCTCGTCGGGTAACACTACTAGATAGCCATGCCCCATCGCCCTGACTAAGTGACTATAGGAGAACCCTGTAGCCAAAAGCATCCGTTCGGGTGCTCGCGGCCGCGGTGTTCCGCCTAAGTGCACTTCGTCAATGGCATCGGGGGTGCGGCCGTCTACTAATGTTTCCAACGAGCATTCGATCAAATGTTGGGAATCTTGTTGAATTGCCCGACTGGATATTGAAAAGTGTTTTCAATTTGAGACTAAAATACCGGGTTTGTAACATTAGGCATGAAATTTCGGAATATGTGATATTCCGGGTTTAGGATGTCTAAGGAATTTATATGGTTAGGCATGAAATCCGAAGTATGTGATATTTTGGGTTTATGATGTCTAAGGATGTTGCGGATTCCAATTGTTGTAGTTTTCACTTTCTTTTCTGCGCCCGTAAGTATAATATATGGTGTATCGCCGGTTTCGTTGCTATACATCAACGACAATTGGGATACGCATATTTACTTACGTTGATGACATGTGATGTTATACGTTGCTGTGATATGTTATATTGGATCGTCGTGTTTGAATAGCCAGGGGTTTTTGCGTGAGATGAGAGTTTTTCATTTTCATTCATGTAAAAACTTGTATGTAATATTCTTTATTGGGACACTTCCGGGTTGAGAATGATGTCACCATTGATGTATATTATTTACTTTTCCGCATTAGGATAGACCCAAGGCGGGGAGCAAAAGTAACCGGGTTCTAGAGTCCAGTGGGAGACCATCTCGAGGAGTTAAGACCGGGTCTTCTAACTCTAGAATTGGTAGGGTAGCTTGACGCTCTCATAGGGGTCTAGGGATGTGGGTTTGGCTATTCATCACGACCGTGGAATCCGTGTTTTTTACTGGCTTAATATAAAACACGAACTTCCTAGTATATCCAATATTTCATATGTTGACTTCTGCTGCAATGTTCTGTGATGAGATCATGTAACTGCGTGAGACGAATGCTTTATATTATATATATGATATATAATAAACGTTGCTTATGTTTTGCATCCGCGCTAGTCCTGCCTCCGCTCTGCCGTTAGTTAACTAACCTAACGGTGCATGACGGGACCCGTGGTGAATGCGGATGGCATAAGCGTACGTTGTATTTTCGTTTCTTTATCTGTGATGCTTAGGAAGCATAAATGATGGGACTTCATTAATGAGATTAATGAAAAAGGAAAGAAACCTAGTGATATTGTGGAATCAAATTTTCAAACTGGTAGCTCTAGTTCTTGCTTTGCATAGTGGTATTCCTTGATGAATATCCAGCACCTCATTCGATGAGGAAAGAGCCGAGATCCTTTCACCGGGATTGACCTCTTTAGCAAAAGCTAGCAGATGCTACACCCACTCGGTTTATTTTGAAAAACTCGATTTTAAAAGGCGGAGCTTAAACCACTCCTTTCAAAATCACTCGATTCTACAACGATATCAAGTTCATTACGCAAAATGTTTTCTTAAAAACTTGTCGTAGCCCTCCGTCATTTCAGATAAGTACTATTTAGTATTCATGCTACGTTTTTTGACCTTGTTAAGGCGTAGTGTGCGGTAGCTAATTAGTGCTTATTGTTCATCTCAGAAAACTGCATTTTAATACCACTCATTCATTATCTGTTTTGTTATATATCAGTACTATTAACCAGTGTCTGCTCAGTAAATACAGATTATAGGTATTCGTGACAAAATACTGGAAACACACTCAAATTTACAGATATAACATTTGTGAGCCGACACAGCAACCGGAACTGCAAAACGATCTATGTTTAAAGAGTTCTTTTGCAACAAATAAAGTGTACACAATTTTGGTCCAATACATAGCAAGTATGCACTAGCTCTTTTGATGACTTGGACCTAGGTGGGGGCTGCCATGGTGCAAGTGGGCACATATGGGGGATATGAATGATAAATGCAAAAAGTTATGATGTGATATAAAGCTATAAGTTTCCCTCCAAATCCCTGAATGCAAACCAGGTTCATATAGACAAATCAAACAGCACCAGTGGGATTATGGAGAGCACACAACATCACAGCACAAACACGATCCTATTTTCCAAGAATTCAACCGGCGAAATGTCCCAAAATCCCGGCGCCACCGGTCTTGTCATGCCCAAATGTCTCCATTTTTCTTCTGGTTGTTTATTTGGGTCACATCATCTTATTTTTATTGTTTGTTTAATCTTATTTTGTGCCTATAAATGCCAGATCAGTGAGCAAAGGAAAGGGGAGAGACTTGTTGTAACGTTTTGAAAATCGTTTAGGTGAAATTTCCGATAATCGGTAAAATAACTGGTATTTTCCGTAAAAATCAGGATATAATTATTTTTCAACATAGACTTAAATATACCTATTCTAGCTATGTAATTGATAGTATTTGGTATTTAATGGGTCATTTATAAATTTCTAGTTTACTTAAATATTTTTCTTAATTGATTATTTTAATTATTATTTCAAGCTTTCAGTTATACATCTAATTAGCGATAATTACAAATGAGAATGGGTTAATTATATGATTATGAACCATGACAACATCATAACAAGTTTATTATGTGTTCTCTTTTCTACACTTGTCTTCAAGGTTCTAGTTAATTCTAAAATGAAAATAAATAAGAAAATAATAAACAATGAAGTATGGTGTTTGAATACTTGTGGTATGAGGTTGTTTTTGATTTAGAAATTTACACACACACACACACCCCCCCAAACCCCTTTTGCTGGCCGAGCACAGCCCCCCTCTCCTTCCACTCACTTTCTCATCTCATCAAAATTAAAAAGAGAATAGAAATAAAAGAAAAGGAAAGGAATAGATAATTGAGGTATGGAGGTATGCTGACTTAAGGTATGGGTGCATGACACTTGAGCTCACTCCCTCACCCTCACTCACACACCCCTCTCCCCCTTCTCTCGGCTGCAAAGGCAGAACAATCCCCTCCATTTTCTCTTCTTCTCCCATTGCAAAAAACTCCACAAAACTCAAAAAAAAAAATCCACAAATTAAACCCTAAAATCCTACCTAAAATCATCACAAATTCTTTGTTCAAATCTAGCTTGGATCAAGGAGCAAGTTAGCATTTTGGAGGCTAAGATTTTTGCAAGTTAGATCTACAAAATTGTGAGGTATAAAATCTTAACCCAATAGTTAAATTGTTGTTTAATTATCTTAAATCAAACTTATTTAGATATTAATATTGTTTTAATTTCTAGTTAGAACTTGTAAAGAAAAGGGTTTAAATTAAAGTTAGAGTTTTTATCATTGATCATGGTTGCAATTAGTAGTTTGACATTTGAAGGTATACAAAATTTAATCTAGTTGTTAAGTTGTAAATTGTTACGTTAAAATTTATCCAAATTATATAATTTGCAGACTAGATTTTTAGGATTTATGTAAAGAGGTGAGATTAAATTTTAGTAAATATTGGTGTGACCTAAGTAAGATATTAAGTGAGCTATGTGGCCGTTAGAATTGTTAAAATATCTAGATTTGCACTAAAATGGTTAGGTTTTTGGGATAAATCGATTTTGATTACGTTTGAGGTTGAATTGATTTATAACCTTTTCCCTAAAATAGTTAGTGTGTTACGAACGCGCGATTGGTGCGATTGGGTTTTTGGTTTGGTAGTTGCCACGTATAGCGACCCTAGTTGTGGTTTGTGGCGTTGTCGTGAGCGCGTTTTGTGCACCAAGTGCGTGCGCGTTTAGTTAGTGCGTGTGGTTGACTTGTATTGTTTGTGTCCACGACTATTTATATATTTATTCTCTTATTTACTTGTGTACGTTTCTAGGATCGGGTGCAGAGGCGTCGGATGTGACGCGGAAATGGCAGAACTGAAATCGGATCAGATTAGCCGAGGCGTCCCGGTGAGTAGATGTACACATCTACAGGGGAATCGTCTGGATAGAGCGAGGCGCCCGATAGTCAAGATTTCTAGTAGTTCTTATATTTATATGTATAGTCTCCTAGTCATTCATCTCATTGCATTGCATTATCATAAACATATATGATATTATCTCATAGGACACTTGCACCATTACCATTGGTTCATGCCACGTGCACTATTCATGCGAACACACACGCCTTTGGTAATTGCTATGTCACGAACACTATAGAACTTGCTTAGAGTTGGTATCTGTGCATTGCATCATATATGATCTGTAAACCTGTACTTGTATAGTCATTTCATCAGGATGGATACGTAGGATTGTTAGTCATATATACATACCTCGTTGCATCATGATTCATGCATAGTTTCTGGCCGTACTTCGCATGGTATATACTATCGTATCATAGACATCCATCATCACCGACATGTTTACATATTGTGATTCTTCTTCGGGATTTCAGTATTTATGAGATTTATGGACTTTGGAGAAACCGCAAGGATTTTAAGAACGTATTACCATTTTAAAAATGTAAGTTGCGGTTTTCTCGTGATATGATGTGTGAGGCATCCACCATGTGTTTTCTCGGTTCTTGAGTTGTATCATATACCCGATTCGAGGATGAGGATGCACCGTCTGTGGGGACATGGTGGACCCGGTGCGGTACCTCGGGACAAGAAGATCGCATAGATGGCATTGAGCCCGGCAGGGGAGAACTACCGACCGGTTATTTTAACGCGGTGGATATCTGGAGGATACTGACGTAGTCGTGAGATTTGATGATATGGGCCGATCTGGACTAACGGAGCCCGAGACATTGAGATATTGAGATATTGAGACATTGAGATATCGAGACATTGAGATATTGAGATGTTGAGACATTGAGATATATATTTTGTGTCGATGCTTGACACGGATTTTCTGTTGATTTCATTGATTATACTTCAGTTATTGCACAAAGGTTTTTCTAAGATAAGAACAAAGATTTTCTCATACCAGACTTGTTCATGTTTTTTTTTGGTTATGCATTCATGTTGCATTCATGTTAGTACATCGTATCATATCGATATGCGTAGGTTGAGAAGCATTTGCGTGCATGCTTACGATAGCCTTATTAGATGTTACTTTCTACTCACGAGTTGGCAACTCACCCCCGTTGTGCCACAGTATCTTGCAGGTCCGACTTGTCAGCATAGTGCGGCGGGTGCACTTCCTCTTTTTGTTCCTTTTGCTTGGACTTGCGGCATTGCTCGTAGGTGGGTTGCGAGGATATTTATCCCATCATGTATATTATTTGTATCTAGTATACTCCATCTACCCTTGTATATTTTGGACTAGACGGTGAGACTCGTGAGACTTGTATTTGTGATGTTGGTGTCGATGCTCACTTGAGCCGACGTGGTATCTTCTTATTTCTTGCTTTCAGATGCTTATTGTGCATTTTTGATATACATATTGCATGTGGTTGTGATTCCGCCATTGGCGAAGAGATAGCTCCCGCTTGGGGATGCCTTATTTCATCATTTATATGTATTTTCATGTGTTGTACCCATTTGGGGGCCGGTATTTACAAAGAAGACTCTGCCGAAATTTTCGGGAAAATCTGATGTTGCTTTTAAATGTTTAATGCCACTTATTTTGTTAAAACCACTTGCTTTAAAACAAGTTTTCCTTCACTATAATTGTCAAACGGTTTAGTTTTCTGGGCTTTGGCTTACTTAGATTACGTTGCGCCTTGAAACGTTTCGTAGTTTAAGTGCCAGTCACGTTCCGTACCTTCAGGTCGTGTCAAAGTTTGTATCAGAGCGATAGGATTTACCTTTCTGATTATAGGATGACCTTTGGTAGATGGAGTAGGTAACTTAAGCAGAGTGACGTAGCGTGTGTATGTTCTGTGGCATACTTACGATACGGTACTCCGCCTAAGTGACCTTAAGATATATATTTGCTTGTATTTCCTTCCTCGATTCCGAAAATCCTTTGATTTGATCGCAATGTTCCTATCAATCCTGTTTCTTGTTCCAGCCACTATGCCGCCGGAGACTATGAAAGCCAGAGGGCTGCCGCCAGAGATGAGATTAGAGTAGACTCGTTTGAGACGAGGACCGATCGGGGCGGTACGCCTACCCCTCAGGGACAGAGTGATCCGCCTTTTCCAGGACGGATAGCTAGGCTGGAGTCGAGCATTTAGGATTTGTGACAGATGGTTGGATTGTTAGTTGAGGCTAGCTGAGCTCCGAAAGCCGATGATGTCCCTCCTACTGCAGAGACTGTGATTGTACCTGCTGCTCAGACAGCTGTTTTTGTGGTTACCAAGATTATTTCCGTATCCTTACAGGAGTTTTTGAGGCTGAAGCCTCTAGTTTTTACAGGTACAGATGTAGCGGAGGATCCGTAGACAATCCTTGACAGGATGGCTAGGAATTGTCGTTCACAGAGATATTCTGACGAGATATGGATTGAGCTTGCGAGTATTCGTCTAGAGAGGTCTTGCTCAGACGTGGTGCGAGTCAATTAAGAGAGGCCGAGCTGCAAATCTACTTCCTATGACTTGGGATAAGTTCATAGTTGTACTTCTTGCTCGTTTCCTTCCGGACAGCGTTCGAGATGTCCGAGCTTGTAGTTTTGAGTCTTTGCGCAAGACTCCAGGGATGTCGGTGTCAGAATACGACATTCAGTTTACTTAGTGGTCCGATATGCTCCTTACCTGGTGGACCCTGACGAGAAACGGATAAAGAGGTTTACGTGGAGATGGGATATGCAGTTATTTCTTGCCATTGGCACCCAGCATTTTGACACTTCTGCAGCCGCGATGGATGCAGCATTATTGCTAGAGGAGCACATTTCTGAGATTTCGGTCGTTTTTGGATCGAAGCGAATTCGTACCAGTATGCCAGCTTAGAGGCGATTAGATAGGCGCAGTTGTAACAAGTATTCTTTCGGTGTTTTCTTCCGATGCGTATTTCTTTCTGGTGTTGTTTGAAATGGTATCCTCATTTTTGTATCGAAGTCTAGCCGATAGTAGTCCTTGCTAAATCAGCCGCTTGTTGTGATTTTTTCCATAGGCTAGTCTTTTGTTGCTCGATGTGTTTTGACTTCGAAGTTTCTTTCGGCATGGATCGGTTAGCCATGTGTTATGCGCCCGTGGACTGCCGTGAGGAGGCAGTCAGATTTAGTTTTCTGGGTGAGCCAGTTCTTGTTATTCAGGGAGACCTTAGTGCCACCCTTCCCGATTTGAATTCTTCTCTTCGCGCTAGTCAGCTTTTGAGAAAAGGATGTCAGGAATTCTTGGAGTATGTTTGTGATGTTAGAGACGCAGAGGTCCCGTTGGACCAGGTCCCGATTGTGAAAGAGTTTCCAGATGTTTTCCTGACGAGTTGCTTGGTTTGTCGCCAAAGCGTGATATTGAGTTCTGCTTTGACTTGATTTCCGGCACGGAGCCTTTTTCTATACCGCCATATCGGATGGGCCCGGCGGAGCTTAAAGAACCGAAGGATCAGTTGCAAGATTTGTTGGATAAAGGGACTTGTTCGTCCGAATGCGTCACATTAGGGAGCTCCTATTCCGTTCGTCAAGAAGAAAGACGGCAGTTGTGTTTGTGCATCGATTTTTGTCAGTTGAATCGGGTTACTGTGCGGAACAGATATCCCTTACCTCGTACTAAAGATTTGTTCGATTAGCTCCAGGGTGCAGGACATTTCTCAAAGATTGACTTGTGATCAGATTACCATTAGTTGCGGGTTCGAGAGGATGATATTTCGAAGACTGCTTTTCACACGTTATGGGCGTTATGAGTTTTGGTGATGTCGTTCAAGCTCACCAATGCCCCAGCAGCGTTTATGGACTTGATGAACCGCATATTCAGGCCGTTTCTTGATAAGTTATTATCGTGTTCGTTGATGACATTTTAATACACTTTTGGAGCCGAGTGGGGCCTAGGCAGTAATTGAGGATTTCGTTGCAGACTTTGAGAGAGCACCAGCTATTCGCTAAATTATCCAAGTGTGTTTTCTGGTTGGATGATGTTGACTTCTTAGGTCACGTAGTTACGAGAGATGATAAATATGGAACCGAAAAAGATCGAGGCCGTTCAGCACTGGCCCAGACTTGTATCAGTGACTGAGGTTCGCAGCATTTTGGGTTTGGACGGATGCTATTGACATTTCGTACAGGATTTTTCACAGATAGCTGCAACGTTGACCGGGTTGACCCGGAAGGGAGTTTCTTTCCGTTGGACTGAGGTATGCGAGCAGAGCTTTCGGTAGTTGAACACTCGTTTGATTACAGCGCCATTATTATCTTTGCCTTTAGGATCAGGCGGTTTTGTTGGTTATTGCTATGCTTCTCGCCAGTTGAAGAAGCACGAGCAGAATTTTTCCACGTAGGACTCAGAAATGGCTGCGGTGGTTTTTACACTTAAGATTTGGAGACACTACTTATACGGCGAGTCGTGCCAGATATTCACGGACCATAAGAGTTTAAAGTACATTTTTTCAGCAGTGAGATCTTAATTTGAGACAGCTCAGATGGATGGAGCTAGTGAAAGACTATGACTGCGATGATTCTTTATCATCCGGGCAAGGCGAATGTTGTGGCAGATACTTTGAGTCGGAGGCCCGGAGGTAGATTTTCTTATTGAGCACAGTTCAGAGACAGTCGACGGCAGATTAGCAGAATCTTTGTGACAGCCGAGTACAGTCCGAGTTTACGTCGACGGGGGACAACTTGTCCGTGTCCGTGCACATCCACAGTTATATGATTATATCCGTGAGGCACAGTCCGATGACGTTCGTTTGTCAGAGATCATGGAGCAGGTTCGACATGGCAGAGATTCAGAGTTCATGATTGATGATTAGGGAGTACTAAGATTTGGGATTCGACTGTGTATGCCAGATTCCGAGGGACTGAGACACGAGATCTTAGAGGAGGCACATCAGCCATCATACAGTGTTCATCCGGTTTCCACCAAGATGTATTATGATTTGAGAGAAGTCTACTGGTGTGAAAGGATGAAGAGAGATGTCACAGATTTTGTTTCGGGATGCTGACTTGTCAGCAAGTCAAGGCTGAGCATCAGAGGCCAGCAGGAGAATTACAACCTTTACCCATTCCGGAGTGGAAATGGGAACAAATTTCTATGGATTGTATCGTGGGTTTACCTAGGACCAGTCGAGGGTATGGCTATATTTGAGTGATCGTAGACCGATTGACGAAAGCAGCTCACTTTCTGCCAGTGAAGACCACTTTCGGATTCGTTCAGTATGCTCAGACATATGTTGATGAGATTGGGCGATTACATGGAGTTCCGACTTGTATTGTGTCCGACAGAGGCACCCAAATCACCAGCCGACTATTGTAGAAACATTAAGAGACCTTGGACACAGATTGAGTTTCAGTGCAGTTTTCTATCCGTAGATCGACGGTCAAAAAGAGCGGACCATTCAGACTCTTGAGGACATGCTCCGAGCTTGCGTTCTAGATTTCGGTGGCAATTGGGATCGCCACATGCCCTTGATAGAGTTTTCTTATAATAACAACTTCCAGGAGAACGATTCAGATGGTACCCTTCGAGATATTATATAGGAGGAAATGTCGATCACCACTTTGTTAAACAGAGCTCAGTGAGAGCAGTATTTTAGGGCCACAGATTGTGCAGGAGATGACCGAAAAGATTCAGATGATTTGGGATAGGATGAGAGCGGCCCAGAGCAGGCAAAAATCTTATGTGGATGGACGTCGTCGCAAATTTGAGTTCGCCGTTGGAGATCATGTTTTTTTGGAGGGTTTCTCTGATGAAGGGCGTGTCGAGATTCGGAAAGAAAAGGAATGCTTAGTTCCAGATATGTGGGTTCTTATAGATTCTTGAGCGAGTCGGCACGGTTTATTATCGTTTGGCTCTTCCACCCAGCTTTCCAGATATTCACCCCGTGTTTCATGTATCAATGCTCCGCAAGTACCTTCTTAACCCCTCTCACGTGATACAACATTAGGCTGGAGCGCGATCTTTCTTTCACCAAGCAGCTGATAGTCATTCTAGATCGGCAGGTGAAGAAACTGAGGTCCGAGGTCATACCGTCCATAAGGGGTTCATTGACGTGGCCCGAATAACGAAAAGGTCACGTGGGAAGCCGAGGACGAGATGCGGAAGAAATATTCCCATCTCTTCGAGTGTACGCGTAGTTAGATTTTAAATTCGGGGACCGAATTTTTATAAGGGGGGAAGACTGTAACGTTTTGAAAATCGTTTAGGTGAAATTTTCGATAATCGGTAAAATAACTGGTATTTTTCGTAAAAACCAGGATATAATTATTTTTCAATATAAACTTAAAAATACCTATTCTAGCTATGTAATTGCTAGTATTTGGTATTTAATGGGTCACTTGTAAATTTCTAGTTTACTTAAATATTTTTCTTAATTGATTATTTTAATTATTATTTCAAGCTTTCACTTATACATCTAATTAGCGATAATTACATGATTGTAAACCATGACAACATCATAACAAGTTTATTATGTGTTCTCTTTTCTACACTTGTCTTCAAGGTTCTAGTTAATTCTAAAATGAAAATAAATAAGAAAATAATAAACAATGAAGTATGGTGTTTAAATACTTATGGTATGAGGTTGTTTTTGACATAGAAATTTCCACACACACACACACACACACACACCCAAACCCCCTTTGCTGGCCGAGCATAACCTCCCCTCTCCTTCCACTCACTTTCTCATCCCATCAAAATTAAAAAGAGAATAGAAATAAAAGAAAAGGAAAGGAATAGATAATTGAGGTATGGAGGTATGCTGACTTAAGGTATGGGTGCATGCTGACTTAAGGTATGGGTGCATGACACTTGAGCTCACTCCCTCACCCACACTCACACACCACTCTCCCCACTCTCTCGGCTGCAAAGGAAGAACATCCCCCCTCCATTTTCTCTTCTTCTCCCATTGCAAAAAACTCCACAAAACTCACAAAAAAAAATCCACAAATTAAACCCTAAAATCCTACCTAAAATCATCACAAATTCTTTGTTCAAATCTAGCTTGGATCAAGGAGAAAGTTAGCATTTTGGAGGCCAAGATTTTTGCATGTTAGATCTACAAAATTGTGAGGTATAAAATCTTAACCCAATAGTTAAATTGTTGTTTAATTACCTTAAATCAAACTTATTTAGATATTAATATGGTTTTAATTTCTAGTTAGAACTTGTAAAGAAAAGGGTTTAAATTAAAGTTAGGGTTTTTATCATTGATCATGGTTGCAATTAGTAGTTTGACATTTGAAGGCAAACAAAATTTAATTTAGTTGTTAAGTTGTAAATTGTTACGTTAAAATTTGTCCAAATTATATAATTTGCAAACTAGAATTTTAGGATTTATGTAAAGAGGTGAGATTAAATTTTAGTAAATATTGGTGTGACCTAAGTAAGATATTAAGTGAGCTATGTGGCCGTTAGAATTGTTAAAATATCTAGATTTGCACTAAAATGGTTAGGTTTTTGGGATAAATCGATTTTGATTAAGTTTGAGGCTGAATTGATTTATAACATTTTCCCTAAATAGTTGGTGTGTTGCGAACGTGCGATTGGTGCGATTGGGTTTTTGGTTTGGTAGTTGCCACGTATAGCGACCTTAGTTGTGGTTTGTGGCGTTATCGCGAGCGCGTTTTGTGCACCAAGTGCGCGCGCGTTTAGTTAGTGCGCGTGGTTGATTTGTATTGTTTGTGTTCGCGACTATTTATATATTTATTCTCTTATTTACTTGTGTACGTTTCTAGGATCGGGTGCAGAGGCGTCCGATGTGGTGCGGAAATGGCAGATCTGAAATCGGATCAGATTAGCCGAGGCGTCCCGGTGAGTAGATGTACACATCGACGGGGGAATCGTCTGGATGGCGCGAGGTGCCCGATAGTCAGGATTTCTAGTAGTGCTTATATTTATATGCATAGTCTCCTAGTCATTCATCTCATTACATTGCATCATCATAAATATATATGATATTATCTCATAGGACATGCACCATTACCATTGGTTCATGCCACGCGCACTATTCATGCGAACACACACGCCTTTGGTAATTGCTATGTCACAAACACTATAAAACTTGCTTAGAATTGGTATCTGTGCATTGCATCATATATGATCTGTAAACCTGTACCTGTATAGTCATTTCATCAGGATGGATACGTAGGATTGTTAGTCATATATACATACCTCATTGCATCATGATTCATGCATAGTTTCTTGTCGTACTTCGCATGGTATATACTATCGTATCATAGACATCCATCATCACCGACATGTTTACATTTTGTGATTCTTCTCCGGGATTTCAGTATTTATGAGATTTATGGATTTTGGAGAAACCGCAAGGATTTTAAGAACGTATTACGATTTTAAAAATGTAAGTTACGGTTTTCTCGTGATATGATGTGTGAGGCGTCCACCATGTGTTTTCTCGGTTCTTGAGCTGTATCATATACCCGATTCGAGGAGGGGGATGCACTGTCTGCGGGGACATGATGGACCCGGTATGGTACCTCGGGGCAAGATGATCGCATAGATGGCGTTGAGCCCGGCAGGGGAGCACTACCGACATAGTCGTGAGATCTGATGATATGGGTCGATCTGGACTGACGGAGCCCGAGATATTGAGACATTGAGATATTGAGACATTGAGATATTGATATATCGAGACAATGAGATATTGAGATGTTGAGACATTGAGATATTGGGATATATATTTTGTGTCAATGCTTGAAATGGATTTTCTGTTGATTTCATTGATGATACTTCAGTTATTGCACAGAGGTTTTTCTAAGATAAGAACAAAGATTTTCTCATACTAGACTTGTTCAGGTTTCGTTTCGATTATGCATTCATGTTAGTACATCGTATAATATCGATATGCGTAGGTTGAGACGCATTTGCATGCATACTTATGATAGCCTTATTAGATGTTACTTACTTCTCATGAGTTGGCAACTCACCCTCGTTGTGCCACAGTATCTTGCAGGTCTGACCTGTCAGCACAGTTGCGGCGAGCGCTCTTCCTCTTTTTGTTCCTTTTGCTTGGACTTGCGGCATTGCTCGTAGGTGGGTTGCGAGGATATTTATCCCATCATATATATTATTTGTATCTAGTATACTCCATCTACCCTTGTATATTTTGGACTAGACGGTGAGACTCGTGAGACATGTATTTGTGATGTTGGTGTCAATGCTCACTTGAGCCGACGTGGTATCATCTTATTTCTTTCTTTCAGATGCTTATTGTGCACTTTTGATATACATATTGCATGTGGTTGTGATTCTGCCATTGGCGAAGAGCTAGCTCCTGCTTGCGGATGCCTTATTTCATCATTTATATGTATTTTCATGTGTTGTACCCATTTGGGGGCCAGTATTTACAAAGGAGACTTTGCCGAAATTTTCAGGAAAATCTGATGTTGCTTTTAAATGTTTAATGCCACATATTTTGTTAAAACCACTTGCTTTAAAACAAGTTTTCCTTCACTATAATTGTCAAACGGTTTAGTTTTCTGGGCTTTGGCTTACTTAGATTACATTGCGCCTTGAGACGTTTCGTAGTTTAACTGCCAGTCATGTTCCGTACCTTCGGGTCGTGACACTTGTATACACATATTGTTAGTGTATATGCCCTAGAGGCCATTACTGTATCATACTAGTTTGTATATTACTTAATGGTAGCTTGGGATATTCACCTTGTATAAACAATCTTGCTCAATATAGTAGTATGCTACTTGGTTTGTTTCTACTTCAATGTGTACATGTGTTTATTTTAGTATATCACCTATACACATTAGTGGAGCCCTTAGGATCTTTGATTGATTACCAGCGTTGTGATGGCAGTCACACTAGTGGGGGCTGGGTAATCTATAAGCACATCCTTATGCAGGTCCTTAGTCGCAGGACTATCGAGACAGGGCATCGATACTCCGGAGTAGACTAGCGTATGCGCGTCTCATCCCAGTGTGGGAGATGGTCTGTCCCACAGCCATCAGTACGTCGTACTGGAGATAGTATACGGGTGCTCGTTAGGTTACGAGTACACTGGACAGGACTCGTCGGAAACTGACCGGTTGGTATTATACCTATCGTCAGTTATCAGTTCCCAGGTGACATGAGTACAGCTTAGTCCGCTGACTTGAAACTGTCACTTCGCCTCGAGTGTGTTCCCACTGTACTTTGATTACTACCCTACCACGGCTCAAAGGAGTCGTGCAAACAGGTGGTAGTTGGGTGCAGTCCCGAAGCACTTGGAGGCAGTGACGGTTAGACAGGATTCGTCTCTCCCGGTATTGGGGGTTGACATCGCGCTGTGTCTAGGAGAGCCATTACACGAATAGTCCCTGGCCAGGGCAATCGAGATATACTGGTAGGCTTCCAATGTTATCTCAGGGTGTTTTGGGCTTCGCTCCGACACGACTTGTACCGCTATTAGGGGACTGACGTTTACCGCCCCCTAGGCCCGCCATGCGATGTATCAGACGAACAGACCGGACTGTACGGAGATTGTCACATTCAGGCTCAGTAGGAGTTCAGATGGGTTTCACCTTGTCAGTCTTCTTGTCGGCATCTACCTGGGGACCGTTACGCACAGCTAGTGCCGCTTGCGGTCTGTGGTTAAACCCACTGCCAGCGTAGTGTCGAATCTTTAGAGTCCCACACAGAAAGCTATTCGCCTTTAGGCAAAAGAGTAGAGGTCGCATGGTTTTGCGGCAGGTCGCATGGTTTTGCGACAGGGTTCGGTCACATCCGTGCACTTATGCACGTACAATGTCCGGACAGTTTACACTAGCGGGCTTTGGTTTAAGCCAGATCGTAGTGTACGTATTGGGATTGGATTTATCCAGTATGTATTCGTGTTCCTTGGAACGCGGATGCGGGTGTGTATGCACTGTTGACGGAGAGGCAGAGGCAGAGGATTCTCATTAGGGTTGTTGACCGTTGACTGTTGACTATTGACTTTTTGGTCAACCCTAATGAGAATATGATATATGATTAACAATAATATTAATTAAGTATTGTGGTGACATGGTTGTTGAGGGGTTGAATTTGTTGACTTGTTGACTTTGTTGACCGGTTGACTAGGTTGGACTAGTTGACCATCATGATGACAATGGCTATCATTTCATGGCAAAGACTTTTTACTTGCTTGTTTCTCTTGTGAGAAATGAGTGCATGAAATGATTTAGCCATTTTGACTTGAACCATTTTACACAATACTTGATTATTTTTTTTTGTGATGATGGTTTTGGATTATGAGAGCCAAGAGAGAAAAGTCCTCTCTCATTCTATCATTCTCATTCTCTCTCTTGTTCTTGAGCTCTCATCTCCTTCCTCTTGCTCTCCCTCTCTTTAGTCTATGGTTCACTTGTCTCATGTGTTGAGAAACAAGAACCATAGAGAAAATCCCAACACACTCTTCTCTACTCAGTCTAGTTCACAAGGTTTAGCAAACCAAGTGAACTAGTTTCTTCAAAGATCGAAGAAGAAGCTAAAGGTAGAAGCTTTCGAGGTGGATCTATCTTCGGCGCAAGGAGACAACGGAGTGAAGCCGGTCCGGACAACCATCGAGGCTTGAAGACGAAGGAGATCAAGAAAGAAAGGTATAACCCCCTAACCGAGTAGTTAACAACTCCTAGTTAGGTTGTTAGTTAGATATTTAACAAAGATCCGGTTTTGAGTCCATGTTACCACCTCTAGAAAAAAAATTTTTCACCAAATTCCGCATGCCCGAAAGTACCGGGAGAGGTAGCATGGACTTACAGTGGTATCAGAGCCTAGTTAAACTCTATCTAACATGTTAGCAAAGTAGCTAGAAGATCGATCAAAGAAAAAGTCCCGAAATGAACCCCGATATCATGCTTGCTGTCGAATTTTTCCTCTGTTCCTAAAATGATAAATCATACTTTAAAATTCTGCTCAGGGTTTTTTTATAACAAACTGCCAACATTTCGTCCACTGAACCGATCAAAGCGCCGCGGAAACGCGGCGGGAGCGTGCTCCCGCCGCGGTTCCACGGCCGAGTTGACTCGGAAGTGGGAAATTTTGGTTGCAGTTTGTTCAGTGGGGTATTTTGGGATTTTTGGAATATGTATTTTCTGCCCAGATTTTCCAGAACGAAAATTTTGTGTTTGGGGCCTATAAATCCGTATTTTTGATCGAACTTCTAAAAAACTTAAGCTGACTGGTTTTTCTGTGATGTGATATTTGTATTGAACGTCTACTAATCGCTATATGTCGATTAGTGGGGGTTATACAAATCTGTGATCTGTAATGTCATTGGAATGTGTATATGAATTCATTGGATTGTCGCGGGTGAATAGCCGGGGGTTGTGAGACGAGAGTTTTTCTTTTCTTTCAATTCATGTAAATTTGTAAATTGATGTAATAATTATTTGTATGGCCGCACAACCGGGTCGGGGTTGTAGCCGTCATTGTATAATTTCTTTTTACTATTTTTGCTCCTAGGATAGACCCATGGAGGGGGTGCACAAACTACCGGGCATGCCGAAGTGCCGAGTGGCCTACTCACGGGGTTGAGGGAGGTTGCTTCGCTTCGGGTACTTAGCGGGTAGTTTACCGCACCCGTAGGGGTCTTGGGTGGGGTATTGGCTATTCACCGCGACCGTGTAATCTGCTTTTCGTTACAGGCTCGTACAAATTGCAGGTTCCTAGTATATCCAATGTGTTCATCTTTGATCTGAAATGTCTATCATTGCAATATATCTATATATGATATTATTTAGGCGTTGCTTATGTTTTACAGCCGCGCCAGCCCAGCCCCCGCTCTGTCGTTAGTTAAGTAACCTAACGGGTAATGACGGGGCCCCGTGGCGAATGTGAATGGTATAAGCGTACGTCATATTTTGGTTGTTTTCTGCAATGGTAGGATTAATTGATGGGACGCATTAAAATAACTAATGCAAGAATATCAAGCATTAAAAGAACTAATGCAAGAAAATAAACCAAGTAAAAGTCGTTGGAACACTTTCGAAAAACCACTCGGTTCTTTTCAAAATCAACTTTTAAAATGCGGAGTTTGAGCCACTCCTTTTAAAGCTATCTCGTTCCATCGACTATATCAAGTTCACTACGTTCACGGTTTTTCCAAAACCATCCGTAGCCCTCCATCATTTCAGTTAAATATTAGGTAGTATTCAAGCTATGTATTTTGACCTCACGCCAAGGCATAGTGATTGGTAGCTGCCGGATATTTATCTGTTGCATAGATAGAATGCGTTGGTTTGAGACAGTCGTACTGCCATTTTGGCCTACGTCAAGGGTATGTACGGGTGGGTTCAAATTAACCTGGATAATGATGGGAAGAACTTGACATGTGACTTATGACATTTTGACCTCACGCCAAGGTCATAAGAGCATGGGGTAAAAATTCACATCGGGAGTTTCAAAAGAACTGAAACTTGCTAGTGTTGCATACCATTTGGAGTGTAATGATTCTGGTAGGATTCCTTCAGTTTCGTCACGCGATGATATTTGGATCCCGATCCTACTGTGAGTATATGCTACTCCTCGGGAAATTTCTCACTTAACGATCAATGCTATAAACCAAGTAGGTGTCTAGAAAGGTGTTAGCGGGGCTACGCCCCCAGGGAAAAGAGGTTCTTAAATTAAGGAACTTCGCGAAAGCGTTGGAAAACCTCCCTCGAAGTACCGACACCAGCCTGGCCGAACGGTTAAGCAAGTATTGTACGGTGAGATTGATCCTGACTAATTCTTCCTTTTTGGTTTGAGGAGGGATTCGAGAAACAGTGGGAGCCATCCTGTTTAGACAAACTAAAAACCACTCTAAACTTGCAAGAGCATCATGCTGAGTGTTTCTTCTTCTCTCTCCTAATTGCAGCGACCAATCGACATGACTGGACTTAAGTTACTTCTAGATAAAAACATACTGACAGGGCCAAACTACAAAGATTGGCTCAGGAATGTCAAAATGGCAATCACTTACGACAAGCTGGGGTATCTTCTTACCACCAAAGCTCCCCCTGTCCCAAGTCCCACCTCCAGCGTCGCGGATATGGAAATCCGTAAGACTTGGGAGATTGATAGCGCGAAGGCCAAGTGCCTCGTACTTGCCTCTATGGACAACGAACATCAGAGGAGGCACGAGAATATGGACCTTGAATCCATATTTCTCCATACAAAAGAACTGTATGGAGAGCAGTCTCGTATCGCAAGATACGAAGTGTCGAAGAAGTTATTTTCGGCAAGGTTGGCCATCGGATCATCGGTAGCGGAACACGTGCTTAAGATGATTGGCTTCATTGAGGAGCTCGCGGAACTTGGGACCACGTTAGAGAACGAGCTCTATACGGACTTGATTCTCCAGTCCCTTCCTTCCACTTACGCCCAGTTTATCCTGAACTTCAACTTACAAGAAAAAGAAGTTGAACTTTCAGAACTCCTCAATATGCTGAGGAGTGCAGAGGGCACCCTACAGAAAGGTAGGGAAACATCCACTTTGTTTGTAGGAGGATCTTCCTCTTCTAGGTCCAAGGCGAAAGCCAAGGGAAAGAAGAAGAAAGCCCCCGCTAAACCAAGGGGCGGTGTTAGTAAAGTGGATACGAAGGGAAAAGCAAAAGCAACAAAGAAGGCGGGGCAGCTTGTGGATAAAGAAGAATGCTTCTATTGTCATAAGAAAGGACACTGGAAGAATGATTGCAGGGCTTGGAAAGCCAGGACACAGGAATTGAAGCAGGTTGCGGCTTCAGCTTCAGGTGTGTATATTATTGAAAACTGTCTTTCAATAAACTCTACTTCCTGGGTATTGGATACCGGATCAGGATCTCATATCTGTAATTCTTTGCAGGCGTTGAGAAACCGTAGGGTTTTGAAAGCAGGTGACATGACCCTCAGAGTTGCAAACGGAGCTAGCATGGATGCTAAGGCCGTGGGGGACTATCACCTGGGAATGTCAGATGGACATGTTTTGGTTTTGCGTAATTGCTTTTTTGTACCCAACGCAACTTGTAATATCATTTCTGTATCTTTAGTTTCTAAAGAAGGTTATGAATTTGCGTTTGTAAGTAATGTTGTAAACATTCACCTTAATCAAGTTTTGATTGGGTCAGGTACATTGAGCAATGGTATATACGTATTAAACCAACCACAGATCTTCAATGTCCAGAATACACACAAAAGAAAGTCTCCGGAAATAAATTAGACTTTCTTATGGCATTGTAGACTAGGTCACATCAATGAGAGAAGGTTGACGAAGTTACATACAGAAGGATATTTGAATCCGTTCGAATATCAATCATATGCCACTTGTCAATCCTGTCTCAAAGGAAAGATGACAAAGACTCCGTTCACTGGACACGGAGTAAGAGCGAGCGAGCTCTTGGGACTCGTACACAGCGACGTGTGCGGTCCAATGTCTACACATGCGCGAAGCGGTTATTCTTACTTCATTACTTTTACGGATGACTTTTCAAGGTACGGTTATGTCTTCTTAATGAAACATAAGTCCGAAGCCTTTGGAAAGTTCCAGGAATATAAGAATGAAGTAGAAAAACAAACCGGCAAAAGTATCAAGATTCTAAGATCGGATCGAGGTAGAGAATACTTGAGTGCCGAGTTCCTGGACTATTTAAAAGAGAACGGAATTCTCTCTCAGCTTACTCCTCCATACACTCCGCAACATAACGGTGTATCGGAGAGACGGAACCGAACTCTATTGGATATGGTTCGGTCCATGATGAGTAACACTGAGTTACCGCGATCATTCTGGGGGTATGCGCTAGAATCAGCTGCATACCTTTTGAACCGAGTTCCGACTAAGACTGTGCCTACCACACCATATGAAATATGGAGTGGGAAGAAACCCTATCTTCAATATCTGAAGATCTGGGGATGTCCAGCTTTTGTCAAAAAGCAGCATGCGGACAAACTCGAGGCACGCTCAGTACTGTGCAAGTTTGTGGGATACCCAAAGAACACCAGGGGGTATCTTTTCTACCACGCAGAGGAACAAAAAGTCCTTGTTTCTCGTAATGCCCACTTTCTAGAACACCAGTTCTTGGAAAAGGAAATTTGTGGGAGCGCAGTAGAACTGGAAGAAATTCTAGAACCACAGACTATTACTGAAAGCTTAGTGGAACCAGAGGGTTCAAAAGAACAGGACATTCCTACGCCGCTCCGCAGAAGTAGTAGGCAGTCTCATCCGCCCGAGAGATACTACGGTTTTCTCATAGACGGGGTTAGAGAGGATTGCATCATAGATTATGATGAGCCTACTAGCTTCCAGCAGGCCGTTCAGAGCGTTGACTCGGTAAAATGGCTGGATGCAATGCGGACCGAAATGGAGTCCATGTACACCAACAAAGTATGGACGTTGGACATTGCTCCAGACGGGGTAAAACCCGTAGGATGCAAGTGGATCTTCAAAAGGAAGATTGGTGTAGATGGACAGGTTGAGACCTATAAAGCTAGACTGGTTACAAAGGGTTTTCGTCAAAGACCTGGTTTGGACTATGACGAGACTTTTTCTCCAGTAGCTATGCTGAAATCCATTCGGATCCTTCTTGCCATTGCTGCCTTCCACGATTATGAGATCTGGCAAATGGACGTAAAGACCGCTTTTCTAAATTGAAATTTAGAGGAGTGTGTCTATATGGACCAGCCAGAGGGTTTCATTCAGAGTGGGAGCAGCGGAAAGGTGTGCAAGTTGCTTAAGTCCATTTACGGACTAAAGCAGGCATCGCGGAGTTGGAACATCTGTTTTGATGAGACGGTCAAGGAATTTGGCTTTATCAAAAATCCAGATGAACCATACATCTATAGTAGATTTGTAGCGAGAACTATAGTATTCCTCGTTTTATACGTGGATGACATTCTCTTAATAGGAAATGATATTCCTATGCTACAATCTGTCAAGGGGTTCTTGTCACACAGGTTCTCCATGAAAGACCTAGGTGATGCCTCATACATCCTGGGGATCCGGATCCATCGTGATAGATCCAAGAGGATATTAGGACTTTCACAGTCCAGGTACATCGACACCATACTGAAAAGATTCAGTATGGAAGATTCCAAGCGCGGTAACCTACCGGCTTGTCATGGGATCACCCTCTCTAAAGAGATGTCTCCCAAGATTGATTTGGAGAGGGATCGCATGTCTATTATACCCTACGCTTCTGCGGTAGGCTCTATAATGTATGCGATGTTGTGTACCAGACCGGATGTAGCTTATGCACTGAGTGTGGTAAGCCGGTATCAGTCAAACCCTGGGGAGAAACACTGGATAGCGGTAAAGAACATTCTCAAGTACCTGAGAAGGACTAAGGAGATGTTCTTGGTGTATGGTGGAAAAGACCTCCAGATCGAGGCCTTTGCTGACTCCAGCTTCCAGAGTGACAAGGATGATTCCAAGTCCATGTCGGGTTTTATCTTTACCCTCAATGGAGGGGCGGTGTGTTGGAAGAGTTCCAAACAAGAAACCGTTGCAGACTCGACGATGGAAGCGGAATACATCGCTGCATCTGATGCCGCAAAAGAAGCTGTCTGGATAAGGAAGTTCTTGAAAGAACTTCAGGTGGTTCCGTCCATTGTTGATCCAATACCTCTGTATTGCGACAACAACGGGGCTATAGCTTTAGCGAAGGAACCCAGGTCCCATCAGAGATCCAGACACATCTTGAGGCGGTATCACCTGTGTAGGGTTCCTAGGCACTCTAATGAAGTCTCACAAGGCATCTACCATGCCAATTTCAAATTTTATGGGTGCCGAGAAACCCTAATACGGATCGTCGACTAGAAATTTAGGCGAAATACGAATCTAGTTAACATCTTAACTAAAGGAGAGAGGCTACAACCTTTGTAGATCCGGTTCTCCACTTCCTTAGCTCCACGTAGGCGTCCTCTCGCTGTCCATCTCGAATCCCGGACTCAATCGTCGGCTTGATCGGAGAAATGGGCTGACTAGGTCGTCGGCTTCGTGCCGAAGATGATCTACGTCGAGGCATCACAAGTTCAAGCTCCGACTTCACAAATTTGTGAAACTTGTGAAGAAAACGCCCAAAACAACTTGGCAAGAGGTAGAGGGTGAAGAAATAGGAGGTGGGTTCACTTTAGAATTGGATTTCTCACTTTAGAACTCAAGTTGCCATTAATGGCATCAAGCTTTCTTTCTTGAAGAAGAAGATCAAGAAGAAGGAAATATTATGATAAGTTTTTTCCAAAATGAAAAAGAAATGAATACTTATCATAATAGGAACCATGGTTAGGTGTAGAGAATTGACCAAGGTTAGAAGAGTGGTTAGGGTTAAGCATGAAGACAAATTGGTCACTTTGGTCAAAGCTTCATGAAGCTTCACAAAGGTTCAAGAATGAAAGCAACCATTTTGTATTCTTATCCCATTCTTTTTCCAAAATCAATAAATAAAAGAATGGATAATTAAAACCCTAATCACTTTCTTAACCTAGGTTTAATTCTTTACACTTAACCAAATGAGCAAGCATCATCAAACATGATACAAAGATGTGCACAAAAGTATATCACATATACAACTTGCACATCAAGTGAGAAAATCCATTTAAAGTGAACCTATACTAGTTAATGCAAAATAATATATCAAATATATAATTATACATTAAATCATTAAATCAACACTTGACTTAACGATCCGGTCATATCGCATATAACCGACTAGTATCGTATGTATCGGCTTATCGAATCAATCCTTGATTCGATATCTAGGTTATATCGAATATAACCATTCGATACATCCATCGCGAGAATGAAATACGGTATCACATACACGCATTATTCTCGGTCCTGCACATATCTCATATGCACTCCTATTTCGTTTCGCTTGAGCCAGGAAACCTCTGTGTAGGACTCTAAAGACTCGTCAATACGCCGGTAGCAGATGATGATCATATCAAGCACCTACAAGCCGCAAGCGGTCTGCTAAACGTAACGGCAATCCAGGTATTGATCGATCAGAAGATCGACGAGCTAGCCCGCTCATACTCCTGTGAATCCAACCAGTAACACTTACCATACAGTCCGGTCTGTTCGTCTGATATGTCGCATATCAAGTCTAGGGGTGGTAAACGTCAGACCCCAATAACCGATAAGTCGTGCCGATGTGAGGCTCATAACGGGTCGAGAAACTACTGGTAACACTTACCAGCAAATCTCTGATCAGCCCTGGCCAGGGACTTCCTTGTTACGGCCAATCGAGCACAGCGCAACATCAACCCCCAATACCGGGAGAGACGAAACCCCTCCTATCGCTCATTGCCTCTATGTGACTCGGGACTGTACCCAAAGACCACCGTTTTGCATGCCCTCATGGACGTGGTAAGGTGGAGATCAAAGCACAGTGGGAATCACACAAGTCTCTATGACGATCTCGGGTCTACAGACTAACCTGTACAAGTGTCACCTGAGAACTGCCATCTAACGTGAGGTATAATACCATCTGGGAGTTCTCGGCGAGTCCGTCCAGTGTACCCAGTCTCTACTGAGCACCCGTACACCATCTCTGATGTCAAACACCAATGGATATGGGATCATCCATCGCCCATCTCATGGGTCGAGAAGCGTATACGCTAGTTTACACTGGTATATCGATGCCCCGTCTCGATACACCCACGACTAGGGACCTTGAAGGATGTACTTATGGACTACCATGTCCCCACTAGTATGATCTGCATCATAGTCCAGGCAGTCAAGTACACATCCTAAGGGCTTTATCAACATGTAACTATAAGACAGTTTAAAGAGACAAGTGTACATATTAAGATAAAGAGCAACCAGATAGCATACTATCATATCGAGCAAGAAAGTCATCTCTATATATGTCCAAGCATCCAATATAATATACATCATCTGTACAATACTGGCCTCTAGGGCATACATACAACTAACAATCTCCCACTTGCACTAGGGCCAGCTGCTGTAGTATCGCATACCGAGCATCCCAAAGAGTCTCTCAAACTGTATCTGGGGAATGGCCTTCGTGAGTGGATCCGCCGTGTTGTTCTTCGTGTCAACCCTCCTGACCTCGATCTCCCGGCGATCAACTATCTCCCGGATCAGGTGATACCGCCTCAGAATATGCCTGGATCGCTGATGGGACCTGGGTTCCTTGGCCAAAGCCACCGCTCCATTGTTATCGCAATACAAAGGTATTGGATGCTCAATGGATGGAACCACACCAAGTTCAGTAATGAACTTCTTGATCCAGACAGCCTCTTTAGCGGCATCGTTGGCAGCGATGTATTCAGCCTCCATCGTCGAGTCTGCCACGGTTTCCTGCTTGGAACTCTTCCAGCTAACCGCCCCTCCGTAAAGGGTAAAGACAAAGCCCGACTGCGACTTAGAGTCGTCCTTATCACTCTGGAAGCTCGAATCGGTAAAGGACTCCACTTGGAGTTCTCCGTTACCATACACCAAGAGCATCTCTTTAGTCCTTCGTAAGTACTTGAGAATGCTCTTCACAGCTGTTCAGTGACTCTCTCCAGGATCAGCTTGATACCTGCTCACTATACTTAGTGAGTATGCTACATCGGGTCTGGTACATAGCATCGCATACATGATAGAGCCTACCGCCGAAGCATAGGGTATCCCTTGCATGCGAGCTCTCTCCAAATCAGTCTTAGGAGACATCTCTTTGGAGAGAGTGACTCCAGAGATCGTGGGCAAGTTCCCACGCTTGGATTCTTCCATACTAAACCTCTTTAGTATGGTGTCAATGTACCTGGATTGGGACAATCCCAATATCCTTTTGGATCTATCTCTATAGATCCTGATTCCCAATATGCAGGAGGCATCACCAAGATCTTTCATTGAGAATCTTTGTGATAAGAAAAGCTTGACCGATTGCAGCATAGGAATATCATTTCCTATCAAGAGTATGTCGTCCACGTACAATACGAGGAAGACAACCTTACTCTCTGCCACCTTCTTGTAAATACAAGGTTCATCTGGGTTTTTGACGAAATCAACCTCTTTGATAACGACGTCAAAGCAGATGTTCCAACTCCGCAATGCTTGCTTTAATCCATAAATGGATTTAAGCAGCTTGCACACTTTCCCGCTGCTCCCACTGTCTACGAAGCCCTCTGGCTGAGTCATGTACACGCACTCTTCTAAATCACCATTTAGAAAGGCGGTCTTAACATCCATTTGCCAGATTTCGTAGTCATGATACGCAGCGATGGCAAGCATGATCCGGATGGATTTAAGCATAGCCACTGGAGAAAAGGTTTCATCATAGTCCACACCTGGTCTTTGACGAAAACCCTTTGCAACAAGTCTAGCTTTGAAAGTCTCCACTTTCCCATCAACACCAAGTTTTTTCTTGAAGATCCACTTGCTCCCAATGGGTTTTACCCCTTCAGGAGCAACTTCCAAAGTCCATACTTTGTTGGTGTACATGGATTCCATCTCGGACCGCATAGCATCCAGCCATTTCACTGAGTCCCCACTCGTGATGGCCTGCTCGAAGCTAGTTGGGTCATCATCCTCCATGATGCAATCCTCGCTCCCACCATCCATGAGAAAACCGTAGTATCTCTCAGGTTGGCGAGGAACCCTACTAGATCGGCGGAGAGGCTGAGGTTCATTGGGAGCTACTGAATCCTCTGGTTCCACTAAATCTTCTGTTGTGTTTTGTTCAGATGGAACCTCTTCCAGTTCTACCTCAAAGCCACTAATCTCTTTTGCAAGAAATTCCTTTTCTAAAAAGGTGGCATGTTGAGCAACAAATACTCTTTGTTCCTCACTGTGGTAGAAGATATACCCTCGTGAATGTTTGGGATATCCAACAAATTTACACAATACAGACCTTGCCTCGAGTTTGTCCGGTTTTTGTCTTTTGACATAGGCCGGGCAACCCCATATCTTTATAAAATTAAGATATGATCTCTTCCCTTCCCATATCTCATATGGTGTGGTAGGCTCAGATTTGGTGGGAACCCTATTCAGTAGGTATGCTGCTGTTTCCAGTGCATATCCCCAGAAGGAAACAGGTAACTCAGCTACACTCATCATAGAGCGCGCCATATCTAATAGGGTGTGGTTCCTCCGTTCTGATACACCGTTGTGCTGTGGTGTATATGGAGGAGTTAGCTGAGTGAGAATCCCATTCTCTTTTAGGAAGTCCAGGAATTCATTGCTCAAGTATTCACCTCCTCGATCAGATCGAAGGATTTTAATACTTTTTCCGGTTTGGTTCTCGACTTCTTGTTTATATTCTCTAAATTTCTCAAAAGCTTCTGATTTGTGTTTTATCAGGAACACATATCCGAATCTAGAGAGATCGTCAGTGAATGTAATGAAGTACGAAGAACCATCCCTGGCATGTGTAGACATAGGACCGCATACATCACTATGTATCAGTCCCAAGAGTTCGGTAACTCTTTCTCCGTGTCCCGTAAACGGAGTTTTGGTCATCTTGCCTTTGAGACATGACTGGCAAGTGTCATAAGATGAAAATTCAAACGGATTTAAATATCCATCTTTATGCAACTTAGCTAGTCGTGTCGCATTGATGTGACCCAGTCTACAATGCCACAAGAAGGATTCGTTCATTTCAGAACTCTTCCTCTTGTGTGTGTTTGTTGTGCTCAGAACTGTTGATTGATTTAGAACATAAATGCCATTGCACAACGTGCCTGATCCAACCAACTTTTGGTTACGGAAAATATTCATAACATTGTCCTGTAATACAAAATTATATCCCTCTTTACTCAATAAAGAAACCGATATAATGTTGCATATCAGGTTCGGCATGTAATAGCATTCGTTCAGAACCAATGTATTATCAGTTGGTAACACTAGGTGATATTCCCCGACAGTCTTAGCTGCAACAATTGCACCATTTCCAACTCTAATGTCTTTATCACCTTCTCCAAGTTCTCTACCTTTTCTAAGCCCATATAACTGATTACATATATGGGATCCTGACCTGGTATCTAATACCCAGGACGTAGAGCAAATGGAGAAACAGTTCTCAGTAACCAACACACCTGAAGAAAATGCATCAACATGTACTCTCTTCATTCGGGTGGCATGGGAATCCTGGTATTCCCCTATATCCTGTTCATTCCTATAACTCTTATAAGAATGAACGGAACCAACGTTCCCCAGCACAGTATAACATGCGGGTTCAGTCAATACATCCATATTATTATCTTGATTAAGGCATGAAATGGTCGCTACCTGGAGAGAGAGAGAAGAAAACACTTTAGCGTATGCTCGTGCAAGATCAGATTGGTTATTATCTTATCTAATCAGGATGGCTCCCACTGGTTTTTATCAAATCTTCCTTCAAGCCCTAAAAGGAAAGACTAGCCGGGATTAATTACACCCTACAACTTCGTCGATCTTTCAGCCAGGCCAGTGTCGGTACTTTGAGGGTGGTTCCCCGTGCTTTCGCACGGACCTAATTAAAGTAAACCTCGTTTTCCCAGAGGCGTAACCCCGTTGACACCTTTCTAGACACCTACTTGATCGGCTAATTGTAGTGTGCAAAACTCTCCCAGGAGTAACTCTTACTCGCAGTGGGTATCGGGATCCAACTATCTCATAGAAGGTATGCAATCTCATTGCAAATTTCAACACTTGAAATTCCCGATAATATTTTGCCCCAAGCATCCTATGACCTTGACGGAGGTCAACAAACCACAGGGTGCAAGTCAAGTTCAACCCGTCATTTCTTGATTGAATCAAACCCACCCGCACGACCCTTGACGGAGGTCAACAAGGTCGTACGACTACCCTAATCCAATCTGCATCATATGCATAAGCAGATAAATACTAGTTAGCTACCGCACACTACGCCTTGACGGAGGTCAACAAACGTAGCACGAATACTAAGTAGGATTTATCTGAAATGACGGAGGGCTACGTCAGGTTTTTCTGAAAACCTATTGCGTAATGAACTTGATATCGTTGTAGAATCAAATGAAGTTTTGAAATGGAGTGATTTTGAGGCTTTTCTAGTTTTGCTAAAGGGGTCACTCCTGGTGAAGGGATCGTCGGCCCTTTCCTCGTCGAATGAGCTGCGGGATATATCATATATTGTAAGTCCATGCTACCTCTCCCGGTACTTTCGGGAATGCGGAATTTGGTAGAAAACGATTTTCTTAAAGATGGTAACATGGACCTAAAACCCGGATCTTGGTTAAACATCTATCTAACAACCTAACTATGAGTTTTAGCTACTCGGTTAGGGGGTTATACCTTGCTTGTCTTGAACTCCTTCGTCTTCAAAGCTCCGATGGTGGTCCGATGGCTTCTTCTCGTCGTCTCCGTACGCCGAAGATAGATCCACCTGAAAGCTCCAACCTTTAGCTCCTTCTTCGTTCTTTGAAGAAACTAGTTCACTTGGTTTGCTAAACCTAGTGAACTAGAATGAGTAGAGAAGAAATAGAATGGGATTTTATCTATGGTTCTTGATTCTCAACTCATGAGACAAGAGAACCATAGATCAAGAGAGGGAGCAAGAGGTTGAGGGTGAGAGCAAGAGGAGAGCTCAAGAACAAGAGAGAGAATGAGCAAGAAAGAATGAGCAAGTATTTTGTCTCTCACCCTCTCATAATCCAAAGCAATGATAACTCATCATATTAACAAAAGTCTTATGTGATGGTTAGAAGCAACCACAACCATATCATTTCATGCACTCATTTTACACAAATGAGCAAGTAAACAAAAGTCTTTGCCATGAAATGATGGCTATGGTTATCATGATGGTCAACTAGTCAAGCCTAGTCAACCGGTCAACAAGTCAACAAAAGTCAACAAGTCAACAAAGTCAACAAGTCAACAAAAGTCAACAAGTCAACAACCATATCACCATAATACTTAATTAATATAATAGTTAATCACATATCATATTCTCATTAGGGTTGAGCATAAAGTCAAATAGTCAACGGTCAACTGTCAACAACCCTAATGAGAATCCGCTGCCTCTGCCTCCCTGTCAACTGTGCATACACACCCGCATCCGCGTTCCGAGGAACACGAATGCAAACTGGATAAATCCAATCCCATAAGGTACACTAGGATCTGGCTTAAACCAAAGCCCGCTAGTGTAAACTGTCCGGACACTGTACGTGCACAAGTGCACGGATGTGACCGAACCCTGTCGCAAAACCATGCGACCTGTCGCAATACCATGCGACCTCTACTCTTTTGCCTAAAGGCGAAAAGCTTTCTGTGTGGGACTCTAAAGACTCGACACTACGCTGGCAGTGGGTTTAACCACAGACCGCAAGCGGCACTAGCTGTGCGTAACGGTCCCCAGGTAATGCCGACAAGAAGACGGACGAGGCGAAACCCATCTGAACTCCTACTGAGCCTGAGTGTGACATTCTCCGTACAGTCCGGTCTGTTCGTCTGATACATCGCATGGCGGGCCTAGGGGGCGGTAAACGTCAGTCCCCCAATAGCGGTACAAGTCGTGCCGGAGTGAAGCCCAATACACCCTGAGATAACACTGGAAACCTACCAGTATATCTCGTTTGCCCTGGCCAGGGACTACTCGTGTAATGGCTCTCCTAGACACAGCGCGATGTCAACCCCCAATACCGGGAGAGACGAATCCTGTCTAACCGTCACTGCCTCCAAGTGCTTCGGGACTGCACCCAACCACCACCTGTTTGCACGACTCCTTTGAGCCGTGGTAGGGTAGTGATCAAAGTACAGTGGGAACACACTCGAGGCGGAGTGACAGTGTCAAGTCAGCGGACTAAGCTGTACTCATGTCACCTGGGAACTGATAACTGACGATAGGTATAATACCAACTAGTCAGTTCCCGACGAGTCCTGTCCAGTGTACCCGTAACCTAACGAGCACCCGCATACTATCTCAAGTACGACGTACTGACGGCTGTGGGACAGACCGTCTCCCACACTGGGATGAGAAGCGCATGCGCTGGTCTACTCCGGAGTATCGATGCCCTGTCTCGATAGTCCTGCGACCAGGGACCTGAATAAGGATGTGCTTATAGATTACCCAGCCCCCACTAGTGTGACTGCCATCACAACGCTGGTAATCAAGCAAAGATCCTAAGGGCTCCACTAATGCGAATAAGTGATATACTGAAATAAACACAAGTACACATTGAAGTAGAAACAAACCAAGTAGCATACTACTATTTTGAGCAAGATTGTATATACAAGGTGAATATCCCAAGCATCCATTAAGTAATATACAAACTAGTATGATACAGTAATGGCCTCTAGGGCATATACACTAACAATCTCCCACTTGCACTAAGGCCATGTACTGGCGTATCGAAGACCTATCATCTCGATCAGCCGCTCGAACTGAGTCTGGGGCAGGGCCTTGGTGAATGGATCAGCAGTGTTATCTTCTGAAGCGACTCTCCGAACCTCGATCTCCTGGCGATCTACGATCTCCCTGATCAGGTGATACCGCCTCAAGATGTGCCTGGATCTCTGATGGGACCTGGGTTCCTTCGCTAAAGCTATAGCCCCATTGTTGTCGCAATACAGAGGTATTGGATCAACAATGGACGGAACCACCTGAAGTTCTTTCAAGAACTTCCTCATCCAGACAGCTTCTTTTGCGGCATCAGATGCAGCGATGTATTCCGCTTCCATCGTCGAGTCTGCAACGGTTTCTTGTTTGGAACTCTTCCAACACACCGCCCCTCCATTGAGGGTAAAGACAAAACCCGACATGGACTTGGAATCATCCTTGTCACTCTGGAAGCTGGAGTCAGCAAAGGCCTCGATCTGGAGGTCTTTTCCGCCATACACCAAGAACATCTCCTTAGTCCTTCTCAGGTACTTGAGAATGTTCTTTACCGCTATCCAGTGTTTCTCCCCAGGGTTTGACTGATACCGGCTTACCACACTCAGTGCATAAGCTACATCCGGTCTGGTACACAACATCGCATACATTATAGAGCCTACCGCAGAAGCGTAGGGTATAATAGACATGCGATCCCTCTCTAAATCAGTCTTGGGAGACATCTCTTTGGAGAGGGTGATCCCGTGACAAGCCGGTAGGTTACCGCGCTTGGAATCTTCCATACTGAACCTCTTCAGTATGGTGTCGATGTACCTGGACTGCGAAAGTCCTAATATCCTCTTGGATCTGTCACGGTAGATCCGGATACCCAGAATGTACGAGGCATCACCCAGGTCTTTCATGGAGAACCTGTGTGACAAGAACCCCTTGACAGATTGTAGCATAGGAATGTCATTTCCTATTAAGAGAATGTCATCCACGTATAAAACGAGGAATACTACAGTTCTCGCTACAAATCTACTATAGATGCATGGTTCATCTGGATTTTTGATAAAGACAAATTCTTTGACCGTCTCATCAAAGCAGATGTTCCAACTCCGCGATGCCTGCTTTAGTCCATAGATGGACTTAAGCAACTTGCACACCTTTCCGCTGCTCCCACTCTGAATGAAACCCTCTGGCTGGTCCATATAGACACACTCCTCTAAATTTCCATTTAGAAAAGCTGTCTTTACGTCCATTTGCCAGATCTCATAATCGTGGAAGGCAGCAATGGCAAGAAGGATCCGAATGGATTTCAGCATGGCTACTGGAGAAAAGGTTTCGTCGTAGTCCAAGCCAGGTCTTTGACGAAAACCCTTTGCTACCAGCCTAGCTTTATAGGTCTCAACCTGTCCATCTACACCAATCTTCCTTTTGAAGATCCACTTGCATCCTACGGGTTTTACCCCGTCTGGAGCAATGTCCAACGTCCATACCTTGTTGGTGTACATGGACTCCATTTCGGTCCGCATTGCATCCAGCCATTTCACTGAGTCAACGCTCTGAACGGCCTGCTGGAAGCTAGTAGGCTCATCATAATCTATGATGCAATCCTCTCTATCCCCGTCTACGAGAAAACCGTAGTATCTCTCGGGCGGATGAGTCTGCCTACTACTCCTGCGGAGCGGCGTAGGAATGTCCTGTTCTTCCGAACCCTCTGGTTCCACTAAACTTTCAGTAATAGTCCGTGGTTCTGGAATTTCTTCCAGTTCTACTGCGCTCCCACTTATTTCTTTTTCTATGAACTGGTGTTCTAGAAAGTGGGCATGACGAGAAACAAGAACTTTTTGTTCCTCTTCACAGTAGAAGAAATATCCCTTGGAATTCTTTGGATATCCCACAAACTTGCACAGTACTGAGCGTGCCTCGAGCTTGTCCGCATGCTGCTTTTTGACAAAAGCTGGACTTCCCCATATCTTAATGTGATTAAGATGGGGTCTCTTCCCACACCACATCTCAAATGGCGTAGTAGGCACAGTCTTAGTGGGAACACGGTTCAAAAGGTATGTGGCTGATTCTAGCGCATATCCCCAGAATGATCGCGGCAACTCAGCGTTACTCATCATGGACCGCACCATATCCAATAGGGTGCGGTTCCGTCTCTCCGATACACCGTTATGTTGCGGGGTGTATGGAGGAGTAAGCTGAGAGAGAATTCCATTCTCTTTTAAATAGTCCAGGAACTCGGCACTTAAGTATTCTCCACCTCGATCCGATCTTAGAATCTTAATACTTTTGCCGGTCTGTTTCTCCACTTCATTCTTATACTCCTGGAATTTTCCAAAGGCCTCGGACTTATGTTTCATTAAGAAGACATAACCGTACCTTGAGAAGTCATCCGTAAAAGTAATGAAGTAAGAATGTCCGCTTCGGGCATGTGTAGACATTGGACCGCACACGTCACTGTGTACGAGTCCTAAGAGCTCGCTCGCTCTTACTCCATGTCCAGTAAACGGAGTCTTTGTCATCTTTCCTTTGAGACAGGATTGACAAGTGGCATACGACTGATATTCGAACGCATTCAAATACCCTTCTGTATGTAACTTCGTCAACCTTCTCTCATTGATGTGACCCAATCTACAATGCCATAAGAAAGTCTGATTTATTTCTGGAGACTTTCTTTTGTGTGTATTCTGGACATTAAAAATCTGTGGTTGGTTTAACACGTATATACCATTACTCAAAGTACCTGACCCAATCAAAACTTGATTAAGGTGAATGTTTACAACATTGCTTACAAACGCAAATTCATAACCTTCTTTAGAAACTAAAGATACAGAAATGATATTACAAGTTGCGTTGGGTACAAAAAAGCAATTACGCAAAACCAAAACATGTCCATCTGACATTCCCAGGTGATAGTCCCCCACGGCTTTAGCATCCATGCTAGCTCCGTTCGCAACTCTGAGGGTCATATCACCTGCCTTCAAAACCCTACGGTTTCTCAACGCCTGCAAAGAATTACAGATATGAGATCCTGATCCGGTATCCAATACCCAGGAAGTAGAGTTTATTGAAAGACAGTTTTCAATAACATACACACCTGAAGCTGAAGCTGCAACCTGCTTCAATTCCTGTGTTCTGGCCTTCCAGGCCCTGCAATCATTCTTCCAGTGTCCTCTCTTATGACAATAGAAGCATTCTTCCTTATCCACAAGCTTCCCCGCTATCTTTGTTGCTTTACCTTTTCCCTTCGTATCCACTTTACTAACACCGCCCCTTGGTTTGGCGGGGGCCTTCTTCTTCTTTCCCTTGGCTTTCGCCTTGGACCTAGAAGAAGATGATCCTCCTACAAACAAAGTGGATGTTTCCCTACCTTTCTGTAGGGTGCCCTCTGCGCTCCTCAGCATGTTGAGGAGCTCTGATAGTTCAACCTCTTTTTCTTGTAGGTTGAAGTTCAGTATAAACTGGGCGTAAGTGGAAGGAAGAGACTGGAGAACTATATCCGTATATAGCTCACTCTCCAATGTGATCCCTAGGTCAGCGAGCTCCTCAATGTAGCCGATCATCTTTAGCACGTGCTCGGCTACTGATGATCCGACGGCCATTCTTGTCGAAAATAACTTTTTCGACGCTTCGTATCTTGCGATACGTGATTGCTCTCCATACAGTTCTTTTGTATGGAGCAATATGGACTCCATGTCCATATTCTCATGCCTCCTCTGATGTTCGTTGTCCATCGAGGCAAGCAGGAGGCATTTGGCCTTCGCGCTATCAATCTCCCAAGTCTTACGGATTTCCTTATCCGCGACGCTGGAAGTTGGACCAGGGACAGGGGGAGCTTTGGTGGTAAGAAGATACCCCAGCTTGTCATAAGTGATTGCTATCTTGACATTCCTGAGCCAATCTTTGTAGTTTGGCCCTGTCAGTTTGTTTTTATCTAGGAGTAACTTAAGTCCAGTCATGTTGATTGGTCGCTGCAATTAGGAGAGAGAAGAAGAAACACTCAGCATGATGCTCTTGCAAGTTTAGAGTGGTTTTTAGTTTGTCTAAACAGGATGGCTCCCACTGTTTCTCGAATCCCTCCTCAAACCATAAAGGAAGAATTAGTCAGGATCAATCCCACCGTACAATACTTGCTTAACCGTTCAGCCAGGCCGGTGTCGGTACTTCGAGGGAGGTTTTCCAACGCTTTCGCGAAGTTCCTTAATTAAAGAACCTCTTTTCCCTGGGGGCGTAGCCCCGCTAACACCTTTCTAGGCACCTACTAGGTTTATAGCATTGATCGTTAAGTGAGAAATTTCCCGAGGAGTAGCATATACTCACAGTAGGATCGGGATCCAAATATCATTGCGTGACGAAACTGAAGGAATCCTACCAGAATCATCACACTCCAAATGGTATGCAAATCTAGCAAGTTTCAGTACTTATGAAACTCCCGATGTGGATTTTTGCCCCATGCTCTTATGACCTTGACTTTGGCCAAAATATCATAAGTCACATGTCAAGTTCTACCCGTCATTATCCAGGTTAATTTGGATCCATCCGTACCTACCCTTGACTTTGGCCAAAATGGCAGTACGACTGTCCCAAACCAACGCATCTATCTATGCTACACATGAACACCCAATAGCTACCAATCACTGTGCCTTGACTTTGGCCAACATACACAGCTTGAATACTATTGACTATTCATGCGAAACGACGGAGGGCTACGGATGGTTTTGGCAAAACCGTGAACGTAGTGAACTTGATTTGGTCGATGGAACGAGATAGCTTTTAAAAGGAGTGGCTCAAGCTCCGCATTTAAAAGTTGTTTTTGAAAAGAACCGAGTGGTTTTTCGAAAGTGTTCCAACGACTTTAACTTGGTTTATTATCTTGCATTAGTTCTTTTAATGCGTGATATTCTTGCATTAGTTCTTTTAATGCGTCCCATCATTTAATCCTACCATTGCAGAAAACAACCAAAATATGACGTACGCTTATGCCATTCGCATTCGCCACGGGGCCCCGTCATTACCCGTTAGGTTACTTAACTAACGACAGAGCGGGGGCTGGGCTAGCGCGTCTGTAAAACATAAGCAACGCCTAAATAATATCATATATAGATATACTGCAATGATAAACATTTCAGATCACAGATAAATACATTGGATATACTAGCAATCTGTAATTTGTACGAGCCTGTAACAAAAAACAGATAACACGGTCGCGGTGAATAGCCAAAACCCCACCCAAGACCCCTACGGGTGCGGCAAACTACCCGCCAAGTACCCGAAGCGTAGCAACCTCCCTCATCTCCATGAGTAGGCCACTCGACACTTCGGCATACCCGGTAGTTTGTGTACCCCCTCCATGGGTCTATCCTAGGAGCAAAAACAGTAAAAAGAAATTATACAATGACGGCTACAACCCCTTCCCGGTTGTGCGGCCATACAAATAATTATTACATCAATTTACAAATTTACATGAATTGCAAGAAAAGAAAACTCTCGTCTCACAACCCCCGGCTATTCACCCGCGACAATCCAACATATTTATATACACATTCCAGCACATTACAGATCACAGATTTGTATAACCCCCACTAATCGACATATAGCGATTAGTAGACGTTCAATACAAATATCACATTACAGAAAAACCCGTTAGCTCAAGTCTTTTAGAAGTTCGATCAAAAATACGGATTTTCGGGACCCCAAAATAAAATTTTCGTTCTGGAAAATCTGGGTTGAAAATACATATACTAAAAATCCCAAAATACCCCAATTAGCAAACTGCAAAAAATAAAACCCATGACCGAGTCAACTCGGCCGCGGTTCCGCGGCGGGAGCGTGCTCCCGCCGCGTAACCGCGGCGCTTTGATCGAGTCATGGGCCCAAATTTTTGCAGTTTCTTTAAAGAAGCCTGAGTCGATTTTTGGTGTATATTAAAAAAGTTTTCCAGCACTTTTAAAATCGACAGAAAGTTTAAAATTCCGGGGTTCGTTTTGGGACTTTTTCGTTGATCGATCTTCTAGTTACTTGCTAACATGTTAGATAGAGTTTAACCTGGCTCTGATACCACTGTAAGTCCATGCTACCTCTCCCGGTACTTTCGGGAATGCGGAATTTGGTAGAAAACGATTTTCTTAAAGATGGTAACATGGACCTAAAACCCGGATCTTGGTTAAACATCTATCTAACAACCTAACTATGAGTTTTAGCTACTCGGTTAGGGGGTTATACCTTGCTTGTCTTGAACTCCTTCGTCTTCAAAGCTCCGATAGTGGTCCGATGGCTTCTTCTCGTCGTCTCCGTACGCCGAAGATAGATCCACCTGAAAGCTCCAACCTTTAGCTCCTTCTTCGTTCTTTGAAGAAACTAGTTCACTTGGTTTGCTAAACCTAGTGAACTAGAATGAGTAGAGAAGAAATATAATGGGATTTTATCTATGGTTCTTGATTCTCAACTCATGAGACAAGAGAACCATAGATCAAGAGAGGGAGCAAGAGGTTGAGGGTGAGAGCAAGAGGAGAGCTCAAGAACAAGAGAGAGAATGAGCAAGAAAGAATGAGCAAGTATTTTGTCTCTCACCCTCTCATAATCCAAAGCAATGATAACTCATCATATTAACAAAAGTCTTATGTGATGGTTAGAAGCAACCACAACCATATCATTTCATGCACTCATTTTACACAAATGAGCAAGTAAACAAAAGTCTTTGCCATGAAATGATGGCTATGGTTATCATGATGGTCAACTAGTCAAGCCTAGTCAACCGGTCAACAAGTCAACAAAAGTCAACAAGTCAACAAAGTCAACAAGTCAACAAAAGTCAACAAGTCAACAACCATATCACCATAATACTTAATTAATATAATAGTTAATCACATATCATATTCTCATTAGGGTTGAGCATAAAGTCAAATAGTCAACGGTCAACTGTCAACAACCCTAATGAGAATCCGCTGCCTCTGCCTCCCTGTCAACTGTGCATACACACCCGCATCCGCGTTCCGAGGAACACGAATGCAAACTGGATAAATCCAATCCCATAAGGTACACTAGGATCTGGCTTAAACCAAAGCCCGCTAGTGTAAACTGTCCGGACACTGTACGTGCACAAGTGCACGGATGTGACCGAATCCTGTCGCAAAACCATGCGACCTGTCGCAATACCATGCGACCTCTACTCTTTTGCCTAAAGGCGAAAAGCTTTCTGTGTGGGACTCTAAAGACTCGACACTACGCTGGCAGTGGGTTTAACCACAGACCGCAAGCGGCACTAGCTGTACGTAACGGTCCCCAGGTAATGCCGACAAGAAGACGGACGAGGCGAAACCCATCTGAACTCCTACTGAGCCTGAGTGTGACATTCTCCGTACAGTCCGGTCTGTTCGTCTGATACATCGCATGGCGGGCCTAGGGGGCGGTAAACGTCAGTCCCCCAATAGCGGTACAAGTCGTGCCGGAGTGAAGCCCAATACACCCTGAGATAACACTGGAAACCTACCAGTATATCTCGTTTGCCCTGGCCAGGGACTACTCGTGTAATGGCTCTCCTAGACACAGCGCGATGTCAACCCCCAATACCGGGAGAGACGAATCCTGTCTAACCGTCACTGCCTCCAAGTGCTTCGGGACTGCACCCAACCACCACCTGTTTGCACGACTCCTTTGAGCCGTGGTAGGGTAGTGATCAAAGTACAGTGGGAACACACTCGAGGCGGAGTGACAGTGTCAAGTCAGCGGACTAAGCTGTACTCATGTCACCTGGGAACTGATAACTGACGATAGGTATAATACCAACTAGTCAGTTCCCGACGAGTCCTGTCCAGTGTACCCGTAACCTAACGAGCACCCGCATACTATCTCAAGTACGACGTACTGACGGCTGTGGGACAGACCGTCTCCCATACTGGGATGAGAAGCGCATGCGCTGGTCTACTCCGGAGTATCGATGCCCTGTCTCGATAGTCCTGCGACCAGGGACCTGAATAAGGATGTGCTTATAGATTACCCAGCCCCCACTAGTGTGACTGCCATCACAACGCTGGTAATCAAGCAAAGATCCTAAGGGCTCCACTAATGCGTATAAGTGATATACTGAAATAAATACAAGTACACATTGAAGTAGAAACAAACCAAGTAGCATACTACTATTTTGAGCAAGATTGTATATACAAGGTGAATATCCCAAGCATCCATTAAGTAATATACAAACTAGTATGATACAGTAATGGCCTCTAGGGCATATACACTAACATATATATCGCTGTGCAAAGCATGAACTCAAAAGCAGTCAAAAGCAAACCGAGTGTGTAGCATCTGCCAGTTATTGCTAAAGGAGTCACTCCCGGTGAAGGGATCTCGGTCCTTTCCTCATCGAATAAGGTGCAGGATATATCACATATACCGCTATGCAAAGCAAGAACTGTAGCTACCTGTTTTGTTTAAAATCTGATTCTACAACATCATTTGGTTTCTTTTATTTCATTAATCACATTAATGAAGTCCCATCATTTAAGTCACCTAAACATCACAGATAAATACAACGTACACTTATGCCATCCGCATTCGCCTGGATGTCCCATCGTGCACCGTTAGGTTAGGTAACTAACGACAGAGCAGGGCAGGGCTAGTGCGGGTGCAAAACATAAGTAACGTCTATATAATATATCATATATACTATATACTGTATCTATCACAGAACATCACATGATCACATCACAGATATCGCAGCAGAAGAAACATATGAAACATTGGATATACTAGGACGTCCGTGTTTTCAATACGAGCCAGTATAAAACACGGATTCCACGGTCGTGATGAATAGCCAATCCCACACCCCTAGACCCCTACGAGAGCGGCAGCCAACCCTACCAATTCTAGGGTTAGGAGACTGGGACTCGACTCCTCGAGATGGTCTCCCACTGAACCCTAGAACCCGGTAACTTGTGCTCCCCTCCTTGGGTCTATCCTAGTGCAGAAAGTAAATAATATACAAAGGGTGACAACTTCCGCAACCTGAAAGTGCCCCAAATAAAAGAATATTACATACAAGTTTTTACATGAATGAAAATGAAAAACACTCATCTCACATAAAAACCCCCGGCTATTCAAACACGACAATCCAATAAAACATATACAGCAACACATAACATCACATGTCATCAACGTAAGTAAATATGCGCATCCCAATTGTCGTTGACATATAGCAACGAAACCGGCGATATCACATATTACACTTACGGTCACAGAAAAGAAAGTGTAAAACTACAACAGTTGGAATCCGCAACCTCTTTAGACATCGCATGCCTAATCAAATGAAATACTTAGACATCACATGCCTAATAATTATAAACCCCGCATTTTAGTCCCATTATCGAAAACTCTTTTCAATATCACGTGAGACTAAACCGCTAGATTTATAACATTCATTCAGTTATCTCATAACTGTTTGTGAATTCCAATTATGGTATCCCATTCCGGATAAATAGAGAATATTAAACTTTCCGATCGAACATTCAAAAACCCAAGTTTTCCCGAAACCGATCAACACATGAAATAAGTTCAAAGACATTCACTTCATGCCTCAGTACCAACGGTCCAGCCGTAGAAGGGTCAAGCCAACGCCTCACATGTGGCACGCCGTACTGCCCCAAACCCAAAGGTTCAAAGGGCAGTTCAAGATGGTCACATAATCGAGTTAAGGTTTGTTGTCTTCTAGAGGGACCATCGCGTTACTTGCATTACTTAGAACGTCATTAAACTACGGAAAAGTCCAACAATTGGAAATTTCCCGGCAGGGGAAAGATTGGGTATTTACATCCGGTCGAACTTTTTAACATATTCTAAAATATCCGGAAAAACACATAGACGAAGTCTGATAATCCGATCGAATCTACGAACTCCCAATACACCCCAGAAAATTCAACTCTTGAATAAATATTAAAAATTCCCAGGAAAACCAGCACTGCATAATGAGAATTACTGTACAAAATTAAATGCATGAGGAGACCACATGGCCGCGGAACAGCCGCATTAGCCATGCTAATGCCGCGGTTCCGCCGCACTTTGGTGGATTCAGAGGTACGGGCTTCACAGTAATTCTTAAAATTCCCCGCTGATTTTTCTGCATATTTTTAATATCGAAAAATCCCCGAAATTGAAAAATGTACAGAGAGCATTTTTTGGGTTAGGGTTTCGGTTCGTTCGGATTTCAAACGTCGTCTAGACTTCGCTTAAGGCTCTAGCTAGGCTCTGATACCACTGTAGGGTTCCTAGGCACTCTAATGAAGTCTCACAAGGCATCTACCATGCCAATTTCAAATTTTATGGGTGCCGAGAAACCCTAATACGGATCGTCGACTAGAAATTTAGGCGAAATACGAATCTAGTTAACATCTTAACTAAAGGAGAGAGGCTACAACCTTTGTAGATCCGGTTCTCCACTTCCTTAGCTCCACGTAGGCGTCCTCTCGCTGTCCATCTCGAATCCCGGACTCAATCGTCGGCTTGATCGGAGAAATGGGGGGACTAGGTCGTCGGCTTCGTGCCGAAGATGATCTACGTCGAGGCATCACAAGTTCAAGCTCCGACTTCACAAATTTGTGAAACTTGTGAAGAAAACACCCAAAACAACTTGGCAAGAGGTAGAGGGTGAAGAAATAGGAGGTGGGTTCACTTTAGAATTGGATTTCTCACTTTAGAACTCAAGTTGCCATTAATGGCATCAAGCTTTCTTTCTTGAAGAAGAAGATCAAGAAGAAGGAAATATTATGATAAGTTTTTTCCAAAATGAAAAAGAAATGAATACTTATCATAATAGGAACCATGGTTAGGTGTAGAGAATTGACCAAGGTTAGAAGAGTGGTTAGGGTTAAGCATGAAGACAAATTGGTCACTTTGGTCAAAGCTTCATGAAGCTTCACAAAGGTTCAAGAATGAAAGCAACCATTTTGTATTCTTATCCCATTCTTTTTCCAAAATCAATAAATAAAAGAATGGATAATTAAAACCCTAATCACTTTCTTAACCTAGGTTTAATTCTTTACACTTAACCAAATGAGCAAGCATCATCAAACATGATACAAAGATGTGCACAAAAGTATATCACATATACAACTTGCACATCAAGTGAGAAAATCCATTTAAAGTGAACCAATACTAGTTAATGCAAAATAATATATCAAATATATAATTATACATTAAATCATTAAATCAACACTTGACTTAACGATCCGGTCATATCGCATATAACCGACTAGTATCGTATGTATCGGCTTATCGAATCAATCCTTGATTCGATATCTAGGTTATATCGAATATAACCAATCGATACATCCATCGCGAGAATGAAATACGGTATCACATACACGCATTATTCTCGGTCCTGCACATATCTCATATGCGCTCCTATTTCGTTTCGCTTGAGCAAGGAAACCTCTGTGTAGGACTCTAAAGACTCGTCAATACGCCGGTAGCAGATGATGATCATATCAAGCACCTACAAGCCGCAAGCGGTCTGCTAAACGTAACGGCCATCCGAGTATTGAGCGATCAGAAGATCGACGAGCTAGCCCGCTCATACTCCTGTGAATCCAACTAGTAACACATACCGTACAGTCCGGTCTGTTCGTCTGATATGTCGCATATCAAGTCTAGGGGTGGTAAATGTCAGACCCCAATAACCGATAAGTCATGCCGATGTGAGGCTCATAACGGGTCGAGAAACTACTGGTAACACTTACCAGCAAATCTCTGATCAGCCCTGGCCAGGGACTTCCCTGTTACGGCTAATCGAGCACAGCGCAACATCAACCCCCAATACCGGGAGAGACGAAACCCCTCCTATCGCTCATTGCCTCCATGTGACTCGGGACTGTACCCAAAGACCACCGTTTTGCACGCCCTCATGGACGTGGTAAGGTGGAGATCAAAGCACAGTGGGAATCACACAAGACTCTATGACGATCTCGGGTCTACAGACTAACCTGTACAAGTGTCACCTGAGAACTGCCATCTGACGTGAGGTATAATACCATCTGGGAGTTCTCGGCGAGTCCGTCCAGTGTACCCAGTCTCTACTGAGCACCCGTACACCATCTCTGATGTCAAACACCAATGGATATGGGATCATCCATCGCCCATCTTATGGGTCGAGAAGCGTATACGCTAGTCTACACTGGTATATCGATGCCCCATCTCGATACACCCATGACTAGGGACCTTGAAGGATGTACTTATGGACTACCATGTCCCCACTAGTATGATCTGCATCATAGTCCAGGCAGTCAAGTACACATCCTAAGGGCTTTATCAACATGTAACTATAAGACAGTTTAAAGAGACAAGTGTACATGTTAAGATAAAGAGCAACCGGATAGCATACTATCATATCGAGCAAGAAAGTCATCTCTATATATGTCCAAGCATCCAATATAATATACATCATCTGTACAATACTGGCCTCTAGGGCATACATACAACTAACAACCTGATCAGGGAGATCGTGGATCGCCAGGAGATCGAGGTTCGGAGGGTCGCTTCAGAAGATAACACTGCAGATCCATTCACCAAGGCCTTGCCCCAGACTCAGTTCGAGCGGCTGATCGAGATGATAGGTCTTCGATACGCCAGTACATGGCCTTAGTGCAAGTGGGAGATTGTTAGTGTATATGCCCTAGAGGCCATTACTGTATCATACTATTTTGTATATTACTTAATGGAAGCTTGGGATATTCACCTTGTATAAACAATCTTGCTCAATATAGTAGTATGCTACTTGGTTTGTTTCTACTTCAATGTGTACATGTGTTTATTTTAGTATATCACCTATACACATTAGTGGTGCCCTTAGGATCTTTGCTTGATTACCAGCGTTGTGATGGCAGTCACACTAGTGGGGGCTGGGTAATCTATAAGCACATCCTTATGCAGGTCCCTAGTCGCAGGACTATCGAGACAGGGCATCGATACTACGGAGTAGACTAGCGTATGCGCTTCTCATCCCAGTGTGGGAGATTGTCTGTCCCACAGCCATTAGTACGTCGTACTGGAGATAGTATACGGGTGCTCGTTAGGTTACGAGTACACTGGACAGGACTCGTCGGGAACTGACCGGTTGGTATTATACCTATCGTCAGTTATCAGTTCCCAGGTGACATGAGTACAACTTAGTCCGCTGACTTGACACTGTCACTTCGCCTCGAGTGTGTTCCCACTGTACTTTGATTACTACCCTACCACGGCTCAAAGGAGTCGTGCAAACAGGTGGTAGTTGGGTGCAGTCCCGAAGCACTTGGAGGCAGTGACGGTTAGACAGGATCCGTCTCTCCCGGTATTGGGGGTTGACATCGCGCTGTGTCTAGGAGAGCCATTACACGAATAGTCCCTGGCCAGGGCAATCGAGATATACTGGTAGGCTTCCAGTGTTATCTCAGGGTGTTTTGGGCTTCGCTCCGACACGACTTGTACCGCTATTAGGGGACTGACGTTTACCGCCCCCCTAGGCCCGCCATGCGATGTATCAGACGAACAGACCGGACTGTACGGAGATTGTCACATTCAGGCTCAGTAGGAGTTCTGTAAGTGCACGGCGGCGCCCCGGCCGTCGATCCGACGGCCAAATGCGGAAACGGTGATAAACTTTAATTTTGCGGACTTAGCAAACCGGCACCACCGCGCACTAAACATGCGGATCGTAACCATTAACTAGTCTAAGCTACTAACAAGATAGGGAAGAGATATACCGACGATCCAAGTCCTCCGGTCTTCTCGTCATGGTCCCGATCTCCTGCGGAAAAGTCCCGTCTCCTCCTCGTCGCCGGAAGTGCACCACATCGCCTACTTTGTTTACGGGCTCCCACCTTAATGCCGAGGCAACTCGGGCACGAAGCCGGCTACTCGACGTGCCCAAGGTTCGCTGTAGAATATGTAGTCCTCAAGTCTCATTTGGGGTTTTTGGAGCTTTGCCATTTTGTTGGAGGAAAAAGAACTTGGAATTTTGGAGAGTCTTCTTGTGTGTGATTTTTGGAGCATGAAGAGAACCAAAAAAATGCCACACCAAAAATCAATCAACCCCCACAAGGGATGGCCGGCCCATGTATCAAAGAGAGAGGGAAAAGTCAAGGGGGAGGTGACCATATCAATCATGCAAGAGAGAGAGAGAGGAATGGTTATCATAAGGAATAATGATCACAAAGAAACACCAACACTCAATAACCAAATCATGCAAAGAAATGATCACCAAAAGAGAACCTCACTCCACCACAATCATCATGAAAACCATGTCATATGAAAGTGAAGCCATGATGGAGAAATCAAGTCAAAGGATGGTGCTATCATGATACAACAAAAATGCAAAGACCCCCTCCACAAATGCCTATTTGCAACAATGCAAATAAGCCCTCCTCCACCAATCTTCGGCCAATGAACGGAACAATGGAAATTGGCCGAAACGGAAAGCAAACTGGCAACTCCAGAAAACTGGTCCCGTAATAAATTACAGGAAAACCCCAATACTGTGCATACACACCCGCATTTGTATTTCAACCGAAATACAAATGCAATGAGACAAAATCTACACTGTACTATACTAGGATCCGGCTTATACCAAAACCGGCTAGTAATATCCGTTCGATCCTGATCTGTGCAATACCGCACGTATCTGATCGAACACTGACATATAACCATACGGCCTATAGTACAAACTGTCCGATCCTGATCCGTGCAATACCGCACGTATCTGATCGGACCTTGCCATATCTCCATACGGCCTCTACAACCTTTCGCCCGAAAGCTGAGTAACTGAATGTGGGGGACTCTAAAGACTCGTCAACACCTCGGTTGTGGATTTAACCACTAGCACGTCAGAGGTATAAGCCAATACGTAACGGGCTACCAAGTATTGACTAAAAGGGACGTCTGTGAGTGAACTCAGCCTGACAACCCTACTGAGCCTGTCAGTGACAATATCCGTGCAGTCCGGTCCGTTCGTCTATGAGTATCGTATGGCGGGCCTAGGGGGTTGGTAAAAGTCAGACCCCCAAAAGCGGTACAAGTCGTGTCGGAGTGTAGCCCAGAACACCCTGAGATACTACTGGAATACCTACCAGTAAATCTCCTTGCCTTGGCCAAGGACTTTGTGTAATGGCTCTCCTAGACACAGCACGACCTCAACCCCAATACCGGGAGAGACGAACCCCTGAAGATACGCTCACTGCCTCCATGTGGCTCGGGACTGTACCCAACTAAAACCTGTTTGCACGACTCCTTTGAGCCGTGGTAGGGTAGTAATCAAAGTACAGTGGGAACTCACACGAGACAAATGACGATCCCCAGGTCGATGAACTAACCTGCACACATGTCACCAGGGAACTGCCATCTGACGTCTGGTATATGACCAACTAGCATGTTCCCGGCGAGTCCTGTCCGGTGTACTCATAACCCAATGAGCACCTGTATACATCTTAGGTGATCCAACTGACACCAGTGGCTTGTGAGACCGGCCACCGCCCCTCGTCGGGGTCTCGACTGTATACACTAGTCTACTAATGGAGTATCGATGCCCGGTCTCGAAACTCCCACGACTAGGGACCTTTTAAGGATAAGCTTATAGACCTCCAGCTCCCACTTATATGATCGCCCTCATACTGCTGGTGGTCAAGCAAGAATCCTAGGGGCTCTATCAACGTGTAATAGCGACGTGTCAGGTCACCTAAAGCAGTACACGATGATAAAGGTAAACCAGATAGCATACTATCATCTCGAGTAAGACTGTCCTACCGGGATAGGTCCTCCCTCAATCATTACAATCACGTACCTGCGACCTAATAATTGACTCTGAGGGCACTATCTCCAACAATCTCCCACTTGCACTCAAGGCTAATTATTGCGATGTCGCATACTCACAGCCCGTGTGATACCGAACATCCAACTCCTCTACTAGTCAGTCTCACAAAGCTCGTTTGCGGAACTATTGCGTTCGAGGAATAGCCTCAGTGAGTGGATCTGCTTAGTTGTTTCTTTCTATGTCTCTCTATATCTCAAGTTCGCGGAGAAAGCTATCTCCCGAAAAGAGCAATACCTGTCTCAGAATATGTCTGGATGTCTGATGGGACCTAGCTCATAAATGAACTCCAAATCCAAACTTCTTAGACTGTATCGTCAACTGAACTTAATTAGTATCCTGCGCGCCATGCCTCCCTCAGTATTGCCTTGGACCACCTGTCCAAAATACTGCCCCTCATCAGAAGGAAAACTATAACTCTGACAACCTTCTTGTCGTCCATGTCACTTTGGAAGCCTGGAATGATAACTGTCTCCTGAATGAGGCTGTCGTTATCATATCCCTAGAACATCCACTTGTGTTCTAAAACTGCTTCCGACTGTTTCTCCAGGATTGGATTAATGTCAACTTATTGCATCTAGTGCAAGAACAACATCTGGTGTGGTACTTGACATCTCACGACTGACTCAATTGCCTGAGCAAGTGATCTGCCAATCATGCCCGTCCCTCTCCCCTTTAGTCTGTAAGACACCTTTGGAGAGGGTGACTCCATTACCTGCAGGTACACTACCGTGCCAGGAGTCGTCCATCCTAAATATTCTTAGAATGCTGTCAAGTACCCTGATTGGGAAACCACCCAAATCTAGATCTAAAACCATAGATCTAGTAACCAGTATGTCTGATATAAAATCCATTTCCTTTGTGGAGAAACAACTGTGTGACGACCAAAGTATAACCGATCGTAGTGTAGGAGTTTCTTTTCCTACTCTGTGTATATCATCCAAATACCAGGATATTACACCCTACTACCTTCTCAACAGATCCATCCCCTATTCTGATGAAGTCAAACCCATGACTGTCACGTCAGAAATAGATGATCTATCTCCGCTACATCTGCTCTTAGTCTATAAATAGACATAAGCAACCTGTCCACCAATGCTTCCGCTGCTCCCACTGACTATGACAACCCTCTGGCAGAGTCATATAGACGTACACTTCTAAAACTGGTTTAGAACGACGCTATACTCATCCTCCCGCCTGGTCTCGTAACCTGGAACAACAGCAATGGCAATTGTGGGTAAACAAGAACTTCCCTGTCACCGTCCTTGAGGCTACCGTAGTGCCTCTCGGGTGCCTGAAGTTACCCACCTTATCTGCGGAGTGGCCAATGGAATGTCAATCCAGATTGAATCTTTAGGTTCCTTATCAAATCTTCAGTAATCGTTTGTGGTTCTGGAATCACTTCCAGTTCTACCATACTCCCACTACTGTTTTCTGAAAAAATCCATTTTTAATAAAACTGTGGCGAGTCTAGAACAATATCGCTATTGTTCATCCAGATGGTAGACCCTCGTCATAGCCTGGGTCAACCCACAAACAGCCATTACAGAAACGTGCCTTGAGTTGTTCAGTGTCTGGTTTTAATCATAAACCGGACAACTCCCCGTTCCTTAACATCGTTAAGATATGAACTGCTCTATATCCAATATAGAAACAGAGGCACTGATTTAATTGAACCAGATTCAAATCATGCAGCTGTCCCCAGCGCATGTCAACTAAATGGAAGGAGGCCGATCAGCGTTACTCAACTTAGGAATACTTCCAATTATGAGTAACCTGAAAGAGAAGCAAGATCTCTTTATCATTACTATCAACTGAATACCATACACAAGTATCGACATCTTCGATCTCTTTGAAGAATCCCGATACTTGCTATACCTGGTTCTCTACTCTATTCAAATACCTATAACTTCTCAAAATTTGGACCCTGTGTTTCCGCGAAACACCTGTCTAAAAACTAGAGAAGTCATAAGTAAACCGAATATAGTACGAGGACCAACCCCTCTGTCCTGATGGACCCTGGACAACATACAATCCTTTGTATAAGTCCCTTGAGTCTGATAACTCATTCACTGTGTGTCGTAGGTTGAAAACTGTACTTATGGTTAAGAAGAATTACACCGCTGTTTAATGCTCCTTACCTAACCATCCACTGATATAGGTAAATGTCGTAGACATAATTTCAGAAAGGTATATCTCACTCTATGAAAATAGACGTACAGATATATCAATTTGAAATTGGTGCATAACAGCGGATATTCAAAACCAAATATTTGCCGACCGGCAAACAGCCCAGGTGATTTCCTCAAATATCACCGATTACAACGAATCCCGATATAATGAGGATAATCACCCAATTCCCAATAACTTACTCCCACTCATCATCTGTAAAACCATACAGATGTGAGAATCGTACCTGGTAAATACATACCTTGGAGTAAGTATCTAATCGGGAAATCAGTTTTCCTTTAACATTACACAGTGAAACTGAAACATTGAAATGTTCCGATGGGGTATTCTGGTATTCCTAGTAATGCCTCTTCCAGATTCACGACTGTAACCGTATAGTTCTTTGCCACCTCTCCAAATCCCTTCATATGTCTTTAGTCTTTACCTTCTGTACACCCTTTTAGGTCAAATGGTTTTCTTCCTTCCCTACCGTTCGGCACCAGCCTATGGTTTGGAAGAAGACTATCCAATAAGCATAATGGGTGTACTGTCCCAATCCTAGGAACACTCGCAATGAGAGAGGGTGAAGATAAAAGACAACCGAATAAACCTTATTCCTATTTCTCCTGAACCAGAATCCATCCCCGAACTGGAACAAGTTCCATTCGAGTTCGTATATAACCATACGATGGAGTATCCAAATAAACTGTGGATCTTCGTAGTGATACGGAGTGTCCTGGAGAAATACAAAGGTGATGTGGGAGTGGTAACGAAATATTTGGTTTGGTCGTGAATATCTGTTGCAATTTACTTTGCCCTCTTACTAATCCCTTGCTTTGTCTGAACTTAATACCTTCTGCACACCATCGTTATGCTAATTGGTTTTCTTCATTCCCTACCGGTCGGCACCAGCCTAAGGTTTGGAAGAAGACAATCCAATTTGCGTAATAGGTGTACTACCCCTAAACCAAGGAGTACTCGTAACCTGAGAGAGGGTAAAAGGAAAAGACAACTGAATAATCCTATCCGTTTTCTCCAGAACCGGAAACCATCCTCGAATAAATTCTTTCGAGTTCGTATCTAACCATACGATGGTTTTGTCCAATGGAAGTGGACGTTCGTAGTAAAACGGGGTGTCCTGGAGAAAAGGGTAAAAGTAGGAATGGCAATGAGGTTTGCAACTCTGACAATCCAAAAGCCGGTGTTTTAAGAAGGTTCGGTCAACTTGGTCACTGAGTCAAAGTCTTAGGGTCGGGTCAATGGTCGCTGCCAAAGAGAGAGAGAAAAGAAAACACTCAGCGTGCACTCTAACCTAGATCAGAATGGTCACCAATTTATCTAATCTGGAAACCTCCCACTGTACCTCAAATTCTCCTCCAAACCTGAAAGAAGAATTAGTCGGGGTCACCCGAGGAGTAAACTAACTCATCAGTGGGAATCGGGATCCAACTCTCATCGCATGATAATGTGACGGAATCCGCTCACATCATCACACTCCAGAAGGTATGCGCATATCTGGCAAGTTTCAGTTCTTTTGAAACTCCCGATGTGATTTCTGCCCCATGCTCTTATGACCTTGGCGTGAGGTCAAAATATCATAAGTCACATGTCAAGTTCTACCCGTCATTATCCAGGTTAATTTGAACCCACCCGTACATACCCTTGACGTAGGCCAAAATAGTAGTACGACTGTCCCAAACCAACGCATCTATCTATGCAACAGCTAAATACCCGGCAGCTACCAAACACTATGCCTTGGCGTGAGGTCAAAATACATAGCTTGAATACTACCGAATATTTAACTGAAATGACGGAGGGCTACGAATGGTTTCTGGCGAAAACCTTTAACGTAATGAACTTGATATCGTTGAAGGAACTGATAGCTTTTTAAAATATAGTGACGAAAACTGTTGCTAAAGAGGTCACTCCCGGTGAAGGGATCTCGGCTCTTTCCCCGTAGAATGGGGTGCAGGATATTCCAAATGAATACCACGGTGCAAAGCAAAAGTAATCGGCTATAGTGAAGTTAATGCCCTGACGCAAACTTCTGTCCAAGGGGTCACTCCCGGTGAAGGGATCTCGGCCCTTGCCTCATCGACTGAGGAGCAGGATATTCCAATGAATACCATGATGCAAAACAAAAGTAAACGTCCTTGCAATAACAGCTTTTTGAAAAAGTGTTCCAACAACATCAGATTAGGTTTGTTTTTAACTTGCATTGATCCAAATCAATGCAGTCCCATCAGTTGATCACACCACAAAGAACGAAAATATACTGATGTACGTATATGCCATCCGCATTTGCCACTGGGTCCCGTCATTACCCGTTAGGTTAGCTAACTAACGACAGAGCGGGGACTGGACTAGCGCGGATGTAAAACATATACAACATCTACTAATATATATACCAATATATTATATTCGCTCAAGGCGTGAATAAAATGCAACATCACAGAGAATGAACAGCATCACAGAAACAATACAGATGTCTGGGATCCCCGGGTTTCACAGAGCCGCTGAAACCCGACGTTCCCCTGGTCGTGTGGATAGCCTGTGCAATGAAATCCTAGACCCCTACGGGCGCGGCAAGTTACCCGCCAAGACCTGAAGCGAGGCAGCCCCCTTCAGCGCCGTGAATGGACTACCCAGCACTTCACGGAATCCGGTAACTTGGGCACCCCTCCTGGGTCAACCTGTACCCCCTACGAGTGCGGCGAATAGCCCGCCAATCCTAGACTGAAGCCCCTTCCGTCTCAATGCCATGAGATGCGGGCTTGTTGCCCTCCAGAACCCGGCTATCCGTGCACCCCTCCGTGGGGCAATCCTAGTACAGAAAGTAAAATATACATACAACGGGTACATCGACCGCAACCATGTCGTGCCCCAAAATAATAATACAAACAGGCAATGACGGCAGTCCACATGTCGGATGCTCGCCCCGCAATATCAAATGTACAAAATACAACAAAACTGTACTAGCATTGCATCCAGGCTATCCCCCACGACCGATCCGCAACATCACAGCAAAAACAAAACATCAACGTGAAAGTCACGTTCGCAAATCCGTCTAACCGGGCTATAGCAGTTAGACCGGATTTACCGATCAAGTGACATTCACGGTCGCAGATATAATGTAAATACTGTGAAAAATGTGTTTAAAATTTTCCGATTGACCAAAAATTAACAAGTGGGCCCCCAATCAAAACTGTAGCACTCACAGAAAACTTGAGCCCAATTTTAATATTCCAAAACCCCTAATTACAGCCCATAAGCCCACTGCAAAAAAATTTCCACACGAGCCCATACTCCTGCGGCGGAAGCGCGGCCAGAAGGGGGTTTTGGCCGCTCTTCCGCGGTCGTACGGAGGAGTCGTGTCACCAAATTTTTTCAGTGTGCTTAGAACTCCCTGCACATCATTCTGAGATGACCTGAAAAATTTTTAGACTCCAAAAAATTTCGACAGAAACTGATGCGAAGGCAATACGGGTTTTGGAACTTTTTGATCGATCGGAAATGCAAACACATTACACAAAGCTAGACTAAGTTAATGGCGAGGCTCTGATACCACTGTAAGTGCACGGCGGCGCTCCGGCCGTCGATCCGACGGCCAAATGCGGAAACGGTGATAAACTTTAATTTTGCGGACTTAGCAAACCGGCACCACCGCGCACTAAACATGCGGATCGTAACCATTAACTAGTCTAAGCTACTAACAAGATAGGGAAGAGATATACCGACGATTCAAGTCCTCCGGTCTTCTCGTCATGGTCCCGATCTCCTGCGGAAAAGTCCCGTCTCCTCCTCGTCGCCGGAAGTGCACCACATCGCCTACTTTGTTTACGGGCTCCCACCTCAATGCCGAGGCAACTCGGGCACGAAGCCGGCTACTCGACGTACCCAAGGTTCGCTGTAGAATATGTAGTTCTCAAGTCTCATTTGGGGTTTTTGGAGCTTTGCCATTTTGTTGGAGGAAACAGAACTTGGAATTTTGGAGAGTCTTCTTGTGTGTGATTTTTGGAGCATGAAGAGAACCAAAAAAATGCCACACCAAAAATCAATCAACCCCCACAAGGGATGGCCGGCCCATGTATCAAAGAGAGAGGGAAAAGTCAAGGGGGAGGTGACCATATCAATCATGCAAGAGAGAGAGAGAGGAATGGTTATCATAAGGAATAATGATCACAAAGAAACACCAACACTCAATAACCAAATCATGCAAAGAAATGATCACCAAAAGAGAACCTCACTCCACCACAATCATCATGAAAACCATGTCATATGAAAGTGAAGCCATGATGGAGAAATCAAGTCAAAGGATGGTGCTATCATGATACAACAAAAATGCAAAGACCCCCTCCACAAATGCCTATTTGCAACAATGCAAATAAGCCCTCCTCCACCAATCTTCGGCCAATGAACGGAACAATGGAAATTGGCCGAAACGGAAAGCAAACTGGCAACTCCAGAAAACTGGTCCCGTAATAAATTACAGGAAAACCCCAATACTGTGCATACACACCCGCATTTGTATTTCAACCGAAATACAAATGCAATGAGACAAAATCTACACTGTACTATACTAGGATCCGGCTTATACCAAAACCGGCTAGTAATATCCGTTCGATCCTGATCCGTGCAATACCGCACGTATCTGATCGAACACTGCCATATAACCATACGGCCTATAGTACAAACTGTCCGATCCTGATCCGTGCAATACCGCACGTATCTGATCGGACCTTGCCATATCTCTATACGGCCTCTACAACCTTTCGCCCGAAAGCTGAGTAACTGAATGTGGGGGACTCTAAAGACTCGTCAACACCTCGGTTGTGGATTTAACCACTAGCACGTCAGAGGTATAAGCCAATACGTAACGGGCTACCAAGTATTGACTAAAAGGGACGTCTGTGAGTGAACTCAGCCGACAACCCTACTGAGCCTGTCAGTGACAATATCCGTGCAGTCCGGTCCGTTCGTCTATGAGTATCGTATGGCGGGCCTAGGGGGTTGGTAAAAGTCAGACCCCCAAAAGCGGTACAAGTCGTGTCGGAGTGTAGCCCAGAACACCCTGAGATACTACTGGAATACCTACCAGTAAATCTCCTTGCCTTGGCCAAGGACTTTGTGTAATGGCTCTCCTAGACACAGCACGACCTCACCCCCAATACCGGGAGAGACAAACCCCTGAAGATACGCTCACTGCCTCCATGTGGCTCGGGACTGTACCCAACTAAAACCTGTTTGCACGACTCCTTTGAGCCGTGGTAGGGTAGTAATCAAAGTACAGTGGGAACTCACACGAGACAAATGACGATCCCCAGGTCGATGAACTAACCTGCACACATGTCACCAGGGAACTGCCATCTGACGTCTGGTATATGACCAACTAGCATGTTCCCGGCGAGTCCTGTCCGGTGTACTCATAACCCAATGAGCACCTGTATACATCTTAGGTGATCCAACTGACACCAGTGGCTTGTGAGACCGGCCACCGCCCCTCGTCGGGGTCTCGACTGTATACACTAGTCTACTAATGGAGTATCGATGCCCGGTCTCGAAACTCCCACGACTAGGGACCTTTTAAGGATAAGCTTATAGACCTCCAGCTCCCACTTATATGATCGCCCTCATACTGCTGGTGGTCAAGCAAGAATCCTAGGGGCTTTATCAACGTGTAATAGCGACGTGTCAGGTCACCTAAAGCAGTACACGATGATAAAGGTAAACCAGATAGCATACTATCATCTTGAGTAAGACTGTCCTACCGGGATAGGTCCTCCCTCAATCATTACAATCACGTACCTGCGACCTAATAATTGACTCTGAGGGCACTATCTCCAACAAGTTCAGATGGGTTTCACCTCGTCAGTCTTCTTGTCGGCATCTACCTGGAGACCGTTACGCACAGCTAGTGCCGCTTGCGGTCTGTGGTTAAACCCACTGCCAGCGTAGTGTCGAGTCTTTAGAGTCCCACACAGAAAGCTATTCACCTTTAGGCAAAAGAGTAGAGGTCGCATGGTTTTGCGGCAGGTCGCATGGTTTTGCGACAGGGTTCGGTCACATCCGTGCACTTATGCACGTACAGTGTCCGGACAGTTTACACTAGCGGGCTTTGGTATAAGCCAGATCGTAGTGTACGTATTGGGATTGGATTTATCCAGTATGTATTCGTGTTCCTTGGAACGCGGATGCGGGTGTGTATGCACTGTTGACGGAGAGGCAGAGGCAGAGGATTCTCATTAGGGTTGTTGACCGTTGACTGTTGACTATTGACTTTTTGGTTAACCCTATGAGAATATGATATATGATTAAGAATAATATTAATTAAGTATTGTGGTGACATGGTTGTTGAGGGGTTGACTTTGTTGACTTGTTGACTTTGTTGACCGGTTGACTAGGTTGGACTAGTTGACCATCATGATGACAATGGCTATCATTTCATGGCAAAGACTTTTTACTTGCTTGTTTCTCTTGTGAGAAATTAGTGCATGAAATGATTTAGCCATTTTAACTTGAACCATTTTACACAATACTTGATTATTTTTTTTTGTGGTGATGGTTTTGGATTATGAGAGCCAAGAGAGAAAAGTCCTCTCTCATTCTATCATTCTCATTCTATCTCTTGTTCTTGAGCTCTCATCTCCTTCCTCTTGCTCTCCCTCTCTTTAGTCTATGGTTCACTTGTCTCATGTGTTGAGAAACAAGAACCATAGAGAAAATCCCAACACACTCTTCTCTACTCACTCTAGTTCACAAGGTTTAGCAAACCAAGTGAACTAGTTTCTTCAAAGATCGAAGAAGAAGCTAAAGGTAGAAGCTTTCGAGGTGGATCTATCTTCGGCACAAGGAGACGACGGAGTGAAGCCGGTCCGGACAACCATCGAGGCTTGAAGACGAAGGAGATCAAGAAAGAAAGGTATAACCCCCTAACCGAGTAGTTAACAACTCCTACTTAGGTTGTTAGTTAGATGTTTAACAAAGATCCGGTTTTGAGTCCATGTTACCACCTCTAGAAAAATTGTTTTTCACCAAATTCCGCATGCCCGAAAGTACCGGGAGAGGTAGCATGGACTTACACATTTAAGCTAGTTCAACTCTTTTTCACTTTCCATTTTGTTTTAGTTCTTGTACATAGTAGTTTGCCTTGAGTTCTTTGCCTTCTCTTGATCTTGCAATCTCTTCATTGAGCTTGCAAGTTTAAGTTTTGGTTATTGAACTCATGGTTTGTATCATCACTTAGAATTAATAAAGCTTTCATTTTGCACTTGGGTTCTTAGTATTCCTTTTCTATTGTTTTACTTACTTGCAATTTAATTTCTTGCAATTTACTTACTTGCAATGTTGTGTTATTCCTTTTATTTCATTTCATTTGCACTTTCTTTTGTTGTTTTGATGATTTGTGAATAGTTGTGTTGTTAGGAAAAGAGAATGGTATTGTAAGTTAGAAATTCCATTTGCTTATTTCCTTTGCCCGATTTTTCCCATTGAATTCCGCCCAACCTTATGCAAGCGCTTCGTTTGGCACCCTACCCTACCAAGGTATCGGGGATCCCTAACCATGACCAGTTGCGTTCGGTTTGGCCGGAGGCGAAAGTCAAGAGATAAGAACAGACCGACAAGGGTCAATAAGCCGGATTTCACAAATACCGTGCTTAAGCACCCTAATCCATGTTGTTGCCGATTACTCTAGCTTCAATAGTCAAGCTCGGCACAAAGGATTTAGTACAGACTTCCCTAACTTACAAAAACCTATCTCTATTCCTAACAAACTTATACTTTGCATATACAACACTTAGGTTAGAAACGAACCGTTCCGAACCTTGCATTAACTCGTCATATCAAGAACGGAAAACGCACCATCTCCCTACGGACGACCCGTACTCATCGCGGCTAGCTACACGCGACGCCGTCTTGATTGCGGTTAATTTTAAATTCTTTGAAAAACGATACGGTGAAAACGTGTAACAATCAAATGGCGCCATTGCCAGGGCGACGGTAACGTTTTTATTCTTGTTATTTCGGGTTGTTATTTCGGGTTAATCTCTGTATATCCTGTTTATAAATCTAACACCATTCTAAAAACAAAACTAAATAATCAAAAATTTTCAAAACCAAAACAAAAATTGACATTTCTAACTTTTTGCTCTCTGGAAATTGGTCTTGTTAACATTCTGGGACTAATTAGAAAAATTAAACAATAACATTGAGACACTAGTAGAACACTGAGACATCAGAAAAATTTGGACCCCCAATTCACCAGGTAGCCCGGCGACTTCCCCCAAAAGTCCGGTGCTGTCGGCCATTCCTCTTCATTTTGCTCCCAAATTTTGTTCTCTACTCCAGTGTTCTATTATTATCCTAATTTTATTGTTTGATTTCTTTTATTTTGTGTGTGCAGGTGTTTGGGCATTCATATCGCTTTTTCGCACTAAAAATCCATTTTTCCGACATTTGCAGATTTTGACGGATTTGCGAACTGCGATCGTGTGGAGCAAAGTATACATTCAAAGTTAAGGTGATTGCGAAATACAGTACCAAGGATCCGGGTAGTTTGACCCGCGCAAGCGAACTTTTCAAGCTAACCGGATTCACTTCAACGATGGTTTCTTAACCCAAAAAACTTATCGGTACGTATTTCCTAACACCTTCTTCTCAAATCCGACGCATCCAATATATTATCTTTGCAGGATTCTTTGCAAGTTCGCTGTCAAACGCTAAAAGAACTAACCCGTATTTGTTGCAGTGCCGTGCCTAAACATAAAAAACGATTGTTTGTTGTTTTGAACTCTTTCATTGATTTGCGCATTGCATCCATTAATACGGACTTAAGGGCAAGCGAACCCCACAGCATACGGTAAAGGATTTCATCACCTTTTCTGTGGCCCACAAATCACGAAATTGAGCATAACGTTTACCCACACAAATTTTAAAAGAAACTAGACTTTAAGCCTTTAAGGACTTTGCGCTCATTAGGAGAAGTTAACTGTATTTAGAACACCGCTTAACGGTATATCGTTCACGGGGTGTCTAAGAAATTGTTCACGGCGAAATAGCCTAAAGAGAAAGGGTTATTCTAATAAAGGAACTTCGCAAAAGCGTTGGAAAATCTCCCCTTATCTCTGCACTTACCTGGCCTCGTGATCAGTATATCTTGAGCCTGTTTCTTGACACAGTTTTACTTCAACTATCAAGTTCTTGAGCAGGTCTAGTTGACCTAGGTGAACCCTAGACCGATTAGGTGTGTGGTATTGTATCGTGATTATTTTTTTTTTATCTTTTGTGTCTATATTTCATACTTTTGTTAATGACTAACATAAAAAAAAACCCACATTCTTTTTTCATCTCCTTTTCTTCTTTTTCTTCTTTTCATATCATGGGTACCCCATATAGACCAACTCTTGCTGAACTTTGGAACCCATAGCCAGATATTACTTCATACGGTTCTTGTTTTGGTAGAACGAGAAACGATCCAACCATGCCAAAAATTTCTTTGAAAGATCGAATAGACGCATCTAAGACAAACAACTGGACTCCGCAATCCACTTTGTATCAACCGTTTCAACCCCCCCACCCTCTTACGTTGATATCCCTTTTGAGAGTCATGTTCCGTCTCCAAGACCCATGTCCATTGCCGACAGAATTGAACAATCCCGTAGCCGATCTTTCACTCCTTTTACCACTTCCAATTCTTTTGATAAAAAATTCCAATCACCTTCTTATCATAACGTTGATCTTAACCCTGTCCAACCATTCAAATCCTATCAATCCTACCTAACTTTTACACCTTCCCTAGACATTGCTTCTGAACAGCCTTTTGGGAGTTTCAAGTATCCAAACGAGTTTGAATCTTTTACTGAAACCCCTTCACAACCCATGTCTAGTCTAGAACAGTCATTAGAAGAATTTCGGTAAGCGTCATGCCAACAGATGATGGATTTGAATGTGTCCATGGCTGCCCTCTCATACAACCTAACGAACTAGTAGCTAGTTTCCAACTAGCTCCGAATTTTCCAATGTATGATGAGGCGATAGGACAGATTAAGAATTTGAGTAGTGAGAGTGAGCGGTACACCCTTCCAAATCAAAACTACCCATTGCAAATTGAATTCCACAAATCCGGTTTCGAAAGTCTATCGAGTGTCCTAAATGAATCACAAATTGCAGATAGAACGTTTGATGAGTTGTGCGACTTTGTAGTGTTTGATTTACCCTATTGTGAAGGGACCTGTCAAGTGAAACCACACCCAAACCCTTTGACCTCTACACCTCCATTCTAGAACCACAATTGATTGAAATCCATGCTTTTGATAAGGTGTCTGAGAAAATTGATTTTCACTTGATTGAGGATATTGACGCTGGGAATATTTTGGATGACGAACCTACAGTTTTGGATGAGTTTTTCTCACCAATTCATCATGTCCTTTCACTTCCGTGTGGACATCATCCTGAATCATTAACAGTTTTTCTCGAACCCCATATGCGTTTAAATTTTGATGATGATAAATGCATGGATGAGCTTAATTTTGAGGGTATTTTTGAGGATGAACCCGTTTTACTTGATGAGCCGGATTTTCCAATTCATCATATCCTTTTCACTGACTGTGTACACCCTCCTGAACCTTTAATTGATACCCTTCTTCAATCACTCCCTCCATCCTTTCCATCGTTCCCATCTCGCAAAGAACCATATCACTTTCATTTCCTGTGTCTGGTTTACCAAGTTCGGTCTACCCATATTTTCTCACGAGTCTTGAGAGGTTTGACCCCATTTCTTGACGGGTTGATAGATTAGTACAATCGCTTTTTACACATCGGTCATTACACATTGTACTAATTTATTCACTCAATTTCCACCCTCAAGTTCGTATTCCTTTTCTTTTCCCCCTCCGCCATCCGTCTTCTCTACTGAGACCGTACGCCGCTACCATCCCCACACGGTCTCGTGTATTCTTCATCTCGTTTCTCTACGCATTCTTTCTCCATCCATTGCGATATCATGATAGAATTTTTGAATGGTTGGTGTTAACTTTTGTCCTGTGTAAGGCCTTGTATAGACTAATATTGTTCTCTTCCCCTCTAACTCTAAACTTTAACGCTTAACAGTGGAAACACTGTTTCACTTAAGTTTGGGGGGATCTTTTTGTGTATATATTTTTGGTTTGCCTTTTGTTTTGTATATAAAAAAAACAAAAAAAACAGGAGAGCGCCGACAATTTTGACCCTCTTGGTGTAGCCTGACAGTGAGGGCACTGTCAAGTTTAAGTTTAGGGGTATGCTCGGTAAGCTTTCTATCTTTCGCATTCATTTGTATATTCTGCATTTGCATACATATTTAAAAAACTCATAAAAATCAAAAAATTTTACAAAAATATAAAAACTTTGTCGTCAAGTTAGCTAATAGGGTAACTTAGATTTTTATTCCGAAAGTTTAGTTGATACGTTAGAAATAACTAAATCCTAGGCTTAGAAATTGAAAACCCTAAAAATAACCCTCCTTCTGTTTAACCTAGGTAATTATACGTCCTTGCAGTTTTTTTAGAAGTAGGTAATTTTGAGTTCAGTTCTTGAGTTAAGTCAAGATGAAGGGAAAGTATTAAAAGCCTTACTGAAGGATAAGTCTGAAAAATAGTTTCTATTCTTGAGTCCAAATTTAGAAAGTATATACCCTACAAACTGCACATTCACGCACCTTGAAACTTGGGATAGTAGAGGATAACTAGAAATGCTCTTGCCTGAAAACCTAGTATGAAAGGAAAAAACGATATTTAAAGCTAACCGCAAAAGAGCATCATTGAAAAATATATCCGGTCTTGAAAAAGAAAGATAGAGAAAAAAATAAAATAAATAAAGTCAAGACCTGGAAACTGCTATTTACGCTTTAAGCTCACACATTCAGTAATCGGCTATTAGTGCCTCAAGAAGCATTAATAGTCGCATGAAAGGTGTGTGAGCAAAACCGTCCATCATTAACGAAAAGAAGTAGTATTAGGCATTAGGGCAAGGGTACTATAGCTTGAATTGAATTCTTAAGTGTAAGGGTGAAATTTTACACATACGTAGGGGTATACAATCGATATTTGGAGGAAAGATAGGAATAAAGAATAAGACTTATATTTTCCGTAAAGATGATAAAAATCCCTGATTGGAGACCGCACTTTAGAAGGAAAACTCAAGATAAACCGAGATCTTTCCAAACTGTAAAAACGTATAGGACCTGAGGTTGAATAAATAGGAGGCGTGAAATATAAGGGTTAAATATTTCTAACTTAGGATGATAGAATTTCTAAACTGTAGGAGTAGAATCGACGTTAACTTGTGAAACTAGCTTGACGGGATTTTGCGGGTGTAATCCGCTGAAAACCCTCAGAATACAACACTCCTCCAACTAGGGACACCTAGAGGTTTAACGGCTTGTTACACGAGCTCCGTGCAATCGCGTTCCCTGCGAAAGTGAGGTTAAGATTTTTGTTTTGCTCGGGACGAGCAAAAGATAAGTTTGGGGGTATTTGTTCATCTCAGAAAATTGCATTTTAATACCACTCATTCATTATCTGTTTTGTTATATATCGGTACTATTAACCAGTGTCTGCTCAGTAAATATAGATTACAGGTATTCATGACAAAATACTAGAAACACACTCAAATTCACGGATATAACATTTGTAAGCCGACACTGCAACCGGAACTGGAAACCGATATATATTTAAAGAGTTTTTTTGCAACAAATAAAGTGTACATAATTTTGGTCCAATACATAGCAAGTGTGCACTAGCTCTTTGATGACTTAGACTTAGATGGGGGCCGCCATGGTGCAAGTGGGCATATATGGGGGACATGAATAATAAATGCAAAAAGTTATGATTTGATATAAAGCTACAAGTTTCCCTCCAAATCCCTGAATGCAAACCAGGTTCATATAGACAAATCAAACAGCACCAGTGGGATTATGGAGAGCATACAACATCACAGAACAAACACGAGCCCATTTGCCAAGAATTCATGTTGGGTTACACCAGCGCCCCGACCATCAATCCGTGGCCAAATGCGGAACAAAAACTTTTATAAACCGGCGCTAACGGACCCCGATTCCCGGATCGTACCATTAACCCTATACTATCTATATAAAAAGGAGTTTAGAGAGGTTATACCGATTGATCCGTTTTCTTCGGTCTTCAACCTCTGCCTCAAGCTCCTCGTGGCTTCCTCGATCATGTTTGATCTCCGGTCTCCCTCCATCGAAGATGATCCCCGTCGAAAGTTTGTAATACGGGCTCCGACCTCAAAACCGAAGCAACTCGGGTATCTAGTTTGCTAGCCTAGATAGCCAAGATAAAGTAGAGAGAGTTTGTGATTATTTTGTCTCAATACACCCAAGGATTCTCAACTCATGAGAGGGTTTGGGTGGAGGTTGAAGAAGAAGCCATTGGGTGAAAGTGTGAAGCAAAGCTTTTTGGCAACTCAAGAAAAATGTGTGCTGCCCTTTTCTTTTGTGTTGTATGTGTGAGTTAATTGTTGTGAGCAATAATGTAGTGTGCTAGCAACTAAAGAAGACAACTCAAGAAAAAATATCCCATGGCTCACAACAATTATCTCACACTACAATCCAAGAATTCATCATGCCACCATAAGTCACAACATGACCCACCACCATGAGTCACACCCATGTGGCATGCATGAATCAAAGCCAAAACAATGAGTCACACTTTGCACAAATAAACATTTAAAACCCTAAATGTCCAATAGAAAAAGAAATGGCAACTTCTAAAGTAAACCTGTAACGATTTACAAGAATACCCCTCATCCGTATATACATACCTGCATCCCTATTCCGACTGAATACGAATACAACGAGACGAAAATAATCCAACAATATAATACAAGGATCCGGCTTAAACCAAAGCCCACTAGTATTATCCGTCCGATCATGATCCGTGCACAAGTGCACGTATATGATCGAACCCTGCCATAAAACCATACGGCCTCTACAACGTTTCGCCCGAAGCAGGGAAACCCTCTGTGTGGGACTCTAAAGACTCGTCAATACGCATGCAGTGAGTTTAACCACAAGCACGTCAGCGGCACTAGCTGTACGTAACGGCTACCCATGTATTGAGCGAAAGGGAGGCCGACGAGCAAACTCATCCTGAAACCCTTATTGAGCCTGATAGTGACAATATCCATATAGTTCGGTTCGTTCATCTATGAGTATCGCATATCGAGTCTAGGGGGTGGATAAAGTCAGACCTCTAATAACACGACATTTAGTGTCGGTATGAAGCCCATCACCACCTGAGAAACTACTGATCCGAATCAGTAATTCTCGACTACCTTGGTCAAGGATTTCTGGTGATGGCCACCCGTGCACACCGCGACATCAACCCCCAATACCGGGAGAGACGAATCCCCTGACGATCCGCTTACTGCCTCCATGTGGCTCGGGACTGTACCCAACTAAAACCTGTTTGCATGACTCCTTTGAGCCGTGGTACTGTAGTAATCAAAGCACAGTGGGAACTCACACGAGAAAAATGACGATCTCAGGTCGATAGACTAACCTGTACACATGTCATCAGGGAACTGCTATCTGACAATAGGTATAATACCAACTAGCATGTTCCCAACGAGTCCGTCCAGTGTACACATAACCCAATGAGCACCTGTATACATCTTAGGTGAACCAACTGAGACCAATGGCTTGTGATACCGGCCACCGCCCTTTGTCGGGGTCTCGATCAGTATACACTAGTCTACTCTTAGAGTATCGATGCCCGGTCTCGAAACACCCACGACTAGGGACCTTTTAAGGATGTGATTATAGACCACCCAACTCTCACGTATATGATTGCCATCATACTGCTGTTAGTCAAGCAAGAATCCTATGGGCTCTATCAACATGTAATAGTGATCTGTAGTGTCACCTGAAGCATGTACACGATGATAAAGACAAACCAGATATCATACTATCATCTTTTGTAATACTGTCCTACCGGTATAGGTCCTCCCTCAATCATTGCAATCACATGCCTGTGATCCAATAATTGACTTGAGGGCACTAAAACCAACAATTCAACCGGCGAAATGTCCTAAAATCCCGGCGCCACGGGTCTTGTCATGCCCAAATGTCCCCATTTTTCTTTTGGTTGTTTATTTGGGTCACATCATCTTATTTTTATTGTTTGTTTAATCTTATTTTGTGCCTAAAAATGCCAGATCAGTGAGCAAGGGAAAGGGGAGACACTTGTATACACTTTTAAGCTAGTTCAACTCTTTTTCACTTTCCATTTTGTTTTAGTTCTTGTACATAGTAGTTTGCCTTGAGTTCTTTGCCTTCTCTTAATTTTGCAACCTCTTCATTGAGCTTGTAAGTTTAAGTTTTGGTTATTGAACTCATGGTTTGTATCATCACTTGGAATTAATAAAGCTTTCATTTTGCACTTGGATTCTTAGTATTCCTTTTCTGTTGTTTTAGTTACTTGCAATTTAATTTCTTGCAATTTACTTACTTGCAATGTTGTGTTATTCCTTTTATTTCATTTCATTTGCACTTTCTTTTGTTGTTTTGATGATTTGTGAATAGTTGTGTTGTTAGGAAAAGAGAATGGTATTGTAAGTTAGAAATTCCATTTGCTCATTTCCTTTGTCCGATTTTTCCCATTGAACTCCGCCCAAACCATACGCAACCGCTCCGTTAGGCACCCTACACTACCAAGGTATCACGGATCCCTAACCGTGACCGGTTGCGTTCGGTTTGGCCGGAGGTGAAAGTCAAGAGACAAGAACGGACGGACAAGGGTCAATAAGCTGGATTTCACAAATACCGTGCTTAAGCACCCTAATCCACGTTGTTGCCGATTACTCTAGCTTCAATAGTCAAGCTCGGCACAAAAGATCGAGTACGGACTTCCCTAACTTGCAATAAAATATCTTTATTCCTAACAAACTTATATTTTTCATATAAAATACTTAGGTTAGAAATGAACCATTCCGAACCTTGCATTAACTTATCATAACAAGAACGCAAAACGCACCATCTCCCTATGGACGACCCGTACTCATCGCGGCTATCTACAAGCGACGCCGTCTCGATTGCAGTTAACTTTAAATTCTTTGAAAAACGACACTGTGAAAACGTGTAACAATCACTTATCTGCAACCATATGATGCGATTGGATTAGGGCAGTCGTACGACTTTGTTGACCTTGTTAAGGGTCGTACGGGTGGGTTAATTCAATCAGGAAATGACGGGTTGAACTTGACTAGCGCTAATGATATGTTGACCTTGTTAAGGTCATAAGTTGCTAGGGACAAAATATTATTGGGAATTTCAAGTGTTGAAATTTGCAATGAGATTGCATACCTTCTATGAGATAGTTGGATCCCGATACCCACCGCGAGTAAGAGTTACTCCTGGGAGAGTTTTGCACTTTACAATTAGCCGATCAAGTAGGTGACTAGAAAGGTGTTAACGGGGTTATGCCTCTGGGAAAACGAGGTTTGTTTTAATTAGGTCCGTGCGAAAATACGGGGAACCTCCCTCAAAGTACCGACACTGGCCTGGCTGAAAGATTGGCGAACTTGTAGGGTGTAACTAATCCCGGCTAGTTTTACATTTTAGGGTTTGAAAGAAGATTTGATAAAAACAGTTGGAGCCATCCTGATTAGATAAGATAATAACCAATCTAATCTTACAAGAGTATACGCAGAGTGTTTTCTTCTCTCTCTCTTCAGGTAACGACCATGACACGCCTTAATCAAGATAATAACATTGATGTATTGACCAAACCCACTTATTATATTGAGCTGGGGAACGTTGGTTCCACTCTATCTTATAAATGTTATAAGTTTGAGCAGGAAATATGAGAATATCCGGATTCCCATGCGACCCGAATGAGGAATAAGCATGTTGATGCATCTTCTTCGGGTGTGTTTGTCACCGAGAACTGTTTCTCAGTATACTCTACGCCCTAGGTATTAGATACCGGATCAGGATCCCACATATGTAATATGTTACATAGGCTAAAGATAGGTAGAGAACTGGAAAAAGGTGATCATTCTTTAATAGTAGGGAATGGTGAAAATGTTGCAACCAAAGCAGTTGGCAAATATCACCTTGTATTACCAACTGGTAATACATTGATTCTGAACGAATGTTATTACATACCGAACCTGATATGCAATATTATATCAGTTTCTTTATTAAGTAAAGAAGGATATAATTTTGTATTGCAGGATAATGTTATGAACATTTTCCTAAATCAAACGTTGATTGGATCAGGCACGTTATGTAATGGCATATACGTTCTAAATCAAAACTAAAGTTCTTAACGTACAGAACACACACAAGAGGAAAAGTTCAGAAATGAACGAATCCTTCTTGTGGCATTATAGACTAGGTCATGTCAATGCGACACGACTAGCTAAGTTGCATAAGGATGGATATTTGAATCAGTTTGAATTTACATCATATGAAACTTGCCAGTCATGTCTCAAAGGTAAAATGACCAAAACTCCGTTTACTGGACACGGAGAAAGAGCTACTGAACTCTTGGGACTAATACATAGTGATGTATGCGGTCCTATGTCTACACATGTCAGGAATGGTTCCTCGTACTTTATTAGATTCACTGATGATCTCTCAAGATTCGGACATGTGTTCCTGTTGAAACACAAGTCTGAAGCTTTTGAGAAATTCAAAGAATATAAGTGTGAAGTTGAGAACCAGATGGGTAAAAGTATTAAAATCCTTCGATCTGATCAGGAATGAAAATACTTGAGCATGGAATTCCGTGACTATCTAAAAGAGAATGAGATTCTCTCTCAGCTTACTCCTCTGTATACACCACAGCACAACGGTGTATCGGAGCGGAGGAATCGTACCCTATTAGATATGGTGTGCTCTATGATGAGTACTGTTGAGTTACCTATTCCTTTTAGGGTTATGCACTGGAGACAGCCGCATACCTATTGAATCAAGTTCCATCAAAATCGGTGCCTAAAACACCATATGAGATATGGAGTGGAAAGAGACCATATCTTAAACGAGTTAAGATATGGGGTTGTCCGTCCTATGTCAAAAAACAAAATCCGGACAAGCTCGAGGCAAGGTCAGTTCTTTGCAAGTTTGTGGGATATCCAAAGAATTCACAAGGATATATTTTATACCACGCAGAGGAACAAAAGGTGTTTGTTTCTTAATATACCACCTTTTTAGAAAATGAATTTCTTGTAAAAGAAATTAGTGGCAAAGAGGTAGAACTGGAAGAAGTTCCAGCCACATAAACAACAACTGATGATTTAATAGAACTAGAGGATCCAATAGTACCCAATGAACCTCAACCACTCCGCAGATCTATTAGGGTTCCTCATCTACCTGAGAGATACTACGATTTCTCATTGACGGTGGGAGCGAGAATTGCATCATGGAAGATAATGACCCAACTAGTTTCGAGCAGGCCATCACGAGTGGGGACTCTGTGAAATGGCTGGATGCAATGCGATCTGAGATGGAATTCATATACACCAACAAAGTATGGACTTTCGAAGTTGCTCCTGAAAGGGTAAAACCCATTAGGAGCAAATGGATCTTTAAGAAGAAACTTGGTGTAAATGGAAAAGTTGAGACTTTCAAAGCTAGACTTGTAGCAAAAGGTTTTCGTCAACGACCAGATGCGGATTATGATGAAACCGTTTCTTCAGCGGCTATGCTTAAGTCGATCCGGATCCTACCTGCCATCGCTGCATACCATGACTACGAAATCTGGCATATGGACGTCAAGACCGCTTTTCTAAATGGTGATTTAGAAGAGAGCGTGTACATGACTCAGCTAGAGGGCTTCATAGATAGTGGGAGCAGCGGAAAGGTGGGCAAGCTGTTTAAATCAATCTACGGGTTAAAGCAGGCATCGCGGAGTTAGAACATCTGTTTTGATGTGGCAGTCAAAGAGTTTGACTTGATCAAAAATGTAGATGAACCTTGTGTATACAAGAAGGTGGCAGAGAGTAAGGTTGTCTTCCTCGTATTGTACGTGGATGATATACTCTTGATAGGAAATGATGTTCCTATGCGGCACTCGATCAAGCTCTTCTCATCACAATCTCTATGAAGGATCTGGGTGATGCTTCCTACATCCTGGGGATTAAGATCTATAGAGATAGATCTAAACGGATGTTGGGATTGTCCCAATCCAGGTACATTGATACCATACTATAGAGATTTAGTATGGAAGATTCCAAGCGTAGGAATTTACCCACGATCTCGGGAATCACTCTCTCCAAAGAGATGTCTCCTAAGGCTGATTTGGAGAGGGCTCGCATGCAAGGGATACCCTATGCTTCGGCAGTCGGGTCCATCATGTATGCGATATTATGTACCCGACCGGATGTAGCGTACGCACTTGGTGTTATAAGAAGGTATCAATCGGATCCTAGAGAGAATCACTGGACAGCTGTGAAGAACATTCTTAAGTACTTGAGAAGGACTAAAGAAATGTTCTTGGTGTATGGTAACGGTGAATTCCAAGTGGAGTCCTTTACCGATTCAAGCTTCCAGAGTGATAAGGATGACTCTAAGCCGGTCTCGGGTTTTGTTTTCACCCTCAATGGAGGGGCGGTATGTTGGAAGAGTTCCAAGCAAGATATCGTGGCAGACTCGACGATGGAGGCTGAATACATCGCTGCCAACGATGCCGCGAAAGAGGCTGTCTGGATGAAGAAGTTCATAACTGAACTTGGTGTTGTTCCATCCATTGAGCATCCAATACCTTTGTATTGTGATAACAATGGAGCTGTGGCTTTAGGCAGGGAACCCAGGTCCCATCAGCGATCCAGGCATATTCTTAAGTGGTATCACCTGATCCGGGAGATAGTTGATCGCCGGAAGATCGAGGTCAGGATAGTTGACACGAAGAATAACACGGCGAATCCACTCATGAAGGCCATTCCCCGGATACAATTTGAGAGACTCTTCGGGATGTTGGGTATGAGATACTACAACAACTGGCCTTAGTGCAAGTGGGAGATTGTTAGTTGTATGTATGCCTGTCACGACCCGAATGTGGCATATGACCGGCACTTAAATAACATGACATCTAAAGACGTTGACGCGGTTTAAGTAAGCCGAAACTCGGAATCTAAACCCTTTTTGAAAATATTGGAGGTGAAGTTTAAAATAATCATCAGATGGAATCAGTTTAAAATAAACATTTAAATTTAGCAAAATATTTTTGAAAAGCATCTATGACGTTTTGAAATTCGACAGCACCTCCTTTGTAATTTGAATAAAACCCGCTACAACATAAAAATACATATAGCATCCCAACGGGAGCTAACTTCCACGCCCAAACGGCGGAGCAACCAAGCAAACAATATACGACGCACAATGACGAAGAAAAAAAAAGAAAAACAAAATCAACAATATAAAAAGATCGACTCTAATGAGTACGACGCCCACAACACACAATTCTAAGTCTCGCTTCTAAGTCCACAATATATCAGCTCTAAGTCGATGGAGTTTTACTAGATATAAGAAGATAAGAATATACAAATATCAGTATGATACAACAGTAACCCACCTGCCAAGCAATCACCGAAAGGAATGGGTGCCCCAAGACGCTGATAATCCAAGCGGAAAAACCAGCAAGAAACTGTGGCACAACGGGGGTGAGTTGCCAACTAAATGAATAAAAGAACATCATAAGGTAGAAATCGAAATGCACAACGATACCTAGGTCATAAATATAATACTATCATTGTTGGAGATAGTGCCCTCAGAGTCAATTATTGGATCACAGGCACGTGATTGCAATGATTGATGGAGGACCTATCCCGATAGGACAGTCTTACTCAAGATGATAGTATGCTATCTGATTTATCTTTATCATCGTGTACTGCTTTTGGTGATCTTGCAGGTCACTATTGCGCGTTGATAGAGCCCCTAGGATTCTTGCTTGACTGCCAGCAGTATGAGGGCGATCATATACGTGAGAGCTGGGGTCTATAAGCACATCCTTAAAAGGTCCCTGGGAGTTTCGAGACAGGGCATCGATACTCCAGAGTAGACTAGTGTATACAGTCGAGACCACGACGAGGGGCGGTGGCCGGTCTCACAAGCCACTGGTGTCAGTTGGTTCACCTAAGATGTATACAGGTGCTCATTGGGTTATGAGTACACCGGACAGGACTCGCCAGGAACCTGCTAGTTGGGATTATACCAGACGTCAGATAGCAGTTTCCTGGTGACATGTGTACAGGTTAGTTCATCGACCTGAGATCGTCATTTGTCTCATGTGAGTTCCCACTGTGCTTTGATTACTACCCTACCACGCTCAAAGGAGACGTGCAAACAGGTTTTAGTTGGGTACAGTCCCGAGCCACATGGAGGCAGTGAGCGGATCTGCAGGGGTTCGTCTCTCCCGGTATTGGGGGTGAGGTCGCGCTGTGTCTAGGAGAGCCATTACACGAAGTCCTTGGCCAAGGCAGGAGATTTGCTGGTAGGTATTCCAGTAGTATCTCAGGGTGTTACGGGCTATACTCCGACACGACTTGTACCTCTTTTGGGGGTCTGACTTTTACCAACCCCCTATGCCCGCCATGCGATGCTCATAGACGAACGGACCGGACTGTACGGATATTGTCACTGACAGGCTCAGTAGGGTGTCAGGATGAGTTCGCTCATCGACGTCCCTTTTGGTCAATACCTGGTAGCCCGTCACGTATTGGCTAATACCTCTGACGTGCTAGTGGTTAAATCTACAACCAAAGTATTGACGAGTCTTTAGAGTCCCCCATAAACCATTTTTTCAAGTTTCGGGCGAAACGCTGTAGAGGCCGTATGGAGATATGGCAGGGTTCGATCAGATACGTGCGGTATTACACGGATCGTGATCGGACGGATTTTACTAGCGGGCTTTGGTTTAAGCCGGATCATAGTATTGTACAGTGTAGATTTTGTCTCTTTGCATTTGTATTCAGTGGGAATACAAATGTGGGTATGTATATACAGTCGCGGGGTTTTCCTGTAATTTATTACGGGATCAGTTTCTGAAGTTGCCAGTTTGCATTCCGTTCCGGCCAGTTTTCCTTTATTTCTTCACGGCCAGATTTTTCTGATGGAGGGGCTAATTTGCAAGTTTGCAAATTAGCATTTGTGGAGGGGTTATTTGCAGTTGTGCAAATTATCTTTTTTGGAGGGTTTATTTGTGAAATGGTGGCATCATGATGGTTCTTGCATGATGAGATTCTTTTTCCATCACTTGCTTGCATTAAATGAGATTAGAAATGGATATGACTTTGTTATCATCACTTTTGGATGTGGTCACCTCTTTTGATTCCTACACTCACCTCCCTTCATGTTTGATTCTTTTTTTTCCTCTACCATTTTTATTATGGGGCCTGCCACTACTAGGGAGAGAGGGAGAGGGTTCATTTCTAGTATGAGGAATTTTCATTTCATCTCATTCTTCTTGCTACAAAATTCCACACATCACTCCAAAGTTCATTCATTCCTCCATCAAAGGCAACTTGAACCCCAAATGAGATAATGGTTTCTACACCGCTTCTACAGCACTCCCTTGGGCACGTCGGCTCGCCAACTTCGTGCCCGAGTTGCCTCGGTCCAGAGGTGGGAGCCCGTAAAAGAACCCGGCGACGTGGTGCCCGTTCCGACGAGGAGATGAAGACCGGAGATTCCGCGAGGAGATCGGAGTGGAGGCCGAAGACTGAAGGACACGGATCACTCGGTATAGCTTCTCTACTCATTTTCTAGTTTGCTAGAGTTAGATTAATGGCCCGATCGGGATTTTAGTGCGCGGTGGTGCCGGTTTCTAGTTTAGAAAAGTTTCGTTTCTGCATTCCGGCGTCGGATTGACGGCCGGGGCGCCGCCGTGCATTTACATTGGTATCAAAGACATGCCATTAACCTAGTCTAGCTTGCTCTAGTATGTTTAGAACTCGATCGAACAAAAATCCCAAAAACCGTATTTTCTAGTGCGCAAGTTTCTGTCGAAATTTTTTTTGGCTCGAAAATTTTTTCAGTACATTGCAGAAATAAGTGCAGGGAATTCTAAGCAATCTGCAAAAATTTTGTTAGGTGTTGCTATAGTATGACCGCGGAAACGCGGCCAAACCCCTGTTTTGGTCGCGTTCCGCGGTGGAGAAGGGTCAACGCCGTACAGAATTTTTACAGTGAGCTTTTGGGTTGGAAATGGGGGTTTTGGGATGTTCTTTTTGGGCCCAGATTTTCTGTGAGAGCTACAGTAGTGCTTGGGGCCCACTTCGGTAAATTTGATCGATCAAAAATTTTAAACATGCTAGTTCACAGTATTTACATTTTATCTGCGACCGTGAATGTCATTTGATCGGTAAATCCTGTCTAACTGCTATAGCCCTTATAGACGGATTTGCGAACTCGACATTCACGTTGATGTTCTGTGTTGTACTGTGATGTTGCGGATTGGTCGTGGGGATAGCCTGGTTGCAGTGGTAGTACAGTTTCGTTTTTATGTACATTTGATATTGCGGGGCGAGCATCCGACATGTGGACTGCCGTTACTGCCTGTTTGTATATTATTCTTTTGGGGCACGACCGGGCTGAGGTCGATGTACCCGTTGTATGTATATTTTATTTTCTGTACTAGGATTACCCCGCGGAGGGGTGCACGGATAGCCGGGTTCTAGAGGGCAACGGGCCCGCATCTCATGGCATTGAGACGGAGAGGGCTTTACTCTAGAATTGGCGGGCTATTCGCCGCACTCATAGGGGGTATAGGTTGACCCAAGGAGGGGTGCCCAAGTTACCGGATTCCGTGAAGTGCTGGGTGGTCCATTCACGTTGCTGAAGGGGGCTGCCTCGCTTCAGGTTTTGGCGGGTAACTTGCTGCGTCCGTGGGGGTCTAGGATTTCATTGCACAGGCTATCCACACGACCAGGGGAACGTCGGGTTTCAGTAGCGGCTCTATGAAACCCGGGGATCCCAGATATCTGTATTGTTCTGTGATGCTTATTACATTTCTGTGATGTTGCATTTTATCACGCCTTGAGCGAATATTATATATTGATATATATACTAGTAGATGTTGTATATGTTTTGCATCCGCGCTAGTCCAGTCCCCACTCTGTCGTTAGTTAAGTAACCTAACGGGTGATGACGGGACCCAGTGGCGAATGCGGATGGCATATACGTACATCATTATTTTCGTTTTTTATTGGTGTGATCAATTGATGGGACTGCGTTGATTCGGATCAATGCAAGCTAAACAAACCTATTCTGATGTTGTTGGAACAATTTTCAAAAGCTGTTATTGTAAGGACGTTCTCTTTTGTTTTGCACAGTGGTATTCAGTTGGAATATCCTGCTCCTCAGTCGATGAGGCAAGGGCCGAGATCCCTTCACCGGGAGTGACCCCTTGGACAGAAGTTTGAGTCAGGGCAATAACTTCACTATAGTCGTTTACTTTTGCTTTGCATCGTGGTATTCAGTTGGAATATCCTGCACCTCATTCTACGGGGAAAGAGCCGAGATCCCTTCACCGGGAGTGACCTCTTTAGCAAAGGTTTTCGTCACTATATTTTTATAAAGCTATCCGGTTCCTTCAACGATATCAAATTCATTACGTTAAAGGTTTTCGCCAGAAACTATTCGTAGCCCTCCGTCGTTTCATATGGATAGTCAATAAGTATTCAAGCTACGTTTGTTGGCCAAAGTTAAGGCATAGTGATTGGTAGCTATTGGATATTCATGTGTAGCATAGATAGATGCGTTGGTTTGGGACAGTCATACTGTCTTGTTGGCCAAAGTCAAGGGTAGGTACAGGTGGGTTCAAATTAACCTGGAGAATGACGGGTAGAACTTGACATGTGACTTATGATTTGTTGGCTAAAGTCAAGGTCATAAGAGCATGGGGTAAAAATCCACATTGGGAGTTTCTAAAGAAACTGAAACTTGCCAGATATGCGCATACCTTCTGGAGTGTAATAACGTGAGCGGATTCCGTCACGTTATCATGCGATGATAGTTGGATCCCGATTCCCACTGATGAGTTGGTTTACTCCTCGGGTGATCCCGACTAATTCTTCTTTCAGGTTTGGGGAAGAATTTGACGTTACAGTGGGAGGTTTCCTGATTAGATAAAGTGATAACCATTCTGATCTAGGTTAGAGTGCGCGCTGAGTGTTTCTTTTCTCTCTCTCTTTGGCAGCGACCATGACCCGACCTCAGACTATGACTCAGTGACCAAGATTGACCGAACCTTCTTAAACACTGGCTTTTGGATTGTCAGAGTTGCAAATCTCATTGCAACTCCTACTTTTACCCTTTTCTCCAGGACACCCCGTATTACTACGAACGTCCACTTCCATTGGATAAAACCATCGTATGGTTATATACGAACTCGAAGGAATTTATTCGAGGATGGTTTTTGGTTCTGGAGGAAACGAATAGGACTATTCAGTTGCCTTTTCCTTTTACCTTCTCTCAGGTTGCGAGTACTCCTTGGTTTAGGAGATAGTACACCTATTACGCAAATTAGTTAGTCTTCTTCCAAACCTTAGGCTGGTGCCGAACGGTGGGGAATGAAGAAAACCAATTAGCATAACGATGGTGTACAGAAGGTATTAAGTTAAGAAAAATAAAGGGATTAGTAAGAGGGCAAAGTAAACTGCGACTGCTATTCACGACCAAACCAAGTATTTCTTCGCCAATCCTAAATCACCTTTGTATTTCTCCAGAACACTCCGTATCGCTGCGAAGATCCACAGTTTATTTGGATACTCCATCGTATGGTTATATACGAACTCGAAAGGAACTTGTTCCAGTTCGGGGATGGATTCTGGTTCAGGAGAAATAGGAATAAGGTTTTATTCAGTTGTTTTTTATCTTCACCTTCTCTCGCATTGCGGGTGCTCCTAGGATTAGGACAGTACACCCATTATGCTTATTGGATAGTCTTCTTCCAAACCATAGGCTGGTGCCGAACGATAGGGAAGGAAGAAAATCATTTAGCCTAAGAGGGTGTACAGAAGGTAATGACTAAAGACATATAAAGGGATTTGGAGAGATGGCAAAGAAATATACGGTTACTGTTATGAATCTGGATAATAGAAGAGGCATTACTAGGAATACCCGGATACCCTATCAAAACATTTCAATGTTTCAGTTTCACTGTGTACTGTTAAAAGAAAACTGATTTCCCAATTAGCCCTTGCTCCAGGGTATGTATTTACCAGGTATGATTCTCACATCTGTATGGTTTTACAGATGATGAGTGGGAGTAAGTTATTGGGAATTAGGTGATCATCCTCATTATATCGGAATTCGTTGTAATTGGTGATATTTGAGGAAGTCACCTGGGTTGTTTGCCGGACGGCAAATATTTGGTTTTGAATATCCGTTGTTATGCACCAATTTCAAATTGATATATCTGTACGTCTATTTTTATAGAGTGAGATATACCTTTTTGAAATTATGTATATGACATTTACCTATATTAGTGAATGGTTAGGTAAGGAGCATTGAACAGCGGTGTAATTCTTCTTAACCATAAGTACAGTTTTCAACCTACGACACACAGTGAATGAGTCATTAGGACTTATACAGAGTATTGTATATTGTCCAGTGTCCATTAGGACAGAGGGGTTGGTACTCATACTATATTCTGTTTACCTGTGACTTCTCTAGTTCTTAGACATGTGTTTCATAGAAATGCATGTTCTGAGTTTTGAGAAGTTATAGGTATAAGAGTAAAGTAGAGAACCAGATGTTGCAAGTATCGGGATTCTTCAAGGTGATCGAAGTTGTAAATACTTGTGAATGGTATTCAGTTGATAGTAATGATTAAGAGATCTTGCTTCTCTTTCAGGTTACTCATAATTGGAAGCATTCCTAAGTTGAGTAACGCTGATCGGCCTCCTTCCATTTAGTTGACATGCACTGGAGACAGCTGCATGATTTGAATCTGGTTCAATTAAATCAGTGCCTCTATTTCTGTATTGGATATAGAACAGTTCATATCTTAACGATGTTAAGGTACGGGGAGTTGTCCAGCTTATGCTTAAAACCAGACTCTGGATAACTCAAGGCACGTTTCTGTAATGGCTGTTTGTGGGTTGACCCAGGCTATGACGAGGGTTGACTTTCTACCATCTGGAAGATCAATAGTGATATTGTTCTTAACTCGCCACAGTTTTAACAAAAATGGATTTTTTCAGAAAACAGTAGTGGGAGTATGGTAGAACTGGAAGTGATTCCAGAACCGCAAACGATTACTGAAGATTTGATAAGAACCTAAAGATTCAATCTGGTTTGACATTCGATTGGCCACTCCGCAGATACGGTGGGTAACCTCAGGCACCCAAGAGGTACTCCGGTAGCCTCAAGGACGGTGACAGGGAGGTTCTTGTTTACCCAGACTTGACACTACTGTTGTTCCAGACTATGAGACCCGGCAGGAGGATGAGTATAGCGTCGTTCTGAACTGGCTTTAGAAGTGTACGTCTATATGACTCTGCCAGAGGGTTGTCGTGGTCAGTGGGAGCAGCAGAAGCATGGTGGACAAGTGGCTTATGTCTATTTATAGACTAAAGCAGATACAGCGGAGATAGATCATCTATTTCTGATGTGACAATCATAGGTTTGACTTCATCAGAATAGGGGATGGATCTGTTAAGAAGGTAGTAGGGTGTGATGTCCTGGTATTTGGATGACATACACAGAGTAGGAAGTGAAATTCCTATAGTACGGTCGGTTATACTTTGGTTGTCACACAGTAGTTTCTCCATATAGGACTTGGATATAATATCAAGACATTATGGTTACTAGATCTATAGATCTAGATTTGGGTGGTTTCCCAATCTGGGTACTTAGACAACATTCTAAAGGTGTTTTAGAATGGACGACTCCTGGCATGGTGGTGCACCTGCAGGTGATGGAGTCACCCTCTCTTAAGGTGTCTTATAGACTAAAGTGAAGAGGGATGTGCATGATTGGCAGATCACTTGCTTAGGCAATTGAGTCAATCATGAGATGTCAAGTGCCACACTAGATGTTATTTTTGCACGAGATGCAGTAAGTTGATATTAATCCAATCCTGGAGAAACGATTGGAAGCAGTTTTAGAACATAAGTTGATGTTCTAGGGAAATGATAACGGCAGCCTCCTTTGGGGGACCGTTATCATTCCAGGCTTCCAAGGTGACATGGATGACAGAGAGGTTGTCAGAGTTATAGTTTTCCCTCTGACGAGGGGCAGTATTTTGGACAGGTGGTCCAGGCGGATACTGAGGGAGGCATAGCGCAGGATACTGATTAAGTTCAGTTGACGATACAGTCTAAGAAGTTTGGATTTGGAGTTCATTTATGAACTAGGTCCCATCAGACATCCAGACATATTCTAAGATAGGTATTGCTCATTTCGGGAGATGGTTTTCTCCGCGAACTTGAGATAAAGAGAGACATAGAAAGAAACATCACAGCGGATCCACTCACTGAGGCTATTCCTTGAACGTAATAGTTTCGCAAACGAGCTTTGTGAGACTGATTAGTAGAGGAGTTGGGTGTTCGGTATCACACGGGCTGTGAGTATGCGGCATCGCAATAATTAGCCTTGAGTGCAAGTGGGAGATTGTTGGAGATAGTGCCCTCAGAGTCAATTATTGGATCACAGGCACGTGATTGCAATGATTGATGGAGGACCTATCCCGATAGGACAGTCTTACTCAAGATGATAGTATGCTATCTGGTTTATCTTTATCATCGTGTACTGCTTTAGGTGATCTTGCAGGTCACTATTGCGCATTGATAGAGCCCCTAGGATTCTTGCTTGACTGCCAGCAGTATGAGGGCGATCATATACGTGGGAGATGGGGTCTATAAGCACATCCTTAAAAGGTCCCTAGTCATGGGAGTTTCGAGACAGGACATCGATACTCCAGAGTAGACTAGTGTATACATTCGAGACCCCGACGAGGGGCGGTGGCCGGTCTCACAAGCCACTGGTGTCAGTTGGTTCACCTAAGAAGTATACAGGTGCTCATTGGGTTATGAGTACACCGGACAGGACTCGCCGGGAACCTGCTAGTTGAGATTATACCAGACGTCAGATAGCAGTTCCCTGGTGACATGTGTACATGTTAGTTCATCGACCTGAGATCGTCATTTATCTCGTGTGAGTTCCCACCGTGCTTTGATTACTACCTTACCACGCTCAAAGGAGACGTGCAAACAGGTTTTAGTTGGGTACAGTCCCGAGCCACATGGAGGCAGTGAGCGGATCTGCAGGGGTTCGTCTCTCCCGGTATTGGGGGTGAGGTCGCGCTGTGTCTAGGAGAGCCATTACACGAAGTCCTTGGCCAAGGCAGGAGATTTACTGGTAGGTATTCTAGTAGTATCTCAGGGTGTTATGGGCTACACTCCGACACGACTTGTACCTCTTTTGGGGGTCTGACTTTTACCAACCCCCTATGCCCACCATGCGATGCTCATAGAAGAACGGACCGGACTGTACGGATATTGTCACTGACAGGCTCAGTAGGGTGTCAGGATGAGTTCGCTCATCGACGTCCCTTTTGGTCAATACCTGGTAGCCCGTCACGTATTGGCTAATACCTCTGACGTGCTAGTGGTTAAATCTACAACCAAAGTATTGACGAGTCTTTAGAGTCCCCCACAGACCGTTTTTTCAAGATTCGGGCGAAACGCTGTAGAGGCCGTATGGAGGTATGGCAGGGTTCGATCAGATACGTGCGGTATTGCACGGATCGTGATCGGACGGATTTTACTAGCGGGCTTTGGTTTAAGCCGGATCATAGTATTGTACAGTGTAGATTTTGTCTCTTTGCATTTGTATTCAGTGGGAATACAAATTCGGGTATGTATATACAGTCGCGGGGTTTTCCTGTAATTTATTACGGGATCAGTTTTTTGAAGTTGCCAGTTTGCATTCCGTTCCGGCCAGTTTTCCTTTGTTCCTTCACTGCCAGATTTTTCTGATGGAGGGGCTAATTTGCAAGTTTTGCAAATTAGCATTTGTGGAGGGGTTATTTGCAGTTGTGCAAATTATCTTTTGTGGAGGGTTTATTTGTGAAATGGTGGCATCATGATGGTTCTTGCATGATGAGATTCTTTTTCCATCACTTGCTTGCATTAAAAGAGATTAGAAATGGATATGACTTTGTTATCATCACTTTTGGATGTGGTCACCTCTTTTGATTCCTACACTCACCTCCCTTCATGTTTGATTCTTTTTTTCCCTCCACCATTTTTATTATGGGGCCGGCCACTACTAGGGAGAGAGGGAGAGGGTTCATTTCTAGTATGAGGAATTTTCATTTCATCTCATTCTTCTTGCTACAAAATTCCACACATCACTCCAAAGTTCATTCATTCCTTCATCAAAGGCAACTTAAACCCCAAATGAGACAATGGTTTCTACACTGCTTCTACAGCACTCCCTTGGGCACGTCGGCTCGCCAACTTCGTGCCCGAGTTGCCTCGGTCCAGAGGTGGGAGCACGTAAAAGAACCCAGCGACGTGGTGCCCGTTCCGACGAGGAGATGAAGACCGGAGATTCCGCGAGGAGATCGGAGTGGAGGCCGAAGACCGAAGGACACAGATCTCTCGGTATAGCTTCTCTACTCATTTTCTAGTTTTCTAGAGTTAGGTTAATGGCCCGATCCGGGATTTTAGTGCGCGGTGGTGCCGGTTTCTAGTTTTTAGAAAAGTTTCGTTTCCGCATTCCGGCATCGGATTGACGGCCGGGGCGCCGCCGTGTACTTACAATCGTATCCTGTACTAATATAATATGTGATATGCATATGTATCTTAAATGTAATTCTATCCATCATATAAACCCAAAAATAGAATATATCATGCAAATGACCTATATCTAGGTATAAGCCCATAAGAAGCCGAAAATATATAGGTAAAACCTCTTCTTTAAAATATCCGTGGAATACATATGTCACGGCATAAAAGCGGACGTGATAGTATGAAATATAATAGGTATTTTATTTAAGATATATGTCCTGCTGTTTTAATAAATAGTGTTAAGAGGCTTACAATTTAAAAGATTCCAATGTCATACCAGACACATCAAAAATAATGAGACTATAGCTCGATTTTGAATTCCTTTTTATATGCATCTACTCGTAAAAGGTATGCAGGTACTGTCCCCCGGATTAGTCCTGGTCGGTTACAATAACTTATAACATAACTGTATATCTCGTATGATAGCAACATATCAACATCTGAATGTCCAGCATCGGCACCCGAAATCAGAAATCCCTCATCCATCACCGACACGCAAATCCTCAAATCTCTTGTGTCCATCACCGACACGCAAATGTAGATATCGTCGACACCATCTCAATAGATGATCGCCACCCGATATCCCTGGCTCCAGTCGGTATCCCCTGGATATCCGCCGTGCCCAAATCGAGCCCCGGTCAGTATCCCCTGGATATCTGCCGTGCTCATCTCTATCTCCTGTATCGAGTATCCTAGCTAGGCTCCCCTCCTCTACTGCGGTTATCCTGCCCCTCGGTCTCGACCGGGTCCACCATGTATCCGTCTGTATACTCCCCCACTCAGCCCGGATAAGTAGCGAGTCCGTAACTGAATATCTCCCCCACTCGGTTCGGAATAAAGACAATCAGAAAACATCAAGCTCATGGTGGACATCAACTCATCGTATCCAGAAATATCAAGTAAAGAATAAGAATACTTGCATAGATCATTTTGATAATATATTATATATATACATATATAACAGTGTCCCATACCACTTATATATATCATCAAAAGTAAAGCATCCAAAAAACTCATAAGAATTAAATATGAACACCAATAGTACTGGTATTTGCAATGCTTAACAGGTAATGTACATAATTAAAGTCATACAAGCAATAAACATAGCAATCCTACTGTGTCATGGAAATACTAATGATGTGTAGTGTGGCATATGCATCTGTGCTCGTGCAGCATGTCAATCATTAGTATTTATGCTAGTGTTCTATAAGTGTATAAATCATACTTGTATCGATGTTTACCTACGCATTAGGTAGTATCACGGTCCTACAGTGACATGGCAGTACCAATGAGGTGTAGTGTAACATATGCGTATGTGCTCGTGCAACGTAATACTCATTGGTAGTTGTGCAGTGTTCTATCAGAGTGTTCGTTTCACGGAAACTTATAACATCGAATAATATATCGCGAATATGTAAAGTAAATCTAAGCGTAATTAATAAATGTAACTACTTGCTATGAGCTATACCATTATCTTTGAAAATGGAACGAAATGTTGGTTTTGAAATAAGAAAGCTGCCTTAGGTTAAAAACAGACATTCGTTTTGGAAATTGGCACTGTATCCTTGTCTTTTATCATTAAAAAGGGAAATAAACGTTAGTTTTTAAAAGAGTATAGCTCACTCAAGTATTACGTCCTAAAACGAAATAAAGCATAACTCTACGAGTCTAAAGGAAACTTGGCCGTTAATCAGCATGCTAATCTCATCATCACAAGTACGGTATGATTCCTCGTACAATTTCACCAAACCATGAATAAACTATATGCACATGAATAACCTACTAGATGCAACATAACTCTAATATCATAACTATCCTATTTATAAGGTTGCGGGGGGTGCTATACGCCATCCACCCGACTTCCCCCGTAGATGTAAATTTACTCACCAACTTGTCGAGCTCGTCGAATCCATGATTGCTATGTCCGCCAACTCTGTCTCGAAAACCTTCGCGATTGTACCTATAGTCGTAGTTATGAAATAGTGGTGTAAATATCATATCGAAATCAAAACAATGAGCTAAGTATCTATAGGTTAGAACCTATAGCTTACTTACTCCAGAAACGAACCAATGCTACTGAAATTAATGTACGAACGTCGATGTTTCAGTCGCTGTACAGAAATACGAAAACTCCTGTCGAAATCGGAACTTGATAAAACCCTTACTAAAACATTCCCAGATTTCACTGTATGAATATTGTGACAAATCAAAAACAATACTGTAGATCATAAAATACCCACACAAAGCTACAGAAGAAAAACTAACACCAAATGCCCTAGGGGGACCGGCAGCGCCGGAAAAATGAGGAATGTCGCCGGTCGATTTTAGGAGATAGGGTCTCGGGCTTTAGGTGAAGTCTCCTAGTGGTCTTAGCATACTACTGTCTTATTAGTTTTTCTAGTGGTATTACCTAATGGTTCTAGATTCAATTTCAGTAGGCTAAATATCACAAAATAGCAGTTTTTATAATACTCCACATCAAAACAGATCACAAACAGAATTGATTAAGTAAAGAGAGAAGAAGATATACCTATTAGGTTGATGCACATCATCAGCTCAAGAAGTGCTTGTGCAAGTATCAAGGGTTTGTAGTGGATCAAGCTTGATGATGTACACAATGTTGATCAAGGGATTAAGGTTTTCTTCTTTAATATTGATGAACACTTGGGAATATTAGTTTGGAGCTGAAGAACTAGTTGTGTTCAGTTTGAGGAAACCTAAGAAATTACTAAGTGTATGTGTTGTGTTGTATAGTGAGAGCATGATGTAGAGGGTTGAAGGAGGAGGTGTCATGGTGGAAGGAGGAGGTGTAAAGTTGGAAGAAAGTGGTGAAGGATTGTGAGCATGGTGAGGGTGGGGTTTTAACTAAATAAACATTTACCCAACCTCAAAAAGAATTCCTAATAATAAAACCTTTTTAATTAGAAATCCTTCATGTAAAAATCTAAATCCATGTTTTTAAAAGAAACACAATACTTTTTATAACACTTAAGTACCATTATCTTATAATAACATCTTATGTCATGTTTAGAACAATTAAAATATCATTTTTATGATATCACACCTTTTCTTCATATTTACCAAAATAATTACATTTTTACGGATATAATTCCGATACCAAAAGTTGTATGTGATATCACTTTTATAAGCTCATTATTTTTATATTTAAATTATTTACAATTTTCCAAAATGTTACAATATCCCCCCTTTAAAGAAATTCGGTCCCCGAATTTAAATTAAACCCCATCTTAAAACACTTTTCTTAATCCAATCTACTCAATTCAAAACAATTTGCCGGGGTCCAAATTTTAAAACATATAGTCCGATCAATATTAACGGAACTCCAAAGTCCCATACGAGCTAAACGTAACATAACGCAACAATGTGCGTGAAAACTCAAAAAGATATAAAACTCACATAACTGTAACTCCAGCGGTTGCTATGAGAATTACACCAGTTATAATGTAAAATTCCAAATACTAAATCAGCAGTGCATATCTGGTACACGCTCGTTGCCATAGTCGTAGTGCAATATCTATGGCATACGACCAAGCAAAAATAAGTTCAAATCCATAATATACCACATCAAATACAGTGTCTGAAAATAAAATCAACCATAACGATTTTTGCATAGAAATCCAAATCACATGCCACAAGTGTGCATGAAAACAAAACAGCGTTAAGTGCAACAGGTGTGCACGAAACGATATTCATTGCATCAGCTGTGCATGGAACAAAAGTGTACAGAAATAAGTGCACAAAACAAAAAACAGCGTCAAGTGCAACAAGCGTGCACAAAAACAATATCCACTGCATCAAATGTGCAGGAAGCAATTACCGAGTGCATCCAGAATGCACAAGATCAATATCCAGTGCATCGGAGTGCACAAAATAAGTCTCAAGTGCAACGGGGTGCACAAAACAAATCTCATGTGCATCAGGGTGCACAAAACATCAAAATGTGCAATGGGTGTGCACAAAATTATACCAAGTATACCTAGAGTGTGTGTGTGTGTGTATATATATATATATATATATATAAAATCTCTTAATCATGTGCAACTGATGTGCACGGAAAATATCAGTCTAGTGCCTATGGTATACACGACACTACAATCGAGTGCAGTCACCTCGCACTGACATCTCAACAAGTGCACCTGGTGTGCACAAAACATTTGTGTGACCCTCCAGTCCTCAAAATACATAAATCAAAATAACGGACGTTGAGTTGTCCTTCCTTCAATATTGAAAACGAAATATTTGGATTATAAAAACTCAAATAACAAAATAACGGACATCGAAGTATATCTTCTTCAATGTCGAAAGGTGTTTTAAACACCCGGAACCGGTAGAGCAAGGATTACCACTTGCCTACTGCCTCGGTCTAGCGTTCTCTATCTCTGAATTCTGGTTCTTCTTGTGGATCTCTAACGTCATGCCTCTTTTATACAATCGTCTGGTGAAGAGCAACGACAAAATCAGTCCTATTGCTGATACCTCTCATCACATCTTCTTGACCAGTAGTCCAGTCTCTCGCAACGCGTTGATGACGGCGATCTCTAATCCCTGCGTGTGTGCCAATGACAGATCCTGGATCCAATCTTACTTATTAACAACTCCGGGAAAGAATCCATCAAGTCTCCTGCTGATATTATTTATCCAGCCTCCCCGGAACTAGCACTCATTATCGAATCCACTTTCTTTTTAGTAACTACTGCCATTTCCTTAAGATTTTCCTCTGAAAGTATGGTCGTACGCGTCTGCATATGCATCAAATCTTTAATATCAACGGTGAAGAACAATTGCCCACTGAAACCTCACACCAATCTCCTATTCCGTTACTCTCCAATATCAATCAATTAAGGAGCACATCGTGATAGTTACGCGAATTGCAAGTCATGCTTGGTTATGACCAAGCCCGGAGCCTTACAAAACTCTAAAAACACGAATTCGGCATCTCTGGTACTCTGTAGAAGAATCTGGCTAAGCTCACCTTCGAAAACTCGTCTCAATTCGTCGGAGGAAAACTTACTGCACGATCTTTTTCTCGAGCGACTTGCATCAAGTCTGAGAAAGATCCATCGGAAGAAGCTAATCAATTTCACCGATCTTGTATCGGGGTGCCACAACGGATTAAATATCCTAGTCATCCCAAGTCTGAACGACTATGATGTAGGAATACCTAGCACGACAGCAAGGGTTCGGGAGGCATCGTCCATGCCATTTTCAAAATTTTGCCATGCTAAACAATACTAACCCTAGAATCTTAACTAGAGATTTAGACAATACAACATGTAAACTACTTTAAAACTAAGTGAATATGGAATACAACCTTTGTAGACCGGTCTTTCACTTCAATAGCTCCGAGTGGTAGTTCCTTCGCTCTAAGTAGTGATCTTGCGGACTCTAGAACGGCTCTACAAGATGAAAGGAACAAGCTTGCACGAAGTCTTCGAGGCCGAAGATGATCTACGTCGAGGAGACCTTAACCCAAGCTATCTCTTCACTAATTAGGGATTAGTGAATCTACCATCCTAAACTAAATGGCTAATCTAGTAGAGGATGATGAAGTAGGATTTTTGCTCACTTTAGAAATCTTTTTCTCACTATTTTTCTTCACTTTGTGAAAAGCTTGAGAGCTCAATGAAGAAGATGAAGCAAATAATGGATGAGAGAGTGAATGGCAACCATGGGTGAGAAAATATCATATACTAACTCATGTAGAGACATAACCATGGCTAATGAGAATGGTTAGGTTAATAAATATCTTAAGTAAAACAAAATTAGTGGACTAAGTCAATGGATCTACAAGCTTCATGCCATGTGACTAATTTCCAACTAATTTGGATTTACTTTAAATAAATAAACCTTGCATTATCATGAGCATGGTGTGAGTTTCATACACCCATGTAGTGTGTATCATCAAGCATGACACAAAAAAGAAAACACAAATAATATATATCACATATATATCAAGTGTGCACTTGCGAGAAAAAGAAATGCTTAAGTGAGCAAATATTAGTTAATGTAAATTAATATATCAAATATATAATTATACATTAAATCATTAAATCAACACTTGATTTAATAATCCGTCTATATCATATACAACCGACTAATATTATTTGTATCAACTTATCGAATCAACACTTGATTCGATAACCCGGCTATATCTCATAAAGCCGACCGATATCATAAATCACGAGAATAGAATACGGTATCACATACTCGTATTAATCTCGGTCCCGCACATATCACATATGTGCTCTTACTTCGTTTTGCCTGAGCCAATAAACCTTTGTGTAGGACTCTAAAGACTCGTTAATACGCCGGCAGTAGGTGATGATCATATCAGGCACCCACAAGCCGTCAGCGGTACTAGTTGGACGTAACGGCTACCCGGGTATTAAGAGATCAGAAGATCAACAAGCAAGCCCGCTCTAACTCCTGTAAAGCCTGTCGGTAACACTACCGTACAGTCCGATCTCTTCGTCTGATACGTCGCATATCTAGTCTAGGGGCGGTAAACGTCAGACCCCAGTAACCGATAAGTCGTGCCGATGTGAGGCTCATAACGGGTCGAGAAACTATTGATAACACTTACCAGTAGATCTCCGTATCAGCCTTGGCCAGGGAATTCCTGTTATAGCCAATCGAGCACTGCGCAACATCAACCCCCAATACCGGGAGAGACGAATCCCCTCCTATCGCTTATTGCCTCAATGTGATTCGGGACTGTACCCAAAAGCCACCGTTTTGCACGTTCTCTTAAACGTGGTAAGATGGAAATCAAAGCACAGTGAGAATCATACAAGACTCTATGACGATCTCGGGTCTACAGACTAACCTGTACTAGTGTCACTAGAGAACTGTTATCTGACGATAGGTATAATACCAGCTAGGAGTTCTCGGCGAGTCCGTTCAGTGTATCCAGTCTCCACTGAGTACCCGTATACCATCTTTGATGTCAAACACCAATGGATATGAGATCATCCATCGCCCATCATATGGGTCAAGAAGCGTATACGCTAGTTTACACTGGAGTATCGATGCCCTATCTCGATACATCCTCGACTAGGAACAATTAAAGGATATACTTGTGGACTACCCTGGCCCCACTAGTATGATCTCCATCATAGTTCTGGTAGTCAAGTACACATCCTAAGGGCTTTATCAACATGTGAGAGCAAGACAGTATCACAATACAAGTTTACATGTTAAGACAAGGGGCAACCAGATAGCATACTATCATGTCGAGCAAGAATGTCCTCTCTATATATATCCAAGCATCCACTATAATATACATCACATGTACAATAATGGCCTCTAGGGCATACATATAATGTCACGTACACTTTAGATTATATTATCTTTCATTGATAGAATCAGTTAACAACTTGACCAATATATTATTGTGATTATTCTCTGATGTTAGTATAGACATGATATTTATTACTTAGACATTCATGCATTCATATTTTCATGTTATCGCATAGTAGTATGGGCATATGCCGACACTTATCATATACTTACTCATGATTTTGAGATTTGGATTTCTATGAGATTTCTGGATTTTTGGGGAAAACCGCAAAAATATATAAAAACTTCTCTCTCTCCTCTTCTCTTTTTTAAAATAAGATGCGGTTTTCTCGTGATGTATGTGTCGTCCACCATGAGTATTTCATGTTTTCTGTTGGATTTCGAGACCCGATTCGAGGAGTGGATGAACCGTCTCGGGTACATGGTGGGCCCGGTATGGTACCCCGGGGCAAGAAGATCGAGTTGTAGATGATGAGCCTGGCAGGGGAAGACTACCTACCGGTGATGTCTGGCGCGGCGGATATCCGGAGGATACCGACCGTTGTCGTGGGATTTGATGATATGGGCCGATCCGGACTGACGGTGCCCGACATATTGAGACTTGAGATTTACATATTTGTGTCGATGCTTGACTCGGATTTCCATGGATTTCATTGTTGAGATTTCAGATTCTTATACACATTTTACTATGATAACAGCCAAAGATTTCTTATACAGATATACCTGGATTTCAGGATTGCTTATTTTACATTCATGGTGCATGCATATCCATTTATATGACATAGTACTATATGAGACACTGACACGAGCACGGAGTATCGGCACTTACACGTATTATTACCCTGCTATTACTTGAGGTTTGAGACTTAGTAGTGTATTATTATTATGACCTAGGATAGCGTCGTGCATTCGATTTCTTTTCGTAGATGTCTTCTACTCACGAGTTGGCAACTCACCCCCGTTGTGCCAAATTTTATTACAGGTTCGATGTACAGGTTTCCCTGGCAGCTTGCTGGCACATCTATTCTTTCAGGGTGATTTGCACGGTAGGTTGGTTCACTTGTATCCGAACTACCATTGTACTTTTATTCATTCATTTGTATCTAGTAAGCTCCATCAATCATACTTGTATTACTTGATAAGTTTATTGGACCAGTTATTTATTTTGACCTTAGAGTCGCGCATGTATTATTCTGATCTGGTGGTTTTTGTTTTCTTTTGAGTTTTGAGCCTCGCCCTTTGGCGTTGTATATTATTGTGATTGTTGTGGTTGTCTCCGCCTGTTGGCGTTGAGCTAGCTCCCGTTGGGGATGCTTTTTATTGTTTATGTATATTATACTTGTTGTACCCGTTTGGGGGCCAGTTTTTACAGAGGAGACTCTGCCGAAATTTTTGGGAAATTTGCTGATACTTTTAAACTTGTTTTTCTTCATGTTTTCTTTTCTTCTTCTTCTTTTTTTTATGGTTTAGATTTCTGGGCTTCGGCTTACTTAGGTTATGTTGCGCCTCTAGACGTTTCGTAATTTAAGTGCCGGTCACGTTCCGTACTTTCGGGTCGTGACAAAGTTGGTATCAGAGCGCTAGGTTTAACCTTGTATAAGTCTAGGTGACCCTTGGTTGATGGAGTAGGCAATTTAGGTAGAGTAACGTACCGTGGGTATGGTCCGCGGCATACTTACGATACGCTACTCTGCTTAAGGAGCCTTAGGATGTACAATTGTTTGCACCGTATTCCATTCGTTCTTTTGATCTATCTTCGTCAATGTTGGAGGGTGGTTTCTGTTACCACGGACACACTGGCAGAGGGAGCTGCGGCTCGAATGCGATAACCATTAGAGTATTGGTTATTCTTGAGGATTGAAGCATTGCTTAGCGTGCGGACGAAGGGTGTTCACATGCCGTCCGGATGGAGTTAAAGGGTTCGAACGATTATCAGAAAACCATTTTCCCATGTTTAAAGTATTCGGAAGAACATGCAGGTATTTCGATGGACCCTCTAGAAGAATGAAACCCTAACTCGACATAATGACCACGAGAACGCCCTTGAACCTTAGGGTTTACGGCAGTTCCGCGGTGCCATTAGTGAGGCTTGGGTTTGCCCTTCTACGGCTGGATCATCGATGCTGGGGTATGTACCGAATATTTTTAAACTGTACTTGAGTGTTGAGCTCTAGGGGAATTATGGGATTTTGATGGATCGATCGAAAAGTTTAATGTAGTCCGGATATCATGTGAAGGGATCGACTACGTGGGAGACTCTAGATATGAGTATTGCCGTTGGTAGCGCAGTCAGCACAGCTACGAAGAGACGAGTTCGAAGCAATCGACATCAGAGGAAAGAGGCGCATATTGACGATAGTGTTTACGATTGTGATTTAGTGATTTGAATTTCATATTTTCGTTGATTGGATTTTTGTATTTTGAGGACTTTGTTCTACGATTGGTATTTCCTGTGTGTACCTTCATTCTATCTGTGTTTCATATATCAGTTGTATTGATGTGGTTTAGTACGCACCCAGTACACTTGATTTGGTTTTATATATTTTGAGATCTTTGATTGATTTCGTGCATAGGGGTCACACATAATTTTGACATATGTTTTGACTTAGTTTTCATGCATTTTTGTACTGTGATTTTGATTTTGATATTCGAGGTTAGTTTTCGTGCACCATGTGCACCTGATTAGGATTCTTGCGCATACTTGGCGCACTTGATGCGATTTTGTGCACACCAGATGCACTAAATCAGGGTTTTGTGCAGATTAGATGCACCTGATATTGAGTCGTGCACGCCCGTTGCACTTGACAGATGTTTTTGGTGCACACCTGTTGCACTTAGTTTTGTTTTTGTGTGTATTCATGGTATCTTTAGTTGGTTTCGATTTCAGTGCGCACCGGACGCACATGATATTTTTATGATGTGATTGGGATTGATTTCAGTTTGAGCAGTATGTTTTCATAATCATTATTATTTGATTTAGTAACCAGGCGGGACGTGTATGTTAAATAAAAGATATATATATATATATATAGCTATTTTTTTTATTTAAACGTCCGCTACTTATACCGTGACACGTGCATCACACGACAATTTTCAAAAAGGGGTGTTTGCATATTGCCTTATCCAGATATTTGTACGGTTTTACTATGATGCGCACTATATATAAGTTACAGATTGATATATATTATGATGGTTTTCATATTGAGTTTTGATATTTTATTCTCGCCATAACTCCGATGATTGCGTTATGCTTGACGGAGTTGATTTTTGTTATGTATTGATGATTTCGGAGCCCCGACGATTTGGATGTTTTGCTAAACGTTTTAGTATTTGGAGGGGGGGTTTTAATTTAAATTCGGGGACCGAATTTCTTAAAGGGGGGAAGATTGTAACGTTTTAAAAATGATTAAATAAATAATTAAATGAATAAAAGTGTTTAAGTGAATTTTAGGATTTTCGGTAAAGTAAAATGTATTTTTCGTAAAACCAAACCGTGATTGTTTTCATTATAAATTTTAAAATATCTATTTTAATTATGAAATTACTAGTAAATGGTGTTTATTTAGCCACTTATAAATTTTTAGTTTAATAAAATATTTTTCCTAAATTAATTATTTTAAATATTAACATAAGCTTTATTTTTACACTAAATTAGTGTAAATTACAAATTTAAATGGTTTTAATTTGTAAAAATGAACCATGGCATATTAGAAATTAGTGTGTATCATGCAAAATTTATTTACAAAATTTTCCTATTTTCTAGAGCTTTCTTGAGTTGCTATAGTAAACAAATAAATAAATAATTAAATAAACCATGAAAAGACCTTTAAGTGATATTTCTCCTCTTGAAACTTCTACACACTTTCACACTCACTTCTTTCTCTCCCCCACCTCACCAAGGCCGGCCACAACCCCCCATGGCTGCCCCTCCCCTTTTCCCACCTCATTTTTATCCAGAATTCATTAAAAACACATCAAAAATTCAATTAAAATTCCACAAAATCCTATTTATTCCATACTCTTTATTCCTTGCTCATTTTTATATGGAATTTGGAGATGGGAAGCATGCATTTTGGAGGCTCATTTTCTTGTTTGGATTTCATATTTTGGGAGGTATAATTTCTTTCTTTTGATTTATTGTTTTAGATGTTCATTTAAGCTTAATTAGATTTAATGAATTAATTCTATGTTTTTTTTTAAAATGCAAGTTAGGGTTGTAAATTCAAGTTAGGGTTTTTAATAATTAATTAGGGTTATAATAGTTAGTTTAACACTTTTAGAATTGGAAAATATTGCATGGTTGTTAAATTGTAAAATTTTCATTTAAAATTATTTTAAATAAGGAAATTAGCTAACTAGATTTTTCTAAAATGTGTTTGTGGGTAATATAAAATTCCAATTAAAGTTGCTATCATTAGATTGTAGTTTTAGTGAGAATATTAGCATGTAAATGGAAAGAAAAACTTAGTTTGATCACTAGATTACTTTGAGAATTGGAAAATACTAATAAAATGCTATTATTTTGTAAACTAGATTTTGAAAATTCCTAAATAAATGAGATTAAAAATATAATTTATGGTTTCATTAAATCATTATCATCATGAATTGTGGTTTAATACATTAATTCATGCAAAATCATGTTTTGTGGTGGAATTGTGGTATTTTGCTTGAAAAATGTTAAAATTGTTGAAAGTTGCAAACTAGAAATTTCAAATAAATGCAAAATTGTGTAATAAAAATATAGTAATGGTTTGTATAGTCTAGTAATGCTATTTATATGTTTGCGTCTAGATACCCCCCACGTGGACTGCGGGCGATGAAGAGGATGATGGCGACACTGTCTTCGGCAGACATGGACCAGGTGAGTAGATGCATATCTACGGGGGGAAGTCGGGTGGATGGCGTTTAGCACCCCCGCAACGTAGAATAGGAATAGTATTTATTGACATTAGGAAACAAGATGTGACCCTAGTAGGACCCTAGTATTGACCCTAGGCTGGACTAGACTGATTTAGGAAAACCATATCAGAGGATGAGTACCTTGGAAGAGATTCGTAGGTTTCAGATAGAAACACACCCACGCACACACTGAAACTCGACATGGGGTATACGTGTATGTGTATATATATAGAACTAGGTATAGGTATATACATATATATACAACACGTATATGTGATTCATTGATGTGATATGATATCCGAGGTATGATGAAATAGTGTAACTGGGCTTGATGCCGTGATTCTTGGCTATACAGTCGTATTAAGTGTTAGCAGATCATTAGAGAATGAGATAATGAGCATGTATATTTAAATTATAAGGGGTAGTGATGATATTGAGGTACATGGGACGCTAAAATAGTACCTGGGTTGTAGCTTGTGACTTGATGACGATAAGATATCGGTATGACTTAATCACAATATGATACATATGACATGATACTTCTGAGGATAAACTAATGATGCATATTATGATAGCAATGATATATGATCGATGTAGGCGATTACAGTTTAACACCTTGATCATGAGATGTGTTGGTGATGATATTATACGAATGATGAGACACCTAGGAGATACTTGACCCGTACTCCGATATTGGGATGCCGTACGATGGATTTTACCGTACGAGGCATAAATATGATGATTGATCCGCACTCTTGATTCGAGGAAGCCGTACTACGTACGTGACGCTATTGAGGCCGGATCGCCGACTATCCGAGATATTGATTCAGACCTTAGGTAGACTCTTGTTTCTTATTGACTAGTTTCTTGGGTTAAGTTCTTTAGGAGGTTAGATGGACACTAGTTTAGGTTCGATTCATATAGTGGTAGTGATAATTGTATATCAAATGAGTGGATAATGCACATCTGTCTTTGCATTCATACTGTAATCATCATGGTGCATGTTCTTTCATATGTTGCTATAATCAGTATAAACTTTACCTGTTAGGACACCAGCACTATTACCGATGATGCGCATATTCCACGCACACTTATTTGCCGGCTCACACACATCATCATCGGTAATTGCTATGTCACGTACACTTTAGATTATATTATCTTTCATTGATAGAATCAGTTAACAACTTGACCAATATATTATTGTGATTATTCTCTGACGTTAGTATAGACATGATATTTATTACTTAGACATTCATGCATTCATATTTTCATGTTATCGCATAGTAGTATGGGCATATGCCGACACTTATCATATACTTACTCATGATTTTGAGATTTGGATTTCTATGAGATTTCTGGATTTTTGGGGAAAACCGCAAAAATATATAAAAACTTCTCTATCTCCTCTTCTCTTTTTTAAAATAAGATGCGGTTTTCTCATGATGTATGTGTCGTCCACATGAGTATTTCATGTTTTCTGTTGGATTTCGAGACCCGATTCGAGGAGTGGATGAACCGTCTCGGGTACATGGTGGGCCCGGTATGGTACCCCGGGGCAAGAAGATCGAGTTGTAGACGATGAGCCTGGCAGGGGAAGACTACCTACCGGTGATGTCTGGCGCGGCGGATATCCGGAGGATACCGACCGCTGTCGTGGGATTTGATGATATGGGCCGATCCGGACTGACGGAGCCCGACATATTGAGACTTGAGATTTACATATTTGTGTCGATGCTTGACTCGGATTTTCATGGATTTCATTGTTGAGATTTCAGATTCTTATACACATTTTACTATGATAACAGCCAAAGATTTCTTATACAGATATACCTGGATTTCAGGATTGCTTATTTTACATTCATGGTGCATGCATATCCATTTATATGACATAGTACTATATGAGACACTGACACGAGCACGGAGTATCGGCACTTACATGTATTATTACCCTGCTATTACTTGAGGTTTGAGACTTAGTAGTGTATTATTATTATGACCTAGGATAGCGTCGTGCATTCGATTTCTTTTCGTAGATGTCTTCTACTCACGAGTTGGCAACTCACCCCCGTTGTGCCAAATTTTATTACAGGTTCGATGTACAGGTTTCCCTGGCAGCTTGCTGGCACATCTATTCTTTCAGGGTGATTTGCACGGTAGGTTGGTTCACTTGTATCCGAACCACCATTGTACTTTTATTCATTCATTTGTATCTAGTAAGCTCCATCAACCATACTTGTATTACTTGATAAGTTTATTGGATCAGTTATTTATTTCGACCTTAGAGTCGCGCATGTATTATTCTGATCTGGTGGTTTTTGTTTTCTTTTGAGTTTTGAGCCTCGCCCTTTGGCGTTGTATATTATTGTGATTGTTGTGGTTGTCTCCGCCTGTTGGCGTTGAGCTAGCTCCCGTTGGGGATGCTTTTTATTGTTTATGTATATTATACTTGTTGTACCCGTTTGGGGGCCAGTTTTTACAGAAGAGACTCTGCCGAAATTTTTGGGAAATTTGCTGACACTTTTAAACTTGTTTTTCTTCATGTTTTCTTTTTTTTTTTTTTTATGGTTTAGATTTCTGGGCTTCGGCTTACTTAGGTTATGTTGCGCCTCTAGACGTTTCGTAATCTAAGTGCCGGTCACGTTCCGTACTTTCGGGTCGTGACATATAACTAACATATGAATCCTCTGTTCCATCTATACTTGTAAAAATATCGACATCTTTTAACTTCATGAACTCTGGAAGCAACACCTTGATAACCTCATCAATGATTGGTACCGCTGTCTGAACAGTATGCAACACCACGATCTTCGGAGTAGTGTAAACATAAAGCCTCCAAGTCCGGCTGATCCCCAGCAATTTCCCGACCCTTTGGTGTGGTTCCCGAAGAAACTCGCTTCAACATTAGAAACCGATCATGTATGGATAAACAACGTGTCCCTATGTCACTGGAATGTCACCCTGGTCAGTCCTTGTCCCAGACAAGTCTGCTCAGACCGTATCTCTAACCGCAACCCTCTTGGCTCACGTGGACATGGCGACCGGAACAATCGACATGTATCGACGAGGATAGATCAACGGAACGAATAGAAGGAATATCTCAAGATATAAATCCTAAGGTAACTTAGGTGGAGTATCATATCGTAAATATGCCGCGGAACATATGTACGGTACGTCACTCTACTTAGTACCTACTCCATCAACCCAGGTCATCCTATATAACGAAAGTTCGGGTATAAGACCCCCAAAGTCAAGTCTAAGTCCTATAAGGTAAAGCCTAGGTAACAAAAGCGTATGCCTAGACCCCATATAGCCAAGCCTAGACTCGAACAAAGGTTAAACCAAACGCTCTGATACCAACTTTGTCATGACCCGAATGTGGCATGTGACCGACACTTAAATCACGTGACATCTAAAGACGTCGACGTGGTTCAAGTAAGCCGAAACCCGGAATTTAAACCCTTTTTGAAAATATTGGAGGTGAAGTTTAAAATAATCATCAGATGGAATCAGTTTAAAATAAACATTTAAGTTTAGCTAAGTATGTTTGAAAAGCATCTATGACGTTTTGAAATTCGACAGCACCTCCTTTGTAATTTGAATAAAACCCGCTACAACATAAAAATATATATAGCATCCCAACGGGAGCTAGCTTCCATGCCCAAACGGCGGAGCAACCAAGAAAACAATATACGACGCACAATGGCGAAGAAAAGAAAAGAAAAACAAACTCAACAATATAAAAAGGTAGACTCTAATGAGTACGACGCTGACAACACACAGTTCTAAGTTTCTCTTCTAAGTCCACAATATATCAGTTTTAAGTCGATGGAGTTTTACTAGATATTGTAGATAAGAATATACAAATATGGGTACGATACAACAGTAACCCATGCCAAAGCAATCACCTAAAGGAATGTGTGCCCCAAGCCGCTGATAATCCAAGTGGTAAAACCTGCAAGAAACTGTAGCACAACGGGGGTGAGTTGCCAACTCAGTGAATAAAAGTACATCATAAGGTAGAAATCGAAATGCACAACGATACCTAGGTCATAAATATAATACTAATATATCCTGCACTAATATAATATGTGATATGCATATGTATCAAAAATGTAATTCTATCCATCACATAAACCCAAAAATAGAATATATCATTCAAATGACCGTATCTCGGTATAAGCCCATAAGTAGCCGAAAATATATAGGAAAAACCTCTTCTTTAAAATAGCTGCGGAATATATATATCACGGCATAAAAGCAGACGTGATAGTATGAAATATAATAGGTATCTTATTTAAGATATACGTCATGCTATTTTAATGAATAGTGTTAAGAGATTTACAATTTAAAAGATTCCAATGTCATACCAGACACATCAAAATAATGAGACTATAGCTCGATTTTGAATTCCTTTTTATATGCAACTACTCGTAAAAAGGTATGCAGGTACTGTCCCCCGGATCAGTCCTGGTCGGCTACAATAACTCATAAAATAACTGTATACCTCGTATGATAGCAACATATCAACATCTGGATGTCCAACATCGACACTCGAAATCAGAAATCCCTCATGTCCATCACCGACACGTAAATCCTCAAATCTCTCGTGTCCATCACCGACATGCAAATGCAGATATCGTCGACACCATCTCAACAGATGATCGCCACCCGATATCTCTGGCCCCAGTCGGTATCCCCTAGATATCCGCCGTGCCCAAATCGAGCCCCGATCAGTATCCCCTGGATATCTGCCGTGCTCATCTCTATCTCTGGTATCGAGTATCCTCGCTAGGCTCCCCGCCTTTACTGCGGCTATCCTGCCCCTCGGTCTTGACCGGGTCCTGTAAGGTTACGCCAGCGCCCCGGCCATCAATCCGTGCCTAAACGCGGAACAAAAACTTTTTTAAAACCCTGCGCTAACGGAACCCGATTCCCGGATCGAACCATTAACCCTATACTAGTTAACTGTAAAAGTAGTTTATAGAGGTTATACCGATCGATCCGTGTCCTTCAGTCTTCAACCTCTGTCCTAAACTCCTCGCGGATTCCTCGATCAAGTTTGATCTCCGGTCTCCCCACATCAAAGAAGATCCACGTCGAGGATTAGTAATACGGGCTCTTGCTTCAAAATCGAAGCAACTCGAGCATCCAGTATTCTAGCCTAGATACCTAAGATGAAGTAGAGAGTGTGTGTGAATACTTTGTCTCAAAACACCCATGGATTCTCAACTCATGAGATGGAATGGGTGGAGGTGAAAGAGTTTCCATTGGAGTAAAGAAAACGTGAAGCAAAAGAATTTTGCTTGTGAGGAAAAAATGGGTTGAGCAATGAAAACGTTCTCTGTTCTTTTTCATAGTCATTTGTGTTGCGGTGGTTTTGTGTCGTGGTGGTTTTGTGTCACTTAAAGAAAAAATCCACACTCAAAAAATCAACAGCCAACCACTCCAACAAAAAATATCACATAAATATCTTAACCTAAACAAAAACCATCAATGCACACCCAAACTCAAAGCATGAGTCACGAATTTTGCCCCGCCACAAAATTTCCATGCAAACAAAATATCTCACATTTCACACCTCACATTTAAACATTAAACTAAATGTTTAAATTGGAAGAAAAGAAAATGACAACTCTAAAATAAACTTGTAACGGATTACAAGAATACCCCTCATCTGTATATACATACCTGCATCCATATTCCGACTGAATACGAATACAACGAGACGAAAATAGTCCAACAATATAATACTAGGATCCGGCTTAAACTAAAGACTACTAGTATTATCCGTGCACAAGTGCACGTATATGATCGAACCCTGCCATAAAACCATACGGCCTCTACAACGTTTCGCCCGAACCACGGAAACTCTCTGTGTGGAACTCTAAAGACTCGTCAATACACGAGCAGTGGGTTTAACCACAAGCACGTCAGTGGCACTAGCTGTATGTAACGGCTACCCAGATATTGAGCGAAAAGTAGGCCGACGAGCAAACTCATCCAGAAACCCTACTGAGCCTGACAGTGTCAATATCCGTACAGTTCGATCCGTTTGTCTATGAGTATCACATATCGAGTCTAGGGGGTAGATAAAGTCAGACCCCTAATAACACGAAATTTAGTGTCGGTATGAAACCTATCACCAACTGAGAAACTACCGATCCTAGGTCGGTAATTCTCGCCTACCCCGGCGGAGGATTTCTGGTGATGGCCACCCGTGCACTCGGCGACATCAACCCCCAATACCGGGAGAGACGAATCCCTGACGATCCGCTCACTGCCTCCATGTGGCTCGAGACTGTACCCAACTAAAACCTGTTTGCACGACTCCTTTGAGCCGTGGTAGGGTAGTAATTAAAGCACAGTGGGAACTCACACGAGACAAATGACGATCTCAGGTCGATAGACTAACCTGTACACATGTCAGCAGGGAACTGCTATCTGACAATAGGTATAATACCAACTAGCATGTTCCCGGCGAGTCCGTCCGGTGTACTCATAACCCAATGAGCACCTGTATACATCTTAGGCGAACCAACTGACACCAATGGCTTATGAGACCGGCCACCGCCCCTCGTCGGGGTCTCGATCCGTATACACTAGTCTACTCTTGGAGTATCAATGCCCAGTCTCGAAACTCCTACGACTACGGACACTTTAAGGATGTGCTTATAGACCACCCAACTCTCATGTATATGATTGCCATCATACTGCTGGTAATCAAGCAAGAATCCTATGGGCTCTATCAACAAGTAATAGTGATCTGTAATGTCATCTGAAGCATGTACACGATGATAAAGACAAACTAGATAACATACTATCATCTCGAGTAAGCTAGTTCTATCGGTATAGGTCCTCCCTCAATCATTGCAATCACGTGCCTGCGATCCAATAATTGACTTGAGGGCACTATAGCCAACAATCTCCCACTTGCACTTAAGGCTAATTATTGCGGTGTCACATACTCACAGCCCGTATGATACTGAACACCCAAATTCTCTACTAATCAGTTTCACAAAGCCCGTTTGTGAAACTATTGCGTTCGAGAAATAGCCTCAGTGAGTGGATCCGCTCCAATGTTTCTTTCTATGTCTCTTTTTATCTCAAGTTCGTGGAGAAAGTCATCTCTTGAAATGAGCAATACCTGTCTTAGAATATGCCTGGATATCTGATGGGACCCAGTTCACAAATGAACTCCAAATCCAGTAAACTTCTTAGACTGTATCGTCAACTTAATTTAATCAGTATCCTGTGCCACGCCTCCCTCAGTATTCGTTTGGACCACCTGTCCAAACAACTGCCCCTCAAAAGAGGGAAAACTATAACTCTGACAGTCACCCTGTCATCTAGGTCACCTTGGAAGCCTGGAATGATAACCGTCTCCTAAAGGAGGCTGCGGTTACCAAATCCCTAGAACATCTACTTATGTTCATAAACTCCTTCCGAACGTTTTTTCAGGATTGGATTAATATATACTTATTGCAGCCAGTGCAAAAACAACATCTTGGTGTGGTACTTGACATCTCATGATTGACTCAATTACCTAAGCAAGTGATATGCCAATCATGCACATCCCTCTCTCCTTTAGTCTGTAAGACACCTTTCAAGAGGGTGACCCCATCACCTGCAGGTACACCACCATTCCAGGAGTCGTCCCTTCTAAAACACCTTTAGAATATTGTCTAAGTACCCAGATTGGGAAACTACCCAAATCTAGATCTAAAACCATAGATTTAGTAACCAGAATGCCAGATATAATATCCAAATCCTATGCGGAGAAACCACTGTATGACAACCACAGTATAACCGATTGTAGTATAGGAATTTCACTTCCTATAATGTGCATGTCATCCAAATACTAGGACATCACACCCTACTAACTTCTCAATAGATCCATCTTCTATTCTGATGAAGTCAAATCCTCTGAACGTCACATAAAAAATAGATGATCTATCTCCGCTATATCTGCTTTAGTCTATAAATAGACATAATCTACTTGTCCACTATGCTTCCGCTGCTCCCACTGACTACAACAACCCTCTGGCAGAGTCATATACACGTGCACTTCTAAAACTAGTTTAGAACGATGCTATACTCATCCTCCTGCCGGGTCTCATAGTCTGGAACAACAGTAGTGTCAAGTCTGGGTAAACAAGAACCTCCCAGCCACCGTCTTTGAGGATATCGAAGTACCTCTCGGGCACCTGAGGTTACCCACCATATCTGCGGAGTGGCTAATGGAATGTCAAACCCGATTGAATCTTTAGGTTCTATTAAATTTTCTGTAATCGTTTGTGGTTCTGGAATCAGTTCCAGTTCTACCATACTCCCATTACTGTTTTCTGAAAAAATCCATTTTACTAAAACTGTGGCGAGTCAAGAACAATATCACTATCGATCTTTCAGATGGTAGAAAGTTAACCCTCGTCATAGCCCGGGTTAAGCCACAAACTGCCATTACAGAAACGTGCCTTGAGTTATCTAGAGTCTGGTTTTAAGAATAAGCCGGACAACTCCATATACCTTAACTTCGTTAAGATATGAACCATTCTATATACAATATAGAAACAGAGGCACTGATTTAATTGGAACCAGATTCAAATCATGCAACTATCTCTAGTGCATGTCAACTAAATGGAAGGAAGCCGATCAACATTACTCAACTAGGAGTGAATCCAAATATGAGTAACCTGAAAGAGAAGGAAGTTCTCAAAACCATTACTATCAACTGAATACCAAACACAAGTATCTACATCTTTGATCACCTTGAAGAATCCTGATACTTGCAACACATGGTTCTCTACTTTATTCTTATACCTATAACTTCTCAAAACTTGGACCTTGTATTTCTACGAAATACTTGTCTAAAACTAGAGAAGTCATAAGTAAACAGAATATAGTACGAGTACCAACCCCTCTGTCCTAATGGGCACCGGATAACATACAATACTTTGTATAAGTCCCCTGAGTTGAATAACTCATACTCTGTGCGTCGTAGGTTGAAAACTGTACTATGGTTAAGACGAATTACACCGCAGTTTAATACTCCTTACCCAATCATCAACAGATATAGGTAAATGTCATGGACATAATTTCAAAAAGTTATATCTCACTTTATGAAATAAACGTACAGATATATCAGTTTGAAATTGGTGCATAACTACGGATATTCAAAACCAAATATTTCCCGTCAGGAAAAACCCCAGGTGATTTCCTCAAATATCACCAATTACAACGTATTCCGATATAAGGAGGATGTAATCACCTAATTTTCAATAACTTACTCCCACTCATCATCTGTAAAACCATACAGATGTGAGAATCAAACCTGGTAAATACATACCCTGGAGTAAGGATCTAATTGGGAAATCAGTTTTCAATTAACAACGCCTAGTGAAACTGAAACATGAAAATGTTTCAAAGGGGTATCCGGGTATTCCTAGTAATGCCTCTTCCACTATCCAGATTAATGACTGTAACCGTATATTTCTTTGCCATCTCTCCAAATCCCTTTATTTGTCTTTACTCATTACCTTCTGTACACCATCCTTAGGCTAAATGGTTTTCTTCCTTCCCTACCGTTCGACACCAGCCTATGGTTTGGAAGAAGACTATCAAATAAGCTTAATAGGTGTACTCTCCTAATCCTAGGAGTACTCGCAACTTGAGAGAAGGTAAAGATAAAAGACAACTGAATAAACCTTATTCTATTTTCTCCTGAACTGGAGAAAGGCAAAGGTGAAGTAGGAGTGGCGATGAAATACATGGTTTGGTCGTGAATGATAGCAGTCGCAATTTAGTTTGCCCTCTTTCTAATCCCTTTATTTGTCTTTACTTATTAGCTTCTGTACACCACACTTAGGCTAATTGGTTTTCTTCCTTCCCCAACTTTTGGCATCTGCCTATGGTTTGGAAGAAAACTATCCAATAAGCGTAATAGGTGTACACTCTCCTAATCCTAGGAGCCTTCACAACCTGAGAGAAAGTAAAAGGAAAAGACAACTGAATAGTCCTATTCAATTTCTCCAGAACCGGAAATCATCCTCGAATCTGAAACAAGTTTCTTCGAGTTCGTATGTAACTATACGATGGTCATATCCAATAAATGTGGATCTTTATAGTGATACGAAATGTTCCGGAGAAAATCAAAGGGTAAAAGTAGGAATGGTAATGATATATGCAACTCTGACAATCCAAAAGTCAATGTGTTTTAAGAAGGTCCGGTTAACTTGGTTATTGAGTTATAGTCTAGGGTCGGGACATGGTCGCTGCCAAAGAGAGAGAGAAAAGAAACACTCAGCGTGCACTCTAACCTAGATCAGAATGGTCAATCACTTTATCTAATCAGGATGTCTCCCACTGTATCGTCAAATTCTCCTCCAAACCTGAAAGAAGAATTAGTCGGGATCATCTAAAATCACCCGAGGAGTAAACCAACTCATCAGTGGGTATCGGGATCCAACTATCATCGCATGATAACCTGATGGAATCCACTCACGTTATCACACTCTAGAAGGTATGCGCATGCCTGGCAAGTTTCCTGTATGTTTGAAACTCCCGATGCGATTTCTACCCCATGCTCTTATGACCTTGTCGAAGGCCAACATATCATAAGTCACATGTCAAGTTCTACCCGTCATTGTCCAGGTTAATTTGAACCCACCCATACATACCCTTGACGAAAGCCAAAATTGTAGTATGACTATCCCAAACCAACGCATCTATCTATGCAACAGAAAAGTAACAAATAACTACCATACACTATGCTATGACGAAGGCCAACAAACATAGCATGAGTACTAAGTGCTACCCGTCTGAAATGACGGAGGGCTACGAATGGTTTTGTTGGATATAGTGCCCTCAAAGTCAATTATTGGACCGCAGGTACGTGATTGTGATGATTGAGGAAGGGCCTATACCGATAAAACAGTCTTACTCGAGATGATAGTATGCTATCTGGTTTTTCTTTATCACTGTTACACTTTGATAGAGCACTTAGGATCTTGCTTCACTACCAACAGAATGATGGCGATCATACACGTGAGAGTTGGGTAGTCTATAAGCACATCCTTAATTTTGGTCCCTAGTCGTTGGAGTTTCGAGACAGGGCATCGATACTCCAGAGTAGACTAGTGTATACAGTCGAGACCCCGACGAGGGGTGGTAGCCGGTCTCACAAGCCATTGGTGTCAGTTGGTTCACCTAAGATGTATACAGGAGCTCATTGGGTTATGAGTACACCGGACGGGACTCGCCGGGAACATGCTAGTTGGTATTATATATATCGTCAGATAGCAGTTCCCAGGTGACATGTGTACAGGTTAGTCTGTCGACCTGAGATCGTCATTTGTCTCGTGTGAGTTCCCACTGTGCTTTGATTACTTCCCTACCACGGCTCAAAGGAGTCATGCAAACAGGTTTTAGTTGGGTACAGTCCCGAGCCACATGGAGGCAGTGAGCGGATCGTCGGGGATTCGTCTCTCCCGGTATTGGGGGTGAGATCGCGCTGTGTTTAGGAGAGCCATTACACGAAATCCCAGGCAAGGGTAATCGAGATTTACTGGAAGGTATTCCAGTAGTATCTCAGGGTGTTCTGGGCTGCTCTCTGACATGACTTATACAGCTATTAGGGGTCTGACATTTACCAGCCCCCTAGGCCCTATATGCGATACTCATAGACGAACGGACCGGACTGTATGGATATTGTCACTGTCAGGCTCAGTAGGGTTTCTAGATGAGTTCGCTCGTCAGCTTCCCTTCCGATCAATACATGGGCAACCGTTACGTACAGATAGGACCTCTGACGTGCTAGTGGTTATACCCAGTACCAGTGTATTGATGAGTCATTAAAGTTCCCCACAGACAGTTTCCTAAGTTCGGGCGAAACGTTGTAGAGGCCGTATGGTTTTATGGCAGGGTTCGGAAAATGCACGTGCGTTTACGCACGTGTCATATTTCGGGCAGATAATACTGGTGGGCTTTGGTTTAAGCCGGATTCGAGTATTATACTGTGTAGATATAATATCTTTGTCTCAGTTGCATTTGTATTCTGTTGTAATACAAATGCGGGTATGTTTATACTGTTACGGGGTTATCCTGAAATTCGTTTCGGGATCGCTTTTGGAAGTTGCCAGTTTCCTGTTTTCTATCACCCGTATTAAACATTCAGTTTAATACGGATTTATCTTTTCATCATTGGGTGAGTCATGGTTCTAGAAGGTTCTAGATTAGGTGACTCATAGTTAGAATTAATTGATATGATGATGTGTTTTCATAGTTCATTGTATGCATTAAATGAATGCAAGGTGTCATTAGTGACTCACTCTTTTCATTAAATGGTATGATGAGTTGTGTTTAGTTTTAATGCTTATGGTCACCAATCCTAGCTCCTACACTCACCCCTTTTCCTCATATGAGTGGCCGGCCCTTCTTGGGTGAGAGAGAGATTAATTTCATTTGAAAAAAGGTTATGGAATTTGGTCCATGGCTTTGGACGAAATGAATTAGAATTTCTCATTTCTCATTTACCCGATTCAAATGGCAACTTCATTAACCGTTCGTCCATGGCTTTGGACGAAATGAGACAAAGTGTTATACTCATTCTTTACATCAATCTTGGTCATCTCTTTTAGCAAACTTGATGATCGAGTTGCCTCGGTTCAGAGGCGGGAGCCTGTTTAAAGATCCGTTGACGTGGTGCCACCTGGACGAGAAGACTGGAGATCGAGGAGATCGGAGCAGACGTAACAAAGCGTGAGATGATGGTTAAAGACCGAAGCACTCGGATCGTTCGGTATAACATTTCTACCCACTTTGTAGTTTGTTAGTTTAGCGATAATGGCAGATCCGGGTTATAGTATACGATAGCGCAAGTTATAAAAGTTTTGTTCCGCATTTGGCGTCTGAAAGACGGCCGGGGCGCTACCATAGACTTACAGTGGTATCAGGGCCTCGCCATTAAGCTTTACTAACTTGTGCTAACGCGTTTGAAACATCGATCGAACCAAATTTCAAAAACTACAATTTTTCTGTCAATGTTTCTGTCGATTTTAAATCAGGCCTAAAAAATTATTTTGCATATCACGGAAAATAGAGCAGGCTTTTCTAAGAAGACAGTTGAAATTTGGTTACGTGATCCCATATTACTGCCGCGGATCCGCGGTCAAAGCTAGGGTTTGACCGCGGAACCGCGGCCAGTAAGTGGGAACAGTGATCCAAATTTGCACAGTGTCTTCTACACAGTGAATTGTGGTTTTTGGTATATTTCTTTTGGGCCCAGATTTTTTACTGTACTGCAGATGTACGTGGGGCCCACTTCGGGAAAGTTTTGTCGATCGAAATTTTAAACATGTTAGTTTACAGTACTTACATTATATCTCCGACCGTGAATGTCATTCGAGCAGTAAATTGCGTCTAATTGCTATAGTCCTTTTAGACTGATTTGCAAACATGACATTCGCGTTGATGTTCTGTGTTGTGCTGTGATGTTGCAGATTTGTCGTGGTGGATAGCACTATGCAATGGTAGTGCAGTTTGGATTTATTTGTACATTTGATATTGAGGGGCGAGCGTCCAACATGTGGACTGCCGTCACTGCCTGTTTGTATAATATTCTTTTGGGGAACGACCGGGCTGAGGTCGATGTACCCGTTGTATATATTTTCTTTTCTGTACTAGGATTACCCCGCGATGGGGTGCACGGATAGCCGGGTTCTAGAGGGCAACGGGCCCACATCTCATGGCGTTGAGACGGAAGGGGCTTCACTCTAGAATTGGCGGGCTATTCGCCACACTCGTAGGGGGTACAGGTTGACCCAAGGAGTGGTGCTCAAGTTACCGGATTCCGTGAAGTGCTGGATGGTCCATTTACTTTGCTGTAAGGGGCTGCCTCTCTTCATGTTTTGGCAGGTAACTTGCCGCATCCGTAGGGGTCTAGGTTTCATTGCACAGGCTATCCACACGACCAGGGGTACGTCGGGTTTCAGTAGCGGCTCTGTGAAACCCGGGGATCCCAGATTATCTGTATTATTCTGTGATACTTATTACTTTTCTGTAATGTTGTATATTATCACGCCTGGAGCAATTACTGTATATTGGTATATATACTATTAGATGTTGTATATGTTTTACACCCGTGCTAGTCCATTCCCCGCTCTGTCGTTAGTTAAGTAACCTAACGGGTGATGATGGGACCTAGTGGCGAATGCGGATGGCATATACGTACATTATATTTTCATTCTTTTCTAGTGTGTTTAATTGATGGGACTGCATTAATTCTTATCAATGCAAGGATAAAAACAAACCTATATTTGATGTTGTTGGAACCAATTTTAAAAACTGACATTACAGACGTACACTTTTGCTATGCACAGTGGTATTCGGTTATGAATATCCAGCACCTCATTCGACGAGGCAAGGGCCGATATCCCTTCACCGGGAATGACCCCTTGGGCAGAAGTTTGCGTCAGGGTAATAACTTCACTATAGTCGATTACAAGTTGCTTTGCATCGTGGTATTCGGTTATGAATATCCTGCACCTCATTCGACGAGGAAAGAGCCGAGATCCCTTCACCGGGAGTGACCTCTTTAGCAAAGGTTTTCGCCACTATATTTTTATAAAAAGCTATCAGGTTCCTTCAACGAGATCAAGTTCATTACGTTAAAGGTTTTTCGCCAAAAACCAGCCGTAGCCCTCCGTCATTTCTTATGGATGGTCAGTAGTACTCAAGCTATGTTTGTTGGCCTACGTCAAGGCATAGTGTTTGGTAGCTGCTGGGGTATTCATTTGTTGCATAGATAGATGCGTTGGTTTGGGACAGACGTATAGCCTTGTTGGCCTACGTCAAGGGCTTGTACGGGTGCTTCAAATTAACCTGGACAATGACGGGTAGAACTTGACATGTGACTTATGATTTGTTGGCCTACGTCAAGGTCATAAGAGCATAGGATAAAAATCACATCGGGAGTTTCTAAAGAAACTGAAACTTGCCAGTTATGCGCATACCTTCTGGAGTGTGATACGTGAGTGGGTTCCGTCACGTTATCATATGATGAGAGTTGGATCCCGATTCCCACTGATGAGTTGGTTTACTCTTCGGGTGATCCCGATTGATTCTTCTTTCAGGTTTGGAGGAGAATTTGACGGTACAGTGGGAGGTTTCCTGATTAGATAAAGTGATAACCATTCTGATCTAGGTTAGAGTGCACGCAAAGTATTTCTTTTCTCTCTCTCTCTTTGGCAGCAACCTTTGACCGACCCTAGACTATGACTCAGTGACCAAGTTGACCGAACCTTCTTAAAATACTGGCTTTTGGATTGTCTAAAGTTGCATAAGTCATTGCCGCTCCTTCTTTTACCCTTTGTATTTCTCAGAACACCCCGTATTACTACGGACATCCACTTCCATTGGATAGATCCATCGTATGGTTATATACGAACTCGAAGGGACTTCTTCGAGGATGGATCAAGGTTCAGGAGAAATAGAATTGGTTTATTTAGTTGTTTTTTATCATCACCTTCTCTCAAGTTGCGAGTACTCCTTGGTTAAGGAGGGTACACCTATTATGCTTATTGGATAGTCTTCTTCCAAACCATAGGCTGGTGCCGAACGGTAGGGAAGGAAGAAAACCACTTAGCCTAAAGGGGTGTACAGAAGGTAATAAATAAAGAAAAATAAAGGGATTTGGAGAGATGACAAAGAAATATACGGCTATAGTCATGAATTGGATTATGGAAGAGGAATTACTTGGAATACCAGGATACCCCTACGAAGCAGTTTTATGTTTCAGTGCATTGTTAATGGAAAACTGATTTCTCGATTAGATACTTACTCCAGGGTATGTATTTACCAGGTATGATTCTCACATCTGTATGGTTTTACAGATGATAAGTGGGAGTAAGTTATTAGGAATTAAGTGATCATCCTCATTATATCGGAATTCGTTGTAATTGGTGATATTTGAGGAAATCGCCTGGGTACAGTTTTCAACCTACGACGCACAGGTTTTGAGTTATTCAACTCATTGGACTTATACAGAGTATTGTATGTTGTCCAGTGTCCATCAGGACAAAGGGGTTGGTCCTCGTACTCTGTTCTGTTTACTTGTGACTTCTCTAGTTTTTAGACAAGTGTTTCGTAGAAATACAATGTCTAAGTTTTGAGAAGTTGTGGGTATAGGAATAAAGTAGAGAACCACGTGTCGCAAGTATCGGGATTCTTCAAAGAAATCGAAGATGTAGATTCTTGTGATTGGTATTCAGTTGATAGTAACGGTTTTGAGAAACTTGTTTCCCTTTCAGGTTACTCATAATTGGATGGATTTCTAAGTTGAGTAATGCTGATTAGCCTCTCTCCATTAAGTTGATATGCACTGGAGATAGCTGCAAGTTTTTTGAATCTGGTTCCAATTAAATAAGTGCCAAAGTTTCTATATTGGATTAGAATGGTTCATATCTTAACGATGTTAAGGTACGTAGAGTTGTCCAGCTTATGCTTAAAACCAGACTCTGGATAACTCAAGGCACGTTTCTGTAATGGCAGTTTGTGGGTTGACCCTGGTTTTGACGAGGGTTGACTTTCTACCATCTGGAAGATCAATAGTGATATTGTTCTTGACTCGCCATAGTTTTAGTAAAATGGATTTTTTCAGAAAATAGTAGTGGGAGTATGGTAGAACTGGAAGTGATTCCAAAACCGCAAACGATTACGGAAAATTTAATAGGACCTAAAGATTCAATCAGGTTTGACATTCCAATAGCCACTCCGCAGATATGGTGGGTAACCTCAGACACCCGGGAGGTACTCCGGTAGCCTCAAGGACGGTGACAGAGAGGTTCTTGTTTACCCAGACTTGACACTACTGTTGTTTCAAGCTATGAGACCCGGCAAGAGGTTAAGTATAGCGTCGTTCTAAACTAGCTTTAGAAGTGCACGTATATATTATTCTGCTAGAGGGTTGTCGTAGTCAGTGGGAGCAGCAGAAGCATAGTGGGCAAGTAGCTTATGTCTATTTATAGGCTTGAGCAGATATAGCGGAGATAGATCATCTAATTTTTGATGTGACAGTCATGGGTTTGACTTCATCAGAATAGGGGATGGATCTGTTGAGAAGGTAGTAGGGTGTGATGACCTAGTATTTGGATGACATACACAGAGTAGGAAGTAAAATTCCTATACTACGATCGGTTATACTGTGGTCGTCACACAGTTGTTTCTCCACAAAGGATATGGATATAATATCTGACATTCTGGTTTCTAGATCTATGGTTTTAGATCTAGAATTGGGTAGTTTCCTAATCTGGGTACTTTGACAGTATTCTAATGGTATTTTAGAATAGATGACTCCTGGCATGGTGGTGTACCTACAGGTGATGGAGTCACCCTCTCTAAAGGTGTCTTACAGACTAAAGAGGAGAGGGATGTGCATGATTGGCAGACCACTTGCTTAGGCAATTGAGTCAATCGTGAGATGTCAAGTACCACACCAGACGTCGTTTTTGCACTAGATGCGACCAGTTTATATTAATCCAATCCTGAAGAAACATAAGGAAGCAGTTTTAGAACATAGTTACATGTTCTACGGATTTGATGACGGCAACCTCCTTCGGGAGACGGTTATCATTCCAGGCTTCAAAGGTGATATGCATGACAGAGTGATTGTCAAAGTTATAGTTTTTCCTCTGATGAGGACAATATTATGGACAGGTGGTCCAAGAGAATACTGTGGGAGGCATGGTGCAGGATACTGATTAGGTTCAGTTGACGATACAGTCTACGAAGTTTGGATTTGGAGTTCATTTATGAACTAGGTCCCATCAGATATCCAGACATATTCTAAGACAGGTATTACTCGATTCGGGAGATGGCTTTCTCCGCGAACTTGAGATTAAGAGAGACATAGAAAGAAACATCAGGGCGGATCCACTCACTGAGGCTATTTCTCGAACACAATAGTTTTTACAAACGAGCTTTGTGAAACTGATTAGTAGAGGAGTTGGATGTTCGGTATCACACGAGCTGTGAGTACATGACATCGAAATAATTAGCCTTAAGTGCAAGTGGGAGATTGTTGGATATAGTGCCCTCAAAGTCAATTATTGGATCGCAGGTACGTGATTGTGATGATTGAGGAAGGGCCTATACCGATAAAACAGTCTTATTCGAGATGATAGTATGCTATCTGGTTTGTCTTTATCACTATTACACTTTGATAGAGCCCTCAGGATCTTGCTTGACTACCAACAGTATGATGGCGATCATATACGTGAGAGTTGGGTAGTCTATAAGCACATCCTTAATTTTGGTCCCTAGTCGTTGGAGTTTCGAGACAGGGCATCATACTCCAGAGAGACTAGTGTATACAGTCGAGACCCCGACGAGGGGTGGCGGCCGGTTTCACAAGCCATTTGTGTCAGTTGGTTCACCTAAGATGTATACAGGTGCTCATTGGGTTATGAGTACACCGGACAGGACTCGTCGGGAACATGCTAGTTGGTATTATACATATCGTCAGATAGCAGTTCCCAGGTGACATGTGTACAGGTTAGTCTGTCGACCTGAGATCGTTATTTGTCTCGTGTGAGTTCCCACTGTGCTTTGATTACTTCCCTACCACGGCTCAAAGGAGTCGTACAAACAGGTTTTAGTTGGGAACAGTCCCGAGCCACATAGAGGCAGTGAGCGGATCGTCGGGGATTCGTCTCTCCCGGTATTGGGGGTGAGATCGCACTGTGTTTAGGAGATCCATTACACGAAATCGCTGGCCAGGGTAATCGAGATTTACTGGAAGGTATTCCAGTAGTATCTCAGGGTGTTCTGGGCTGCTCTCTGACATGACTTATACAGCTATTAGGGGTCTGACGTTTACCAGCCCCCTAGGCCCTATATGCGATACTCATAGACGAACGGACCAGACTGTATGGATATTGTCACTATCAGGCTCAGTAGGGTTTCTAGAAGAGTTCGCTCGTCAGCTTCCCTTCCGATCAATACATGGGCAACCGTTACGTACAGATAGTACCTCTGACGTGCTAGTGGTTATACCCAGTGCCAGTGTATTGATGAGTCATTAGAGTTCCCCACAGACTGTTTTCCAAGTTCGGGCGAAACATTGTAGAGGCCGTATGGTTTTATGGCAGGGTTCGGAAAATGCACGTGCGTTTACGCACGTGTCATATTTCGGGCAGATAATACTGGTGGGCTTTGGTTTAAGCCGGATCCGAGTATTATATTATGTAGATATAATATCTTTGTCTCAGTTGCATTTGTATTCGGTCGTAATACAAATGCGGGTATGTTTATACTGTTATGGGGTTATCCTGAAATTCGTTTCGGGATCGCTTTTGGAAGTTGCCAGTTTCCTGTTTTCTATCACCCGTATTAAACATTCGGTTTAATACGGATTTATCTTTTCATCATTGGGTGAGTCATGGTTCTAGAAGGTTCTAGATTAGGTGACTCATAGTTAGCATTAATTGATATGATGATGTGTTTTCATAGTTCATTGTATGCATTAAATGAATGCAAGGTGTCATTAGTGACTCACTCTTTTCATTAAATGGCATGATGAGTTGTGTTTAGTTTTAATGCTTATGGTCACCAATCCTAGCTCCTATACTCACCCCTTTTCCTCATATGAGTGGCCGGCCCTTCTTGGGTGAGAGAGAGATTAATTTCATTTGAAAAAAGGTTATGGAATTTGGTTCATGAAAATTAGAATTTCTCATTTCTCATTTACCCGATTCAAATGGCAACTTCATTAACCGTTCGTCCATGGCTTTGGACGAAATGAGACAAAGTGTTTTACTCATTCTCTACATCAATCTTGGTCATCTCTTTTAGCAAACTTGATGATCGAGTTGCCTCGGTTCAGAGGCGGGAGCCCGTTTAAAGATCAGTTGACGTAGTGCCACCTGGAAGAGAAGACTGGAGATCGAGGAGATCGAAGCAGCCGCAACAAAGCGTGAGATGATGGTTAAAGACCGAAGGACTCGGATCGTTCGGTATAACATTTCTACACACTTTGTAGTTTGTTAGTTTAGCGATAATGGCAGATCCGGTTTATAGTATACGATAGCGCAAGTTATAAAAGTTTTTGTTCCGCATTTGGCGTCTGAAAGACGGCCGGGGCGCTACCGTAGACTTATAGGTTTTTGGCGAAAAACCTTTAACGTAATGAACTTGATATCGTTGAAGGAACATGATAGCTTTTTATAAATATATAGTGGCGAAAACCTTTGCTAAAGAGGTCACTCCCGGTGAAGGGATCTCGGCTCTTTCCTCATAGAATGAGGTGCGGGATATTCTCATTGAATACTACGATGCAAAGCAAAATGTAATCGACTATAGTGAAGTTATTACCCTGACGGGAACTTCTGCCCAAGGGGCCACTCTCGGTGAAGGGATCTCGGCCCTTGCCTCGTCGAATGAGGTGCTGGATATTCATAACCGAATACCGCTATGGAAAACAAAAGAAAACGTCCTTGTAATAACAACTTTTTAAAATTGTTCCAACAACATAGAATATGTCTGTTTTCTTTGCATTGATCAAAATCAACGCAGTCCCATCAATTAATCACACCACAAAAGAACGAAAATATGATGTACGTATATGTCATCAGAATTCGCCACTGGGTCCCATCATCACCCGTTAGGTTACTTAACTAACGACAGAGTGGGGACTGGACTAGCGCGGGTGTAAAACATATACAACATCTACTAGTATATATATAATAATCGCTCCAGGCGTGATAAATGGGTAGGGTTAATAGGCACTGTCACAAGGGTCTATAAGGCATCAACCATGCTCGATTTAAAATTTAGACGTGCCGAACAACCTAAAGCGAGTATCTTTGCTAGATAATTAGGGTTAAACATGCAAGTAAACAACTTTACTTCTAAGGGTTAGGGATTACAACCTTTGTAGTCCGTTCCTTCACTTCTAAAGCTCCGTGTTGAGGTACCTTCGCTGTGATCATCGAGTATCCGGACTCAAGAGAGGCTCCATGAAGAGAAAGATGCAAGCTTGCTTCCGATCTTCAATAACAAAGATGATCTACCTTGAAGAAACTCAAACCCAAGCTTTTGCTTCACTAATCAAGTATTAGCAAAGCAAACACCCTAATCTAAGTGGCTAGAATAGATTAAGATGATGAAGTAGGAATTCAGCTCTCATTTGTTTTCTTTATCTCACTCAAAATCATCACATATGAAAAAGCTAGTGAAGCTTTTCATCAAGCAAGAAAGAAGAAGAAGATGATCAAATCCTTTTGTGATGAATAATGAATCAAGTGTGTGGTTAGAAATGCAACCATGGGTTAAGTATGAAGACTTAATCCATGTAGAGAATCAACTATGGTTAAAGGGCTGGGTTGGGTTAAAGAAATATCTATGCAAAATATCACAAAATATCAAGGTCAAAGTCAAAACTTCAAGAAGCTTCTTGAAAGCTTCATGAAAGGTTAACCCTAATCCAAACCCTAACCATATTTAAACTCCACAAATCATGTTGCATTTATAACCATAACATGTTACAATATTATATATCACATATACAATATTTATTGTAACAAAATAATACAATTAACATATATCACATATATATCAATGTATTATCCGAGTGAGAAAAAGAATCTTTAAGTGAGCTAATATTAGTTAATGCAATATAATATATCAAATATATAATTATACATTAAATTATCGAACCAACACTTGATCCGATAATCCGGCTATTTCACAAATAACCGACTAATATAATCTGTATCAGTTCATCGAATCAACACTTGATCCGATGACCCGGCTATATCACATATACCCGGCCGATATCTCATATCGCGAGAATCTAGTATGGTATCACATACACGTATTGTTCTCGGTCCCGCACATATCACATATGTGCTCCTACTCCGTTTTGCCTGAGCCAGGAAACCTCTGTGTAGGACTCTAAAGAATCGTCAATACGCCGGCAGTAGGTGATGATCATATCAAACACCCACAAGCTGCAAGCGGTCAGCTAAATGTATCAGCCACCCAGGTATTGAGCAATCAGAAGATCAACAAGCAAGCCTGTACATTCTCCCGTGAATCCAACTAGTAACACTCCAGTACAGTCCGGTCTCTTCGTCTGATATGTCGCATATCTCTCCTAGGGGTAGTAAACGTCAGACCTCAGTAGCTTGATAAGTCGTGTCGATATGAGGTCCATAACAGTTCGAGAAACTACTGATAACACTTACCAGTAAATCTCAGCAATCCTGGCCAGGGATTTCCAGTTATAGCCAATCGAACACAGCGCAACATCAACTCCCTATACCGGGAGAGACGAAACCCCTCCTATCACTTATTGCCTCCATGTGATTCGGGACTGTACCCAAAAGCCACCTTTTTGCACGCTCTCTTGGACGTGGTATGATGGAAATCAAAGCACAGTGGGAATCACACAAGACTCTATGGCGATCTCGGGTCTACAGACTAACCTGTACCAGTGTCACCAGAGAACTGCCATCTGACGTGAGGTATAATACCATCTGGAAGTTCTCGGCGAGTCCGTCCAATGTACCCAGTCTTTACTGAGTACCCGTATACCTTCTCTGATGTCAACACAAATGGATATGTGATCATCCATCGCCCATCATATGGGTCAAGAAGCGCATACGCTAGTCTACTCTGGAGTATCGATGCCCTGTCTCGGTACTCCTAGGACTTGGAACATTTGAAGGATATACTTGGCGACTATACTGTCCCCACTAGTATGATCTGCATCATAGTCCTTGTAGTCAAGTACTTATCCTAAAGGCTTCATCAACATATGATATAGAGACAATCAGAGTACATGTTAAGATAAAGAGTAACCAGATAGCATACTATCATGTCGAGCAAGAAAGTCCTCCCTATATATGTCCAAGCATCCACTACAATATACAACGTATGTACAGTAATGGCCTCTAGGGCATACATATAACTAACAATCTCCCACTTGCACTAGGGCCATCTGTTGTGGTACCGCATACCCAACAATCAGCTGTGGTTGAAGTATCTCATACTCAACCATCCCATAAAAGTCTCTACTGGGAAATAGGCCTTTGTAAGTGGATCCACGCCGTTGTCCTCTGTGTCTTCTCTCCTAACCTTGATCTCCCTGGAGATCAACTATCTCCATGATCAGGCGATACTGCCGAAGGATATGTCTGGATCTCTAATGGGACGGGGGTTCTTTGGCATAAGCCACAACTCCATTGTCACACAATAGCAGGAATGAAGTTCATCTCATGAACTTATATATATCCAGACTGCCTCTTTGGTAGCATCCTTGGTAACGATGTATCTTGCCTTTAATCGTCTAGTAAGTCAGGGTATTTAGCTTGGAACTCTTCCAACATACCGTCCTTCCACTGAGGGTAAATACAATGCCTGCGACTGACATTCAGTCGTCCTTATCACCCTGGAACCTTTCTAGTGATTCTCCCCAGGATCGATTGATACCATCTCACTACAACTAGTGAGTATCCTAACATCCAATTAGATCTTTCTCATAGATCCATAACTCAGGATTTAGGAGGTATCACTTTGATCCTATATGGAGAATCTTTGTGATAAGAGAAGATTGACCGAGTGTAGCATAGGAAACTCCTTCCCTATCAAGAGTATGTCATCCACGTACTCTACGAGGATCACCACCATACTCTCTACTACCTTTTTGTATATACTTGGTTCATCTACCATTTTGATGAAGTCAAACTCTTTGACTACTACATCAAAACAGACGTTCCAACTCCACGATGGCTGATTTATCACATAAAACATCTTGCACACGTTTCCGCTGCTCCCACTGTCTACGAAGCCCTCTGGCTGTGTACTTATAGACGCCCTCTTCCAAATTATCATTTTAGAAAAGTAGTCATGACACCCAACCGCCAGATATCGTAGTCATGGTATGTAGCCGTGGCAAGTAGGATCTGGATGGACTTAAGCATAGCTTTGAAAGTCTCAACTTTTCCATGTACACCAAGTAATCTTCTCAAGATATACTTGCTCCTGATGGGGATTTAACCCTTCAGATAAAGCAACCAAAGTCCATACTTTGTTGGTGTATAAGGATTCCATCTCAGATCGCTAAGCATCCAGCCATTCTCACAGAGTCACCACTCCTGATGGCCTGCTCAAAACTAGTTGGGTCATCATCTCATGATGCAAACCTCTCTCCCTCTGTCATAGAGAATCCGAAGTATCTCTCAGGTGGATGAGGAACCCTACCAGATCGGCGGAGAGGCTGAGGTTCGTTGGAAACTATTGAATCCTTCGGGTTTACCAAATCATCAGCTGCAGTTTGTATAGCTGGAACTCCTTCCAGTTCTACCTCATAACTACTAATTTCTTCACAAGAAATTCCTTTTTTTCTCAAAAAGTGGTATGCCGAGAAATAAAACATCTTTTGTTCCTCGGTGTGGTAGAAGATATTCCCTTGCGAATGCTTGGGATATCCAACAAACTTCCACAGAACTGATCTTGCTTCGAGCTTGTCCGGATTTTGCTTTTGACATAGGCCGGACAACCCCAAATCTTAACATCTTTAAGAGATGGGCTCTTCCCATACCATATCACATATGGAGTGGTAGGCATCTGATTTGGTTGGAACCCTATTCAATAGGTATGCAACTTCTTAAGTGCATAACCCCAAAAGAAAATAGGCAACTCTGTAGTACTCATCATAGAGCACACCATATCTCATAGGGTGTGATTGGTCCGCCCCGATACACCGACGTTCTGTGGTATATACGGAGGAGTAATGTTGAGAGAGAATCTCATTCTCCTTTAGAATAGTCAAGGAATTCCGTGCTCAAGTATTCTCCTCCTTGATCTCATCAAAGGACATAATACTTATACCTGTTTTTGGTTATCTACTTCTAACTTATATTCTTTGATTATCTCAAAAGTTTCGGACTTGTGTTTCAACAGGAACATATGTCTGAATCTTGAGAGGTCATCAGTGAATGTAATGAAGTATAAAGAACCGGTCTTGGCATGTGTAGACAGGGGACCTTCATACATCAGCATGTATCAATCCCAAGAGTTCACTAACTCTTTCTCTGTTTCCAATAAACGGGGCTGTGGTCATCTTATCTTAGTGACATGACTGACAAGTTTTACAAGATGTAAATCCAAACTAATTTAAATATGCATCTTTATGTATCTTCAGCTAGTCTGGTCGCATTGATATGACCTAGTCTACAATGCCTCAAGAAGTATTCGTTCATTTCTGAACTCTTGCTCTTGTGTGTGTTCTGTACGTTAAGAACTGTGGTTTGATTTAGAACGTCTATGCTTTTAGATAACGTGCCTGAACCGATCAACTCTTGATATAGGAAATGTTCAAAACATTGTCCAACAATACAAAATTATATCCTTCTTTACTAATAAAGAGACTGATATGATGTTGTATATCAGGTTCGGTATCTAATAACATTCGTTCAGAATCAATGTATTCTGGTAATACAGGGTGATAACTGCCAATAGACTTGGCTGCAACACTTACATCATTTCTAACTCTTGAAACTTATCACCCGTTCTTAGTTCTCTACCTATCTGTAGCCCATGTAACAAATTACATTTGCGGGATCCTGATCCGGTATCTCATACCCAGGACATAAAGGATACTGAGAAACAGTTCTCGGTAATGAACACACCCGAAGATGATGCATCAGCATGCACTTTCTTCGTTTGGGCGGCACGGAAATTCTGGTAATCCCCTATTTCCTGCTCTGTCTTATAACAATTATAAGTTGGAGCGGGACCAACGTTCCCTAGCGCAGTATAACAAGCGGGTTCGGTCAATACATCCGTATTATTATCTTGATTAAGGTGTGACATGGTCGCTACTTGGAGAGAGATAGAAGAAAACACTCAGCGTATGCTCTTGCAAGATTAGATTGGTTATTAATATATCTAATCAGGATGTCTCCCACTGTTTTAGTCAAATCTTCCTTTAAACCCTAAAAGGAAAGACTAGCCGGGATTAATTACACTTTACAAGTTCGACAATCTTTCAGCCAGGCCAGTGCCGGTACTTTGAGGGAGGTTCCCCGCGCTTTCGCACGGACCTAATTAAAATAAACCTCGTTTTCCCATAGGCATAACCCCGTTGACATCTTTCTAGACACCTACTTGATCGGCTAATTGTAAGTCCATGTTGCCCACCCCGGTACTTACGGGGAGGCGGAAAACGGAATAAAAATCAAATTTTTATCAACTTAGGCAATATGGACTAGACAAAGAAGGATCTTTGCTAAACAAAAACAAGCTAAAGCTAACTAGAAACTAGCTAAGTGTTAGAAAGGTTATACCTAGGGCTTTATGTCCTTCTCTCCTTGCTCCTTGGAGTAGTGGAAAGAGGTCACCTTTGTCGTCTTCTCACGTCGAAGAAAGATCCACCCGAAAGCCTCAACCATTGGCTTCAACTCCAAGCTAGAAGTAACTAGGGTGCAAGAAGTGTTAATCCTTGAACCCTAGATGAGAGTAAAGATTATCAAGAAGGGGTTTTTCTCAAGCTCAAGTGTTTCTCAACACATGAGAGGGGAGAGCTTGAGGGAGAGGAAGAACAAGAGGGAGAAAGGAAATAATAGAATGAGAGAAAATATGAAGCATTCTCTCATATATGTGTGAATTATTGTAATTAGATAATTAGCTAGATAATTGTCATGGTTAATCAAGACATGACCATTATCATTTCATTTTTAATGCAATTTGCAAGGATCAAAGAGCATCTTCCAAATGAAATGATGATGGTCAAAGTGTCAACCTAGGTCAACAAGTCAAGGAGGTCAAATGGTCAACAACCATAACCATGCATAATTATATTAAACTAATATCAATTAACCATAATACACACATAAGTATTAGGGTTAATAAAATGACAATGGTCATTAACCCTAATCAAAGTCCTCCCCCTCTGTCTCAAGCAACTGTGCATACGCACCCGTATTCGTGATCCGAGGAACACGAATACAAAGAGAAAAAGCCAATCCCAAATCATATACTAGGATCTGGCTTAAACCAAAGCCCGCTAGTATAAGCTGTCCGGACAGCAAACGTGCACAAGTTCGCGGATGTGAACGAACCCTGTCGCAAAACCATGCGACCTCTACTCATTTTGCCTAAAGGCGAATAGCTCTCTGTGTGGGACTCTAAAGACTCGACGCTACGCTGGCAGTGGGTTTAACCACAGACCGCAAGCGGCACTAGCTGTACGTAACGGTCCCCAGGTAGATGTCGATAAGAAGACTGACGAGGTGAACCCCATCTGAACTCCTACTGAGCCTGTATGTGACAGTCTCCGTACAGTCCGGTCTGTTCTTCTGATACATCGCATGGCGGGCCTAGGGGGGCAGTGAACGTCAGTCCCCTAATAGCGGTACAAGTCGTGTCAGAGTGTAGCCCAGAACACCCTGAGATAACACTGGAAACCTACCAGTATATCTCACTTGCCCTGGCCAGGGACTACTCGTGTAATGGCTCTCCTGGACACAGCGCGATGTCAACCCCCAATACCGGGAGAGACGAATCCTGTCTAACCGTCACTGCCTCCAAGTGCTTCGGGACTGCACCCAAAAACTACCTGTTTGCACGACTCCTTTGAGCCGTGGTAGGGTAGTAATCAAAGTGCAGTGGGAACACACTCGAGGCGAAGTGACAGTGTCAAGTCAGCGAACTAAGCTGTACTCATGTCACCTGGGAACTGATAACTGACGATAGGTATAATACTAACCAACTGTTCCCGACGAGTCCTGTCCAGTGTACTCGTAACCTAACGAGCACCCGCATACTATCTCAAGTACGACGTACTGACGGCTGTGGGACAGACCGTCTCCCACACTGGGATGAGAAGCGCATACTCTAGTCTACTCCGGAGTATCGATGCCCTGTCTCGATAGTCCAACGACTAGGGACCTGTATAAGGATGTGCTTATAGATCACCCAGCTCCCACGAGTGTGAGCGCCATCACAACGCTGGTAATCAAGCAAAGATCCTAAGGTCTCTACTAATATGTATATCAGCGATATGCTAAAAGAAACACATGCACATATTAAAGCAGAGACAAACCAAGTAGCATACTACCATTTCGAGCAAGATTGTATATACAACTGTGAATATCCCAAGCTTCTATCAAGTAATATACAAACTAGTATGATACAGTAATGGCCTCTAAGGCATATACACTAACAATCTCCCACTTGCACTAAGGCCATGTACTGGCATATCGAAGACCTATCATCTCGATCAGCCGCTCGAACTGAGTCTGGGGAAAGGCCTTGGTGAATGGATCTGCTGTGTTATCTTCTGAAGCAACCCTCCGAACCTCGATCTCCTGGCGATCCACGATCTCCCTGATCAGGTGATACCGCCTCAAGATGTGTCTGGATTTCTGATGGGACCTGGATTCCTTCGCTAAAGCTATAGCCCCGTTGTTGTCGCAATACAGAGGTATTGGGTCAACAATGGACGGAACCACCTGAAGTTCTCTCAAGAACTTCCTCATCCAGACAGCTTCTTTTGCGGCATCAGATGCAGCGATGTATTCCGCTTCCATAGTCGAGTCAGCAACGGTTTCCTGTTTGGAGCTCTTCGAACACACCACCCCTCCATTGAGGGTAAAGACAAAACCCGACATGGACTTGGAATCATCCTTATCACTCTGGAAGCTGGAGTCAGCAAAGGCCTCAATCTGGAGGTCTTTTCCGCCATACACCAAGAACATCTCCTTAGTCCTTCTCAGGTACTTGAGAATGTTCTTTACTGCTATCCAATGTTTCTCCCCAGGGTTTGACTGATACCTGCTTACCACACTCAGTGCATAAGCCACATCCGGTCTTGTACACAACATCGCATACATTATAGAGCCTACCGCAGAAGCGTAGGGTATAATAGACATGCGATCCCTCTCCAAATCAGTCTTGGGAGACATCTCTTTGGAGAGGGTGATCCCGTGACAAGCCGGTAGATTACCGCGCTTGGAATCTTCCATGCAGAATCTCTTCAGTATGGTGTCGATGTACCTGGACTGCGAAAGTCCTAATATCCTCTTGGATCTGTCACGGTAGATCCGGATACCCAGAATGTATGAGGCATCACCCAGGTCTTTCATGGAGAACCTGTGTGACAAGAACCCCTTGACAAATTGTAGCATAGGAATGTCATTTCCTTTTAAGAGAATGTCATCCACGTATAAAACGAGGAATACTACAGTTCTCGCTACAAATCTACAATAGATGCATGGTTCATCTGGATTTTTGATAAAGCCAAATTCCTTGACCGTCTCATCAAAACAGATGTTCCAACTCCGCGATGCCTGCTTTAGTCCATAAATGGACTTAAGCAACTTGTACACCTTTCCGCTGCTCCCACTCTGAATGAAACCCTCTGGCTGGTCCATATAGACACACTCCTCTAAATGTCCATTTAGAAAAGCTGTCTTTACGTCCATCTGCCAAATCTCATAATCGTGGAAGGCAGCAATGGCAAGAAGGATCCGAATGGATTTCAGCATAGCTACTGGAGAAAAGGTTTCGTCATAGTCCAAACCAGGTCTTTGACGAAAACCCGTTGCAACCAGTCTATCTTTATAGGTCTCAACCTGTCCATCTACACCAATCTTCCTTTTGAAGATCCACTTGCATCCTACGGGTTTTACCCCATCTGGAGCAATGTCCAACGTCCATACTTTGTTGGTGTACATGGACTCCATTTCGGTCCGCATTGCATCCAGCCATTTCACCGAGTCGACGCTCTGAATGGCTTGCTGGAAGCTAGTAGGCTCATCACAATCTATGATGCAATCCTCTCTATCCCCGTCAATGAGAAAACCGTAGTATCTCTCGGGAGGATGAGACTGCCTACTACTCCTGCGGAGTGGCGTGGGAATGTCCTGATCTTTCGAACCCTCTGGTTCTACTAAGCTTTCAGTAATAGCTCGTGGTTCTGGAATTTCTTCCAGTTCTATTGCGCTCCCACTTAATTCTTTTTCTATGAACTGGTGTTCTAGAAAGTGGGCATGGCGAGAAACAAACACCTTTTGTTCCTCTTCGCAATAGAAGAAATATCCCTTGGAGTTCTTTGGATATCCCACAAACTTGCACTGTACTGAGCGTGCCTCGAGCTTGTCCGCATGCTGCTTTTTTACAAAAGCTGGACATCCCCATGTCTTAATGTGATTAAGATAGGGTCTCTTCCCACACCACATCTGATATGGTGTAGTAGGCACAGTCTTAGTTGGAACTCGGTTCAAAAGGTATGCAGCTGATTCTAGCGCATATCCCAAGAACGATCGCGGTAACTCAGCGTTACTCATCATGGACCGTACCATATCCAATAGGGTTCGGTTCCGTCTCTCCGATACACCGTTATGTTGCGGAGTGTATGGAGGAGTAAGCTGAGAGAGAATTCCATTCTCTTTTAAGTAAACCAGGAACTCGGCACTCAAGTATTCACCACCTCGATCAGATCTCAGTGCCTTGATACTTTTTCCTGTTTGTTTTTCTACTTCATTCTTATATTCCTGGAATTTTTCAAAAGCCTCGGATTTATGTTTCATTAAGAAGACATAACCGTACCTTGAAAAGTCATCTGTAAAAGTAATGAAGTAAGAATAACCGCTTCGCGCATGTGTAGACATTGGACCGCACACGTCGCTGTGTACGAGTCCCAAAAGCTCGCTCGCTCTTACTCCGTGTCCAGTGAACGGAGTCTTTGTCATCTTTCCTATGAGACAGGATTGACAAGTTGCATACGATTGATATTCGAACGGATCCAAATATTCTTCTGCATGTAACTTAGTCAACATTCTCTCATTGATGTGACCCAGTCTACAATGCCATAAGAAAGTTTTATTGATTTCTGGAGACTTTCTTTTGTGTGTATTCTGGACATTGAAAATCTATGGTTGGTTTAATACGTATATACCGTTGTTCAATGTACCTGACCCAATCAAAACTTGATTAAGGTGAATGTTCACTACATTACTTACAAATGCAAATTCATAACCTTCTTTAGATAATAAAGATACAGAAATGATATTACAGGTTGCATTTGGTACATAATAACAACTACGCAAAACCAAAAAATGTCCATCCGACAATCCCAGGTGATAGTCCCCCACGGCCTCAGCATCCATGCTAGCACCGTTTGCAACTCTGAGGGTCATGTTACCTGCCTTCAAAACTCTACGCTTTCTCAACGCCTGCAAAGAATTATAGATATGAGATCCTGATCCGGTATCCAATACCCAGGATGTAGAGTTTATTGATAGACAGTTTTCAATAACATACACACCTGAAGCTGAAGCTGCAACTCGCTTCAAATCCTGTGTTCTGGCCTTCCAAGCCTTGCAATCCTGTTTCCAGTGACCACTTTTGTGACAATAGAAGCATTCTTCCTTCCCCACCAGCTTTCCCGCTATCTTTGTTGCTTTTCCTTTTCCCTTCGTATCCACTTTACTGACACCGCCTCTTGGTTTGGCGGGGGCTTTCTTCTTCTTACCCTTGGCTTTCGCCCTGGATCTAGAAGAGGAAGATCCTCCTACAAACAAAGTGGATATCTCCCTACCCTTCTGTAGGGTGCCCTCAGCATTCCTCAACATGTTCAGAAGTTCGGAAAGTTCAACCTCCTTTCCTTGCATGTTGAAGTTAAGGATAAACTGGGCGTAAGTGGAAGGAAGGGACTGGAGAATCAAATCAGTATAGAGTTCATTCTCCAACGTGGTCCCAAGGTCCGCAAGCTCCTCTATGTAGCCAATCATCTTAAGCACGTGTTCCGCTACCGATGTTCCGACGGCCAACCTTGCCGAAAACAACTTCTTCGACACTTCGTATCTGGCGATACGAGACTGCTCTCCATACAGTTCTTTTGTATGAAGAAATATGGACTCTAGGTCCATATTCTCGTGCCTCCTCTGATGTTCGTTGTCCATCGAGGCAAGTACGAGGCATTTGGCCTTCGCGCAATCTATTTCCCATGTCTTACGGATTTCCCTATCCGCGACACTGGTTTTGGGACCTGGGACAGGGGGAGCTTTGGTGGTAAGGACATACCCCAACTTGTCGTAAGTGATTGCCATCTTGACATTCCTGAGCCAATCTTTGTAGTTTGGCCCTGTCAATATGTTTTTATCTAGTAATAACTTAAGTCCGGTCATGTTGAATGGTCGCTGCAATTAGGAGAGAGAAAAGAAACACTTTAGCATGATGCTCTTGCAAGTTTAGAGTGGTTTTTAGTTTGTCTAAACTGGATGGCTCCCACTGTCTCTCGAATCCCTTCTCAAACCGTAAAGAAAGGATTAGTCAGGATCAATCTCACCGTACAATACTTGCTTAACCGTTCAGCCAGACCAGTGTCGGTACTTCGAGGGAGGTTTTCCAACGCTTTCGCGAAGTTCCTTAATTAAGTAACCTCTTTTCCCTGTGGGCGTAGCCCCGCTAACACCTTTCTAGACACCTACTAGGTTTATACCATTGATCGTTAAGTGAGAGTTTTCCCGAGGAGTAGCATATACTCACAGTAGGATCGGGATCCAAATATCATCGCGTGATAAAACCGTAGGAATCCTACCAGAATTATCACACTCCAAATGGTATGCAGCGCTAGCAAGTTTCAGTACTTATGAAACTCCCGATGTGGATTTTTTCCCCATGCTCTTATGACCTTGACTTTGGCCAAAATATCATAAGTCACATGTCAAGTTCTACCCGTCATTCTCCTGGTTAATTTGGACCCACCCGTACCTACCCTTGACTTTGGCCAAAATGGAAGCACGACTGTCCCAAAACAACGCATCTATCTATGCTGCACATGGATACCCAATAGCTACCAATCACTATGCCTTGACTTTGGCCAAAATACATAGCTTGAATACTTTTTGACCATTCATGTGGAATGACGGAGGGCTACGAATGGTTTTGGCGAAACCGTGAACGTAGTGAACTTGATATAATCGATGGAACGAGATAGCTTTTAAAATGAGTGGTTCAAGCTCCGCGTTTGAAAGTTTAGTTTTGAAAAGAACCGAGTGGTTTTCAAAGTGTTCCAATCGACTTTTACTTGGTTTATTTTCTTGCATTAGTTCTTTTAATGCGTCCCATCATTTAATCCTACCATTGCAGAAAACAACCAAAATATGACGTACGCTTATGCCATTCGCATTCGCCATGGGGCCCCGTCATCACCCGTTAGGTTACTTAACTAACGACAGACCGGGGGCTGGGCTAGCGCGGCTGTAAAACATAAGCAACGCCTAAATAGTTATCATATATAAATATATAGCAATGATAGACATTACAGATCACAGATGAATACATTGGATATACTAGGAATCCGCAATCCGTTCGAGCCTGCAACGAAAAGCGGATTACACGGTCGCGGTGAATAGCCAAATACCCCACCCAAGACCCCTACGGGTGCGGCAAACTACCTGCCAAGTACCCGAAGCGAAGCAACCTCCCTCACCACCGTGAGTAGGCCACTTGGCACTTCGAGATACCCGGTGGTTTGTGCACCCCTCCATGGGTCTATCCTAGGAGCAAAAACAGTAAAAAGAATTATACAATGACGGCTACAACCCCGACCCGGTTGTGGGGCCATACAAATAATAATATTACATCAATTTACATATTACAATGAATGAAAGAAAAAGAAACACTCATCTCACATCCACCCCGGCTATTCACCCGCGACAATCCAACACATTCATATACACATACCATCATCAAACACAGATCACAGATATGTATAACCCCGACTAATCGACATATAGCGATTAGCCGACGTTCAATACATATAAACATCACAGATATAACCTTTATAGTCAAAGTGTAGTGAAGTTCGATAAAAATACGGATTTATAGGCCCCCAAAAAAAAATTCTATTCTGGAAAATCTGGGCATATATAAACCATCTTAAAAATCCCAAAACCAAGCCAGAAAGACACCGCACCAAACTCGACCCAGAACCGAGTCAACTCGGCCGCGGTTGCGCGGCAATAGCTTGCTATTGCCGCGGAACCGCGGCGCTTTGGTCGATACACTGGACCGGGTTTGGTGGCTTTCTTCACAAAACCTTGAGACGATTTTTGGAGTATGATAAATTTTATTTTGAGCAGGAAAAAATTTAACAGAAAGTTAGGGTTTTGAAAACTCGGTTTTTCGATTTTTCCGATTCGAACTTCCATACACTTTACTACCTAGCTAGTTTATGTTTAGTTAGGCTCTGATACCACTGTAAGTCCACGTTGCCCACCCCGGTACTTATGGGGAGGCGGAAAGCAGAATAAAAATCAAATTTTTATCAACTTAGGCAACATGGACTAGACAAAGAAGGATCTTTGCTAAACAAAAACAAGCTAAAGCTAACTAGAAACTAGCTAAGTGTTAGAAAGGTTATACCTAGGGCTTTATGTCCTTCTCTCCTTGCTCCTTGGAGTAGTGGAAAGAGGTCACCTTTGTCGTCTTCTCACGTCGAAGAAAGATCCACCCGAAAGCCTCAACCATTGGCTTCAACTCCAAGCTAGAAGTAACTAGGGTGCAAGAAGTGCTAATCCTTGAACCCTAGATGAGAGTAAAGATTATCAAGAAGGGGTTTTTCTCAAGCTCAAGTGTTTCTCAACACATGAGAGGGGAGAGCTTGAGGGAGAGGAAGAACAAGAGAGAGAAAGGAAATAATAGAATGAGAGAAAATATGAAGCATTCTCTCATATATGTGTGAATTATTGTAATTAGATAATTAGCTAGATAATTGTCATGGTTAATCAAGACATGACCATTATCATTTCATTTTTAATGCAATTTGCAAGGATCAAAGAGCATCTTCCAAATGAAATGATGATGGTCAAAGTGTCAACCTAGGTCAACAAGTCAAGGAGGTCAAATGGTCAACAACCATAACCATGCACAATTATATTAAACTAATATCAATTAACCATAATACACACATAAGTATTAGGGTTAATAAAATGACAATGGTCATTAACCCTAATCAAAGTCCTCCCCCTCTGTCTCAAGCAACTGTGCATACGCACCCGTATTCGTGATCCGAGGAACACGAATACAAAGAGAAAAAGCCAATCCCAAATCATATACTAGGATCTGGCTTAAACCAAAGCCCGCTAGTATAAGCTGTCCGGACAGCAAACGTGCACAAGTGCGCGGATGTGAACGAACCCTGTTGCAAAACCATGCGACCTCTACTCATTTTGCCTAAAGGCGAATAGCTCTCTGTGTGGGACTCTAAAGACTCGACGCTACGCTGGCAGTGGGTTTAACCACAGACCGCAAGCGGCACTAGCTGTACGTAACGGTCCCCAGGTAGATGTCGATAAGAAGACTGACGAGGTGAACCCCATCTGAACTCCTACTGAGCCTGTATGTGACAGTCTCCGTACAGTCCGGTCTGTTCGTCTGATACATCGCATGGCGGGCCTAGGGGGGCGGTGAACGTCAGTCCCCTAATAGCGGTACAAGTCGTGTCTGAGTGTAGCCCAGAACACCCAGAGATAACACTGTAAACCAACCAGTATATCTCACTTTCCCTGGCCAGGGACTACTCGTGTAATGGCTCTCCTGGACACAGCGCGATGTCAACCCCCAATACCGGGAGAGACGAATCCTGTCTAACCGTCACTGCCTCCAAGTGCTTCGGGACTGCACCCAAAAATTACCTGTTTGCACGACTCCTTTGAGCCGTGGTAGGGTAGTAATCAAAGTGCAGTGGGAACACACTCGAGGCGAAGTGACAGTGTCAAGTCAGCGAACTAAGCTGTACTCATGTCACCTGGGAACTGATAACTGACGATAGGTATAATACCAACCAACAGTTCCCGACGAGTCCTGTCCAGTGTACTCGTAACCTAACGAGCACCCGCATACTATCTCAAGTACGACGTACTGACGGCTGTGGGACAGACCGTCTCCCACACTGGGATGAGAAGTGCATACGTTAGTCTACTCCGGAGTATCGATGCCCTGTCTGGATAGTCCAACGACTAGGGACCTGTATAAGGATGTGCTTATAGATCACCCAGCTCCCACGAGTGTGAGCGCTATCACAACGCTGGTAATCAAGCAAAGATCCTAAGGGCTCTACTAATATGTATATCAGCGATATGCTAAAAGAAACACATGCACATATTAAAGCAGAGACAAACCAAGTAGCATACTACCATTTCGAGCAAGATTGTATATACAACTGTGAATATCCCAAGCTTCCATCAAGTAATATACAAACTAGTATGATACAGTAATGGCCTCTAGGGCATATACACTAACACTAATTGTAATGTGTAAAACTTTCCCAGGAGTAACTCTTACTCGCAGCGGGTATCGGGATCCAACTATCTCATAGAAGGTATGCAATCTCATTGCAAATTTCAACACTTGAAATTCCAGATAATATTTTGCCCCGAGCGATCTATGAACTTGACAAGGTTAACAAACCATAGACCGCAAGTCAAGTTCAACCCGTAATTTCCCGATTGAATTAAACCCACCCGCATGACCCTTGACAAGGTCAACAAAGTCACACGACTACCCTAACTCAATCGCATCTTATGCTTTTGCAGATAAGCATATATAGCTACCGCACACTACGCCTTGACAAGGTCAACAAACGCAGTACGAATACTATGAAGTATTTATCTGAAATGACGGAGGGCTACGACAGGTTTTTAAGAAAACCCTTTGCGTAATGAACTTGATATCGTTGTAGAATTGAGTAATTTTAAAAGGAATGTTTTTGAGGCCTTTCTAGTTTTGCTAAAAAGGTCACTCCCGGTGAAGGGATCTCGGCTCTTTCCTCATCGAATAAGGTGCAGGATATTTCACAAATATCACTATGCAAAGCAAAAACTATAGAAACAATCAAAAGACAAACCGAGTTTGTAGCATCTGCTAGTTTCGCTAAAGAGGTCACTCCCGGTGAAGGGATCTCGGCTCTTTCCTTATCGAATAAGGTGCTGGATGTTCTACAAAGAACACCGCTATGCAAAGCAAGATTTAGAGCTACCAGTTTTTGAGACAAGTTTCTACAAAATCTTTAGGTTTCTTTTAGTTTCATTAATCTCATTAATGAAATCCCATTTTATTATGCTTCACAAGCATCACATTTGAAACGAAATCAGCAATATAACATATATCTCATATATATAATATAAACATTCATCTCAGGCAGTAATATGATCTCATCGCAGAACATTGCAGCAGAAGATTAACATATGAAATATTGGATATACTAGGATTTCCGTGTTTTATGCGAGCCTGTATAAACTGCGGATTCCACGGTCGCGATGAATAGCCAAACGCACATCCCTAGACCCCTACGAGAGCGGCAACCAACACTGCCAATTCTAGGGTTAGGAGACCCGGTCTCGACTCCTCCAGATGGTCTCCCACTGGACCTTAGAACCCGGTTACTTATGCTCCCCGCCTTGGGTCTACCGAATGCGGAAAAGTAAATAATATACAATGGTGACATCATCCTCATCCCGGAAGTGCCCCAATAAAAGAATATTATATACAATGAATTTTACATGAATGAAAATAAAAACCCTCATCTCACGTAAAACCCCCGGCTATTCAAAACGCGACGATCCAATACAACATATCACAACAACACATAATATATCATATCATCAACGTAAGTAAATATGCGTATCCCAATTGTCGTTGATGTATAGCAATGAAACCGGCGATACACCGCATATTACACTTACGGTCGCAGAAAAGAAAGTGTAAAACTACAACAGTTGGAATCCACAACCATCTTAGAAATCTCATACCTAACCAAATGAATTCCTTAGACATCTCATGCCTAACAATTATAAACCCCGCATTTTAGTCTCAATATCGAAAACTCTTTTCAATATTTAGTCGGGCAATTCAATAAGATTCCTGACATCCTGGTCGAATGCTCGTCGCAAACTTTAGTAGACGGCCGCACCCCCGGATGCCGTCAACGAAGTGCACTAAGGCGGAACACCGCTGCCGCGAGCATCCGAACGGATGCTTTTGGCGACGGGGTTCTCCTACAGTCACTTGGTCGGGGCTATGGGGCGTGGCTATCTATTAAGTTTACCTGCCGAGTATCCGCGTACGCTACGTGATTGCGACGGACTTTTGATCACATCAAAATCCTGTGGCAACCGATCAAATGAGACTAAACTGCTAGATTTATAACATTCAAATTAGTTATCTCATAACTACTTATGGATTCCAAATATTGTATCACATTCCAGATAAATAGACAATGTTAAACTTTCCGATCGAATAAACAAACACCCAAGATTTCCCAAATAGCTCAACAGTTGAGCGGAGTTCAAAAAGTATCCATCACATGCCACAGTACCAATGGTCCAGCCGTAGAAGGGTCAAACCAACGCCTCACATGTGGCAACGCCGTACTGCCCCAAACCCTAAGGTTTTGAGGCGGTTCAGACGGTCATATAATCGAGTTAAGGTTTGTGTTCTTCTAGAGGGTCCATGCGTTACTTGCACGACTTAGAACGTTCTTTAACTAAGGAAAAATCCAACACTTGGAAATTTTCCGGGTCGGGAAAAAGTGAGTTATTGATATCCGTTCGAACTTTTTAACATGTTCTAAATTACCCTGAAAAAATTTAAACGAAGTTAAACTTTCCGATCGAATCAACGAATACAAAAGATCTCCAGAAAACTCAACACTTGAGTAACATTAAAAATTCCCAGAAGCAAGTAGAAATGCCTACGGATGTTACTGTGGAAACAGTAAACCCTAATTCTCCTTTTTGGCCGCGGAACCGCCGCGCAAGGCAGGGTATTGCCGCGGTTCCGCGGCGCTTTAAAGGTATTATGGGCTCGTTTTTTTACAGTAATCCTTAGAATTCCCTGCTTAATTTTCTGAGTATTTTTAATACATAAAAAATCAACATTTTTAAAAATTTCCAGAGAGGGGTGTAAAATGGGGTTTCGGGGTTCGATCGGACTTTAAACTTTGTCTAGACATCGCCTAAAGCTCTAGCTTGGCTCTGATACCACTGTAGGGTTACTAGGCACTGTCACAAGGGTCTATAAGGCATCAACCTGTTGGAGATAGTGCCCTCAGAGTCAATTATTGGATCACAGGCACGTGATTGCAATGATTGAGGGAGGACCTGTCCCAGTAGGACAGTCTTACTCAAGATGATAGTATACTATCTGGTTTATCTTTATCATCGTGTACTGCTTTAGGTGACCTTACAAGTCGCTATTACACGTTGATAGAGCCCTTAGGATTCTTGCTTGACTACCAGCAGTATGAGGGCGATCATATACGTGGGAGCTGGGGTCTATAAGCAAATCCTTAAAAGGTCCCTAGTCGTGGGAGTTTCGAGACAGGGCATCGATTCTCCAGAGTAGACTAGTGTATACAGTCGAGACCCCGACGAGGGGCGGTGGCCGGTCTCACAAGCCACTGGTGTCAGTTGGTTCACCTAAGATGTATACAGGTGCTCATTGGGTTATAAGTACACCGGACAGGACTCGCCGGGAACCTGCTAGTTGGGATTATACCAGACGTCAGATAGCAGTTCCCTGGTGACATGTGTACAGGTTAGTTCATCGACCTGAGATCGTCATTTGTCTCGTGTGAGTTCCCACTGTGCTTTGATTACTACCCTACCATGGCTCAAAGGAGTTGTGCAAACAGGTTTTAGTTGGGTACAGTCCCGAGCCACATGGAGGCAGTGAGCGGATCTGCAGGGGTTCGTCTCTCCCGGTATTGGGGGTGAGGTCGCGCTGTGTCTAGGAGAGCCATTACACAAAGCCCTCGGCCGAGGCAGGAGATTTACTGATAGGTATTCCAGTAGTATCTCAGGGTGTTCTGGGCTTCACTCCGACACGACTTGTGCCGCTTTTGGGGGTCTGACTTTTACCAACCCCCTAGGCCCGCCATGCGATACTCATAGACGAACGGACCGGACTGTATGGATATTGTCACTGACAGGCTCAGTAGGGTGTCAGGATGAGTTCGCTCATCGACGTCCCTTTTGGTAAATAGCTGGTGGCCCGTCACGGATGGCTAATACCTCTGACGTGCTAGTGGTTAAATCCATAGCCATAGTATTGACGAGTCTTTAGAGTCCACCACACACTCAGTTACTCCAGTTTCGGGCGAAACGCTGTAGAGGCCGTATGGAGATATGGCAGGGTTCGATCAGATACGTGCGGTATTGCACGGATCGTGATCGGACGGTTTTTACTAGCCGGCTTTGGCTTAAGCCGGATCCTAGTATTAGACAGTGTAGATTTTGTCTCTTTGCATTTGTATTCAGTGGGAATACAAATGCGGGCATGTATATGCAGTAGCGGGGTTTTCCTGTAATTTATTACAGGATCAGTTTTCTGAAGTTGCCAGTTTGCATTCCGTTCCGGCCGGTTTTCATTTGTTCCTTCACGGCCGGACTTTTCGATGGAGGGGGTTATTTGCAAGTTTGCAAATAACATTTGTGGAGGGGGTTTCTTGCATTTGTGGCATTATGATAAGTTAAGCATCTTTGCTTTTTCATGATGGCTTGCTTTTTGAGATTAGAAAGGATTTGAAATTGAGATGACTTTGTTATCATGGTTTTTGTGTGGTCACCCCTTTGCTTTTCCTACCCTTACCTCCCTTCTTGTGTTTGTTTTTCCCTCCACCATTTTGTGATATGAAGGGGGGGCCGGCCACTTTGGGAGAGTGGGAGAGAGGTTCATTTCATTTGTGATGAGAGGATGAGAGAGTTTCATTTTTTGGGGTAGCATATTTCCTCATCTCATTCCTTGCAAGAAAATGAAAGCTCCATTTTTCCAAAGTTCATTTTCTTCCTACACCTCCACATCCATGGCAACTTCACAAACCACAAAGAGACAAGCCTCTACACTACAACCTACAGTACTCTTGGACGCGTCGGCTAGCCAACTTCGCGCCCGAGTTGCCTCGGTCCAGTGGTGGGAGCCCGTAATAGAATCCGGCTTCGTGGTGCCCTTTCCGACGAGGAGGTGACGGACGGAGATTCCGCAGGAGATCGGAGTGGAGACGAAGACCGGAGGACACGGATCGCTTGGTATAGCTCTCTTCCCTTCTCTTGTTAGCTAGCATTAGGTTAATGGTTACAATCCGGGTTTTATTGTCCGCGGTAGCGCCAGTTTAAAAGTTAAGAAAAATTTTTGATTCCGCATTTTGGCCTCGAGTAGAAGGCCGGGGCGCTGCCGTGGCGCAACACAACCATGCCTGATTTAAAATTTAGACGTGCCGAACAACCTAAAGCGAGGATCTTTGCTAGATAATTAGGGTTAAACTCTTAGAAGTAAACAACTTTACTTCTAAGAGTTAGGGATTACAACCTTTGTAGTCCGTTCCTTCACTTTTAGAGCTCCGTATTGAGGTCCCTTCGCTGCGATCATCGAGTACTCGGACTCAAGAGAGGCTCCATGAAGAGAGAGATGCAAGCTTGCTTCCGATCTTCAATAACAAAGATGATCTACCTTGAAGAAACTCAAACCCAAGGTTTTGCTTCATTAATCAAGTATTAGCAAAGCAGACACCCTAATCTAAGTGGCTAGAATAGATTATGATGATGAAGTAGGAATTTAGCTCTCATATGTTTTCTTTATCTCACTTAAAATCATCACATATGAAAAAGCTAGTGAAGCTTTTCATCAAGCAAGAAAGAAGAAGAAGATGATCAAATCCTTTTGTGATGAATAATGAATCAAGTGTGTGGTTAGAAATACAACCATGGGTTAAGTATGAAGACTTAACCCATGTAGAGAATCAACTATGGTTAAAGGGTTGGGTTGGGTTAAAGAAATATCTATGCAAAATATCACAAAATATCAAGGTCAAAGTCAAAGCTTCAAGAAGCTTCTTGAAAGCTTCATGAAAGCTTAACCCTAATCCAAACCCTAACCATATTTAAACTCCAAAAATCATGTTGCATTTATAACCATAACAAGTTACAATATTATATATCACATATACAATATTTATTGTAACAAAATAATACAATTAACATATATCACATATGTTGGATATAGTGCCCTCAGAGTCAATTATTGGATCACAGGCACGTGATTGCAATGATTGACGGAGGACCTATACCGGTAGGACAGTCTTACTTAAGATGATAGTATGCTATCTGATTTATCTTTATCATCGTGTATTGCTTCAGGTGACCTTACAGGTTACTATTACACATTGATAGAGCCCTTAGGACTCTTGCTTGACGGCCAGCAGTATGATGGCGATCGTATACATGAGAGCTGGGGTCTATAAGCACATCCTTAAAAGGTCCCTAGTCGTGGGATTTCGAGATAGGGCATCGATATTCCAGAGTAGACTAGTGTATACAGTCGAGACCCCGACGAGGGGCGGTGGCCGGTCTCACAAGCCACTGGTGTCAGTTGGTTCACCTAAGATGTATACAGGTGCTCATTGGGTTATGAGTACACCGGACATGACTCGCCGGGAACATGCTAGTTGGTCTTATACCTGACGTCAGATAGCAGTTCCCTGGTGACATGTGTACAGGTTAGTTCATCGACCTGAGATCGTCATTTGTCTCGTGTGAGTTCCCACTGTACTTTGATTACTACCCTACCATGACTCAAAGGAGTCGTGCAAACAGGTTTTGGTTGGGTACAGTCCCGAGCCACATGGAGGCAGTGAGCGGATCGGCAGGGGTTCGTCTCTCCCGATATTGGGGGTGAGGTCGCGCTGTGTCTAGGAGAGCCATTACACGAAGTCCTTAGCCAAAGCAGGAGATTTACTGGTAGATATTCCAATAGTATCTCAGGGTGTTCTGGGCTACACTCCGACACGACTTGTACCGCTTTTGGGGGTTTGACTTTTACCAATCCCCTAGGCCCGCCATGCGATGCTCATAGACGAACGGACCGGACTGTATGGATATTGTCACTGACAGGCTCAGTAGGGTGTCAGGATGAGTTCGCTTATCGACGTCCCTTTTGGTCAATACCTGGTAGCCCGTTACGTAAAGCTAATACCTCTGACTTGCTAGTGGTTAAATCCACAGCCAAAGTATCGACGAGTCTTTAGAGTCCCCCACAGACAGTTTCTCAAGTTTCGGGCGAAACGCTGTAGAGGCCGTATGGATATATGGCAGGGTTCGATCATATACTTGTGGTATTGCACGGATCATGATCGGACGGATAATACTAGCGGGCTTTGGTTTAAGCCGGATCCTAGTATTGTACAGTGTAGATTTTGTCTCATTGCATTTGTATTCGGTCAGAATACAAATGCAGGTATGTATATACAGTCGCGGGGTTTTCCTGTAATTTATTACGAGATCGTCTTTTTGAAGTTGCCAGTTTGCATTCCGTTTCAGCCATTTTCCTTTGTTTCTTTCCTTGGCTGAATATTGATGGGAGGGGCTTATTTGCAAATGTGCAAATTAGCAATATGGAGGGCTGTTTTTGTGATGATAGGTTCATGATGGTTCTAGCTTCCATTGACTTCTTTTTGGTTCATCATTGCTTGCTATGATGGGTTGAGTGATGGGTTTTGGAGTTGGAGTTTTTGGTGTGACATATTTCATCATCATCACCCTTTCTCTTTCATGCATGATTGCTCACTCCCTCTTCTCATTCTTCATGCTTAGGCCGGCCACTTCTCTTGATGGGGGGCTGTCCAAATTTTTGGGGAAGAGAATTAATCTCATTTGGATTACACAAAATCCCTTAGTTCATCCAAAAAGCTTGCATCTCCTTTCTCCACTTCCAAATGGCAACCTCACTAACCTCTTGAGACAAAAGTTTTCTACACTCAGTCTACAACAACCTTGGATACGTCGGCTTGCCAACTTCGTGTCCGAGTTGCCTCGGTCCAGAGGTGGGAGCCCGTAAAAAGACTTGGCGATGTGGTGCCCTTTCCGACGAGGAGATGAAGACCGGAGATTCCGCGGGGAGATCAGGATGGTGGCCGAAGACCGAAGGACACGGATCGCTTGGTATAGCTCTCTACCCTTTCTTTAGTTCACTAGTAGTAGGTTAATGGTCTGATCCGGGTTTTATAGTCCGCGGTAACGCCGGTTTCTGTTTCAAGAAAAGTTTTTATTTCTGCATTTTGGCCTCGTTCAGACGGCCGGGACGCTGCCGTGCACTTACATTGGTATCAGAGCCACGCCATTAACCTTTACTAGCTTGCTCTAACGTGTTTAGAACTTCGATCGAACGAAAATTCCGAAAACCGCATTTCCAAGCTCTGTGTTTCTGTAGATTTTTAAAACTGCCCTAAAAATATTTTTGAGCATCTCAGAAAATCGTGTAGGGATTTTTGAGAATTCTGGAAAAATTTGGTTCGCTGATTTTACTGTAGCGCGGCGGATCTGCGGCTAAAACCATGTTTTGGCGGTGTATCAGCGGCCGTACTGTAGCAACAGTGCACCAAATTTCTTCAGTAGGTCTCTGTGTTGGAATTGGGGTTTTTGGTATATTCTGTTTGGGCCCAGATTTATTTTGTGTTCTGAGTATTGTACTTGGGGCCCACTTCGAGAAATTTAGTCGATCGAAAATTTTAAATATGTTAGTTCACAGTATTTACATTATATCTGCGACCGTGAATGTCACTTGATCGGTAAATCCTGTCTAACTGCTATAGCCTTTTTAGACGGATTTGCGAACGTGACATTCACGTTGATGTTCTGTGTTATGCTGTGATGTTCCGGATTTGTCGTGATGGATAGCCTGGATGCAATGGTAGTACAGTTTGGTTGTATATGTACATTTGATATTGCGGGGCGAGCGTCCGACATGTGGACTGCCGTCACTGCCTGTTTGTATATTATCCTTTTGGGGCACGACCGGGCTGAGGTCGATGTACTTGTTATATATTTTACTTTCTGTACTAGGATTACCCCGTGGAGGGGTGCACGGTTAGCCGGGTTTTTGAGGGCAACGGGCTCGCATCTCATGGCTTTGAGATGGAGGGGGCTTCACTCTAGAATTGGCGGGCTATTCGCCGCACTCGTAGGGGGTACAGGTTGACCCAAGGAAGGGTGCCCAAGTTACCGAATTCTGTGAAGTGCTGGGTGGTCTATACACGTTGCTGAAGGGGGCTGCCTCGCTTCAGGTTTTGGCGAGTAACTTGCCGCACCCGTAGGGGTCTAAGATTTCATTGCACAGGCTATCTACACGACCAGGGAACGTCGGGTTTCAGTAGCGGCTCTATGAAACCCGGGGATCCCAGATATCTGTATTGTTCTGTGATGCTTATTACATTTCTGTGATGTTGCATTTTATCACGCCTTGAGCGATTATTATATATTGATATATATACTAGTAGATGTTGTATATGTTTTGCACCCGCGCTAGTCCAGTCCCCGCTCTGTCGTTAGTTAAGTAACCTAACGGGTGATGACGGGACCCAGTGGCGAATGCGGGTGGCATATACGTACATCGTATTTTCGTTCTTTATTGGTGTGATCAATTGATGGGACTGCGTTGATTCAGATCAATGCAAGCTAAACAAACTTATTCTGATGTTGTTGGAACAATTTTTCAAAAAGCTGTTATTACAAGGACGTTCACTTTTGCTTTGCACAGTGGTATTCGGTTATGAATATCCAGCACCTCAGTCGACGAGGCAAGGGCCGAGATCCCTTCACCGGGAGTGACCCCTTGGACAGAAGTTTGTGTCAGGGCAATAACTTCACTATAGTCGATTGCTTTTGCTTTGCATCGTGGTATTCAGTTGGAATATCCTGCACTTCATTCTACGGGGAAAGAGCCGAGATCCCTTCACCGGGAGTGATCTCTTTAGCAAAGGTTTTCGCCACTATATTTTTATAAAAGGTATCCGGTTCCTTCAACGATATCAAGTTCATTACGTTAAAGGTTTTTCACCAAAAACCATTCGTAGCCCTCCGTCATTTCAGAAAGGTAGCACCTAGTATTCATTCTATGTATGTTGGACTACGTCAAGGCATAGGGTATGGTAGCTATTTGTTACCTTTCTGTTGCATAGATAGATGCGTTAGTTTGGGATAGTCGTACTACTATTTTGGCCTACGTCAAGGGTATGTACGGGTGGGTTCAAATTAACCTGGATAATGACGGGTAGAACTTGACATGTGACTTATGATATGTTGGCCTACGTCAAGGTCATAAGAGCATGGGGTAAAAATCACATCGGGAGTTTCTAAAGAAACTGAAACTTGCCAGATATGCGCATACCTTCTGGAGTGTGATAACGTGAGTGGATTCCATCGCGTCATCATGCGATGATAGTTGGATCCCGATTCCCACTGATGAGTTGGTTTACTCCTCGGGTGATCCCGACTAATTCTTCTTTCAGGTTTGGAGGAGAATTTGACGTTACAGTGGGAGGTTTCCTGATTAGATAAAGTGATAACCATTCTGATCTAGGTTAGAGTGCACGCAGAGTGTTTCTTTTCTCTCTCTCTTTGGCAGCGACCATGACCCGACCCTAGACTATGACTCAGTGACCAAGATGACCGAACCTTCTTATAACACAGGCTTTTGGATTGTCTGAGTTGCATATCTCATTGCCACTCCTACTTTTACCCTTTTCTCCAGGACACCCCGTATTACTATGAACATCCACTTCCATTGGATAAAACCATCGTATGGTTATATACGAACTCGAAAGAACTTGTTCTAGATTCGAGGATGGTTTCCGGTTCTGGAGAAAACAAATAGGACTATTCAGTTGTCTTTTCCTTTTACCTTCTCTCAGGTTGCGAGTGCTCCTTGGATTAGGACAGTACACCTATTACGCTTATTGGATAGTCTTCTTCCAAACCATAGGCAGGTGCCAAACGGTAGGGAATGAAGAAAACCATTTAGCCTAAAAAGTTTACAGAAGGTATTAACTAAAGACAAATAAAGGGATTAGTAAGAGGGCAAAGTAAACTGCGACTGCTATTCACGACCAAACCAAGTATTTCATTACCACTCCTACTTCACCTTTGTATTTCTCCAGAACACTCTGTATCACTACGAAGATCCACAGTTATTTAGATACTCCATCGTATGGTTATATACGAACTCGAAGGAACGTGTTCCAGTTCGGAGATGGATTCTGGTTCAGGAGAAATAGGAATAAGGTTTATTTAGGTGTCTTTTATCTTTACCTTCTCTCGGGTTGCAAGTGCTCCTAGGATTAGGACAGTACACCCATTATGCTTATTGGATAGTCTTCTTCCAAACCATAGGCTGGTGTCGAAAGGTAGGGAAGGAAGAAAACCATTTAGCCTATGAGGGTGTGCAGAAGGTATTGACTAAAGACATATGAAGGGATTTTGAGAGATGGCAAAGAAATATACGGTTACAGTTGTGAATCTGGATAATGGAAGAGGCATTACTAGAAATACCCGGATACCCCTACGAAACATTTCAATGTTTCAGTTTCACTGTGTACTGTTAATAGAAAACTGATTTCCCAATCAGACCTTGCTCCAGGGTATGTATTTACCAGGTATGATTCTCACATCTGTATGGTTTTACAGATGATGAGTGGGAGTAAGTTATTGGGAATTAGGTGATCATCCTCATTATATCGGAATTCGTTGTAATTGATGATATTTGAGGAAGTCACCTGGGTTGTTTGCCGGACAACAAATATTTGGTTTTGAATATCCATTGTTATGCACCAATTTCAAATTGATAGATCTGTACGTCTATTTTTATAGAGTGAGATATAATCTTTTGAAATTATGCCGGTGACATTTACCTATATCAGTTGATGGTTAGGTAAGGAGCATTAAACAGCGGTGTAACTCTTCATAACCATAGTACGGTTTTCAACCTACGACGCACAGGGTTTGAGTTATTCAACTCAGGGGACTTATACAGAGTATTGTATGTTGTCCAGTGTCCATGAGGACAGATGGGTTGGAACTCGTACTATATTCTGTTTACCTGTGAACCAGATGTTGCAAGTATCGGGATTCTTCAAGGTGATCGATGATGTAGATACTTGTGTATGGTATTCAGTTGATAGTAATGGTTTTAAGAGAACTTGCTTCTCTTTCAGGTTACTCATAATTGGAAGCACTCCTAAGTTGAGTAATGCTGATCGGCCGCTCTCCATTTAGTTGACATGCACTGGAGACAGTTGCATGATTTAAATCTGGTTCCAATTAAATCAGTGCCTCTGTTTCTATATTGGATATAGAACGGTTCATATCTTAACGATGTTAAGGTACGGGGAGTTGTCCGGCTTATGCTTAAAACCAGACTCCGGATAACTCAAGGCACATTTCCGTAATGGCTGTTTGTGGGTTGACCCGGGCTAAGACGTGGATTGATTTACTACCATCTGGAAGATCAATAGTGATATTGTTCTTGACTCGCCACAGTTTTGATAAAAATGGATTTTTTCAAAAAACAGTAGTGGGAGTATGGTAGAACTGGAAGTGATTCCAGAACCGCAAACGATTACTGAAAATTTGATAAGAACCTAAAGATTCAATCTGGTTTGACATTCCATTGGCCACTCCGCAGATAAAGTGGGTAACCTAAGGCACCCGAGAGGTACTCCGGTAGCCTCAAGGACGGTGGCAAGGAGGTTCTTGTTTACCCAGACTTGCTATTGCTGTTGTTCCAGACTGTGAGACCTGGCAGGAGGATGAGTATAGCGTCATTCTAAATTAACTTTAGAAGTGCACGTGTATATGACTCTGCCAGAGGGTTATCGTAGTCAGTGGGAGCAGCGGAAGCATGGTGGACATGTGGCTTATGTCTATTTATAGACTAAAGCAGATATAGCGGAGATAGATCATCTATTTGTGATGTGACAGTCATAGGTTTGACTTCATCAGAATAGGGGATGGATCTGTTAAGAAGGTAGTAGTGTGTGATGTCCTGGTATTTGGATGACATACACAGAGTAGGAAGTGAAATTCTTATACTACGGTCGGTTATACTTTGGTTGTCATACAGTAGTTTCTCCACATAGGAATTGGATATTATATCAGACATTCTGGTTACTAGATCTATGGTTTTAGATCTAGATTTGGGTAGTTTCCAAATCTGGGTACTTAGACAGCATTCTACAGGTGTTTTAGAATGGACGACTCCTGGCACGGTAGTGTACCTGCAGGTGATAGAGTCACCCTCTCTAAAGGTGTCTTACAGACTAAAGGGGAGAGGGATGTGCATGATTGGCAGATCACTTGCTTACGCAATTGAGTCAATCATGAGATGTCAAGTACCACACCAGATGTTGTTTTTGCAGTAGATGCAATAAATTGATATTGATCCAATCCCGGAGAAACATTCGGAAGCAGTTTTAGAACATAAGTGGATGTTCTAGGGATATGATAACAACAACCTCTTTTAGGAGACAGTTATCATTCCAGGCTTCCAAGGTGACTTGGATGACAGAGTGACTGTCAGAGTTATAGTTTTTCCCTCTGATGAGGGGCAGTGTTATGGACAGATGATCTAAGTGGATGTTAGTTATATGTATGCCCTAGAGGCCATTACTATACATAGGATGTATATTGTAGTGGATGCTGGGACATATATAGGGAGGACTTTCTTGCTCGACATGATAGTATGCTATCTGGTTGCTCTTTACCTTAACGTGTACACTAATTGTCTCTCTGATACATGTTGGTAAAGCCCTTAGGATGTGTACTTGACTACCTAGACTATGATGCGGATCATACTAGTGGGGACATGGTAGTCCATAAGTACATCCTTCAAGGTCCCTAGTCGTGGGTATATCGAGACGGGGCATCGATATACCAGAGTAGACTAGCGTATACCTTCTCGACCCATACAGATGGGCGATGGATGATCCCATATCCATTGGTGTTTGACATCAGAGATGATATACGGGTGCTCAGTAGAGACTGGGTACACTGGACGGACTCGCCGAGAACTCCCAGATGGTATTATACCTTACGTCAGATGGCCGTTCTCTGGTGACACTGGTACAGAGTAGTCTGTTGACCCGAGATCGTCATAGAGGCTTGTGTGATTCCCACTGTGCTTTGATTTCCACCTTACCACGTCCAAGACGGCATGCAAAACGGTGGTTTTTGGGTACAGTCCCGAGTCATATGGAGGCAATGAGCGATAGGAGGAGATTCGTCTCTCCCGGTATAGGGAGTTGATGTTGCGCTGTGTTCGATTGGCTATAACCGGAAATCCCTGGCCAGGGTTGTTGAGATTTACTGGTAAGTGTTACCAGTAGTTTCTCGAACTGTTATAGACCTCATATCGACACGACTTATCGAGCTATTGGGGTCTGACGTTTACCACCCCTAGGCAAGATATGTGACATATCAGACGACGAGAACGGACTGTACGGTAAGTGTTACTGGTTGGATTCACGGGAGAATGAGCGGGCTTTCTCGTCGATCTGCTGATCGCTCAATACCCGGGTGGCCGTTACGTTTAGCAGACCGCTTGCGGCTTGTGGGTGTTTGATATGATCATCACCTGCTGCCGGCGTATTGACGAGTCTTTAGAGTCCTACACAGAGGTTTCCTGGCTCACGCGAAACGAAATAGGAGCGCATATAAGATATGTGCGGGACCGAGAATAATACCAGTATGTGATACTGAATTCTATTCTCGCGATTTGTTTCATCGGCAGGTTATATGTGATATAGCCGGGTTACCGAATCAAGTGTTGATTCGATACATTGATACACTTGATATTAGTCGGTTATATGCGATATGACCGGATCATTAAATCAAGTGTTGATTTAATGATTTGATGTATAATTATATATTTGATATATTACTTTACATTAACTAGTATTTGTTCACTTAAGATGGATTTTCTCACTTGATGTGCACATTGTATATATGATATAGTTTTGTGCACTAGTTTGTATCATGTTTGATAATACATGCAAACTTGGGTGTGTGTGTACTATACACCATGTTTAGATAAATGGTTAAGGTTTTATTTACTTTATTTATTTTGGTTTAAAGAAAAAGGAAACTAAATGGTTGCTTTTGTTTATACAAGATGCTTCTTGATGCTTCATGCATCTTTGACTAAGTGACCATTTTGTCTCCATCTCTTAACCTAACCATTTAACTAAACCCTAGTATTCTCTACACTCTACCATGGTTGGATTATGATAAGAATGAATGGGATTTTCTTTTTAAGATAATCCTTTTTTTCTTTCATCTTCATCATCTTCATCAAGCTTTATGAAAGCTTGCAAGCTTCAAGGGTGAAATGAGAAAAAGAGTGAGAAATCCAATTCTAATGTGAACCCACTTCCTATTTCTTCATCCTCTACCACCAGCCAAGTAGTATAGGGTGTTTTCTTCACAATTTTCATGGCTTGGTGAAGTTGGAGCTTGATCTTGTGTTGCCTCGGCGTAGATCATCTTCGGCATCAAAGTCGACGACCTAGCCCGATCATTTCTTCGACGAAACCATTACTAGAGTCCGGGATCCGATGATCGCAGCGGAGGGACGTCAACGCGGAGCTATGTCAACGCGGAGCTATAGAGGTGGAGGACCGGACCTACAAAGGTTGTATTTCCGTTCACTTAGCACTAAAGTAGTTTAGTTGCATTTTGTTTCGCCTAATCTCTAGTCAACGATCCGTATTAGGGTTTCTCGGCATCGGAAAATTTTGAAATTGGCATGGTTGATGCCTTGTGAGACCTCATTAGTGTGCCTAGGAACCCTACAGTGGTATCGGAGACTAGCTAGAGCCTTAGGCGATGAGTAGACGAAGTTAGAAGTCCGTTCGAACTCGAAACCCTAACCGAAGACCCCTCTCTGTACATTTTTTCAAAACTGGGTTTTTTCCAGATTAAAATTGCTTAAAAAATTCAGCAGGAAGTTCTAAGAATTACAGTGCAAAACGACAAATTGATACATCCAAAGCGCGGCGGAACCGCGGCAGAAGCCTGGCTTCTGCGGCGGTTCCGCGGCCATCTGATGACGTCAGCCTTCAATTTTTGCACAGTAATTTGTTTCTTGAGGTGCCGAGTTTTCTGGGAATTTTTAATTTTCACTCAAGAGTTGAGTTTTCTGGGGTGTTTTGGGGCTTCGATGATTCGATCGGAAATTTCAAACTTTGTCTATGTGCTTTTCCGGGTAATTTTAGAATATGTTAAAAAGTTCGACCGGATATAAATACCCACTTTTTCCCCTACCGGGAAATTTCCAAGTGTTGGATCTTTCCGTAGTTTAATGACGTTCTAAGTAGTGCAAGTAACGCGATGGTCCCTCTAGAAGACAACAAACCTTAACTCGATTATGTGAGCGTCTTGAACTGCCCTTTGAACCTTAGGGTTTGGGGCAGTACGGCGTGCCACATGTGAGGCGTTGGCTTGACCCTTCTACGGCTGGACCGTTGGTACTGAGGCATAAAGTGAATGTTTTAAAACTTGTTTCATGTGTTGAGCTGTTTCGGGTAGCCCCGCTAACACCTTTCTAGGCACCTACTAGGTTTATAGCATTGATCGTTTAGTGAGAAATTTCCCGAGGAGTAGCATATACTCACAGTAGGATCGGGATCCAAATATCATCGCGTGACGAAAATGAAGGAATCCTACCATAATCATCACACTCCAAATGGTATGCAAATCTAGCAAGTTTCAGTACTTATGAAACTCCCGATGTGGATTTTTGCCCCATGCTCTTATGACCTTGACTAAGGCCAACAAATCATAAGTCACATGTCAAGTTCTTTCCGTCGTTATCCAGGTTAATTTGAACCCACCCGTATATACCCTTGACTATGGCCAACAAGGCAATACGACTGTCCCAAACCAACGCATTCTATCTATGCAACATATGAATACCCACCAGCTACCAAACACTGTGCTTTGACTAAGGCCAACAAACACAGCTTGAATACTGTTGAATATTCATATGAAACGACGGAGGGCTACGGATGGTTTTGGCGAAACCGTGAACGTAGTGAACTTGATATAATCGATGGAACGAGATAGCTTTTAGAAGGAGTGGCTCAAGCTCCGCATTTAAAAGTTAGTTTTGAAAAGAACCGAGTGGTTTTTCGAAAGTGTTCCATCGACTTAAACTTGGTTTATTATCTTGCATTAGTTCTTTTAATGCGTGATATTCTTGCATTAGTTCTTTTAATGCGTCCCATCATTTAATCCTACCATTGCAGAAAACAACCAAAATATGACGTACGCTTATGCCATTCGCATTCGCCACGGGGTCCCGTCATCACTCGTTAGGTTACTTAACTAACGACAGAGCGGGGGCTGGGCTAGCGCGGCTGTAAAACATAAGCAACGCCTAAATAGAAAGCAATGATAGACATTACAGATCACAGATGAATACATTGGATATACTAGCAATCCGCAATCCTTTCGAGCCTGCAACGAAAAGCGGATTACACAGTCGCGGTGAATAGCAAATACCCCACCCAAGACCCCTACGGGTGCGGCAAACTACCCGCCAAGTCCCCGGTAGTTTGTGCACCCCTCCATGGGTCTATCCTAGGAGCAAAAACAATAAAAAGAATTATACAATGACGGCTACAACCCCGACCCGGTTGTGCGGCCAAACAAATAATATAATTACATCAATTTACATTTACAATGAATGAAAGAAAAACAAAAGCTCATCTCACATCCACCCCGGCTATTCACCCGCGACAGTCCAACACATTCATATACACATTCCAATATCAAACACAGATCATGTATAACCCCAACTAATCGTCTTATAACGATTAGCCGACGTTCAATACATGCAAGCATCACAGATATAACCATCATAGTCAAAGTGCAGTGAAGTTCGGAAAAAAATACGGAATTATAGGACCCCAAAAGTGAATTTCAGTTCTGGAAAATCTGGGTACATATAATATATTTTAAAAATCCCAAAACCAACACACAAACACACTGCACGAAAATCGATGGACAGAAGGCGACAAACCGCGGCGCTTCCGCCGCACATGCCTACCTCGTGCGGCGGAAGGGCGGCGGTTTGAGGGAATTAGGTCATCGTTTTTCATGGGTGCACTCACAAAACCCTGAGACGATTTTACAAGTATAAATATTTTCATTTTGATCCAAAAAAATTTCAACAGAAACTCAGGTTTTGTAATTTTTCCGGTTTTGTGATTTTTCGTTTCCGAACTTCGTTACACTTCACTACCAAGCTAGTTTAAGTTTAACCTGGCTCTGATACCACTGTAAGTCCATATTGCGACCCCCGGTTCTTACGGGGAGGCGGAAACGGTATAAAAAACAAATTTTTATCGCAAGAGGCAACATGGACTAAACAAGGTCGGGATCGTGTCTAAACTAAAACTAGCATGCTTAGCTAAAGAGGGTTAGCTACTCGGATGGAGATGGTTATACCTAAACTTGAACTCCTTCTTCTTCAAACTTTGTAGAGGTTGATGGTTCTCTTCTTGTCGCCTTCTTCCGTCGAAGATGGATCCACCTCGAGAGTTCGACCTTTGGGCTCTTCCTCGTGCTTTGAGTGAACTAGGGTTTCCGGCTTGCTAAACCTTGGACCTAGAATGAGTAGAGAGTGACTAGGGGTTGTCTTTCTTTTCTAAAGAGAAGGATTCTCAACACATGAGAAGGGTTCTCTTTAGCTTAGAGGAAGAAGAAGATGAAGTGAAGAGAGAGAGTGAATATGATAGAATGAATTATTCTTTTTCTTTCTTGCAACTATAATGCAAAAGAAAAAGAATTATCAATAATAATAATAATGAAAATGAAAAGGTTGATGGAAAGTTTTAGAATGACCATTATCATTACAAACATTAAATGAATTTGCTAGAATCAAAGAGCATCTTTCTTTTGTGATGATGATGGTCAAAAGTTCAACCATGGTCAACAAGTCAACCATGGTCAACAAGTCAACAAAAACTAACCATGACACAATTTCATTTTATTATATATTATTAATTGATATAACATAAATCCATTAGGGTTTGGAAAAAGACGACTGTCAACTGTGTATACGCACCCGTTCCGAAACCCTAATGAAAAATCATCTTCCTCCTCCTCAAAAAGAACTGTGCATACACACCTGCATTCTTGTTCCGGGGAACATGAATACTGAGAGATAAAATCAACCCCAAAACAAATACCGGTATCTGACTCAAACCAGAGCCAGCCAGTAATATCCGTCCGGACTCCAAACGTGCACAAGTGCGCGGATGAGAACGAACCCTGTCGCAAAACCATGCGACCTCTACTCTGTTTTGCCCAGAGGCGAATACCCTCTGTGTGGGACTCTAAAGACTCGACACTACGCTGGCAGTGGGTTTAACCACAGACCGCAAGCGGCACTAGCTGTGCGTAACGGTCCCCAGGTAGATGTCGACAAGAAGGCTGACGAGGTGAAACCCCATCTGAAATCCTACTGAGTCTGAATGTGACAGTCTCCGTACAGTCCGGTCTGTTCGTCTGATACATCGCATGTCGGGCCTAGGGGGCGGTAAAACGTCAGTCCCCCAATAGCGGTACAAGTCGTGTCGGAGTGAAGCCCAAAACACCCTGAGATAACACTGGAACCTACCAGTATATCTCGCTTGCCCTGGCCAGGGACTACTCGTGTAATGGCTCTCCTAGACACAGCGCGATGTCAACCCCCAATACCGGGAGAGACGAATCCTATCTAACTGTCACTGCCTCCAAGTGCTTCGGGACTGCACCCAACCACCACCTGTTTGCACGACTCCTTTGAGCCGTGGTAGGGTAGTGATCAAAGTGCAGTGGGAACACACTCGAGGCGAAGTGCCAGTGTCAAGTCAGCGGACTAAGCTGTACTCATGTCACCTGGGAACTGATAACTGACGATAGGTATAATACCAACCTGTCAGTTCCCGACGAGTCCTGTCCAGTGTACTCGTAACCCAACGAGCACCCGTATACTATCTCCAGTACGACGTACTGATGGCTGTGGGACAGACCATCTCCCACACTGGGATGAGAAGCGCATACGCTAGTCTACTCCGGAGTATCGATGCCCTGTCTCGATAGTCCTGCGACTAGGGACCTGTATAAGGATGTGCTTATAGATTACCCAGCCCCCACTAGTGTGACTGCCATCACAACGCTGGTAATCAAGCAAAGATCCTAAGGGCTCCACTAATGCGTATAAGTGATATACTGAAATAAACACAAGTACACATTGAAGTAGAAACAAACCAAGTAGCATACTACTATATTGAGCAAGATTGTTTATACAAGGTGAATATCCCAAGCTTCCATCAAGTAATATACAAACTAGTATGATACAGTAATGGCCTCTAGGGCATATACACTAACAATCTCCCACTTACACTAAGGCCATGAACTGGCGTACCGAAGACCTATCATCTCGATCAGCCGCTCGAACTGAGTCTGGGGTAAGGCCTTGGTGAATGGATCTGCAGTGTTTTCTTCTGAAGCAACCCTCCGAACCTCGATCTCCTTGCGATCCACGATCTCCCTGATCAGGTGATACCGCCTCAAGATGTGCCTGGATCTCTGATGGGACCTGGGTTCCTTTGCTAAAGCTATAGCCCCGTTGTTGTCGCAATACAGAGGTACTGGGTCAACAATGGACGGAACCACCTGAAGTTCTTTTAAGAACTTCCTTATCCAGACAGCTTCTTTTGCGGCATCAGATGCAGCGATGTATTCCGCTTCCATAGTCGAGTCTGCAACGGTTTCCTGTTTGGAACTCTTCCAACACACCGCCCCTCCATTGAGGGTAAAGACAAAACCCGACATGGACTTGGAATCATCCTTGTCACTCTGGAAGCTGGAGTCAGCAAAGGCCTCAATCTGGAGGTCTTTTCCGCCATACACCAAGAACATCTCCTTAGTCCTTCTCAGGTACTTGAGAATGTTCTTTACTGCTATCCAATGTTTCTCCCCAGGGTTTGACTGATACCGGCTTACTACACTCAGTGCATAAGCTACATCCGGTTTGGTACACAACATCGCATACATTATAGAGCCTACCGCAGAAGCGTAGGGTATAATAGACATGCGATCCCTCTCCAAATCAGTCTTGGGAGACATCTCTTTAGAGAGGGTGATCCCGTGACAAGCCGGTAGGTTACCGCGCTTGGAATCTTCCATACTGAATCTTTTCAGTACGGTGTCGATGTACCTGGACTGTGAAAGTCCTAATATCCTCTTGGATCTATCACGATGGATCCGGATCCCCAGGATGTAAGAGGCATCACCCAGGTCTTTCATGGAGAACCTGTGTGACAAGAAACCCTTGACAGATTGTAGCATAGGAATGTCATTTCCTATTAAGAGAATGTCATCCACGTATAAAACAAGGAATACTACAGTTCTCGCTACAAATCTACTATAGATGCATGGTTCATCTGGATTTTTGATAAAGTCAAATTCCTTGACCGTCTCATCAAAACAGATGTTCCAACTCCGCGATGCCTGCTTTAGTCCATAGATGGACTTAAGCAACTTGCACACCTTTCCGCTGCTCCCACTCTGAATGAAACCCTCTGGCTGATCCATATAGACACACTCCTCTAAATTTCCATTTAGAAAAGCGGTTTTTACGTCCATCTGCCAAATCTCATAATCGTGGAAGGCAGCAATGGCAAGAAGGATCCGAATGGATTTCAGCATAGCCACTGGAGAAAAGGTTTCGTCATAGTCCAAGCCAGGTCTTTGACGGAAACCCTTTGCTACAAGTCTAGCTTTATAGGTCTCAACCTGTCCATCTACACCAATCTTCCTTTTGAAGATCCACTTGCATCCTACGGGTTTTACCCCGTCTGGAGCAATGTCCAACGTCCATACTTTGTTGGTGTACATGGACTCCATTTCGGTCCGCATTGCATCCAGCCATTTTACTGAGTCAACGCTCTGAACGGCCTGCTGGAAGCTAGTAGGCTCATCATAGTCTATGATGCAATCCTCTCTATCCCCGTCTATGAGAAAACCGTAGTATCTCTCGGGCGGATGAGACTGCCTACTACTCCTACGGAGCGGTATAGGAATGTCCTGTTCTTTTGAACCCTCTGGTTCCACTAAGCTTTCAGTAATAGTCTGAGGTTCTGGAATTTCATCCAGTTCTACTGTGCTCCCACTTATCTGATTTTCCAAAAACTCAGTTTCCAAGAAGTAGGCATGACGAGAAACAAGGACTTTTTGCTCCTCTGCGTAATAGAATAGATACCCCTTGGAGTTCTTTGGGTATCCCACAAACTTGCACTGTACTGAGCGTGCCTCGAGCTTGTCCGCATGCTGCTTTTTTACAAAAGCCGGACATCCCCATGTCTTAAAGGCTTTAAGACAGGGTTTCTTCCCACTCCACATTTGATATGGTGTGGTAGGCACAGTCTTAGTAGGAACTTGGTTCAAGAGATGTGCAGCTGTTTCTAGTGCATATCCCCAGAAAGATCGCGGTAACTCAGCCTTACTCATCATGGAACGAACCATATCCAATAGGGTTCGATTCCTCCTTTCCGATACACCGTTATGTTGCGGAGTGTATGGAGGAGTACGCTGAGAGAGAATCCCATTCTCTTTTAAGTAATTCAGGAACTCGGCACTTAAGTATTCTCCACCTCGATCCGATCTTAGAATCTTGATACTTTTGCCGGTTTGTTTTTCAACTTCATTCTTGTAATCCCGAAATTTCTCAAAGGCCTCGGATTTGTGCTTCATTAAGAAGACATGTCCATACCGAGAGAAATCGTCTGTGAAAGTAATGAAGTATGAATAACCGCTTCGCGCATGTGTAGACATTGGACCACACACGTCACTGTGTATGAGTCCCAAGAGCTCGCTCGCTCTTTCTCCGTGTCCAGTGAACGGAGTCTTTGTCATCTTTCCCATGAGACAAGATTCACAAGTGGCATAAGACTGATACTCGAACGGATCCAAGTATCCTTCTTTATGTAACTTAGTCAACCGTGTCTCATTGATGTGACCCAGTCTACAATGCCATAAGAAAGCCTGATTGATATCTGGAGACTTTCTTTTGTGTGTATTCTGGTCATTGAAAATCTGTGGTTGGTTTAATACGTATATACCATTGCTCAGTGTACCTGACCCAATCAGAACTTGATTAAGGTGAATGTTTACAACATTACTTACAAACGCAAATTCATAACCTTCTTTAGAAACCAAAGATACAGAAATGATATTACAAGTTGCGTTGGGTACAAAAAAGTAATTACGCAAAACCAAAACATGCCCATCTGTCATTCCCAGGTGATAGTCCCCCACGGCTTTAGCATCCATGCTAGCTCCGTTCGCAACTCTGAGGGTCATGTCACCTGCCTTCAAAAACCTACGGTTTCTCAACGCCTGCAAAGAATTACAGATATGAGATCCTGATCCGGTATCCAATACCCAGGAAGTAGAGTTTATAGAAAGACAGTTTTCAATAACATACACACCTGAAGCTGAAGCCGCAACCTGCTTCAGTTCCTGTGTCCTAGCTTTCCAAGCCCTGCAATCTTTTTTCCAGTGTCCACTCTTATGACAATAGAAGCATTCCTCTTTACCAACAAGCTTCCCCGCAATCTTTGTTGCCTTTTCCTTTCCCTTCGTACCCACTTTACTAACACCGCCTCTTGGTTTGGCGGGGGCTTTCTTTCTCTTTCCCTTGGCTTTCGCCTTGGACCTAGAGGAAGAAGATCCTCCTACAAACAAAGCGGGTGTTTCCCTACCCTTCTGTAGGGTGCCCTCTGCGCTCCTCAGCAGGTTGAGGAGTTCTGAAAGTTCAACTTCCTTTTCTTGCAAGTTGAAGTTCAGTATGAACTGGGCGTAAGTGGATGGAAGGGACTGGAGAATTATATCCGTATAGAGTTCACTGTCCAACGTGGTCCCAAGTTCCGCGAGCTCCTCAGTGTAGCCAATCATCTTAAGCACGTGGTCCGCTACCGATGATCCGACGGCCAACTTTGTCGAAAATAACTTCTTCGACACTTCGTATCTTGCGATACGAGACTGCTCTCCATACAGTTCTTTTGTATGAAGAAATATGGATTCCAAATCCATATTCTCATGCCTCCTCTGATGGTCGTTGTCCATCGAGGCAAGTACGAGGCATCTGGCCTTCGCGCTGTCAATCTCCCAAGTCTTACGGATTTCCTTATCCGCGACGCTGGAGGTGGGACCTGGGACGGGGGGAGCTTTGGTGGTAAGAAGATACCCCAGCTTGTCGTAAGAGATTGCCAATTTGACATTCCTGAGCCAATCTTTGTAGTTTGGCCCTGTCAATATGTTTTTATCTAGAAGTAACTTAAGTCCAGTCATTTCGATTTGGTCGCTGCAGGGGGGAGAGAAGAAACACTTTAGCACGATGCTCTTGCAAGTTTAGAATGGTTTTTAATTTGTCTAAACAGGATGGCTCCCACTGTCTCTCGAATCCCTCCTCAAACCACAAAGGAAGAATTAGCCGGGATCAATCCCACCGCACAATACTTGCTTAACCGTTCAGCCAGGCCAGTGTCGGTACTTCGAGGGAGGTTTTCCAACGCTTTCGCGAAGTTCCTTAATTTAAGAACCTCTTTTCCCTGGGGGCGTAGCCCCGCTAACACCTTTCTAGGCACCTACTAGGTTTATAGCATTGATCGTTTAGTGAGAAATTTCCCGAGGAGTAGCATATACTCACAGTAGGATCGGGATCCAAATATCATCGCGTGACGAAAATGAAGGAATCCTACCATAATCATCACACTCCAAATGGTATGCAAATCTAGCAAGTTTCAGTACTTATGAAACTCCCGATGTGGATTTTTGCCCCATGCTCTTATGACCTTGACTAAGGCCAACAAATCATAAGTCACATGTCAAGTTCTTTCCGTCGTTATCCAGGTTAATTTGAACCCACCCGTATATACCCTTGACTATGGCCAACAAGGCAATACGACTGTCCCAAACCAACGCATTCTATCTATGCAACATATGAATACCCACCAGCTACCAAACACTGTGCTTTGACTAAGGCCAACAAACACAGCTTGAATACTGTTGAATATTCATATGAAACGACGGAAGGCTACGGATGGTTTTGGCGAAACCGTGAACGTAGTGAACTTGATATAATCGATGGAACGAGATAGCTTTTAGAAGGAGTGGCTCAAGCTCCGCATTTAAAAGTTAGTTTTGAAAAGAACCGAGTGGTTTTTCGAAAGTGTTCCATCGACTTAAACTTGGTTTATTATCTTGCATTAGTTCTTTTAATGCGTGATATTCTTGCATTAGTTCTTTTAATGCGTCCCATCATTTAATCCTACCATTGCAGAAAACAACCAAAATATGACGTACGCTTATGCCATTCGCATTCGCCACGGGGTCCCGTCATCACTCGTTAGGTTACTTAACTAACGACAGAGCGGGGGCTGGGCTAGCGCGGCTGTAAAACATAAGCAACGCCTAAATAGAAAGCAATGATAGACATTACAGATCACAGATGAATACATTGGATATACTAGCAATCCGCAATCCTTTCGAGCCTGCAACGAAAAGCGGATTACACAGTCGCGGTGAATAGCAAATACCCCACCCAAGACCCCTACGGGTGCGGCAAACTACCCGCCAAGTCCCCGGTAGTTTGTGCACCCCTCCATGGGTCTATCCTAGGAGCAAAAACAGTAAAAAGAATTATACAATGACGGCTACAACCCCGACCCGGTTGTGCGGCCAAACAAATAATATAATTACATCAATTTACATTTACAATGAATGAAAGAAAAACAAAAGCTCATCTCACATCCACCCCGGCTATTCACCCGCGACAGTCCAACACATTCATATACACATTCCAATATCAAACACAGATCATGTATAACCCCAACTAATCGTCTTATAACGATTAGCCGACGTTCAATACATGCAAGCATCACAGATATAACCATCATAGTCAAAGTGCAGTGAAGTTCGGAAAAAAATACGGAATTATAGGACCCCAAAAGTGAATTTCAGTTCTGGAAAATCTGGGTACATATAATATATTTTAAAAATCCCAAAACCAACACACAAACACACTGCACGAAAATCGATGGACAGAAGGCGACAAACCGCGGCGCTTCCGCCGCACATGCCTACCTCGTGCGGCGGAAGGGCGGCGGTTTGAGGGAATTAGGTCATCGTTTTTCATGGGTGCACTCACAAAACCCTGAGACGATTTTACAAGTATAAATATTTTCATTTTGATCCAAAAAAATTTCAACAGAAACTCAGGTTTTGTAATTTTTCCGGTTTTGTGATTTTTCGTTTCCGAACTTCGTTACACTTCACTACCAAGCTAGTTTAAGTTTAACCTGGCTCTGATACCACTGTAAGTCCATATTGCGACCCCCGGTTCTTACGGGGAGGCGGAAACGGTATAAAAAACAAATTTTTATCGCAAGAGGCAACATGGACTAAACAAGGTCGGGATCGTGTCTAAACTAAAACTAGCATGCTTAGCTAAAGAGGGTTAGCTACTCGGATGGAGATGGTTATACCTAAACTTGAACTCCTTCTTCTTCAAACTTTGTAGAGGTTGATGGTTCTCTTCTTGTCGCCTTCTTCCGTCGAAGATGGATCCACCTCGAGAGTTCGACCTTTGGGCTCTTCCTCGTGCTTTGAGTGAACTAGGGTTTCCGGCTTGCTAAACCTTGGACCTAGAATGAGTAGAGAGTGACTAGGGGTTGTCTTTCTTTTCTAAAGAGAAGGATTCTCAACACATGAGAAGGGTTCTCTTTAGCTTAGAGGAAGAAGAAGATGAAGTGAAGAGAGAGAGTGAATATGATAGAATGAATTATTCTTTTTCTTTCTTGCAACCATAATGCAAAAGAAAAAGAATTATCAATAATAATAATAATGAAAATGAAAAGGTTGATGGAAAGTTTTAGAATGACCATTATCATTACAAACATTAAATGAATTTGCTAGAATCAAAGAGCATCTTTCTTTTGTGATGATGATGGTCAAAAGTTCAACCATGGTCAACAAGTCAACCATGGTCAACAAGTCAACAAAAACTAACCATGACACAATTTCATTTTATTATATATTATTAATTGATATAACATAAATCCATTAGAGTTTGGAAAAAGACGACTGTCAACTGTGTATACGCACCCGTTCCGAAACCCTAATGAAAAATCATCTTCCTCCTCCTCAAAAAGAACTGTGCATACACACCTGCATTCTTGTTCCGGGGAACATGAATACTGAGAGATAAAATCAACCCCAAAACAAATACCGGTATCTGACTCAAACCAGAGCCAGCCAGTAATATCCGTCCGGACTCCAAACGTGCACAAGTGCGCGGATGAGAACGAACCCTGTCGCAAAACCATGCGACCTCTACTCTGTTTTGCCCAGAGGCGAATACCCTCTGTGTGGGACTCTAAAGACTCGACACTACGCTGGCAGTGGGTTTAACCACAGACCGCAAGCGGCACTAGCTGTGCGTAACGGTCCCCAGGTAGATGTCGACAAGAAGGCTGACGAGGTGAAACCCCATCTGAACTCCTACTGAGTCTGAATGTGACAGTCTCCGTACAGTCCGGTCTGTTCGTCTGATACATCGCATGTCGGGCCTAGGGGGCGGTAAAACGTCAGTCCCCCAATAGCGGTACAAGTCGTGTCGGAGTGAAGCCCAAAACACCCTGAGATAACACTGGAACCTACCAGTATATCTCGCTTGCCCTGGCCAGGGACTACTCGTGTAATGGCTCTCCTAGACACAGCGCGATGTCAACCCCCAATACCGGGAGAGACGAATCCTATCTAACTGTCACTGCCTCCAAGTGCTTCGGGACTGCACCCAACCACCACCTGTTTGCACGACTCCTTTGAGCCGTGGTAGGGTAGTGATCAAAGTGCAGTGGGAACACACTCGAGGCGAAGTGCCAGTGTCAAGTCAGCGGACTAAGCTGTACTCATGTCACCTGGGAACTGATAACTGACGATAGGTATAATACCAACCTGTCAGTTCCCGACGAGTCCTGTCCAGTGTACTCGTAACCCAACGAGCACCCGTATACTATCTCCAGTACGACGTACTGATGGCTGTGGGACAGACCATCTCCCACACTGGGATGAGAAGCGCATACGCTAGTCTACTCCGGAGTATCGATGCCCTGTCTCGATAGTCCTGCGACTAGGGACCTGTATAAGGATGTGCTTATAGATTACCCAGCCCCCACTAGTGTGACTGCCATCACAACGCTGGTAATCAAGCAAAGATCCTAAGGGCTCCACTAATGCGTATAAGTGATATACTGAAATAAACACAAGTACACATTGAAGTAGAAACAAACCAAGTAGCATACTACTATATTGAGCAAGATTGTTTATACAAGGTGAATATCCCAAGCTTCCATCAAGTAATATACAAACTAGTATGATACAGTAATGGCCTCTAGGGCATATACACTAACAATCTCCCACTTGCACTAAGGCCATGAACTGGCGTACCGAAGACCTATCATCTCGATCAGCCGCTCGAACTGAGTCTGGGGTAAGGCCTTGGTGAATGGATCTGCAGTGTTTTCTTCTGAAGCAACCCTCCGAACCTCGATCTCCTTGCGATCCACGATCTCCCTGATCAGGTGATACCGCCTCAAGATGTGCCTGGATCTCTGATGGGACCTGGGTTCCTTTGCTAAAGCTATAGCCCCGTTGTTGTCGCAATACAGAGGTACTGGGTCAACAATGGACGGAACCACCTGAAGTTCTTTTAAGAACTTCCTTATCCAGACAGCTTCTTTTGCGGCATCAGATGCAGCGATGTATTCCGCTTCCATAGTCGAGTCTGCAACGGTTTCCTGTTTGGAACTCTTCCAACACACCGCCCCTCCATTGAGGGTAAAGACAAAACCCGACATGGACTTGGAATCATCCTTGTCACTCTGGAAGCTGGAGTCAGCAAAGGCCTCAATCTGGAGGTCTTTTCCGCCATACACCAAGAACATCTCCTTAGTCCTTCTCAGGTACTTGAGAATGTTCTTTACTGCTATCCAATGTTTCTCCCCAGGGTTTGACTGATACCGGCTTACTACACTCAGTGCATAAGCTACATCCGGTTTGGTACACAACATCGCATACATTATAGAGCCTACCGCAGAAGCGTAGGGTATAATAGACATGCGGTCCCTCTCCAAATCAGTCTTGGGAGACATCTCTTTAGAGAGGGTGATCCCGTGACAAGCCGGTAGGTTACCGCGCTTGGAATCTTCCATACTGAATCTTTTCAGTACGGTGTCGATGTACCTGGACTGTGAAAGTCCTAATATCCTCTTGGATCTATCACGATGGATCCGGATCCCCAGGATGTAAGAGGCATCACCCAGGTCTTTCATGGAGAACCTGTGTGACAAGAAACCCTTGACAGATTGTAGCATAGGAATGTCATTTCCTATTAAGAGAATGTCATCCACGTATAAAACAAGGAATACTACAGTTCTCGCTACAAATCTACTATAGATGCATGGTTCATCTGGATTTTTGATAAAGTCAAATTCCTTGACCGTCTCATCAAAACAGATGTTCCAACTCCGCGATGCCTGCTTTAGTCCATAGATGGACTTAAGCAACTTGCACACCTTTCCGCTGCTCCCACTCTGAATGAAACCCTCTGGCTGATCCATATAGACACACTCCTCTAAATTTCCATTTAGAAAAGCGGTTTTTACGTCCATCTGCCAAATCTCATAATCGTGGAAGGCAGCAATGGCAAGAAGGATCCGAATGGATTTCAGCATAGCCACTGGAGAAAAGGTTTCGTCATAGTCCAAGCCAGGTCTTTGACGGAAACCCTTTGCTACAAGTCTAGCTTTATAGGTCTCAACCTGTCCATCTACACCAATCTTCCTTTTGAAGATCCACTTGCATCCTACGGGTTTTACCCCGTCTGGAGCAATGTCCAACGTCCATACTTTGTTGGTGTACATGGACTCCATTTCGGTCCGCATTGCATCCAGCCATTTTACTGAGTCAACGCTCTGAACGGCCTGCTGGAAGCTAGTAGGCTCATCATAGTCTATGATGCAATCCTCTCTATCCCCGTCTATGAGAAAACCGTAGTATCTCTCGGGCGGATGAGACTGCCTACTACTCCTACGGAGCGGTATAGGAATGTCCTGTTCTTTTGAACCCTCTGGTTCCACTAAGCTTTCAGTAATAGTCTGAGGTTCTGGAATTTCATCCAGTTCTACTGCGCTCCCACTTATCTGATTTTCCAAAAACTCAGTTTCCAAGAAGTAGGCATGATGAGAAACAAGGACTTTTTGCTCCTCTGCGTAATAGAATAGATACCCCTTGGAGTTCTTTGGGTATCCCACAAACTTGCACTGTACTGAGCGTGCCTCAAGATTCAGACATATGTTCCTGTTGAAACATAAGTCCGAACCTTTTGAGATATTCACTGAATATAAGTTAGAAGTAGAGAACCAAAACGGGTATAAGTATTATGTCCTTTGATGAGATCAAGGAGGAGAATACTTGAGCACGGAAATCCTGGACTATTCTAAAGGAGAATGAGATTCTCTCTCAGCATTACTCCTCCGTATACACCATAGCACGATGGTATATCGGGGTGGAGCAATCGCACCCTATTTGATATGGTGTGCTCTATGATGAGTAATACTGAGTTACCCGTTTCCTTTTTGGGGTTATGCACTTGAGAAGCAGCATACCTATTGAATAGGTTCGAATCAAATCAGTTGCCTACCATTTCATATGTGATATTGAAAGGGAAGAGCCCATATCTTAAGTTGGTTAAGATTTGGGGTTGTCCGGCCTATGTCTAAAACCATAATCCGGACAAGTTCGAGGCAAAGTCTGTTATGTAGAACTGGAATAGTTCCAGCTATACAAGCTACAGCAGATGATTTGGTACAACCAAAGGATTCAGTAGATTCCAACGAACCTCGGCCTCTCCGCCGATCTAGTAGGGTTCCTCACCCACCTGAGAGATACTTCGGTTTCTCTATGACAGTGGGAGCGAGGATTGCATCATGAGATGATGACCCAACTAGTTTCGAGCTGGCCATCAAGAGTGAGACTCTGTAAGAATGGCTGGATGTTTATCGATCTGAGATGGAATCCTTATACACCAACAAAGTATGGACTTTAGTTGCTATATCTGAAGGGTTAAATCCCCATCAGGAGCAAGTATATCTTGAGAAGATTACTTGGTGTACATGGAAAAGTTGAGACTTTCAAAGCTAGACTTGTTAAAGGTTTACAACATTGACCAGGTACGGATCATGATGAAACCTTTTCTAAGGATCTATGCTTAAGTCCATCCAGATCCTACTTGCCACGGCTACATACCATGACTACGATATCTGGTGGTTGGGTGTCTTGACTGCTTTTCTAAATGATGATTTAGAAGAGAGTGTCTATAAGTACACAGCCAGAGGGCTTCGTAGACAGTGGGAGCAGCGGAAACGTGTGCAAGATGCTTTATAGGATAAAGCAGGCATCGCGGAGTTGGAACATCTGTTTTGATGTGTTAGTCAAAGAGTTTGACATCATTAGAATGGTAGATGAACCTTGTATAAACAAACTGGTAGTAGGGAGTATGGTGACGATCCTCGTAGAGTATGTGGATGACATACTCTTGATAGGGAAGGAGTTTCCTATGCTACGCTCGATCAATCTCCGCTTATCACAATGACTCTCCACATAGGATCAAAGTGATACCCACTAAATCCTGGATTTTGGATCTATGAGATAGATCTAAATGGATGTTAGGATTCTCACTAGTTGTAGTGAGACGGTATCAATCGATCCTGGGGAGAATCACTGGAAGTGTTCCAGGGTGATAAAGACGACTGAATGTCAGTCGCAGGCATTGTCTTTACCCTCAGTAAAGGGACGGTATGTTGGAAGAGTTCCAAACTAGATACCGTGACATACTAGACGATAAAGGCAGGATAGATCGCTACTTAAGATGCTACCAAAGAGCCTGTTTGGGTGTATATTGGTTCATGAGATGAACTATGTTCCTCCCATTGTGTGAAAATGGAGTTGTGGCTTATGCCAAGGAATGTCCGTCCCATCAGTGATCCAGACATATTCTAAGGCAGTATCACTTGATCATGGAGATAGTTGATCTCTAGGGAGATCGATTTTTGGAGAGTAGACTTAGAGGACAACACAGCGGATCCACTCACAAAGGCCTGTTTCCAGAGAGAGACTTTTATGGGATGGTTGAGTATGAGATACTACAACCACTGCTATAGATGGCCCTAGTGCAAGTGGGAGATTGTTAGTTATATGTATGCCCTAGAGGCCATTACTGTACATTGGATGTATATTGTAGTGGATGCTGGGACATATATAGGGAGGACTTTCTTGCTCGACATGATAGTATGCTATCTGGTTGCTCTTTACCTTAACGTGTATACTGATTGTCTCTCTGTTACATGTTGGTAAAGCCCTTAGGATCTGTACTTGACTACCTGGACTATGATGCGGATCATACTAGTGGGGACATGGTAGTCCATAAGTACATCCTTCAAAGTCCCTAGTCGTGGGTGTATCGAGACGGGGCATCGATATACCAGAGTAGACTAGCGTGTACCTTCTCGACCCATACAGATGGGCGATGGATGATCCCATATCCATTGGTGTTTGACAACAGAGATGATATACGGGTGCTCAGTAGAGAATGGGTACACTGGAAGGACTCGCCGAGAACTCCCAGATGGTATTATACCTCACGTCCGATGGCAGTTCTCTGGTGACACTGGTACAGAGTAGTCTGTTGACCCGAGATCGTCATAGAGTCTTGTGTGGTTCCTACTGTGCTTTGATTTCCATCTTACCACGTCCAAGAGGGCGTGCAAAACGGTGGTTTTTGGGTACAGTCCCGAGTCACATGGAGGCAATGAGCGATAGGAGGGGATTCGTCTCTCCCGGTATAGGGAGTTGATGTTGCGCTGTGTTCGATTGGCTATAACAGGAAATCCCTGGCCAGGGTTGCTGAGATTTACTGGTAAGTGTTACCAGTAGTTTCTCGAAGTGTTATAGGCCTCATATCGACACGACTTATCGAGCTATTGGGGTCTGACGTATACCACCCCTAGGCGAGATATACGACAGATCAGACGATCAGACCGGACTGTACGGTAGTGTTACTGGTCGGATTCACTGGAGTGTGAGCGGGCTTGCTCGTCTATCTTCAGATCGCTCAATACCCGGGTGGCCGTTACGTTTAGCAGACCGCTTGCGGCTTGTGGATGTTTGATATGATCATCATCCGCTGCCGGCGTATTGACGAGTCTTTAGAGTCCTACACAGAGGTTTCCTGGCTCAAGCGAAACGAAATAGGAGCGCATATGAGATATGTGCGGGACCGAGAGTAATGCGTGTATGTGATACCGTATTTCATTCTCGCGATCAATGTGTCGGATGGTTGTATGCGATATAACCTAATTATCGAATCAAGGATTGATTCGATAAGCCGATACATTGGATACTAGCCGGTTATATGCGATATGACCGGATCGTTAAATCAAGAGTTGATTTAATGATTTAATGCATAATTATATATTTGATATATTACTTTGCGTTAACTAGTATCGGTTCACTTAAGATGGATTTTCTCACTCGGATGTGCGCATTGTATATGCGATATACTTTTGTGCACTTGATTATATCATGATTGATGATACATGTTATGCTAGGGTTTTTGTGTAAAGATCAAACCATGGTTACATGATTATGGTTAGGGTTTTGTTTTATTTACTTATTTATTTATCCATTTCATTTTGGAAAATAAATGAGAAGAGAAAAGAATGGTGGCTTTATTTGTTGTTTAGTTGAAGCTTCATGAAGCTTTGACTTTGTCCACCATTCTTATCTCATCCTTAACCCTAACCATTCCTTTAACCCATGGTTAATTCTCTACACATAACCATAGTTAGGATTATGATAAGTTTGGAAATTCTTTTCTTTTTTAAATAACTTATCATAATTCTTTCTTCTTCTTCTTCATCTTCTTCCATGAAGAAACCTCCACTTCATCAATGGTGATTGATGAAGATGAGTGAGAAATCCAATTCTAAAGTGAACCCAACTCCTATTTCTTCATCCTATACCTCTTGCCAAGTAGTAGAGTGTGTTTACTTCACAAGTTTCTTGACTTGGTGAAGTCGGAGCTTGATTTAGCGATGCCTCGACGTAGATCATCTTCGGCACGTCGTCGATGACCTAGCCCGCTTCTTCTCCGATGAAGCCGACGCAAGAGCCCGGATTTCGGATTTGTACAGCGGAGATGACTTCTTCATGGAGCTATGGAGGTGGACAAATGGATCTACAAAGGTTGTATATCCGTATCCCTTAGTTAAGTGTTAACTAGTTAGCTTTTTCGCCTAGTTTTCTAGCAAACGATCCGTAGTCGGGTCTCTCGGCACCTAGATTTTTTGAAATTGGCATGTTCGATGCCTTGTGAGACCTCACTAGAGTGCCTAGGAACCCTACATGTTATAAATCTAGCGGTTCAGTTTTACTTGATCGGTTGCCACGGAATTTTGATGCGATCAAAAGTCCGTCGCAATCACGTAGCGTACGCGGATACTCACCGGATAAACTTAATAGACAGCTACACCCCATAGCCCCGACCAAGTGACTGTAGGAGAACCCCATCGCCGAAAGCATCCGTTCGGGTGCTCGCGGCAGCGGTGTTCCGCCTTGGTGCACTTCATCGACGGTATCAGGGGTGCGACCGTCTACTGAAGTTTGCGACGAGCATTCGATCAAAATGTCGGGAATCTTGTTGAATTGTCCGACATGATATTGAAAAGTGTTTTCGATAATGAGACTGAAATACGGGGTTTATAATTGTTAGGCATGCGATGTCTAAGTAATTCATTTGATTAGGCATGCGATGTCTAAAGAGGTTGCGGATTCCAACTGTTGTAGTTTTACACTTTCTTTTGTGTGACCGTAAGTGTAATATGTGATATCGCCGGTTTCGTTGCTATATGTCAACGACAATTGGGATACGCATGTTTACTTACGTTGATGACATGTGATATTATGTGTTGCTGGATATGTTATATTGGATCGTCGTGTTTGAATAGCCGGGGTTTTTTTTATGTGAGATGAGTGTTTTTCATTTTCATTCATGTAAAAACTTGTATGTAATATTCTTTTATTGGGGCACTTCCAGGTTGCGGATGATGTCACCTTTTGTATATTATTTACTTTTCCGCACTAGGATAGACCCGAGGAGGGGAGCACAAGTAACCGGGTTCTGGAGTCCAGTGGGAGACCAACTCGAGGAGTCGAGTCCGGGTCTCCTAACTCTAGAATTGGTAGGGTTGCTTGCCGCTCTCTGTAACGTTTTGAAAATCGTTTCGGTGAAATTTCGAAAAATCGGTAAAATAAGAGGGTTTTCTGTAAAAAGTCAAAATACAAATATCTTATTATAAAAATTAAATATACATATTCTAGCTATGTAATTGCTATTATTTGGTGTTTATTGAGCCGCTGGTGAAATTTCAAATTTTCTGAAAAAAATATTATTTTATTATTATTTAAGCCGTCACTAATACATTTAATTAGGGAAAATTACAAATTGGAATGAGTTGAAACAAATTTTGTGCATCATAAAACATTAAATAAAATTTTATCATGTGGTTTTTGGAATGAAATCATTTGCCAAAACGGTTTAGAAATTATTGAAGAAAAAAAGGCTTTTTTTTAGCGTAAATGGATATTTGGGGTATTATATTTATCATTTTTCATCACCCCACACCCGTACCCACATCCACACACTCCCATTTACTTCTCCCCTTGAAGAATTCAGCAGCCCCCATTTATTTTCCCCACTTGAATTTCAAAGGAAAGAAATGAAAGAAAAGAAAAGAAAATGGAGAAATGAGATGGACCTTTGACCTTGAATTGACTTTGACTTCTTCCCCCACTTTCTCTACCTCCCTCTCTCTCCTCTCCCATTCCCATTCCAGCCGACCCCCCTCCTACAGTAGCAGCAGCCCCCCCATTTCCCTTCTCTTTTCTCTTCAAACTTCATCAAAAATTGCCTCAAATCCATCAAAAAAAATCCCAAAACCCAAATCCGACTCTTACCCATTTTAGCTTAGCCCGTATAGCATGGATCTTTGTGAAAAGAGAGCATTTTGGGAGGCCATGGATGCTTGTGGATCTTCAAATATTTTTGGGTATAATTCTAAAACATTTTTGCTTAATTTGTTACTAATTTCTTAAAGCTAAACTACTTAAGTGTTAATTAGGCTTAAGTTGCAAGTTTTGGAATTCAAGTTATGAATTTGAATGCAAGTTAGGGTTTTATAAAATTGGTGTAAGGTTGTGTGTTATATTTAGGCATTTTGTCATGTTAATACAAGATTAGTAGCTTGTGCTAATGGTTAGTTTAAAAATTGTGTTAATTTGCTAATTTGCTTACTAGGTTTTTGAAATTGTTAAATTTTAGGTATTTTGTAAACTAGAATATTAGGGTTTTTGGAATTTAATGAGATTAAATTCCGGGAATTGTTTATATGACTTATTTAAGATATTTAATAAATATATTGGCCGCTACATTCATTTAAACATCCTGTTTTGTACAAAAACGACGAATTGTGCTTGCTAGATTTTCGGAAAAATGACTTTTTAAGTAAAATTGGGGTTTTTGTGAGTTTTAACCTAGTTTATATTAAAATTAGTGTTCGTGAATGTGCAAATGAGTGTGATTGGATTTTTCTCGATGGTTTGACGTTTGTACATCGACATCGAGGGTTGGTTTGACTATTCTTGCATGCGTAGGCGATAGGTTTGGACCTATGCGTGATAGGCGTGCCGATTTGATTTTCGTATGCCGTTTCGATTTCGAATTTAGTTTTAATGCGATATGGTGCGTTATGATATGTAGGTACCCCCATGTGGACTTCGAGACGACAAGCAAGCGCGTGGCGACATCGGCACCGGCTAGCGAGGACCAGGTGAGTAGATTTATATCTACGGGGAGAAGTCGGGTGGATGGCGTATAGCACCCCCGCAGTCCATGGTGGTGTATACGGATGCGTATACACACCAACAATTATTATATGTTATTTGGGATTAATAACGATGCTTAGGATGGATATTGGTGTGTTGGATTACTTTAGTGTTGCGAACCCTAGGGTAGTGTGCACTACACATACACACATACATACTTGCATACATTCCTATTGATATGTGCTCATGGGATTCTTTATAGTTATGGGTTCACATGGGTATGGGACTATGTGTTCACATACGGATTTGAGGATGATACTTGGGATTGAGCTGAGTCGATGAGATTTGATTTGAGACCGTGAGATCGGTGATATAGCAGGGTTCGTATTTGAGATACGACATGACGTTGTAGCGGGTTCTTGACATAGTGTTTCACACACGTCCGTGCATACGTAGGCTGTATCAGTATGGTACTAGACGTAGATCAGTACCGCGATCATGATATTTGATAAAGAGGATACCAGGTGAATAGTATGATGAATGTGATATTGACCTGTACCCAGATTTGGGATGCCGTACGACGGATTTACGTACGAGCTATATCTTGATGATTGATCCGCACTCTTGACTTGGGATGTCTGATTTTAGATATGGTATCGGATATGATATTATTGAGGCGGGATCACCGACTAATATATATACAGGTATGTATATGTATCGACTCAGATGTTAGGCGGTTTCCTTACCTGTAGTTCAGCTTGTTAGCTTAGCCCTTTAGTTTAGTTTAGTTGTTAGATTAGATTCGATTCTTACCTATTTCAAAAACTAACGAATCGTGGGTATTTTAAAAGACAGCCCAAGGGATCCTACGGATATTTCAAAAGACGTATCTTTTCATAAAAACACCGTAGCCCCCATTTTCAAAACCCCATGATTCGTGTTATTTCAAAAGGCACCATTTGTAGGACTTATATTAGATTATTACAGATTAGTTATCGTTGTGTCTAGTATTCAGCTCCCGCACATTATTGCTGTTCGCTCTGCCTCGCATACTTATTTTGCTGCATATTCCATTATTGATATCATGCTGTTAGGACACCAGCACCATTACCGATGATGCGTATGTACCACATACACCTACTTGCCGGCTCACACACATCTTCATCGGTAATTGCCATGTCACGTACACTTTAGAGAATATATTTGCTTGACTTAGCTTGTTAGTTAGTAGTTTGATATGATATTAGTGTACCTGCCTTACATGCCTAGTTTATTAATCATACATTGCAACTTGGTTATTGATACCATATGCATTCATTATCATTGACATATGCACTTGTGATGATTTCTTGAGATTTATGATATTTCTGGATTTCGGGGAAAGCCGCAAAATTTACAACTTATGATCTTCTAAAATATAAAATGTTGCGGTTTTCTAGTGATGTAAAGTGTCGTCCACCATGAGTTTGCTGTGGTTTTCGAGATCCGTGTCGAGGAGTGGAAGAACCGTCATGGGTACATGGTGGGCCCGGTGCGGTACCCCGGGGCAAGAGGAATGTGGTGTTGACGTTGAGCCCGGCAGGGGAGCACTACCGACCGGTGATATTACCCGACGCGTCGGATATCCGGAGGATACCGTCGTGGTCTTGAGATGGATGGTAGGGGCCGGTCTGGACTGACGGCGCCCTAGATATTGAGATTGAGACATTGATATTTCGAGACAGTGAGATTTACGTTTTGTGTCGATGCTAGACACTGTTGATACTGATTTCATTTATGATACCTCACTTTAAAAATACAGAAATCTCACTAATTTATGAAAACAGTTTCTTCATTTACATGTATTCTGTTTTCATGCATTCATACCTCACTCATATGATATATTGCTACCTGAGGCACTGAGACGGGCACATGAGTTTATACTCGGGTTAGATACTACCCTAGCCATTGTTATAGGCTGCATGTTATATACATTTTTGAGGATATATTATGATCATTGACCTAGGATTTGCGTTATTTATGCGATTTCTGTGCGTAGATATTTTTCTATTCACGAGTTGGCAACTCACCCCCGTTGTGCCCCAGTTTCTTGCAGGTTGCCGTACAGGTTTCATTACGGCTTTGCGGGCTCAGTTTCATTCGGGTGACTTGCTAGTAGGTGGGTTTTTCTTGTATCGTACCCATCATATTACCTTGTATATTATTATTCTGTTGTATCTAGAAGTTTCATCAACCAAACATGTATTTATTGAGATAGAGACTAGTGTTGTTTATTCTTTCGACCTTAGAGTCGCTCGTTATATTTCTGGTGGTTTTGAGTTTCCTTTTGAGTTTTGATCCTCGCCGTTGGCGTTGTATATTATTGTTTGTGTGGTTGTGACCGTCGATTGACGAAGAGCTAGCTCCCGCTTGGGGATGCCCTTTTCTTGATTTCGTATACTATTCATGTTGTATCCCGTTTGGGGGCCAGTATTTACAAAGGAGACTCTGCCGAAATTTTCAGTAAATTTTTGATGTTTTAAAAACCGCATAATTCGGCTTATGCTATTGAAATTACTTGCTTTAAGTTGGTTTTTCCTGCACTCTACTACTTTTCTTGGTTTGGATTTCTGGGTTTTCGGTTTACTTAGATTACGTACGCCTCGAGACGTTCGTAGTTTAAGTGCCGGTCATGTTCCGTACTTTCGGGTCGTGACAAAGTTGGTATCAAAGCGTTAGGTTTTACCTTCGGAGCGTAGGATGACCCTTGGTTGATGGAATAGGTGACTAAAGTAGAGTGACGTACCGTTGGTATGTTCCGCGGCATATTTACGACACACCACTCCACTTAAGAAGCCTTAGGATGTACATTTCCTTGTTCAGTATTATATTCCTTCCTGATCTAGTCTCATCGTTACCAGTTTGGTTTTGCTGCCACGATTTCGGGCAGGGAGAGCTACGGCTAGAGTTGCGGTCAGCAGGAGCTCGTCACAAACGAGGACTGACCAGGGCGTGATTCCGGCGACACCCGATTGTACAGAGGTGTCTTTTGATTGTGTTTTCGCACCACGAGCGTTGATGGATCGCTGTATGAGATTACTCGGACGGACAGATCAGCACCAGAGGATTGAGCAATGATAGAATGTCGCTAGTCACCTACGGATGAATGACTGAGACATGTGGTTCGTTCTCCTACCCGATGAGAGGTCATCAGATAGATTGATTCCAGCTAGAGACGACTTCACGCGGAGACGTTGGGAGTCGACAGAGACGATCGAATGTCAGAAACCTATTATTCCAAGTTTAAAGTAGTCGGAAGGACATGCAGGTAATTCTATGGTCCCTCTAGAAGAATGAAACCCTAACTCGACATAATGACCGTGTGAAAGCCTTTGAACCTTAGGGTTTGCGGCAGTTCCACGGCGCCATTAGTGAGGCTTGGGTTTGCCCTTCTACGGCTGGACCACCGATGCTGTGGTATGTACTCGATACTATTAAACTGTACCAAGATGTTGAGCTCTTGGGGGATTATGAGGTTTCGACGAATCGATCGAATGGTTCGACTTCAATCGGATGCTAGGTGGTGAGATGCATTCTTGGGAGACTCCAGATACGAGGATAGCCGTTGGAGCTCAGTCCATGCAGCCGCGACGAGACGAGTCCAAAGCAGACGACATTAGAGAAAAGTGGAGTAAGAGATTCGCACCAGATCTAGATGAGATGACGTTCAACTCCGCCGACATCAGATAGGCGATGTGCATGCCGAGGCATGGTACTTGGACTTACCTTCCAGAAGGAGTCGCGATGAGTATGCAGTCGTTCCAGAGCAAGATGCAGATATAGGAAAGGACAATGACTTCCGGACAGTTGGCAGAGACGAGACATGGAAGAGACCGTGAGCAGGATTCCTTCCAGGACACTGCTGCAATGATACTTGCACCCAGGATCAGATGTGCCACGTACATTCAGAGAGCCAGAGGCCGACGCCAGTAATATGCTGTCTTACGAGTGGTCGCGATGATTGACCAAGAGATGACCAGAGAAGTGCCAGAACGGAATCGTCCCCGTTAGCACACCTGACAGGGCCGATGAGCCGATGGACCGAAAGATTGGTAATTCACAGTGAAGACCTTAACCCAGGAGTGGTCATGGTTACGCACGCCAGTAGGACAGAGTTCATGATCATCGACGAGACGTCCCACTAGTGACCGCGACAGTTGGCCGAGATTCTTAGAGGATGCGCTTGAGCAGTACTATTCCGCCATTATTGATTACAATGTTTTGGGTGATTTATTCGTATGATTTGATTTTGATGATTGAGGATTTACGATCTTTGCACAGTGTTGCACTTGATATCGTTTTCGTGCTTCAGTTTCACATGTTTGTGATTTTACGATTTTAAACAGTCGAGTTGGTTTTGTGCGTATGCATGCACACGATTTCGTTCCTGCACTCGGTATAGTTTATATATGCTTGCAGTGCAGTGATACGCCTTTTGTGCACTTAGATGCACTAGACTTCGATTTCGATTGTGATACCCGATATTTGTTTTGTGCACCTTGTGCACCTGATTGATTTTGCGCACGTTCGGCGCTTGATATTGGATTTCATGATTTCGTGCACGATAGATGCACCTGATTTTGCTGTCAGGCACACATGTTGCCTACGACAGATGTTTCGTGCACACCCGATGCACTTAGATGTTGTTTCTGTGCGCATGAATGGCATATTCATGGATTTTGATTTCCGTGCGCACCAGACGCACGTAGCATTCATGTGCATATTTTGGGATTGATTTCGTATAGAGCAGTACGTTTTTATGATATTGCTATGTATTTTCGTACTGAGCAGGACTAGTCAGAGGACAATACCTGAATATATTTTGCATGCATTGATAGTTATTGAAGGGATTTCCAAAAAGCGAGCTATAGCCTCAGTATTTACCTACGTGTCTGATATGACACGAAATGTTTAAAACAAGGAGACCCTTCTAAATTGTTTCCAAAACGGCGGAACGTACATTTCAAACAAAGGTATATATGTATATAGTTATTTTCTTATGATAGACGTCCGCCACTGTGTAGTGTTATACGCTTTGCACAGCGACTTAAAGAGATTTGGCATGCATTTCCTTCAGATACTTACAGATATAGATTCGATGTTTACATGTATAGTTTCGAGTTATATCATATTGGTTTGATTTAGATTTGGCATTGATGTCTTCTCCATGACTCCGATGATTGCGGGATGCTTGACGGAGTTTTGATTTGAGTTATATACTCATTTTTCAAGCGCATGCGCTGCGCTACGAATTGTTTTATGTAGTTACAATTTCGGAGCCCCGACGACTTGATGGTTTTTCTTAGATGTTTTAGTATTTGGGGGAGTTTGAATTTAAATTCGGGGACCGAATTTCTTTAAGGGGGTAAGATTGTAACGTTTTGAAAATCGTTTCGGTGAAATTTCGAAAAATCGGTAAAATAGGGGGTTTTCTGTAAAAAGTCAAAATACAAATATCTTATTATAAAAATTAAATATACATATTCTAGCTATGTAATTGCTATTATTTGGTGTTTATTGAGCCGCTAGTGAAATTTCAAATTTTCTGAAAAAAATATTATTTTATTATTATTTAAGCCGTCACTAATACATTTAATTAGGGAAAATTACAAATTGGAATGAGTTGAAACAAATTTTGTGCATCATAAAACATTAAATAAAATTTTATCATGTGGTTTTTGGAACGAAATCATTTGCCAAAACGGTTTAGAAATTATTGATGAAAAAAGGCTTTTTTTAGCGTAAATGGATGTTTGGGGTATTATATTTATCATTTTTCATCACCCCACACCCGTACCCACATCCACACACTCCCATTTACTTCTCCCCTTGAAGAATTCAGCAGCCCCCATTTATTTTCCCCACTTGAATTTCAAAGGAAAGAAATGAAAGAAAAGAAAAGAAAATGGAGAAATGAGGTGGACCTTTGACCTTGAATTGACTTTGACTTCTTCCCCCACTTTCTCTACCTCCCTCTCTCTCTCCTCTCCCACTCCCATTCCAGCCGACCCCCACTCCTACAGCAGCAGCAGCCCCCCCCCATTTCCCTTCTCTTTTCTCTTCAAACTTCATCAAAAATTGCCTCAAATCCATCAAAAAAAATCCCAAAACCCAAATCCGACTCCTACCCATTTTAGCTTAGCCCGTATAGCATAGATCTTTGTGAAAAGAGAGCATTTTGGGAGGCCATGGATGCTTGTGGATCTTTAAATATTTTTGGGTATAATTCTAAAACATTTTTGCTTAATTTGTTACTAATTTCTTAAAGCTAAACTACTTAAGTGTTAATTAGGCTTAAGTTGCAAGTTTTGGAATTCAAGTTATGAATTTGAATGCAAGTTAGGGTTTTATAAAATTGGTGTATGGTTGTGTGTTATATTTAGGCTTTTTGTCATGTTAATACAAGATTAGTAGCTTGTGCTAATGGTTAGTTTAAAAATTGTGTTAATTTGCTAATTTGCTTACTAGGCTTTTGAAATTGTTAAATTTTAGGTATTTTGTAAACTAGAATATTAGGGTTTTTGGAATTTAATGAGATTAAATTCCGGGAATTGTTTATATGACTTATTTAAGATATTTAATAAATATATTGGCCGCTACATTCATTTAAACATCCTGTTTTGTACAAAAACGGCGAATTGTGCTTGTTAGATTTTCGGAAAAATGACTTTTTAAGTAAAATTGGGGTTTTTGGGAGTTTTAACCTAGTTTATATTAAAATTAGTGTTCGTGAATGTGCAAATGAGTGTGATTGGATTTTTCTCGATGGTTTGATGTTTGTACATCGACATCGAGGGTTGGTTTGACTATTCTTGCATGCGTAGGCGATAGGTTTGGACCTATGCGTGATACGCGTGCCGATTTGATTTTCGTATGCCGTTTCGATTTCGAATTTAGTTTTAATGCGATATGGTGCGTTATGATATGTAGGTACCCCATGTGGACTTCGAGATGACAAGCAAGCGCGTGGCGACGTCGGCACCGGCTAGTGAGGACCAGGTGAGTAGATTTATATCTACGGGGAGAAGTCGGGTGGATGGCGTATAGCACCCCCGCAGTCCGTGGTGGTGTATACGGATGCGTATACACACCAACAATTATTATATGTTATTTGGGATTAATAACGATACTTAGGATGGATATTGGTGTGTTGGATTACTTTAGTGTTGCGAACCATAGGGTAGTGTTGCACTACACATACACACATACATACTTGCATACATTCCTATTGATATGTGCTCATGGGATTCTTTATAGTTATGGGTTCACATGGGTATGGGACTATGTGTTCACATACGGATTTGAGGATGATACTTGGGATTGAGCTGAGTCGATGAGATTTGATTTGAGGCCGTGAGATCGGTGATATAGCAGGGTTCGTATTTGAGATACGACATGACGTTGTAGCGGGTCCTTGACGTAGTGTTTCACACACGTCCATGCATACGTAGGTGGTATCAGTATGGTACTAGACGTAGATCAGTACCGCGATCATGATATTTGATAAAGAGGATACCAGGTGAATAGTATGATGAATGTGATATTGACCCGTACCCAGATTTGTGATGCCGTACGACGGATTTACGTACGAGCTATATCTTGATGATTGATCCGCACTCTTGACTTGGGATGTCTGATTTTAGATATGGTATCGGATATGATATTATTGAGGCGGGATCACCGACTAATATATATACAGGTATGTATATGTATCGACTCAGATGTTAGGCGGTTTCCTTACCTGTAGTTCAGCTTGTTAGCTTAGCCCTTTAGTTTAGTTTAGTTGTTAGATTAGATTCGATTCTTATCTATTTCAAAAACTAACGAATCGTGGGTATTTTAAAAGACAGCCCAAGGGATCCTACGGATATTTCAAAAGACGTATCTTTTCATAAAAACACCGTAGCCCCCATTTTCAAAACCCCATGATTCGTGTTATTTCAAAAGGCACCATTTGTAGGACTTATATTAGATTATTACAGATTAGTTATCGTTGTGTCTAGTATTCAGCTCCCACACATTATTGCTGTTCGCTCTGCCTCGCATACTTATTTTGCTGCATATTCCATTATTGATATCATGCTGTTAGGACACCAGCACCATTACCGATGATGCGTATGTACCACGTACACCTACTTGCCGGCTCACACACATCTTCATCTGTAATTGCCATGTCACGTACACTTTAGAGAATATATTTGCTTGACTTAGCTTGTTAGTTAGTAGTTTGATATGATATTAGTGTACCTGCCTTATATGCCTAGTTTATTAATCATACATTGCAACTTGGTTATTGATACCATATGCATTCATTATCATTGACATATGCACTTGTGATGATTTCTTGAGATTTATGATATTTCTGGATTTCGGGGAAAGCCGCAAAATTTACAACTTATGATCTTTTAAAATATAAAATGTTGCGGTTTTCTAGTGATGTAAAGTGTCATCCACCATGAGTTTGCTGTGGTTTTCGAGATCCGTGTTGAGGAGTGGAGGAACCGTCACGGGTACATGGTGGGCCCGGTGCGGTACCCCGGGACAAGAGGAATGTGGTGTTGACGTTGAGCCCGGCAGGGGAGCACTACCGACCGGTGATATTACCCGACGCGTCGGATATCCGGAGGATACCGTCGTGGTCTTGAGATGGATGGTAGGGGCCGGTCTGGACTGACGGCGCCCTAGATATTGAGATTGAGACATTGATATTTCGAGACAGTGAGATTTACGTTTTGTGTCGATGCTAGACACTGTTGATACTGATTTCATTTATGATACCTCACTTTAAAAATACAGAAATCTCACTAATTTATGAAAACAGTTTCTTCATTTACATGTATTCTGTTTTCATGCATTCATACCTCACTCATATGATATATTGCTACCTGAGGCACTGAGACGGGCACATGAGTTTACACTCGGGTTAGATACTACCCTAGCCATTGTTATAGGCTGCATGTTATATACATTTTTGAGGATATATTATGATCATTGACCTAGGATTTGCGTTATTTATGCGATTTCTGTGCGTAGATGTTTTTCTATTCACGAGTTGGCAACTCACCCCCGTTGTGCCCCAGTTTCTTGCAGGTTGCCGTACAGGTTTCATTACGGCTTTGCGGGCTCAGTTTCATTCGGGTGACTTGCTAGTAGGTGGGTTTTTCTTGTATCGTACCCATCATATTATCTTGTATATCATTATTCTGTTGTATCTAGAAGTTCCATCAACCAAACATGTATTTATTGAGATAGAGACCAGTGTTGTTTATTCTTTCGACCTTAGAGTCGCTCGTTATATTTCTGGTGGTTTTGAGTTTCCTTTTGAGTTTTGATCCTCGCCGTTGGCGTTGTATATTATTGTTTGTGTGGTTGTGACCGTCGATTGACGAAGAGCTAGCTCCCGCTTGGGGATGCCCTTTTCTTGATTTCGTATACTATTCATGTTGTATCCCGTTTGGGGGCCAGTATTTACAAAGGAGACTCTGCCGAAATTTTCGGTAAATTTTTGATGTTTTAAAAACCGCATAATTCGGCTTATGCTATTGAAATTACTTTCTTTAAGTTGGTTTTTCCTGCACTCTACTACTTTTCTTGGTTTGGATTTCTGGGTTTTCGGTTTACTTAGATTACGTACGCCTCGAGACGTTCGTAGTTTAAGTGCCGGTCATATTCCGTACTTTCGGGTCGTGACACTCTCGTAGGGGTCTAGGGATGTGGGTTTGGCTATTCATCACGACCGTGGAATCCGTGTTTTGTACTGGCTCGTATTGAAAACACGAACGTCCTAGTATATCCAATATTTCATATGATTCTTCTGCTGCGATATCTGTGATGTGATCATGTGATATGTTCTGTAATGGATACTGTATATAGTATATATGATATATTATATAGGAGTTACTTATGTTTTACACCCGCGCTAGCCCTGCCCCGCTCTGCCGTTAGTTACCTAACCTAACGGTGCACGAGGGGACATCGAGGCGAATGCGGATGGCATAAGTGTACGTCGTATTTATCTGTGATGTTTAGGTACTTAAATGATGGGACTTCATTAATATGATTAATGAAAGAAAAAGAAACCTAAAGATGTTGTGGAATCGAATTTCAAAAAAATAAAACAGGTAGCTACAGTTCTTGCTTTGCACAGCGGTATATATGATATATCCTTCACCTTATTCGATGAGGAAAGGACCGACGATCCCTTCACCGGGAGTGACCCCTTTAGCAATAACTGGCAGATGCTACACACTCGGTTTGTCTTCTGATAGCTTCTATAGTTTCTGCTTTGCACAGTGATATATATGATATATCCCGCACCTCATTCGACGAGGAAAGGGCCGACGATCCCTTCACTGGGAATGACCCCTTTAGCAAAACTAGAAAAGCCTCGAAAACACTCCATTTCAAAATCATTTGATTCTACAATGATATCAAGTTCATTACGCAATAGGTTTTCAGAAAAACCTGTCGTAGCCCTCCGTCATTTCAGATAAGTACTAGTTAGTATTCGTGCTACGTTTGTTGACTATGTTAAGGCGTAGTGTGCGGTAGCTAATTAGTGCTTATCTGCATAAGCATATGATGCGATTGGATTAGGGTAGTCGTGCGACTTTGTTGACTATGTTAAGGGTCGTGCGGGTGGGTTTAGTTCAATCGGGAAATGACGGGTTGAACTTGACTAGCACTTATGATTTGTTGACTATGTTAAGGTCATATAGCTGCTAGGGGCAAAATATTATCGGGAATTTCAAGTGTTCAAATTTGCAATGAGATTGCATACCTTCTATGAGATAGTTAGATTCCGATATCCGCTGTGAGTAAGAGTTACTCCTGGGAGAGTTTTACACATTACAATTAGCCGATCAAGTGGGTGTCTGGAAAGGTGTTAACGAGGTTACGCCTCTGGGAAAATGAGGTTTACATTAATTAGGTTCGTGCGAAAGCACGGGGGACCTCCCTCAAAGTACCGACACTGGCCTGGCTGAAAGATTGGCGAACTTGTAGCATGTAATTAATCCCGGCTAGTCTTTCCTTTTAGGGTTTGAAGGAAGATTTGATAAAAACAGTGGGAGCCATCCTGATTAGATAAAATAATAACCATTTTGATCTTGCAAGAGCATACGCTGAGTGTTTTCTTCTCTCTCTCTCCAGGTAGCGACTATATCACGCCTTAATCAAGATAATAATACGGAATATTGTCCGAACCCACTTGTTATACTGAGATGGGGAACGTTGGTCCCACTCCAACTTATAATTGTTATAAGACAGAGCAGGAATTGGGGAATACCAGATTTCCCGTGCCGCCCAAACGAAGAAAGTTCATGTTGATGCATCATCTTCGGGTGTGTTCGTTACAAAGAACTGTTTCTCTGTATCCTCTACGTCCTGGGTATTTGATACCGGATCAGAATCCCAGATATGTAATCTGTTACATAGGGCTACAGATAGGTTGAGAACTGAGAACGGGTGATAAGTTTCATGAGACAGAAAACGGGGCAAGTGTTGCAGCCAAGTCTGTTGGTCACTGTCACCCTGTATTCCAAATGCATTGATTCTGAACGAATGTTATTAGATACCGAACCTGATATACAAAATCATATCAGTCTCTTTATTAGTAAATAAATGATAAAATTTTGTATTGATGGATAATGTTTTGAACATTTCCTATATCAAAAGTTGATCGGTTCGGGCACGTTATCTAAAAGCATTGATGTTCTAAATCAAACTACAGTTCTTAGTATACGGAACACACAAAAGAGGAAGAGTTCAGAAATGAACGAATCCTTCTTAAGGCATTGTAGACTAGGTTATATCAATGCGACCCGACTGGCTGAAGTAACATTTAGATGCATATTTAAATTAGTTTGAATTTACATCTTGTGAAACTTGCCGGTCATGTCACAAAGATACGATGACCATAGCTCTGTTTACTGGAAACAGAGAAAGAGTTAGTGAACTCTTGGGATGATACATGTTGATGTATGTAGGTCCCCTGTCTACACATGCCAAGACCGGTTCTTTGTACTTCATTAAATTCTCTGATGATCTTTCGAGATTCAGACCTATGTTCCTGTTGAAACACAAGTCCGAACCTTTTGAGATATTCACAGAATATAAGTTAGAACTAAAGAACCAAAATACGGGTATAAGTATTATGTCCTTTGATGTGATCAGGGAGGAGAATACTTAAGCACGGAAATCTTGGACTATTCAAAAGGAGAATGAGATTCTCACTCAGCATTACTCCTCCGTATACACCATAGCACGATGGTATATCGGGGTGGAGCAATCACACCCTATATGATAAGGTGTGCTCTATGATGAGTACTACTGAGTTACCTATTTCCTTTTGGGAGTTATGCACTTGAGAAGCTGCATACCTATTGAAAATGGTTTAAATCAAATCAGTTGCCTACCACTTTATATGTGATATGGAAAGGGAAGAGCCCATATCTTAAGTTAGTTAAGATTTGGGGTTGTCCAGCCTATATCTGAAAAGCAAAATCCGGACAAGCTCGAGGCAAGGTCTGTTATGTAGAACTAGAAAGGTTCCAGCTATACAAACTACAGCAGATGATTTGGTAGAACCAAAGGATTCAATAAACACCGACGAACCTCAGCCTCTCCGCCGATCTAGTAGGGTTCCTCATCCACCTGAGAGATACTTCTGTTTCTCTATGACAGTGGGAGCGAGGATTGCATCATGAGATGATGACCCAACTAGTTTCGAGCAGGCCATCGAGAGTAGGGACTCTGTAAGAATGGCTGGATGCTTAGTGATCTGAGATGGAATCCATGTACACCAACAAAGTATGGACTTTGGTTGCTATATCTGAAGGGTTAAATCCCCATCAGGAGCAAGTATATCTTAAGAAGATCACTTGGTGTAGATGGAAAAGTTGAGACTTTCAAAGCTAGACTTGTTAAAGGTTTTCGTCATCGACTAGGCGTGGATAATGATGAAACCTTTTCCAGTGGCTATGCTTAAGTCCATCCGGATCCTACTTGCCACGGCTACATACCTTGACTACGATATCTGGCGGTTGGGTGTCATGACTGCTTTTCTAAATGATGTTTTAGAAGAGAGAGTCTATAAGTACACAATCAGAGGGCTTCGTAAACAGTGGGAGCAGCAGAAACGTGTACAAGATGCTTTATAGGATAAAGCAGGCATCGCGGAGTTGGAACATCTGTTTTGATGTAGTAGTCAAATAGTTTGACTTCATCAAAATGGTAGATGAACCTTGTATATACAAAAAGGTAGTAGGGAGTATGGCGGCGATCCTCGTAGAGTACGTGGATGACATACTCTTGATAGGGAAGTATTTTCCTATGCTACGCTCGATCAATCTCCACTTATCACAATGATTCTCCATATAGGATCAAAGTGATACCTCCTAAATCCTGGATTTTGGATCTATGAGATAGATCTAATTGGATGATAGGAGACTCACTAGTTGTAGTGAGATGGTATCAGTTGATCCTGGGGAGAATCACTGGAAGGGTTCCAGGGTGATAAAGACGACTGAATGTCAGTCACAGGCATTGTCTTTACCCTTAGTAAAGGGACGGTATGTTGGAAGAGTTCCAAGCTAGATACCGTGGCATACTAGACGATAAAGGCTGGATACATCGCTACTTAAGATGCTACCAAAGAGGCAGTCTGGATGTATATTTGTTCATGAGATGAACTTAGTTCCTCCCATTGTGTGACAATGGAGTTGTGGCTTATGCCAAAGAACGTCTGTCCCATCAGTGATCCAGACATATTCTGAGGCAGTATCACCTGATCATGGAGATGGTTGATCTCCAAGAGATCGAGGTCAGGAGAGTAGACTCAGAGGACAACATGGCGGATCCGCTCACAAAGGCCTTTTCTCAGAGAGAGACTTTTATGGGATGGTTGAGTATGAGATACTACAACCACTGCTTTCAGATGGCCCTAGTGCAAGTGGGAGATTGTTAGTTATACGTATGCCCTAGAGGCCATTACTATACATAGGATGTATATTTTAGTGGATGCTGGGACATATATAGGGAGGACTTTCTTGCTCGACATGATAGTATGCTATCTGGTTGCTCTTTACCTTAACGTGTACACTGATTGTCTCTCTGTTACATGTTGGTAAAGCCCTTAGGATGTGTACTTGACTACCTAGACTATGATGCAGATCATACTAGTGGGGACATGGTAGTCCATAAGTACATCCTTCAAGGTCCCTAGTCGTGGGTATATCGAGACGGGGCATCGATATACCAGAGTAGACTAGCGTATACCTTCTCGACCCATACAGATGGGCGATGGATAATCCCATATCCATTGGTGTTTGACATCAGAGATGATATACGGGTGCTCAGTGGAGACTGGGTACACTGGACGGACTCGCCGAGAACTCCCAGATGGTATTATACCTTACGTCAGATGGCCGTTCTCTGGTGTCACTGGTACAGAGTAGTCTGTTGACCCGAGATCGTCATAGAGTCTTGTGTGATTCCCACTGTGCTTTGATTTTCACCTTACCACATCCAAGAGGGCATGCAAAACGGTGGTTTTTGGGTACAGTCCCGAGTCACAAGGAGACAATGAGCGATAGGAGGGGATTCGTCTCTCCCGGTATAGGGAGTTGATGTTGCGCTGTGTTCGATTGGCTATAACCGGAAATCCCTGGCCAGGGTTGTTGAGATTTACTGGTAAGTGTTACCAGTAGTTTCTCGAACTGTTATAGACCTCATATCGACACGACTTATCGAGCTATTGGGGTCTGACGTTTACCACCCCTAGGCAAGATATGCGACATATCAGACGACGAGAACGGACTGTACGGTAAGTATTACTGGTTGGATTCACAGCAGTATGAGCGGGCTTGCTCGTCGATCTTCTGATCGCTCAATACCCGGGTGGCCGTTACGTTTAGCAGACCGCTTGCGGCTTGTGGGTGTTTGATATGATCATCACCTGCTGCCGGCGTATTGACGAGTCTTTAGAGTCCAACACAGAGGTTTCCTGGCTCAAGCGAAACGAAATAGGAGCGCATATGAGATATGTGCGGGACCGAGAATAATACTAGTATGTGATACTGGATTCTATTCTCGCGATTTGTATCATCGGCAGGTTATATGTGATATAGCCGGGTTACCGAATCAAGTGTTGATTCGATACATTGATACACTTGATATTAGTCGGTTATATGCGATATGACCGGATCATTAAATCAAGTGTTGATTTAATGATTTGATGTATAATTATATATTTGATATATTACTTTACATTAACTTGTATTTGTTCACTTAAGATGGATTTTCTCACTTGATGAGAACATTGTATATATGATATAGTTTTGTGCACTAGTTTGTATCATGTTTGATGATACATGCAAACTTGGGTGTGTGTGTACTATACACCATGTTTAGATAAATGGTTAAGGTTTTATTTACTTTATTTATTTTGGTTTAAAGAAAAAGGAAACTAAATGGTTGCTTTTGTTTTATACAAGATGCTTCTTGATGCTTCATGCATCTTTGACTAAGTGACCATTTTGTCTCCATCTCTTAACCTAACCATTTAACTAAACCCTAGTTAATTCTCTACACTCTACCATGGTTGGATTATGACAAGAATGAATGGGATTTTCTTTTTAAGATAATCCTTTTTATTCTTTCATCTTCATCATCTTCATCAAGCTTTATGAAAGCTTGCAAGCTTCAATGGTGAAATGAGAAAAAGAGTGAGAAATCCAATTCTAATGTGAACCCACTTCCTATTTCTTCATCCTCTACCACTTGCCAAGTAGTATAGGGTGTTTTCTTCACAAGATTCATGGCTTGGTGAAGTTGGAGCTTGATCTTGTGTTGCCTCGACGTAGATCATCTTCGGCATCAAAGTCGACGACCTAGCCCGATCATTTCTTCGACGAAACCATTACTAGAGTCCGGGATCCGATGATCGCAGTGGAGGGACGTCAACGCGGAGCTATGTCAATGCGGAGCTATGGAGGTGGAGGACCGGATCTACAAAGGTTGTATTTTCGTTCACTTAGCACTAAAGTAGTTTAGTAGCATTTTGTTTCGCCTAATCTCTAGTCAACGATCCGTATTAGGGTTTCTCGGCACCGGAAAATTTTGAAATTGGCATGGTTGATGCCTTGTGAGGCCTCATTAGCGTGCCTAGGAACCCTACAGTGGACACTGAGGGAGGCATGACGCAGGATACTGATTAAGTTCAGTTGACGATACAGTCTAAGAAGTTTGGATTTGGAGTTAACTAGGTCCCATTAGATATCCAGACATATTCTAAGACAGGTATTGCTCATTTCGGGAGATGGCTTTCTCCGCGAACTTGAGATAAAGAGAGACATAAAAGGAAACATCAGAGCGGATCCACTCACTGAGGCTATTCCTCGAACGCAATAGTTTCGCAAATGGGTTTTGCGAGACTGATTAGTAGAGGAGTTGGGTGTTTGGTATCACACGGACTGTGAGTATGCGACATCGCAATAATTAGCCTTGAGTGCGAGTGGGAGATTGTTGGATATAGTGCCCTCAGAGTCAATTATTGGATCACAGGCACGTGATTGCAATGATTGAGGGAGGACCTATACCGGTAGGACAGTCTTACTCAAGATGATAGTATGCTATCTGGTTTATCTTTATCATCGTGTATTTCTTTAGGTGACCTTACAGGTCACTATTACACATTGATAGAGCCCTTAGGATTCTTGCTTGACGGCCAGCAGTATGATGGCAATCGTATACGTGAGAGCTGGGGTCTATAAGCACATCCTTAAAAGGTCCCTAGTCATGGGAGTTTTCGAGACAGGGCATCGATACTCCAGAGTAGACTAGTGTATACAGTCGAGACCCCGACGAGGGGCGGTGGCCGGTCTCACAAGCCACTGGTGTCAGTTGGTTCACCTAAGATGTATACAGGTGCTCATTAGGTTATGAGTACACCGGACAGGACTCGCGGGAACATGCTAGTTGGTCTTATACCTGACGTCAGATAGCAGTTCCCTGGTTACATGTATACAGGTTAGTTCATTGACCTGAGATCGTCATTTGTCTCGTGTGAGTTCCCACTGTACTTTGATTACTACCCTACCACGGCTCAAAGGAGTCGTGCAAACAGGTTTTAGTTGGGTACAGTCCCGAGCCACATGGAGGCAGTGAGCGGATCGGCAGGGGTTCGTCTCTCCCGGTATTGGGGGTGAGGTCGCGCTGTGTCTAGGAAAGCCATTACACGAAGTCCTTGGCCAAGGTAGGAGATTTACTGGTAGGTATTCTAGTAGTTTCTCAGGGTGTTCTGGGCTACACTCCGACACGACTTGTACCGCTTTTGGGGGTCTGACTTTTACCAACCCCCTAGGCCCGCCATCCGATGCTCATAGACGAACGGACCGGACTGTATGGATATTGTCACTGACAGGCTCAGTAGGGTGTCAGGATGAGTTCGCTCATCAACGTCTCTTTTGGTCAATACCTAGTAGCCCGTTACGTATGGCTAATACCTCTGACGTGCTAGTGGTTAAATCCACAGCCAAAGTATTGACTAGTCTTTAGAGTCCCCCACAGACAGTTTCTCAAGTTTCGGGCGAAACGCTGTAGAGGCCGTATGGATATATGGCAGGGTTCAATCATATATGTGTGGTATTGCACGGATCATGATCGGACGGATAATACTAGCGGGCTTTGGTTTAAGCCGGATCCTAGTATTGTACAGTGTAGATTTTGTCTCATTGCATTTGTATTTGGTCGGAATACAAATGCGGGTATGTATATACAGTCACGGGGTTTTCCTGTAATTTATTACAAGATCGTCTTTTTGAAGTTGCCAGTTTGCATTCCGTTTCGAACATTTTCCTTTTGTTTCTTTCCTTGGCTGAATATTGATGGGAGGGGCTTATTTGCAAATGTGCAAATTAGCAATATGGAGGGTTGTTTTTGTGATGATAGGTTCATGATGGTTCTAGCTTCCATTGACTTCTTTTTGGTTCATCATTGCTAGCTATGATGGGTTGAGTGATGGGTTTTGGAGTTAGACTTTTTGGTGTGACATATTTCATCATCATCACCCTAAACTCCACAAATCATGTTGCATTTATAACCATAACATGTTATAATATTATATATCACATATACAATATTTATTGTAACAAAATAATACAATTAACATATATCACATATATATCAATGTATTATCCGAGTGAGAAAAAGAATCTTTAAATGAGCTAATATTAGTTAATGTAATATAATATATCAAATATATAATTATACATTAAATTATCGAATCAACACTTCATTCAATAATCTGGCTATTTCATAAATAACCGACTAATATAATCTATATCAGTTCATCGAATCAGCACTTGATCCGATGACCCGGCTATATCACATATACCCGGCCAATATCTCATATCGTGAGAATCTAGTATGGTATCATATACACATATTGTTCTCGGTCCCTCACATATCACATATGTGCTCCTACTCCATTTTGCCTGAGCCAGGAAACCTCTGTGTAGGACTCTAAAGAATCGTCAATACGCCGACAATAGGTGATGATCATATCAAACCCCCACAAGCTGCAAGCGGTCAGCTAAACGTAACAGCCACCCAGGTATTGAGCAATCAGAAGATCAACAAGCAAGCCTGTACATTCTCCCGTGAATCCAACCAGTAACACTCCCGTACAGTCCGGTCTTTTCGTCTGATATGTCGCCTATCTCGCCTAGGGGTGGTAAACGTCAGACCCCAGTAGCTTGATAAGTGGTGTCGATATGAGGTCCATAACAGTTTGAGAAACTACTGATAACACTTACCAGTAAATCTCAGCAACCTTGGTCAGGGATTTCCATTTATAGCCAATCGAACACAGCGCAACATCAACTCCCTATACCGGGAGAGACAAAACCCCTCCTATCGCTCATTGCCTCCATGTGATTCGGGACTGTACCCAAAAGCCACCTTTTTGCACGCCCTCTTGGACGTGGTATGATGGAAATCAAAGCACAGTGGGAATCACACAAGACTCTATGACGATCTCGAGTCTACAGACTAACCTGTACCAGTGTCACCAGAGAACTGCCATCTGACGCGAGGTTTAATACCATCTGGGAGTTCTCGGTGAGTCTGTCCAGTGTACCCAGTCTCCACTGAGCACCCATATACCTTCTCTGATGTCAAACACCAATGGATATGGGATCATCCATCGCCCATCATATGGGTCAAGAAGCGCATACGCTAGTCTACTCTGGAGTATTGATGCCCTGTCTCGGTACTCCTACGACTAGGAACATTTGAAGGATGTACTTGGCGACTACACTGTCCCCACTAGTATGATCTGCATCATAGTCCTGGTAGTCAAGTACTCCTCCTAAAGGCTTCATCAACATGTGACATAGAGACAATCAGAGTACATGTTAAGATAAAGAGTAACTAGATAGCATACTATCATGTTGAGCAAGAAAGTCCTCCCTATATATGTCCAAGAATCCACTACAATATACAACGTATGTACAGTAATGTTCTCTTGGGCATACATATAACTTACAAAATGCAACATCACAGATAAGTAATAAGCATCACTGATCAATACAGATAATCTGGGAGGCCCGGGTTTCCTTTGAGCCGCAAATGAAAATCGAGACCCCTACGAGTGCGGCAAGTTACCCGCCAAAACCAGAAGCGAGGCAGCCCCCTTCATCAAAGTGGATGGGCCACCCGACACTTCACGGAATCTGGTATGTTGAGCACCCTTCCTTGGGTCAACCTATACCCCCTACGAGTGCGGCGAATGGCCCGCCAATTCTAGAGTGAGGCCCCCTCCTTCTCAACGCCTTGAGATGCGGACCCTTTGCCCTCCAGAACCCGGCTATCCGTGCACTCCATCGCGGGGTAATCCTAGTATAGAAAAGAAAATATGTACAACGGTGACATCGACCTCAACCCGGTCGTGCCCTAAACAAATAATATACAAACAGGCGGTGATGGCAGTCCACATGTCGGACGCTCGCCCCGCGATATCAAATGTACAAATAAATCCAAACTGTACTACCTTTGCACCCAAGCTATCCACCACGACATTCCGCAACAATACAGCACAACACAGAACATCAACGTGAATGTCACGTTCGCAAACCCGTCTAAAAGAACTATAGCAATTAGACAAGTTGTACCGCTCTAATGACATTCACTGTAGCAGATAGTAATGCATGTACTGTAAACTTTAAACAATGTTAGAAATATCGACTTCGAAATAACCCCGAATAGCTCCCAAATAACTAGATAAAACTATATCCAAATTTAGCTAAACAAGCAATACCACTGAACTAATATTCCAGAGACTAGATGCCATTGGGATGAAGAAAATGTGAAGCAATTGGTTTTTGGCCAAGTCTAGAAAAATAAAAAATATGAAGTGGCTGTTGAATGATGTGATGAAGCGGCTAGTGTTTTTCTTTTGAGTGGAGTTGTGTTGTTCTTAATGGGCAACTAAAAAAAATTTTCCCAGCACAAGAAAAGGCCACGAAATTAGCCTCCAGCAAAAAAAAAAGCAGCACAAGAATTTCCCTGCACACTAAAACAAAAAACAACCACTAAAATTACCTCACCAAAAATCAACAGCCACTAAATTCCCTCATCACCAAAAATATCATTGGTATTGTTTCGGGGTTGTTTCGGTTTCGATATTTTAATATTGTCTAAACAACTAGTATGTGGTTAATGGGTTAGCTTTGATAACATGTAAGGTTACGCCAGCGCCTCGGCCATCAATCCGTGGCCAAACGCGGAACAAAAACTTTTTTAAAACCCTGCGCTAACGGAACCCGATTCCCGGATCGAACCATTAACCCTATACTAGTTAACTTTAAAAGGAGTTTAGAGAGGTTATACCGATCGATCCGTGTCCTTCGGTCTTCAACCTCTGTCCTAAACTCCTCGCGGCTTCCTCGATTAAGTTTGATCTCCAGTCTCCCCACATCAAAGAAGATCTACGTCGAGGATTAGTAATACGGGCTCCCGCTTCAAAACCGAAGCAACTCGGGCATCCAGTTTGCTAGCCTAGATACCCAAGATGAAGTAGAAAGAGTGTGTGAATACTTTGTCTCAAAACACCCATGGATTCTCAACTCATGAGATGGAATGGGTGGAGGTGAAAGAGTTTCCATTGTAGTAAAGAAAACGTGAAGCAAAAGAATTTTGCTTGTGAGGAAAAAATGGGCTGAGCAATGAAAACGTTCTCTGTTCTTTTTCATAGTCATTTGCGTTGTGGTGGTTTTGTGTGACTTAAAGAAAAAATCCACACTCAAAAAATCAACAGCCACCCACTCCAACAAAAAATATCACATAAATATCTTAACCTAAACAAAAACCATCAATGCATACCCAAACTCAAAGCATGAGTCACGAATTCTGCCCAGCCACAAAATTTCCATGCAAACAAAATATCTCACATTTCACACCTCACATTTAAATATTAAACTAAATGTTTAAATTGGAAGAAAAGAAAATGACAACTCTAAAATAAACTTGTAACGGATTACAAGAATACCCCTCATCTGTATATACATACCTGCATCTGTATTCCGACTGAATACGAATACAACGAGACAAAAATAGTCTAAGAATATAATACTAGGATCCGGTTTAAACCAAAGCCCACTAGTATTATCCGTCCGATCATGATCCGTGCACAAGTGCACGTATATGATCGAACCCTTCCATAAAACCATACGGCCTCTACAACGTTTCGCACAAACCAGGAAAACCCTTTGTTTGGGCCTCCAAAGACTCGTCAATACGCTAGCAGTGGGTTTAACCACAAGCACGTCAGTGGCACTAGCTGTACGTAACGACTACCCAGGTATTGAGCGAAATGGAGGCCGATGAGCAAACTCATCCTGAAACCCTACTGAGCCTGACAGTGACAATATCTGTACAGTCCGGTCCGTTTGTCTATGAGTATCGCATATCGAGTCTATGGGGTGGATAAAGTCAGACCCGTAATAACGCGACATTTAGTGTCGGTATGAAACCTATCACCAACTGAGAAACTACCGATCCTAGATCGGTAATTCTCGACTACTCCGGCCGAGGATTTCTGGTGATGGCCACCCGTGCACTCCGCGACATAACCCCCAATCGGGAGAGGCGAATCCCCTGACGATCCGCTCACTGCCTCCATGTGGCTCGGGACTGTACCCCACTAAAACCTGTTTGCATGACTCCTTTGAGCCATGGTAGGGTAGTAATCAAAGCACAGTGGGAACTCACACGAGACAAATGACGATCTCAGGTCGATAGACTAACCTGTACACATATCACCAAGGAACTGCTATCTGACAATAGGTTTAATACCAACTAGCATGTTCCCGGCGAGTCCGTCCGATGTACTCATAACCCAATGAGTACTTGTATACATCTTAGGTGAACCAACTGACACCAATGGCTTATGAAACCGGTCACCGCCCCTCGTTGGGGTTTCGATCCATATACACTAGTATACTCTTGGAGTATCGATCCCTAGTCTCGAAACTCCTACGACTAGGGACACTTTAAGGATGTGCTTATAGACCACCCAACTCTCACGTATATGATCACCATCATACTGCTGGTAGTCAAGCAAGAATCCTATGGGCTCTATCAACATGTAATAGTGATCTGTAATGTCACCTGAAGCATGCACACGATGATAAAGACAAACCAGGTAGCATACTATCATCTCGAGTAAGACTGTTCTACCGGTATAGGTCATCCCTCAATCATTGCAATCACGTGCCTGCGATCCAATAATTTACTTGATGGCACTATAGCCAACAGGTTCACCATGTATCCGTCTGTATACTCCCCCACTCAGCCCGAATAAGTAGCAAGTTCGTAATCGTATATCTCCCCCACTCGGTTCGGAATAAAGACAATCAGAAAACATCAAGCTCATGGTGGACGTTAACTCATCATATCCAAAAATATCAAGTGAAGAATAAGAATACTTGCATAGATCATTCTGATGATATATTATATATATACATATATAACAGTGTCCCATACACTGATATATATCACCAAAAGTAAAGCATCCAGAAAACTCATAAGAATCAAATATGAACACCCATAGTACTGTTATTTGCAATGCTTAACAGGTAATGTACATAATTAAAGTCATACAAGCAATAAACATAGCAATCCTACTGTGTCATGGCAATACTAATGATGTGTAGTGTGGCATATGCGTCTGTGCTCGTGCAGCATGGCAATCATTAGTATTTGTGCTAGTGTTCTATAAGTGTATAAATAATTCTTGTATCGATGTTTACCTACGCATTATGTAGTATCACGGTCCTACAGTGACATGGCGGTACCAATGAGGTGTAGTGTAACATATGCGTATGTGCTCGTACAACATAATACTCATTGGTAGTTGTGCAGTGTTCTATTAGAGTGTTCGTATCACGGAAACGTATAACATCGAATAATATATCACGAATCTGTAAAGTAAATCTAAGCGTAATTAATAAATGTAACTACTTGCTATGAGCTATACCATTATCTTTGAAAATGGAACGAAACGTTGGTTTTGAAATAAGGAAGCTGCTTTAGGTTAAAAACATATATTCGTTTTGGAAATTGGCACCACATCCTTGTCTTTTATCATTAAAAAGGGAAACAAATCGTTAGTTTTTAAAAGTGTATAACTCACTCAAGTATTACGTCCTAAAAAGAAATGAAGCATAACTCTACGAGTCTAAAGGAAACTTGGCCGTTAATCGGCATGCTAATCTCGTCATCACAAGTACGGTATGATTCCTCGTACAATTCCACCAAACCATGAATAAACTATATGCGCATGAATAACCTACTAGATGCAACATAACTCTAATATCATAACTATCCTATTTATAAGGTTGCGGGGGTGCTATACGCCATCCACCTGACTTCCTCCGTAGATGTAAATCTACTCACCAACTTGTCGAGCTCATCGAATCCATGATTGCTATATTTGCCAACTCTGTCTCGGAAACCTTCGCGATTGTACCTATAGTCGTAGTTATGAAATAGTGGCGTAAATATCATATCGAAATCAAAACAATGACCTAAGTATCTATAGGTTAGAACCTATAGCTTACTTACTCCAGAAACAAACCAATGCCACTGAAATTAACGTACGAACGTCGATGTTTCAGTCGTAGTATAGAAATACGAAAACTCGTGTCGAAATATCGGAACTTGATAAAACCCTTACTAAAACATTCCCAGATTTCACTATATGAATATTGTGACAAATCAAACAATACTGTAGATCATAAAATACCCACATAAAGCTACAGAAGAAAAACTAACACCAAATACCCTAGGGGGCCCGGCGACGCCGGAAAAATGAGGAATGTCGCCGGTCGATTTTAGGAGATAGGGTCTCGGGTTTTAGGTGAAGTATCCTAGTGGTCTCAGCATATTACTGTCTTATTAGTTTTTCAAGTGGTATTACCTAATAGTTCCAGATTCAATTTCAGTAGGCTAAATATCACAAAATACCAGTTTTTATAATACTGCACATCAAAACAGATCACAAACAGAATTGATTAAGTAAAGAGAGAAGAAGATATACCTATTAGGTTGATGTACAAAAGATCATCAGCTTAAGAAGTGCTTGTGCAAGTATCAAGGGTTTGTAGTGGATCAAGCTTGATGATGTGCACAATGTTGATGAAGGGATTAAGGTTTTCTTCTTTAAGATTGATGAACACTTGGGAATATTAGTTTGGAGCTGAAGAACTAGTTGTGTTCAGTTTGAGAAAACCTAAGAAATTACTAAGTGTATGTGTTGTGTTGTGTAGAGAGAGCATGAGGTGGAGGTTGAAGGAGGAGGTGTCATGGTGGAAGGAGGAGGTGTAAAGTTGGAAGAAGGAGGTGAAGGATTGTGAGCATGGTGAGGGTGTGTTGAGGGTGAGGTTTTAACGAACTAAACATTTACCCAACCTCAAAAAGAATTTTTAATAATAAAACCTTTTTAATTAAAAATCCTTCATGTAAAAATCTAAATCCATGTTTTTAAAAGAAACACAAGACTTTTTATAACATTTAAGTACCATTATCTTATAATAACATCTCATTGTTAGTGTAATATACCCTAGAGGCCATTATTGTATAGTACTAGTTTGTATATTATATTTTGGAAGCTTGGGATATATACACGGATTTATGACAGTCTTGCTCGATATAGTAGTATGCTACTTGGTTTGTATTTATCTTAATATGTATATATGTTTCTTTTAACGTATCGCTAATACATATTGATAGAGCCCTTAGGATCTTTACTTGACTACCAGCGTTGTGATGGCAGTCACACTAGTGGGGGCTGGGTAGTCTACAAGCACATCCTTACACAGGTCCCTAGTCGCAGGATTATCGAGTTAGGGCATCGATACTCCAGAGGAGACTAGTGTATACGCTTCTCTTCCCAGCAGGGGAGATGGTCTGTCCCACAGCCATCAGTATGTCGTACTGGAGATAGTATGCAGGTGCTCATTTGGTTATGAGTTACACTGGACGGACTCTTGGGGAACTGCTGGTTGGTAATATACCTATCGTCAGGTAGCAGTTCCCAGGTGACATGAGCACAGCTTAGTCCGTCGACTTGACACTGCTACTTCGCCTCAAGTGTGTTCCCACTGTTCTTAGATTACTACCCTACCACGGCTCTTCCGAGTCGTGCAAACTGGTAGTAGTTGGGTGCGGTCTCGAAGCACTTGGAGGCAGTGGCGGTTAGATAGGATTCGTCTCTCCTGGTATTGGGGGTTGATGTCGCGCTGTGTTCGGAAAGCCATTACACAAAGTCCCTGGCTAGTGCAAGCGAGATTCGCTGGTAGGGATTCCAGTAGTTTCTCAGGGTGTTCGTGGCCGCACTCCAACACGACTTATTGCACTATTAGGGGTCTGACGCTTGCCTCCCCATAGTACCGATATGCGACACTCTTAGACGAACAGACCAGACTGTACGAAGATTGCCACAGACAGGCTCAGTAGGAGTACGGATGAGTTTTCTCGTCAACCTTCTTGTCGACAGATACCTGGGTAGTCGTTACATACAGCTACTGTCACTGATGCGCTTGTGGTTAAACCCACTACCAGAGTACTATCGAGTCTTTAAAGTCCCACACAGAGGGTTTCCCAGCTTCGGGCGAAACGTGTAGAGGTCGTATGGTTTTACGACAGGGTTCGATCACATACGTGTACTTGTTCACATATGATGTTCTGGCAGACAATACTAGTGGGCTTTGGTTTAAGACAGATCCTAGTATTTGGTTATTGGATTAGTTATGTCGCATTGTATTCGTGTTTCTCGGAACACGGTTACGGGTATGTATATACGGTTGCGAGGGGCATTCTTGTAATTGTTCAAGTTTGCTTTAAGATGATTAAACCTCATTATTTGTTTTAACATTTTAGGTTAAATTCTTAATGAGGTGGGTAATTGAGAGGAGGGAAACTTCACGGTCTTTTAGTGAAATTAGGCATGGCTATTATGTCGACTTTTTTGGATTCTTGTGAGAAGAGAAGACTTAGATATTTTTTGTGATATTTGTGTGATATTTGTGAGAGATATTTTTATCTTGCATTAGAGTTAAAATAGATGCCATGCTTGATTTATTATCATTATCACAAACATATTCTCTCTCCTCTCAAGCTCAGTCTCTTCATCTTCCTCAAAGCAAACGCTAATTGTCTCATGAGTTGAGAATCCTAGGGTTTGAGACATAACAAAATCCTTTAACACTCTCTACTCATTCTAGGCTACTTAGTTTAGCACACAAAGTGACCTAGTTACCTCTTCTTCGAGGTTAAGCTCAAGGTTGGAACTCTCGGGTAGATCTTCTACTACTTTGAGAAGCCGACGAGGAGGCGTGATCCATTCTCCCGACGAGGAGCTCACGACGAGAAGAAGGACAGTGAGACGAAGAAGAAGGACAGTAACTTGAGGTATAACTTTCTCACTTAATAGTTAAACCTCTTTGCAAATCGGTTAGTTAGGGTTCAGTATCGATCCTGGAGTTTAGTCGATGTTACGAAGCTTATAAAAATCGTTTTTTGCAAACTCCGCCTCCCCACAAACATGTGGGGTGCGTGGCATCGACTTACAGTGGTATCAGAGCCAACTAAACCATAACTAACTTATTTGCAAGTCGTTAGAACTTCGATCGACGGAAATACCCGAAACTATAACGTAAAACCCTAACTTTCTGTCCCTTTTAAAATCCGGTCTTAAATTTTTCCAGAAGCCTTAAAAAATAAAGCAGGGAATTCTTAGATCACCTAAGAAGCACGAGTCTCTAACTCGGCAAGACCGCCGTGGAACCCCGGCAAATCGGTGTGAATCACCGCCGTTCCGCGGCCGAGTCAAGTCAAAGTTGACTCGTTTTTCTTCTGTTGATTTTATTTGTTGTGTTATACTTTTTGGTATATTTTGTTTCTGCCCACAGTTGTCAATGTGCTGGTTTGCATTTGGGTAGATAATAAAATTATGTTTCGATCGAATTTTTATCGATCTTGGCTATGTATTGTTTCTTTGTTTGATATATGTGTTCGTAAACTTTCGCTAATTGCTATATGTCGGTTAGTTGGGGGTTGCACATATCTGTGATGATTAGATTGTGTATATGAATATTGTTGGATTGTCGTGAATGAATAGTCGGGGATGTGAGTTGTTATATTCTTTCATTCGATGTAAATTGTAATTTGTTGTAATATTTTTTCGCGGGGCACATCCGGGTTGAGGTTGTAGCCATCGTTGTATTATTTCATTTACTGTTTATTGATCCTAGGATAGACCCAAGGTGGGGTGCACAAACTACCGGGTACTTTGAGGTGCCGAGCGGCCTACTCACGCTGTTGAGGGATGTTGCTTCACTTTAGGTATTTGGCGGGTAGTTTGCCGCACCCGTAGGGGTCTGGGGTGGGGTTTGGCTATTCATCACGATCGTGGAATCCGTCTTTTGTAACAGGATTAAACGAAATGCGGAGTTCCTAGCATATCCAATATATTCATCTGTGATCTGGAATGCCTATTATTGCGTCTGACGAATGGATATTATATATATATATATATATATTATATAATAGATGTTGCTTATGTTTTACATCTGCGCTAGTCCAGCCCCCAGCTCTGGCGTTAGTTATCTAACCTAACAGTGTAAGACGGGGCCCCGTGGCGAATGCGGATGACATAAGCGTACGTTGTATTTTCGTCTTTTTCTGCAATGGTAGGTTAATTGATGGGACTGCATTACATTAATGCAAAGTAAACAAACCAAAGCTGAATCGTTGGAACAATTTTAAAACCACTCGGTTTTTTCAAAAAAGAAAAACTTTTAAAAATGCGGAGCTTAAACCACTCCTTTTAAAAGCTATCAGGTTCCTTCGATTATATCTAGTTCACTACGTTCACGGTTTCGCCAAAACCATTCGTATCCTTCCGTCATTTCAGTTGGACATTCAGTTGTATTCAAGCTATGTATTTTGACCTTCGCCAAGGCATAATGATTGGTAGCTACTAAATATTCATCTGTAGCATAGATAGATGCGTTGGTTTGAGACAGTCGTACTGCTATTTTGGCCTTCGTCAAAGGTATGTACGGGTGGGTTCCAATTAACCTGGACAGTGATGGGTAGAACTTGACTTGTGACTTATGATATGTTGGCCTTCGTCAAGGTCATAAGAGCATGGGGCAAAAATCCACATCGGGAATTTCTAAAGAAATTGAAACTTGCTAGTGTTGCATACCATTTAGAGTGTGATAATTTTGGTAGGATTCCTTCGACTTTATCACACGATGATATTTGGATCCCGATCCTACTGTGAGTATATGCTACTCCTCGGGAGATTTTTTCACTTAACGATCAATGCTATAAACCAAGTAGGTGTCAAGAAAGGTGTTAGCGGGGCTACGCCTCTAAGGAAAAGCAGTTATTTAATTAAGGAACTTCGTGAAAGCGTCGTAAAATCTCCCTCGAAGTATCGACACTAGCTTGGCTGAAAGGTTAAGCAAGTATTGTACGATGAGATTAATCCTGACTAATTCTTCTTTTATGGTTTGAGGAAGGATTCGAGAAACAGTGGGAGCCATCCTGTTTAGATAAATTAAAAACCAATCTAAACTTGCAAGAGCATCATGCTAAAGTGTTTCTGCTCTCTCTCCTAATTGCAGCAACCAAAGATGACGGGCCTTAAGTTACTATTAGATAAAAATATATTGACAAGGCCAAACTACAAAGATTGGTTCAGGAATGTCAAGATGGCAATTACTTATGACAAGTTGGGCTATATCCTCACTACTAAAGCCCCCGCCGTCCTAGGTCCAGAATCCAGTGTCGCGGAAAGGGAAATCTAAAAGACCTGGGAGATTGACTGCGCGAAGGCCAAGTGCCTCGTGCTGGCCTCTATGGACAATGAGCTCCAGAGGAGGCACGAGAATATGGATCTTGAATCCATATTCCTCCATACCAAGGAATTAAATGGAGAGCAATCTCGTATCGCAAGATACGAGAGCTCGAAGAAGCTTTTTCAGGCGAGGTTGGCCGTCGGGTTATCTATAGGGGAACACGTCCTTAAGATGATCGGCTATATTGAATTGCTCGCGGACCTCGGGACCACATTAGAGAATGAGCTGTGTACAGACTTAATTCTGCGGTCCCTCCCTTCCACCTACGTCCAGTTTATCTTGAATTTTAATATTCAAGGTAAAGAAGTTGAACTTCCGGAACTCCTCAACATGTTGAGGAGTGCTGAGGGCACCCTGCAGAAAGCCAGGGAAACACCCGCTCTATTTGTTGGTGGAGCTTCCTCTTCTAGATCCTAGGAGAAAGCCAAAGGAAAGAAGAAGAAGGCCCCCACCAAGCAAGAGGTAGTTTTAGTAAGGTCGAAGCGAAGGGCAAGGCAAGGGTAGCGGGGCCGACAGTAGGAAAGGAAGAATGCTTCTACTGTCATAAGAAAGGCCATTGGAAGAAAGATTGCAGGGCTTGGAAGGTCAAGAACCAGGACCCGAAACAGGTTGTGGCTTCAGCTTCATGTGTGTTAGTAATTGAAAACTGTCTGTCAATCAACTCTACTTCCTGGGTATTGGATACCGGATCAGGATATCAAATCTGTAATTCTTTGCAAGCACTGAGAAGCCGTAGGGTTCTGAAGATCGGTGATATGACCCTCATGGTTGCTAACGGAGCGAGCGTGGATGCTGTGTCCATAGGGGAATATCATCTTGGATTGACAAGTGGACATATTTTGGTTTGGCACAACTGTTTTTATGTACCTAGTTTGACTTGTAATATCATTTCTGTATCTTTGTTATCTAAAGAAGGTTATGATTTTACATTTGTAAGCGATGTCGTAAACATCCACCTTAATCATGGTCTGATTGGGTCAGGTACTCTAAACAACGGTATATACGTATTAAACCAACTACAAATTTTCAATGTCCAGAACACACATAAAAGAAAGACTCCAGAAATAAATCATGCTTTCTTATGGCACTGTAGACTAGGTCACATCAACGAAACAAGGTTGACCAAGTTATAAGACTACGGCAGCGCTCCGGCCTGTAAGTCTACGGTAGCGCCCCGGCCGTTTACAGACGCCAAATGCGGAACAAAAACTTTTTAACTGGCGCTATCGTATACTTTAACCCGGATCTGCCATTATTGCTAAACTAACAAACTGTAAAGAGTGTAGAAAGGTTATACCGAACGATTCGAGTCCTTCGTTCTTTAACCATCATCCCACGCTCCGTTGCGGCTGCTCCGATCTCATCGATCTCCAATCTGCTCGTCCAAGTGGCACCACGTCACTGATTCTTTAAACGGGCTCCCGCCTCTGACTCGAGGCAACTCGATCGTCAAGTTTGCTAAAAGAGACGACCAAGAATGATGTAGAGAATGAGTAGATGACTTTGTCTCACTTCGTCCAAGTCCGTGGACGATCGGTAAATGAAGTTGCTATGGGAATCGGGTGATGGAATGAAATGAGCTGTGAAATTCCATACACCCCAAAATCTATCATATCTTTTCAAATGAAACAAGTGAGAGTGTGTGAGAGTGAGGGGAGGGGGCCGGCCATATATAGGAGGTGGGGGGATGAGTGTAGGAGAGGGGGAGGTAACAATAAGAGAAAAGATCAACCACAAATATCCTTCATGCAAACAAAACCTCATTAATGCAAATGGTGATTCATTAACCTAGTCATCATTGCATTAATTGCTCCATTAATGCACTAATCAGACTGTATCGATCACTGAACCTAATCAGTATCCGGCACCATGCCACCCACAGTATCCTCTTGGACCACCTGTCCATAATACTGTCCCTCGTCAGAGGGAAAAACTAAAACTCTGACAATCACTCTGTCATCCATGTCACCTTTGAAGCCTGGAATGATAATCGTCTCCCGAAGGAGGCTGCCGTTATCAAATCCGTAGAACATGCACCTATGTTCTAAAACTGCTTCCTTATGTTTCTCCAGGATTGGATTAATACAAACTTATTGCAACTAGTGCAAAAACAACATCTGGTGTGGTACTTGACATCTCACGATTGACTCAATTGCCAAAGCAAGTGATCTGCCAATCATGCACTTCCCTCTTCCCTTTAGTCTGTAAGACACCTTTAGAGAGGGTGACTCCATTACCTGCAGGTACACCACCATGCCAGGAGTCATCTATTCTAAAAACCATTAGAATACAGTCAAAGTACCCACATTGGGAAACTACCCAAATACAGATCTAAAACCATAGATCCAGAAACCGGAATGTCAAATATTATATCCATATCCTGTCTGGAGAAACAACTGTTTGACGACCACAGTACAACCGATCGTAGTATAGGAATTTTACTTCCTACTCTGTGTATGTCATCCATATATCATGACATCACACCCTACTACCTTCTTAACAGATCCATCCCCTATTCTGATTGAAGTCAAACCCATGACTGTCACATCAAAAACAGATGATCTATCTCCGCTATAACTGCTCAAGTCTATAAATAGACATAAGTATCTTGCCCACTATGCTTTCGATGCTCCCACTGACTACGACAACCCTCCTACCGGGTCTCATATCCTGGAACAACAGTAGTGTCAAGTCTGGGTAGATAAGAACCTCCCTGTCACCGTCCTTGAGGCTACCGGAGTACCTCTCGGGTGTCTGAGGTTACCCACCATATCTGCGGAGTGGCTATTGGAATGTCAAACCTGTTTGAACCTTTAGGTCCTATTAAATTTTCCGTAATCATTTGCGGTTCTGGAATCACTTCCAGTTCTACCATACTCCCACTACTGTTTTCTGAAAAAGATCCATTTTTACTAAAACTGTGGCGAGTCAAGAACAATATCACTATTGATCTTCCAAATGGTAGAATATCAACCCTCGTCATAGCCAGGGTCAACCCACAAACAGCCATTACAGAAACGTGCCCTGAGTTATCCAGAGTCTGGTTTTAAGCATAAGCTGGACAACTCCCCGTACCTTAACATCTTTTAAGGTATGAACCATTCTATATCCAATATAGAAACTTTGGCACTTAATTTAATTGGAACCAGATTCAAATCATGCAGCTGTCTCCAGTGCATATCACCTTAATGGAAAGAGGCTAATCAGCATTACTCAACTTAGGAATCCTTCCAATTATGAGTAACCTGAAAGAGAAACAAGTTTCTCAAAATCATTACTATCATATGAATACCAATCACAAGAATCTACATCTTCGATCTCTTTGAAGAATCCCGATACTTGTGATACCTGGTTCTCTACTTTATTCTTATACCCACAACTTCTCAAAACTTAGACCTTGTATTTCTACGAAACACTTGTCTAAATACTAGAGAAGTTATAAGTAAACAGAACATAGTACGAGGACCTACCCCTTTGTCCTGATGGACACTTGGACAACATACAATACTCTGTATAAGTCCGCTGAGTTGAGCAACTCAAAACCTGTGCGTCGTAGGTTGAAAACTGTACCCTGGCGATTTCCTCAAATATCACCAATTACAACGAATTCCGATATAATGAGGATGATCACTTAATTCCCAATAACGTACTCCCGCTCATCATCTGTAAAACCATACAGATATGAGAATGAAACCTGGTAAATACATACCCTTGGAGTAAGTATCTAATCGGGAAAACAGTTTTCTTTTAACAATGCACTGAAACATGAAAATGTTTCGTAGGGGTATCCTGGTATTCATAGCAATGCCTCTTCCATAATCCAATTCATGACTTTAACCGTATATTTTATTGCCATCTCTCCAAATCCCTTTATTTGTCTTTAGTCGTTACCTTCTGTACACCATCGTTAGGCTAAATGGTTTTCTTCCTTCCCTACCGTTCGGCACCAGCCTATGGTTTGGAAGAAGACTATCCAGTAAGCATAATAGGTGTACCCTCCTAAACCAAGGAGTACTCATATCTTGAGAGAAGGTGATGATAAAAGACAACTGAATAATACCTTATTCCTTTAAAAGTGAAATAGGAGCGGCGATGAAGTACGCGGTTTTGGTCGTGAATGATATCAGTCGCAATTTACTTTGCCCTCTTTCTAATCCCTTTATTTTATCTTTAGTTATTACCTTCTGCACACCCTACTTAGGCTAATTGGTTTTCTTCATTCCCTACCTTTCGGCACCTGCCTATGGTTTGGAATAAGATTATCCAATAAGCGTAATAGGTGTACTCTCCTAAACCAAGGAGCCCTCGCAACCTGAGAGAAGGTGATAATAAAAGACAACTGAATAAACCAATTCTATTTCTCCTGAACCTGGATCCATCCTCGAAGAAGTCCCTTCGAGTTCGTATATAACCATACGATGGATCTATCCAATGGAAGTGGATGTCCGTAGTAATACGGGGTGTTCTGAGAAATGCAAAGGGTAAAAGAAGGAGTGGCAATGACTTATGCAACTCAGACAATCCAAAAGCCAGTATTTTAAGAAAGTTCGGTCAACTTGGCCACTGAGTCATAGTCTAGGGTCGGTCAAAGGTCGCTGCCAAAGAGAGAGAAAAGAAACACTCTGCGTGCACTCTAACCTAGATCAGAATGGTTATCACTTTATCTAATCCGGTAACCTCCCACTGTCCTGTCAAATTCTCCTCCAAACCTGAAAGAAGAATCAATCGGGATCACCCGAAGAGTAAACCAACTCATCAGTGGGAATCGGGATCCAACTCTCATCGCATGATAACGTGATGGAATGCATCCACGTTACTCATACTCCAGAAGGTATGCGCATACTTGGCAAGTTTCAGTTTCTTTAGAAACTCCCGATATGATTTTTGCCCCATGCTCTTATAACCTTGGCTTTGGTCAAAATTTCATAAGTCACATGCCAAGTTCTACCCGTCACTATCTTGTCAATTTGAACCCACCCGCACATGCCCCTGACTTTGGCCAATCGGCAGAACGACTGTCCCAAACTAACTCATCTATTTATGCAACAAATGAATACCCAGCAGCTACCAAACACCATGCCTTAACTTTGGCTAAAATGCATAGCTTGAATACTACTGAATACCCAAAAGAAGTGACGGAGGGCTACGGCTGGTTTTTGGCGAAAAAACCTTTAACGTAGTGAACTTGATATCGCTGAAGAACCTAATAGCTTTTTAAAATATAGTGGCGAAAACCTTTTGCTAAAGAGGTCACTCCCGGTGAAGGGATCTCGGCTCTTTCCTCGTGGAATGAGGTGCAGGATATTCCACTGAATACCACGGTGCAAAGCAACTTGTAATCGACTATAGTGAAGTTATTACCCTGACGCAAACTTCTGCCCAAGGGGTCAGTCCCGGTGAAGGGATATCGGCCCTTGCCCCGTCGAATGAGGTGCAGGATATTCCACTGAATACCGCTATGCAAAGCAACTTGTAATCGACTATAGTGAAGTTATTACCCTGACGCAAACTTCTGCCCAAGGGGTCAGTCCCGGTGAAGGGATATCGGCCCTTGCCCCGTCGAATGAGGTGCAGGATATTCCACTGAATACCGCTATGCAAAACAAAAGGAAACGTCTTTGTAATAACACATTTTAAATTTGTTCCAACAACTGTAAACAGGTTTGCTTTACTTTGCATTGATCAAAATCAATGCAGTCCCATCAATCAATCACACCAGAAAAGAACGAAAATAAAATGTACGTATATGCCATCCGCATTCGTCACTGGGTCCCGTCATCACCCGTTAGGTTACTTAACTAACGACAGAGCGGGGACTGGACTAGCGCGGGTGTAAAACATATACAACATCTAATAGTATATAAACCAATATACAATAATCGCTCCAGGCGTGATAATATGCAACATTACAGAAAAGTAATAAGCATCACAGAACAATACAGATAATCTGGGATCCCCGGGTTTCACAGAGCCGCTGCTGAAACCCGATGTTCCCCTGTCGTGTGGATAGCCTGTGCAATGAAACCTAGACCCCTACGGGTGCGGCAAGTTACCCGCCAAAACCTGAAGCGAGACAGCCCCTACAGCAAAGTGAATGGACCACCCAGCACTTCACGGAATCCGGTAATCTTGGGCACCCCTCTATGGGTCAACCTGTACCCCCTACGAGTGCGGCGAATAGTCTGCCAATTCTAGAGTGAGGCCCCTCTGCCTCTCAAAGCCATGAGATGCGGACCTGTTGCTCCTCAGAACCCGGCTATCCGTGCACTCCGTCACGGGGCAAAACCTAGTACAGTAATGAAAAATAGTACAACAGGTACATCGACCGCAACCTGGTCGTGCCCCAAAAGAATATTATACAACAGGCAGTAACGGCAGTCCACAAGTTGGACGCTCGCCCCGCAATATCAAATGTACAAATAAATCCAAACTGCACTACCATTGCACACTGCTATCCACCATGACAAATCCGCAACATCACAGCACAACACAGAACATCAACGCGAATGTCACGTTCGCAAACCCGTCTGAAAGAACTATAGCAATCAGACGCGGTTTACCGATCAAATGACATTCCCGGTCGGAGATATAATGTAAGCACTGTAAACTAACATGTTTAAATTTCGATCGACTAAATATCACGAAGTGGGCCCCACGAACAACTGGTGAACAGTAACAAAATCTGGGCCCAAAAGATATATACCAAAAACCCCAAATTCCAACAGGGAAGACACTGTGCAAATTTGGTGCACTGATTCAATAGAACGGCCGTGGCTGCGCGGCCAAACCATGGGTTTGGCCGCGATTCCGCGGCAGTTTGGTAGAATCACGTGCTCAAATTTGGTCGGTGTGCTTCTGAAACCCTGCACAACTTTCTGTGATATGTAGAATAATTTTAGGACATCATTTAAAATCGACAGAAACTGTGAAGTTGAATTTTGCAGTTTTTGATTTCCGGTTCGATCGATATTTTAAACGCGTTAGCACAATTTAGTAAAGCAAAATGGTGAGTCTCTGATACCACTGTAAGTCTACGGTAGCGCCCCGGCCGTCTATAGACGCCAAATGCGGAACAAAAACTTTTTAACTGGCGCTATCGTATACTTTAACCCGGATCTGCCATTATTGCTAAACTAACAAACGGTAAAGAGTGTAGAAAGGTTATACCGAACGATCCGAGTCCTTCGTTCTTTAACCATCATCCCACGCTCCGTTGCGGCTGCTCCGATCTCATCGATCTCCAATCTGCTCGTCCAAGTGGCACCACGTCACTGATTCTTTAAACGGGCTCCCGTCTCTGACTCGAGGCAACTCGGTCGTCAAGTTTGCTAAAAGAGACGACCAAGAATGATGTAGAGAATGAGTAGATGACTTTGTCTTACTTCGTCCAAGTCCGTGGACGATCGGTAAATGAAGTTGCCATGGGAATCGGGTGATGGAATGAAATGAGCTGTGAAATTCCATACACCCCAAAATCTATCATATCTTTTCAAATGAAACAACAAGTGAGAGTGTGTGAGAGTGAGGGGAGGGGGCCGGCCATATATAGGAGGTGGGGGGGTGAGTGTAGGAGAGGGGGAGGTAACAATAAGAGAAAAGATCAACCACAAATATCCTTCATGCAAACAAAACCTCATTAATGCAAATGGTGATTCATTAACCTAGTCACCATTGCATTAATGGCTCCATTAATGCACTAATGACTCACCATGCCAAGTCACCCTTTCTAGAACCTTCTAGAAGCATGACTCACTCTCATCCAAGAAAAGATAAAATCCGTATTTAACCAAATGTTAAATACGGCTGATAGAAAACTGGAAACTGGCAACTTCCAAAAGTGATCCTGAAACGAATTTCAGGATAACCCCGTAACTGTATAAATATACCCGCATTTGTATTATGACCGAATACAAATGCAACTGAGACAAAGATATTATATCTACTCAATACAATACTCGGATCCGGCTTAAACCAAAGCCGACCAGTATCATCTGCCCGAAAAATAACACGTGCCTAAACGCACGTGCATTTTCCGAACCCTGCCATAAAACCATACGGCCTCTACAACGTTTCGCCCGAACTTGGGAAACTGTCTGTGGGGGACTCTAATGACTCGTCAGTACCCTGGCAGTGGGTTTAACCACAAACCGTCAGCGGCACTAGCAATGCGTAACGGCTGCCCATGGACTGACCTCAAGGGAGGCTGATGAGCGAACTCATCCAGAAACCCTACTGAGCCTAACAGTGACAATGTATATACAGTCCGGTCCGTTCGTCAATGAGTATCGCATATCTGCCTAAGGGGCTAGTAACGTCAGACCCCCAATAGCAGTATAAGTCGTGTCGGAGTGTAGCCCAATAACACCCTGAGATACTACTGGAGTACCTACCAGTAAATCTCCTGCCACGGCCGTGGGCTTTGTGTAATGGCTCTCCTAGACACAGCACGATCTCGCCCCCAATACCGGGAGAGACGAATCCCCTGCCGATCCGCTCACGTGCCTCCATATGGCTCGGGACTGTACCCAAAAACTACCTGTTTGTACGACTCCTTTGAGCCGTGGTAGGGTAGAAATCAAAGCACAGTGGGAACTCACACGAGACAAATGACGACCTCAGGTCGATGAACTAACATGTACACATGTCACCAGGGAACTGCTATCTGACGATATGTATAATACCAACTAGCAGATTCCCGGCGAGTCCTGTCCGGTGTACTCATAACCCAATGAGCACCTGTATACATCTTAGGTGATCCAACTGACACCAGTGGCTTGTGAGACCGGCCACCGCCCCTCGTCGGGGTCTCGACTGTATACACTAGTCTACTCCGGAGTATCGATGCCCTGTCTCAAAACTCCCACGACTAGGGACCACTATTAAGGATATGCGTATAAACTACCCAACTCTCACGTATATGATCGCTATCATACTGTTGGTAGTAAAGCAAGATCCTAAGGGCTCTATCAAAGTGTAACATGAAATCAGTCACCTGAACATGTACACGACTGATAAAGGCAAACCAGATAGCATACTATCATCTCGAGTAAGACTGTTCTTCCGGTATAGGTCCTCCGCAATCATTGCAATCACGTACCTACGATCCAATAATTGACTCTGAGAGCACTATCTCCAACACGGCCGTCTTTCAGAGGTCAAATGCGGAAAAAAAAACTTTTATAAACCGGCGCTATCGTAACCCTAAAACCCGTATCGTGCCATTAACCGTAAACTAGTAAACTGTAAAAGAGTTTGGAGAGATTATACCGATCGATCCGTGTCCTTCAGTCTTCAATCTCTGCGCCAAGCTCCTCGCGGCTTCTCCAATGAAGTTCGCTCTCCGATCTCGCTCGTCGAAGTGGCTCTACGTCGAGGATTCTTTATACGGGCTCCCGCTTCAAAATCGAAGCAACTCAGACATCAATTTTTCTAAAAGAGATGACCAAGATGAAGTAGAGATAGTGTGTGATTAATTTATTTCAATACACTCTAGGGTTCTCAACACATGAGAGGGATAAAGTGGAGGTTGAAGAAGATGCCCATGGTGGAAAGATGTGATCTCAAGAAAGAAACCAAGTGAGCAAAAACCAAACCCTCAAAAGAATGAGATGGCTGCCCCCTTATAAAACAAGTGAGTGTTTTGATATTTTGTGTTGTGTTAATAAGCCTCACACATTCACAAAATATCTCTACACTCACACACTTACAAAATATCTAAAAGGCTCACCCAAAATATTTTATCCATGACAAAACCATGTCATGCCAAGAATGAGTCACAAATTCCACCACATTAAACATTTAATCTAAATGTTTAAATCAAGAAAATAACATGGAATCAACTAAAGAAATCTTTTAACGAATTACAAGAATACCCCTCATCCGTATATACATAGCTGCATCCGTATTCCGACTGAATACGAATACTACGAGACGAAAGTAATCCAACAATCAAATACTAGGATCTGGCTTAAACCAAAGCCCGCTAGTATGATCCGTCTGATCATGATCCGTGCACGAGTGCACGTATATGATTGAACCCTGCCATAAAACCATACGGCCTCTTCAACGTTTCGCCCGAACTTAGGAAAACTTCCTGTGGGGGACTCTAAAGACTCGTCAATACGCTGGCAGTGGGTTTAACCACAAGCACGTAAGTGGCACTAGCTGTACGTAACGGCTGACCATGTATTGAGCAAAAGGGAGGCCGATGAACGAACTCATCTTGAAACCCTACTGAGCCTGTCAGTGACAATATCCGTACAATCCAGTCCGTTCGTCTATGAGTATCGCATATCGGGCCTAGGGGGTGGCAAACGTCAGACTCCCAATAGCGGTATAAGTCGTGTCGGGGTGTATCCCAGAACACCCTGAGAAACTACTGGAATACCTACCAGTAAATCTCGCTTGCCCTGGCCAGGGACTTTGTGTAATGGCTCTCCAGACACAGCGCGATATCACCCCCAATACCGGGAGAGACGAATCCCCTGCCGATCTGCTCACTGCCTCTATATGGCTCGGGACTGTACCCAACTAAAACCTGTTTGCACGACTCCTTTGAGCCGTGGTAGGGTAGTAATCAAAGCACAGTGGGAACTCACATGAAACAAATGACGATCTCAGGTCGATAGACTAACCTCTACACATGTCACCAGGGAACTGCTATCTGACGATAGGTATAATACCAACTAGCATGTTCCCGGCGAGTCTGTCCGGTGTACTCATAACCTAATGAGCACCTGTTTACTATCTTAGGTGAACCAACTGACACCAATGGCTTGTGAGACTGGCCATCGCCCCTCGTCGGGGTCTCGATCCGTATACACTAGTCTACTATCGGAGTATCGATGCCCAGTCTCGAAACTCCCACGACTAGGGACACTTTAAGGATGTGCTTATAGACTACCCAACTCTCACGTATATGATCGCCATCATACTATTGGTAGTCAAGCAAGAATCCTAAGGGCTCTATCAACGTGTAGTAGTGATATGTAATGTCACCTAAAGTACGTACACGATGATAAAGACAAACCAGATAGCATACTATCATCTCGAGTAAGATTGTCCTACCGGTATAGGTCCTCCCTCAATCATTGCAATCACATGCTTGCGATCTAATAATTGACTTTGAGGGCACTATAACCAACAATCTCCCACTTGCACTTAAGGCTAATTATTGCGATGTCACATACTCACAGCCCGTGTGATACCGAACACCCAACTTCTCTATTGATCAGCCTTACAAAGCTTGTTTGTGAAACTATTGCGTTCGAGAAATAGCCACAGTGAGTGGATTCGCTCTGATGTTTCTTTCTATGTCTCTCTTTTATCTCAAGTTCGCGGATAAAGCCATCTCCCGAAATGAGCAATACCTGTCTTAGAATATGTCTGGATATCTGATGGGACCTAGTTCACAAATGAACTCCAAATCCAGGAAACTTCTTAGACTGTATCGTCAACTGAATTTAATCAGTATCCTGCACCATACCTCCCTCAGTATCCGCTTGGACCACCTGTCCAAACTACCGCCCCTTGTCAGAGGGAAAAATATAACTCTGACAGTCACTCTGTCATCCGTTCACCTTGAAAGCTTGGAATGATAACTGTCTCCCGAAGGAGGCTGTCGTTATCAAATCCCTAGAACATATATACTTATGTTCATAAAACTGCTTCCGAACGTTTCTCCAGGATTGGATCAATATATCAACTGATTGCATCTAGTGCAAAGACAACATCTGGTGTGGTACTTGACATCTCATGATTGACTCAATTGCCTAAGCAAGTGATATGCCAATCATGCTCATCCCTCTCCCCTTTAGTTTGTAAGACACCTTTAGAGAGGGTGACTCCATCACTTGCAGGTACACCACCATGCCAGGAGTCGTCCATTCTAAAACACCTTTAGAATACTGTCTAAGTACCCAGATTGGGACACTTCCCAAATCTAGATCTAAAACCATAGATCTAGTAACCAGAATGCCTGATATTATATCCATATCCTATGTGGAGAAACCACCGTGTGACAACCACAGTATAACCGATCGTAGTATAGGAATTTCACTTCCTACTCTGTATATGTCATCCAAATATCAGGACATCAAACCCTACTACCTTCTTAACAGATCTATCCTCTATTCTGATGAAGTCCAAGCCCATGACTGTCACATCAAAAATAGATGATCTATCTCCGCTATATCTTCTTTAGTCTATAAATAGACATAAGCTACTTGTCCACTATGCTTCTGCTGCTCTCACTGACTACAACATGTTAGTGTATATGCCCTAGAGGCCATTACTGTATCATACTAGTATGTATATTACTTGATGGAAGCTTGGGATATTCACAGTTGTACAGACAATCTTGCTCAATATAGTAGTATGCTACTTGGTTTGTCTCTGCTTTAATGTGTACATGTGTGTTTATTTATTATATCACCTATACGCATTAGTAGAGCCCTTAGGATCTTTGCTTGATTACCGGCGTTGTGATGGCGATCACACTCGTGGGGGCTGGGTAATCTACAAGCACATCCTTATACACGTCCCTGGTCGTGGGAGTATCGAGATAGGGCATTGATGCTCCGGAGTAGACTAGCGTATGCGCTTCTCATCCCAGCACGGGAGACGGTCTGTCCCACAGCCGTCGGTACGTCGTACTTGAGATAGTATGCGAGTGCTCGTTAGGTTACGAGTACACTGGACAGGACTCGTCGGGAACTGATGGTTGGTATTATACCTATCGTCAGTTATCAGTTCCCAGGTGACATGAGTACAGCTTAGTCCGCTGACTTGACACTGGCACTTCGCCTCGAGTGTGTTCCCACTGCACTTTGATCACTACCCTACCACGGCTCCAAGGAGTCGTGCAAACAGGTAGTGGTTGGGTGCAGTCCCGAAACACTTGGAGGCAGTGCCGGTTAGACAGGATTCGTCTCTCCCGGTATTGGGGGTTGACATCGCGCTGTGTCTAGGAGAGCCATTACACGAGTAGTCCCTGGCCAGGGCAAGCGAGATATACTGGTAGGTTTCCAGTGTTATCTCAGGGTGTTTTTGGGCTTCACTCCGACACGACTTGTACCGCTATTGGGGGACTGACGTTTTACCGCCCCCTAGGCCCGACATGCGATGTATCAGACGAACAGACCGGACTGTACGGAGAATGTCACATTCAGACTCAGTAGGAGTTCAGATGGGGTTCACCTCGTCAGCCTTCTTGTCGGCATCTACCTGGGGACCGTTACGCACAGCTAGTGCCGCTTGCGGTCTGTGGTTAAACCCACTGCCAGCGTAGTGTCGAGTCTTTAGAGTCCCACACAGAGGGCATTCGCCTCTGGGCAAAACAGAGTAGAGGTCGCATGGTTTTGCGACAGGGTTCGTTCTCATCCGCGCACTTGTGCACGTTTGGAGTCCGGACGGATATTGCCAGCAGGCTCTGGTTTGAGCCGGATACTGGTATATGTTTTGGGGTTGCTTTTATATCTTGGTATTCTTGTTCCTCGGAACGAGAATGCAGGTGTGTATGCACAGTTGCTTGAGGCGGAGAATGAGGTTTTTCATTAGGGTTTCGGAACGGGTGCGTATGCACAGTTGACAGTTATCATTTTCCAAACCCTAATGGATTTATGGATTATCTATTAATAATAGTAATTAAATGAGAATTTAGTTATGGTTGATTTTGTTGACTTGTTGACCATGGTTGACTTGTTGACCATGGTTGAATGTTGACCACCATCATGCTTTGAAAGATCCTCCTTGATTCATGCTTACATTTCATTTAAAGAAGCATGATAGTGGTCATTCCAAATTACCATCAACTATTCTTATTTTGAATTATTATTATTTTAGATAATTCTTTTCTTTTGGCATTATGGTTGCAAGAAAGAAAAAGAGAGCTCATTCTATCATAACCTCTCTCTCTCCTCATTTCATCTTCTTCTTCCTCAAGCTCAAGGTGATTCCTTCTCATGTGTTGAGAATCCATCACCTTGAAAAGAAAGCACTCCATAGATACTCTCTACTCTCTCTAGGGTTCAAGGTTTAGCAAGCCGGAAATCCTAGTTCACTCAAAGATCGAGGAAGAGCCCAAAGGATGAAGCCCTCAGGTGGATCTATCTTCGGCAAAGAGGAGACGAGGAGGGGAAGCCATTCTAGCTACTACAAAGAACAAGAAAGAAGAACAACAATAAGAAGAGAAGGAGTTTAAGTTGAGGTATAACCACTTTGCATAGTAGTTAACTCTTCTTTGCAAGTATGCTAGTTTAGTTTAGCAAAGATCCGGCTTTTACGGTCCATGTTACAAAGTTTAGAAAAATTTTGATTTACCGTTTCCGCAACCCCGAAATTACCGGGAGAGGTAACGTGGACCTAACATAACAACCCTCTGGTAGAATCATATACACGTGCACTTCTAAAGCTAGTTTAGAATGACGCTATACTCATCCTTCTGCCGGGTCTCATAGTCTAGAACAGTAGTAATGACAAGTCTGGGTAAATAAGAACCTCCCTGTCACCGTCCTTGAGGATACCGGAGTACCTCTCGGGTGCCTGAGGTTACCCACTATATCTGCAGAGTGGCTAATGGAATGTCAATCCAGATTGAATCTTTAGGTTCTATTAAATTTTCAGTAATCGTTTGTGGTTCTGGAATCACTTCCAGTTCTACCATACTCCCACTACTGTTTTCTGAAAAAGTCCATTTTACTAAAACTGTGGCGAGTCAAGAAAAATATCACTATTGATCTTCCAGATGGTAGAAAGTTAACCCTCATCATAGCCCGGGTTAACCCACAAACAGACATTACAGAAACATGCCTTGAGTTATCCAGAGTCTGGTTTTAAGCATAAGCCGGACAACTCCATATACCTTAACATCGTTAAAATATGATCCATTCTATATACAATATAGAAACAGAGGCACTGATTTAATTGGAACCAGATTCAAATCATGCAGCTGTCTCCAGTGCATGTCAATTAAATGGAGAGAGGCCGATCAGCATTACTCAACTTAGGAGTGCATCCAATTATGAGTAACCTGAAAGAGAAGCAAGTTCACAAAATCATTACTATCGACTGAATACCAAACATAAGTATCTATATCTTCGATCACCTTCAAGAATCCTGATACTTGCAACACGTGGTTCTCTACTTTATTCTTGTACCTATAACTTCTCAAAACTTGGACCTTGTATTTCTACGAAACACGTGTCTAAAACTTGAGATGTCATAAGTAAACAGAATATAGTACGAGGACCAACCCCTCTGTCCTAATGGATACTGGACAACATACAATACTTTGTATAAGTCCCCTGAGTTTAATAACTCAAACCCTGTGCGTCGTAGCTTGAAAACTGTACTATGAATAAGAAGAATTACACCGCTGTTTAATGCTCCTTACCTAACCATCAACTGATATAGGTAAATGTCATGGACATAATTTCAAAAAGTTATATCTCACTTTATGAAATAAACGTACAGATATATCAGTTTGAAATTGGTGCATAACAACGGATATTCAAAACCAAAAATTTGTCGTCCGGCAAAACCCAGGCGATTTCCTCAAATATCACAAATTACAATGAATTTCGATATAATGAGGATGATCACCTAATTCCCAATAACTTACTCCCACTCATCATCTGTAAAACCATACAGATGTGAGAATCATACCTGGTAAATACATACCCTGGAGTAAGGATCCAATTGGGAAATCAGTTTTCAATTAACAACGCATAGTGAAACTGAAACATGAAAATGTTTCGAAGGGGTATCCGGGTATTCCTACTAATGCCTCTTCCATTATCCAGATTCATGACTGTAACCGTATATTTCCTTGCCATCTCTCCAATTCCCTTTATTTGTCTTTACTCATTACCTTCTGTACACCCCCTTGGGGTAAATGGTTTTCTTCCTTCCCTACCGTTCGGCACCAGCCTATGGTTTGGAAGAAGACTAATCAATAAGCATAACAGGTGTACTCTCCTAATCCTAGGAGTACTCGCAACCTGAGAGAAGGTAAAGATAAAAGACAACTTAATAAACCTTATTCCTATTTCTCCTGAACCAGAATCCATCCTCGTACTGGAACAAGTTCTTTTGAGTTCGTATATAACCATACGATGGATTATCCAATAACTGTGGATCTTCGTAGTGATACGGGGTGTTATGGAGAAATACAAAGGTGAAGTAGGATGGCGATGAAATACATGGTTTGGTCGTGAATGATAGCAGTCGCAATTTACTTTGCCCTATTTCTAATCCCTTTATTTGTCTTTACTTATTATCTTCTGTACACCACACTTAGACTAATTGGTTTTCTTCTTTCCCTACCTTTCGGCACCTGCCTATGGTTTGGAAGAAGACTATCCAATAAGCGTAATAGGTGTACCCTCTCATAATCCTAGGAGCCCTCACAACGTGAGAGAAGGTAAAGGGAAAAGACAACCGAATAATCCTATTCAATCTCTCCAGAACCAGAATCCATCCTCAAATCTGGAACAAGTTCCTTCGAGTTCGTATATAACTACACGATGGATTTATCCAATGGAAGTGGATGTTCGTAGTGATACGGGGTGTTCTAGAGAAATGCAAAGCGTAAAAGAAGGAGTGGCAATGATGTATGCAACTCAGACAATCCAAAAGCCAGTGTTTTAAGAAAGTTCGGTTAACTTGGTCACTGAGTCATAGGGTCGGGCCATGTTCGCTGCCAAGAGAGAGAGAAAAGAAACACTCTGCGTGCACTCTAACCTAGATCAGAATGGTTAATCACTTTATCTAATCAGGATGTCTCCCACTGTATCCTCAAATTCTCCTCCAAACCTGAAAGAAGAATTAGTCGGGATCACCCGAGGAGTAAACCAACTCATCAGTGGGAATCAGGATCCAACTATCATCGCATGATAACGTGATGGAATCCACTCACGTTATCATACTCCAGAAGGTATGCGCATGCCTGGCAAGTTTCGGTTTCTTTAGAAACTCCCGATATGATTTTTACCCCATGCTCTTATGACCTTGAAGGCCAACATATCATAAGTCAGATGTCAAGTTATACCCGTCATTATCCAGGTTAATTTGAACCCACCCGTACATACCCTTGACGAAGGCCAAAATAGTAGTACGACTGTCCCAAACCAACGCATCTATCTATGCAACAGAAAAGTAACAAATAGCTACCATACACTATGCCTTGACGAAGGCCAACATACATAGCATGAATACTAAGTGTTATCGTCTGAAATGACGGGGGGCTATGAATGGTTTTTGGCGAAAAACCTTTAACGTGACAAACTTTATATCGTTGAAGGAACCGGATAGCTTTTTACAAATATATAGTGGCGAAAACCTTTGCTAAAGAGGTCACTCCCGGTGAAGGGATCTCGTCTCTTTTCCCGTAGAATGAGGTGCAGGATATTCTAACTGAATACCGCGATGCAAAGCAAAAAGTAATTGACTATAGTGAAGTTATTACCCTGACGCAAACTTCTTTCCAAGGGGTCACTCCCGATGAAGGGATCTCGGCCCTTGCCTCGTCGAATGAGGTGTTGGATATTCATAACCGATTACCACTGTGCAAAACAAAAGAAAACGTCCTTATAATAACAGCTTTTTGAAAAATGTTCCAACAACATCGAATAGGTCTGTTTTCCTTGCATTGGTCTGAATCAACGCAGTCCCATCAATTAATCACACCACAAAAGAACGAAAATATGATGTACGTATATACCATCCGCATTCGCCACTGGGTCTCGTCATCACCCGTTAGGTTACTTAACTAACGACAGAGCGGGGACTGGACTAGCGTGGATATATATCAATATATATAAATCGCTCCAGGCATGATAAATGCAACATCACAGAAAATTAATAAGCATCACAGAACAATACAGATAATCTGGGAGCCCCGGGTTTCCTTTGAGCCGCAAGTGAAACCCGACGTTCCCCTGGACGTGTGGATAGCCTGTGCAATGAAACCTAGACCCCTATAAGTGCGGCAAGTTACCCACCAAAACCAGAAGCGAGGCATCCCTCTTCAGCAAAGTGAATGGGCTACACAGCACTTCACGGAATCCGGTAACTTGAGCACCTCTCCTTGGGTCAACCTGTATCCCCTACGAGTACGGTGAATAGCCTGCCAATTCTAGAGTAAGGCCCCCTCTTTCTCAACGCCATGAGATGCGGACCGTTGCCCTCCAGAACCCAGCTATCCGTGCACTCCATCGCGAGGTAATCCTAGTATAGAAAAGAAAATATGTACAATGGGTACATCGACCTCAACCAGGTCGTGCCAAAAAAAAAATAATATACAAACAGGCAGTGACGGCAGTCCACATGTCGGACGCTCGCCCCGCGATATTAAATGTACAAATAAAACTAAACTGTACTATCATTGCACGCAAGCTATCCATCACGACCAATCCGCAACAACACAGCACAACACAGAACATCAACGTGAATGTCGCGTTCGCAAACCCGTCTAAAAGAACTATAGCGATTAGACAAGTTGTACCGATCAAATGACATTCACGGTCGCAGATAGTAATGTAAGTACTGCAAACTTTAAACAATGTTAGAAAATTTCGACTTTAAAATAACCCCCGAATAGCCCCAAACAACTAGGTAAAACCATATCTAAACTGGGCTAAACAAACAACACTACTGAACTAACATTACAGAGACTAGACTATACTGCAAATTTCAAACCCAGACCATTCAACATGGCCGGGCTGCTCGGATTTTAGCGCTATGTGGCCGGTCCAATTTGTGTAGAATTGGCTTGTATTTGAAGTGCAGGCTAGTGGTCATCTAAGTAGTCTTTTGCAGTTGTTTAAATAATTTTTGAAGACACTTTAAAATTCGATAGAAACTGCAATGTATCGGGTGATGTTTTGGGTCTGTTTCGGTTTCGATACTTTAACATTGTCTAAACAAACTAGTATGCGGTTAATGGTTTGGCTCTGATACCATGTAAGGCTATGGAAGCGCCCCGGCCGTATTTCCGAGGCCAACTGCGGAAAAAAACTTTTATAAACCGGCGCTATCGTAACCCTAAAACCCGGATCGTGCCATTAACCGTAAACTAGTAAACTGTAAAAGAGTTTAGAGAGATTATACCGATCGATCCATGTCCTTTGGTCTTCAATCTCTGTGCCAAGCTCCTCGTGGCTGCTCCAACGAAATTCGCTCTCCGATTTTGCTCGTCGAAGTGGCTCCACATCGAGGATTCTTTATACTGGCTCCCGCTTCAAAACCGAAGCAACTCGGACATCAAGTTTGCCAAAAGAGATGACCGAGATGAAGTAGAGATAGTGCATGATTACTTTGTGTCAATACACTCTAGGGTTCTCAACACATGAGAGGGATAAAATGGAGGTTTAAGAAGATGCCCATGGTGGAAAGATGTGAGCTCAAGAAAGAAAAACAAGTGAGCAAAAACCAAACTCTCAAAAGAATGAGATGGCTGCCCTCTTATAAAACAAGTGAGTGTTTTGATATTTTGTGTTGTGTTAATAAGCCTCACACACTCACAAAATATCTAAAAGGCTCATCCAAAATATCTTATCCATGACAAAACAATTTCATGCCAAGAATGAGTCACAAATTCCACCCCATTAAACATTTAATCTAAATGTTTAAATCAAGAAAATAACATGGCATCAACTAAAGAAATCTTGTAATGAATTACAAGAATACCCCTCATCCGTATATACATACCTGCATCCGTGTTCCGACCGAATACGAATACTACGAGACGAAAGTAATCCAACAATCAAATACTAGGATCCGGCTTAAACCAAAGCCCACTAGTATGATCCGTCCGATCATGATCCGTGCACGAGTGCACGTATATGATCGAACCTTGCCTAAAACCATACAGCCTCTACAACGTTTCGCCCGAACTTGGGAAAACTTTCTATGGGGGACTCTAAAGACTCGTCAATACGCTGGCAGTGGGTTTAACCACAAGCACGTCAGTGGCACTAGCTGTACGTAACGGCTGCCCATGTATTGAGCAAAAGGGAGGCCGATGAGCGAACTCATCTTGAAACCCTACTGAGCCTGTCAGTAACAATATCCGTACAGTTCGGTCCATTCGGAGTATCGCATATTGGGCCTAGGGGGTGGTAAACGTCAGACCCCTAATAGCGGTATAAATCGTGTCGGGGTGTAGCCCAGAACACCCTGAGAAACTACTGGAATACCTACCAGTAAATATCGCTTGCCCTGGCCAGGGACTTTTTGTAATGGCTCTCCAGACACAACGCGATATCACCCCCAATACCGGGAGAGACAAATCCCCTGCCGATCCGCTCACTGCCTCTATGTGGCTCGGGACTGTACCCAACTAAAACCTGTTTGCACGACTCCTTTGAGCCGTGGTAGGGTAGTAATCAAAGCACAGTGGGAACTCACACGAGACAAATGACGATCTCAGGTCGATAGACTAATCTCTACACATGTCACCAGGGAACTGCTATCTGACGATAGGTATAATACCAACTAGCATGTTCCCGGCGAGTCTGTCTGGTGTACTCATAACCCAATGAGCACCTGTATACTATCTTAGGTGAACCAACTGACACCAATGGCTTGTGAGACCGGCCATTGCCCCTCATTGGGGTCTCGATCCGTATACACCAGTCTACTCTCGGAGTATCGATACCCAGTCTTGAAACTCCCATGACGAGGGACACTTTAAGGATGTGCTTATAGACTACCCAACTCTCACGTATATGATTGCCATCATACTGCTGGTAGTCAAGCAAGAATCCTAAGGGCTCTATCAACGTATAGTAGTGATCTGTAATGTCACCTAAAGCTCGTACACGATGATAAAGACAAACCAGATAGCATACTATCTTCTCGAGTAAGACTGTCCTACCGGCATAGGTCCCCCCTCAATCATTGCAATCACGTGCCTGTGATCTAATAATTGACTTTGAGGGCACTATAGCCAACACAAGTTACATAAAGAAGGATGTTTGGATCCGTTCGAATATCAATCTTATGCAACTTGTCAATCATGTCTCAAAGGAAAGATGACAAAGACTCCGTTCACTGGACGCGGAGTAAGAGCGAGCGAGCTCTTGGGACTAATACACAGCGACATATGTGGTCCAATGTCTACACATGCAAGAAGTGGTTATTCCTATTTCATTACTTTTACGGATGATTTCTCTAGGTATGGACATATTTTCTTGATGAAAAATAAATCCGAGGCCTTTGAGAAATTCCGAGAATATAAGAATGAAGTTGAAAAACAAACCGGCAAAAGTATCTAGACACTAAGATCTGATCGATGTGGTGAATACTTGAGTGCCGAGTTCCTGGATTACATAAAAGAGAATGGAATTCTCTCTCAGCTTACTCCTCCATACACACCACAACACAACGGTGTATCGGAGAGAAGGAACCCCAACCCTATTGGATATGGTACGTTCCATGATGAGTAACGCTGAGTCACCACGATCATTCTAGGGTTATGCACTAGAATCAACTGCATATCTTTTAAACAAGATTCCTACCAAGACTGTGCCTACCACACCATATCAGATGTGGAGTGGGAAGAAATCCTATCTTCAGTATCTGAAAATATGGGGATGTCCAGCTTTTGTTAAAAAGCAGCATGCGGACAAACTCGAGGCACGCTCAGTACTGTGTAAGTTTGTGGGATACCCAAAGAACTACAGGGGGTATCTTTTCTATTACGCAGAGGAACAAAAGGTTTTTGTTTCTCGTCATGCCCACTTTTTGGAACATCAATTTTTAGAAAAAGAAACTAGTAGGAGCGCAATAGAACTGGAGGAAATTCCAGAACCACAAACTATTACTGAAAGTTTGGTAGAACCAGAAGTTTCAAAAGAACAGGACATTCCCGCGCCACTCCGCAAGAGCAGTAGGCTATCTCATCCTCCTGAGAGATACTACGGTTTTCTCATAGATGGGGATAGAGAGGATTGCATCATTGATAATGATAAGCCGACTAACTTCCAGCAAGCCATTCATATCACTGACTCAGTAAAATGGCTGGATGCAATGCGGACTGAGATGGAGTCCATGTACACCAACAAAGTATGGACTTTGGGCATTGCGCAAGAAGGGGTAAAACCCGTAGGCTGCAAATGGATCTTCAGAAAGAAGACTGGTGTAGATGGACAGGTTGAAACCTATAAGGCTAGACTTGTTGCAAAAGGATTTTGTCAAAGACCTGGTTTGGACTATGATGAAACCTTTTCTCGAGTGGCTATGCTCAAATCCATTCGGATCCTTCTTGCCATTGCTGCCTTCCACGATTATGAGATTTGGCAGATGGACGTAAAAACCGCTTTTCTAAATGGAAATTTGGAAGTGTGCGTCTATATGGACCAGCCAGAGGGTTTCATTCAGAGTGCGAGCAGCGGGAAAGTATGCAAGTTGCTTAAGTCCATTTATGGACTAAAGCAGGCATCGTGGAGTTGGAACATTTGTTTTGATGAGACGGTCAAAGAATTTGACTTTATCAAAAATCCAGATGAGCCATGCATTTATAGTAAGATTGTAGCACGAACTGTTATATTCCTCGTCTTGTACGTGGATGACATTCTCTTGATAGGAAATGACATTCCTATGCTACAATCTGTCAAAGGGTTCTTGTCACAAAGGTTCATGAAAGACCTGGGTGATGCCTCTTACATTCTGGGGATCCAGATCTATCATGATAGATCTAAGAGTATGTTGGGACTTTCACAGTCCAGGTACATCGACACCATACTGAAAAGATTCAGTATGGAAGATTCAAAGCGCGGTAATTTACCGGCTTGTCATGGAATCACCCTCTCCAAAGAGATGTCTCCCAAGACTGATTTGGAAAGGGGTCGCATGTCTATTATACCCTACGCTTCTGCAGTAGGCTCTATAATATATGCGATGTTGTGTACCAGACCAGATGTAGCTTATGCACTAAGCGTAGTAAGCCGGTATCAGTCAAACCCTGGGGAGAAGCACTAGCTAGCAGTAAAGAACATTCTCAAGTACCTGAGAAGGACTAAGGAAATGTTCTTGGTTTACGACAGAAAAGACCTTCAGATCGAGGCCTTTGCTGACTCTAGCTTCCAGAGTGACAAGGATGACTCCAAATCCATATCGGGTTATGTCTTTACCCTCAATGGAGGGGCGGTCTGTTGGAAGAGTTCCAACCAGGACACCGTTGCTGACTCGACGATGGAAGCAAAGTATATCGTAGCTTCTGATGCCGCAAAAGAAGCAGTCTAGATGAGAAAGTTCTTAACAGAACTTCAGGTGGTTCCGTCTATTGTTGATCCATACCTCTGTATTGTGACAACAATGGGGCTATAGCTTTAGCAAAGGAACCCAGGTCCCATCAAAAGTCCAGACACATCTTGAGGCAGTATCACCTGATCAGGGAGATCGTGGATCGCCGGAGATCGAGGTTCAGAGAGTTGCTACTGGGGACAACACTGCAGATCCATTCACAAAGGCCATCCCTCAGACGCAGTTTGAGAGGCTATTCGAGATGATAGGTCTGCGATATGCCAGCACATGGCCTTAGTGCAAGTGGGAGATTGTTAGTGTAATATGTCCTAGAGGCCATTATTGTGTAGTACTAGTTTGTATATTAGATTTTGGAAGCTTGGGATATATACACGGATTTATGACAGTCTTGCTCGATATAGTAGTATACTACTTGGTTTGTAACTATCTTAATATGTGTATATGTTTCTTTTAACGTATCGCTAATACATATTGATAGAGCCCTTAGGATATTTGCTTGACTACCACCGTTGTGATGGTAGTCACACTAGTGGGGGTTGGGTAGTCTACAAGGTCATCTTTACACAGGTCTCTAGTCGCAGGATTATCGAGATAGGGCATCGATACCCCAGAGTAGACTAGTGTATACGCTTCTCTTCCCAGCAGGGGAGATGGTCTGTGAAGGGTTGCCTAGCACGGCAGCAAGGTTTCGGGAGGCATCTTTCATGCCATATTAAACTTTTAGCCGTTCTTGCTAACCCTAACATAGAATCGTATACTAGAAAATGCGACGAAATGAAATGCAAACAACTTTGCATAAGAAGTGAACAAGGAATACAACCTTTGTAGACCGGTCCTTCACTTCAATAGCTCCGTGTAGCAGTCCCTTCGCTGCGATCATGAACTCCCGGATTCTATAGAGGCTCCCATGAAGAAATGGACAAGCTTGCATCGAAGTCTTCGAGGCCGAATATGATCTGCGTTGAGGAGACACTAACCCAAGCTACCCCTTCACTAATTGTGAAATTAGTGAAGCAAACACCCTATACTAAATGGCAAGCAGTAGAGGATGATGAAGTAGGAATTTTGCTCATTTTAGAAATAATTTTCTCACTCTTTTTCCATCATTTCCATTGAAGCTAGAAAGCTTGGAGGAAGGAGATAAAGAGAACTCTGATGAAAAATTATCAAGTAGAGAATGGCCAGCATAGGTGAGTTAACATCATATGTTAACCTTTATAGAGACTTAACCAAGATTAGGATAATGGTTGGGTTTATAAATATCTTATGCAAAACAAAACAAGTAGACTTAGTCAATGGCAATCTAAGCTTCTACAAGCTTCATGACTTGACAAAATCATTTAGTTTTTGAATTACATAATCCATTAAAAACCCTAGGATTAAACCAAGCATGGTGTAAGTCATACACACACCCAAGTTGCATGTATCATCAAGCATGACACAAAACTTTGTACACTTATATATATCACATATATATACATGCACAAATCAAGTGAGAAAAGAAATCTTAAGTGAATGAATATTAGTTAATGCAACTTAATAAATCAAATATATAATTATACATTAAATCATTAAATCAATACTTGATTTAATAATCTGGCTATATCACATATAACCGACTAATATCAAATGCAACAACTTATCGAATCAACACTTGATCCGATAACCCGGCTATATCACATATAACCGACCTATGTCATATATCGCAAGAATATAATACGGTATCACATATCGTATTAATCTCGGTCTCGCACATATCACATATGTGCTCCTACTCCGTTTTTCTTGAGCCAGCAAACCTCTGTGTAGGACTCTAAAGACTCGTCAATACGCCGGCAGCAGGTGATGATCATATCAAACACCCACAAGCCGCAAGCGGTCAGCTAAACGTAACGGCCACCCGGGTATTAAGCGATCAGAAGATCAACAAGCAAGCCTACTCATACTCCTGCGAATCCAATCAGTAACACTACCGTACAGTCCGGTCTCTTCGTCTGATATGTCGTATATCTCGTCTATGGGTGGTAAACGTCAGACCCCAGTAACTCGATTAGTCGTGCCGATGTGAGGCTCATAAAGGGTCGAGAAACTACTGATAACACTTACCGGTATATCTCTGAAGCATCCCTGGCCTGGGACTTCCTGTTATAGCCAATCGAGCACAGCGCAACATCAACTCCCAATACCAGGAGAGACGAAACCCCTCCTATCGCTTATTGCCTCCATGTGATTCGGGACTGTACCCAAAATCCACCATTTTGCATGTTCTCTTGAACGTGGTAAGGTGAAAATCAAAGCACAGTGGGAATCACACAAGACTCTATGACAATCTCGGGTCTACAGACTAACCTGTACCAGTTTCACCAGAGAACTGCTATCCGACGATAGGTATAATACCATCTAGGAGTTCTCGGCGAGTCCGTTCAGTGTACCCAGTCTCCACTGAGCACCCGTATACCATCTCTGATGTTAAACACCAATGGATATGGATTCATCCATCGCCCATCTACATAGGTCGAGAAGCTACATGCTAGTCTACTCTGTATATCGATGCCCTGTCTCGATACACCTACGACTAGGAACATTTGAAGGATGTATTTACCGACAACTCTGTCCCCACTAGTATGATCTGCACATAATCTGGGTAGTCAAGTACTCATCCTAAGGGCTTTATCAACATGTAACATAGAAATAATCAGTGTACGAGCAGAGGCCGCGACGAGGCCGCTACGTAATTACTGTGAAGTAAATACGCTAAGCGTATCTGAGCAATATAAAAGTAAAATCACAAGAGACAAGAGATATCAACTGAATAACAAGTTTATTTATTAACATTGTTTTGTACAATGCATGAAAAGTAAATATAACTGGATAAAAAGCAATGCCTAAACAATGGCATAACAGAAAAGAAGAGTACTAAAATGGAAATGTACAATGTACTAGAGCTCGGGGTCTTCACTGAACTGGTCCAAGTCTTTAGCGTTGGGCTCGATCTCTGATTTGCCCAGATCACCTGATGACATTCAAAGAAGAAAGAATAGAATGTCGTCACCGAACAGGTCGCTCGGTAAGTCCCAAAGATAAGGGAGAAAGAGAATAGACAGAATAAGAAGGTAGCTTTTAAAGTTGTAGTATATTGTTATAATATTGTGTTAACGCTGTTGTTTGTAGCTTGGTACAGAAAAATGCCAGTGTATACGAGAAGGGTCTCTATATGCTAGAGACCAGGGCAAATGGAATATAGAGTACAAGGCTCCGTTAGAAGGCCCAGAACAACGGCAATTGGATTCATGTTAGGTGTCTTAAATCTTGCAGTCTCGTTCCACTTTTAACACCTTCCGTACCAGTCTTGTTGGATATATGTATGCCCTAGAGGCCATTATATGATAGTGGATGTATCTATACATGTATATATATATTCAGTATGCATTCTTGCTCGACATGATAGTATGCTATCTGGTTCTTCTTTATCTGACATGTTGATTTGATCATGCTTTTATTCATTCATACATGCTGATAAAGCCCTGAGGATATCGGCTTGACTGCTCTGATTATGATGGAGATCATACTAGTGGGACATCTGTAGTCTATAAGCATATCCTGAAAAGTCCCTAGTCGTAGGTATATCGAGACGGGGCATTGATATACCAGAGTAGACTAGCGTATATGATATTAGACCCATACGATGGGCGATGAATGTTCCCACATTCATCGATGTTTGACATCAAGATCATATACGGGTGCTCAGTGGTGACTGGGTACACTGGACGGACTCACCGAGAACTCCTATATGGAATTATATCTATCGTCGGATAGCAGTTCTCAGGTGACACTGGTACAGGTTAGTCTGTAGACCCGTGATCGTCATAGAGTCTTGTGTGCTCTCCCACTGTACTTTGATTGCTACCCTACCACGGCTCTACTGAGTCGTGCAAATAGGTGGCCGTTGGGTACAGTCCCGAGACACACGAAGGCAATGAGCGATAGGAGGGGTTTCGTCTCTCCCGGTATTAGGAGTTGATGCTGTGCTGTGCCCGACTGGTTATATCAGTAAGTCCCTGGCCAGGGCTGCTGAGATTTGCTGATAAGTGTTATCAGTAGTTTCTCGATCTGTTATAGACCATTCACCGGCACGACTTATTGAGTTATTGGGGTCGACGTGACCATCCCTAGGCTCGATATGCAGCATATCTGACGTAGAGACCGGACTGTACGGTAGTGTTGCCGGTTGGCTCGACGGGAGTTGTAGCAGGTTCGCTTGTTTTCTTCTGATCGCTCAATACCCGGGTGGCCGTTACGTTTAGCTGACCGCTTGCGGCTTGGGGGTGCTTGATATGATCATCACCCTCTGCCGGCGTATTGACGAGTCTTAGAGTCCCACACAGGAGTTACCTAGTCCAGGCGAAACGTTGTGGTGCGCGTATGCGATATGCGCATGGACCCGATTAAAATGCGCGTATATGATACCGTACATTGATCGGGCGGCTTGCTTTTGGTAGGGTCATATGTGATATGGCCGGATTGATAAATCAAGTGTTGATTTATCATTTAACCATTAGCTTTCTCACTTAAAACCTTTTCTTTTATATATGATGGATGTATGCATGCATGTATGTTTTTCTTTCTTTTAGTTTCATGCGCATATGGATGTGCATACACACATACATACATACATCATCCTTCATGGTTGCTTATACATGGAATATGATGGCAATATAAGACTCACACCATGGTTGAATATATGGATTATTATTTGATTTATTGTTTAAAACAAAATAGAAAAGATAAGGATAATTCTTGCTTGCTTCTACATTCTTCTTTAAACCTAACCATGCTCACCTACTTCTAACCATGAGTTATCCTTCTCTTTGTGTTTTAAACTCAAGTTAAATAATGTCTCCATCATCTAACCATGGTTTGAGATGAGGATTAAAAAATATATATACATATATTTTCTTTTTCCTTCATGAGAGTTATCTTTTTCTACTCTTGTTAAAAACAAAAAGCCATCATCTTCCTCCTTCTTCTTCCTTTTGCTCTCTAGTTTTTTCCAGTGAGTAAAACACAACCAAAGAAAAGTTTTTGAAGTGAGAATCTAAACCACAACATCATTCTACACAAGTTTAGCCAACTTGTTTAGAGTGTTCTCTTCGTTTCTCATCGTGATAATCGAAGTTGCGAGCTTGGACGAGGAACTCCGGGTGGATCGTCATGGACGCAAGAAGACTTCAAGAGGACCTTCTTCCAACACCCAAGAGACCAAAGAGTCCAGCGAAAGGGAGCTACAAAGGTTGTAGTCTTGAAACCCTAGTTTTATTGGCTTTAAGTTTCGAAACCCTAATTTTCTAGGATCGATTCCTTTGTATGCTTGCTTAGCACCATAAAAATTTAAACTTTGTGACATGTGATGCTTCAAAACTATACATAGGGTGCTAGGCAAACCTTTCATTGGTATCAGAGCCGATCTAGAACATTAGGCGACACTTTTACGAAGTATAAATCCTGATCGGACAAAAATACGACATTTTAAGACCCTCTCTGGACAAATTTTAAAATCTGACATTTTTCAGAATTAAAAATACTTAAAAAATACAGCAGGAAATTATAAGAATAACAGTAAAATTCGATGACCTGAACAGTATAAACCGCCACGGAACCGCCGCATTTGCTGGCTTAGGCCGCGGTTCCGCGGCCGTACAGAGGCATCATTTTATAAATTTTCCACTGTAATTCTTATATCTGCTTGTACAGTGTTTTAGGTATGTTTAATCTGAAAATAGCACTGTAATTTCTGGAGATGGTTTTGGACGCGTAGATTCGATCAGAATTTTCATTTCGTTGCTTTTCCAGGTAAATTAGAAAGTATTGAAGTGTTTGAACGAGTATCATTTGCTCACTATTCACGGGGTTTAAATACTTGGAGATACGTGCAAGTCTTTTTGTGGTGGTCCCTCTAGAAGACAACAAACCTTAACTCGATTATGTGACCGTCTTGAACTGCCCTTAGAACCTTAGGGTTTGGGGCAGTACGGCGTGCCACATGTGAGGCGTTGGCTTGACCCTTCTACGGCTGGACCGCTACTACTGTGTCACACTCTGGGTTTTTGAACTCTGCTCAAGTGTTGAGCTTTAGTGAATCTTGGGTATTTGATCGTTCGTTCGAAAACTTTAATACTGTCTGTTTATTCGGAATGTGATACAATATGTGGAATTCATATAGTTTAGGCATGAAATACGAAATATGTGATATTTCGCATTTATGATGTCTAAAGAGAATGTGGATTCCAAATATTGTAGTTTTACACTTTCTTTTCTGTGACCGTAAGTGTAGTATGTTCGATATCGCCGGTTTCGTTGCTATACATCAACGACAATTGGGGTATGCATACTTACTTACGTTGATGATATGAGATATTATGTGTTGCTGAGATATGATGTGCAGGATTGTCGCGATTGAATAGCCGGGGGTTTTTATGTGAGATGAGAGTTTTATATTTTCATTCATGTAAATTTAAATGTAATGTAATATTCTTTTATTTGGGGCACTTCCGAGTTGAGCTTGTGTCACCAGTGTTGTATATTATTTACTTTTCCGTATTAGGATGGACCCAAGGAGGGGAGCACATGTGACCGGGTTCTGGGGTTCAGTGGGAGGCCATCTCGAGGAGTCGAGACCGGGTCTCCTAAACTCCAGAATTAGTAGGGTCACTTGCCGCTCTCATATGGGTCCAGGGTGTGGGCTTGGCTATTCATCGCGACTGTGGAATCCGTATTTTCTATTCTGGCTAAATACTAAATATGGACGTCCTAGTATATCCCACTTTATATCTTTGTTTCTGCTGCCTGTGTTCTGTGATATCTGAGACGAATGACATATTATATATATAATATATAGTAGACGTTGCTTATGTTTTACACCCGCGCTAGTCCCGTCCCGGTATGCCGTTAGTTAAGTAACCTAACGGTGCCTAACGGAACATTGCGGCGAATGCGGATGGCATAAGCATACGTGTTATTTTCGTTTCTTTTCTGTGATTGGCTTAAGGACTTAAATGATGGGATTACATTAATGTGATTAATGTAAAGAAAATAAACCTAAAAAGATGTTGTAGAATCGGATTTGAAAACTACTCGGCTATTTATGAAAAAGCTATATTTCAAAACTGCGGAGCTTAAGCCACTCCTTTTGAAAACCATTTGATTCTACAACGATATCAAGTTCAAAGGATTAAAGATTTTCTTAAAAATCATCCGCAACCCTCCGTCATTTTAGGAAGTAGAGTACTTAGTATTCGTGCTACGTTTGTTGACTATAGTTAAGGCGTAGTGTACGGTAGCTAAGTGATGTCTTCCTACATTGCATATGATGCAGATTAATTAAGACATTCTTATGACTTTGTTGACCATAGTTAAGGGTCATATGAGTGGGTCTAATTAATCAAGAAATGACGGATAGAACTTGACTGGTACTTATGATTTGTTGACCTTAGTTAAGGTCATAAGTACTAGGGGTAAAAACAACATCGGGAATTTCAATAGTTGAAATTTGCAATGAGATTGCATACCTTCCATGTGATGGTTGGATCCCGATCCCACTGTGGGCAATAGTTGCTCCTAGGAGAGTTTTACAGTTTACAATTTGCTAACTCATTAGGTGTCTAGAAAGGTGTTAACGGGGCTCCGCCTCTGGGAAAACGAGGTTTACTCTAATTAGGTCCGTGCGAAAGCACGGGGAACCTCCCTCAAGTACCGATACTGGCCTGGCTGAACGGTTAGCGAAGTTGTAGACTGTAATTAATCCTGGCTAGTTTTTCTTTTTAAGGTTTGAAAGAAAAACTCGATAAAAGCAGTGGGAAACATCGATTAGACAAGATAATAACCAATCTGATCTATGCAAGAGCTTTCGCTGAGTGTATTCTTTTATCTCTCTTAATGGCAGATACCCATGACTGGACTCAAGCTTCTACTAGATAAAAACAAACTGAATGGGACCAACTATAAAGACTGGCTGAGGAATCTGAAAATCGCCTTGACTTATGATAAAGTATCATATGTCCTCACGGCTTCAGCCCCGCCCGTCCCAGGTCCAAAATCCTCAGTTGCGGACATTGAAGTCTGCAAGACATGGGACGCTGACTGTGCCACGGCAAAATGCCTCGTGCTTGCATCGATGGATAACAAATCTCAAAAGCAGCACGAGGATATGGACATTCACGGTATATTGCTCCATACAAAGGAGTTGTATGGAGAGCAATCCCGCGTATTACGATACGAAGCATCAAAGAAATTGTTTCAGATGCGAATGGCCCCTGGCACACCAGTAGGAGACCATGTTCTGAAGATGATAGCTCTTATAGAAGAGTTGAGGACCTTGGATGGACGATGGACAATGAACAATATATAGATATTATTCTGCAGTCCCTTCCCTCCACCTTTGCTCAGTTCATAGTGAACTTCAACATGCATGGCATGGAGAAGGAACTCCCTGAACTTCTTAACATGTTAAGGAGTGCAGAGAGCACTATGAAGTCAGCAAGAACTCCCGTTATGACTGTTGGACAATCTTCTTCTTCTCGCCCGAAAGCTAAGGCCAAGGGAAAGAAAAAGAAGAAGCCCACCAATCCTAAAGGTGGAGTTAAAAAGGTGAAGGGAAAGGAAAAGTCCAAGGCTGGAGACTCGGGGAAGGGCGAATGTTTTCATTGCCACAAGACAGGACATTGGAAGCGCAACTGCACGGAGTACTTAAGTCTCAAGAAGAAGCATGGTGATGCTTCTGCTTCAGGTGCGTTTGTAACAGAAAACTGTTTTTCAATAAACTCTGCTTCCTGGGTATTGGATACCGGTTCAGGTTCTCATATTTGCAATTCTATGCAGGGGCTGAGAAATAGCAAAGTTTTGAAGACAGGTGACCATACTCTCCGCGTTGGAAATGGTTCCAATGTACATACAGTCGCAGTGGGAGAGTATCACTTGGGGTTGCCATCTAGATGTATTTTGGTTTTGAATCCATGTTATTTTGTACCAAGTATGCTATGTAATATAATATCCGTTTCTTTGTTGGACAATGAAGGATATAATTTTGTATTGCAGAACAATGTTATGAACATTCACCTGAATCAAATGTTGGTTGGGTATGGTACGCTTAATAACGGAATATATGTCCTAAATCAACACACAGTTTTCAGTATACAACACACTAATAAAAGAAAACTTTCAGAATTAAATGAAGCTTTTCTTTGGCACTGTAGACTTGGTCATATTAACGAAACAAGACTAAACAAGTTACACAAAGATGGATATTTAAACTCTTTTGAATATAAATCTTATGCGACTTGCCAGTCTTGTATCAAGGGTAAAATGACCAAAACTCCGTTTACCGGACATGGAGAAAGAGCTACTCAGCTCCTAGGCCTCATACATAGTGATGTATGTGGGCCAATGTCTACACAGGCTAGAGGAGGTTTTTCATATTTCATTACATTCACTGACGATTTCTCAAGATTCGGTTATGTATTTTTTTATTAAAGCACAAGTCCGAAGCTTTCGAGAAATTCATTGAATATAAATAAGAAGTAGAAAAACAAACCGGCTTGAGTACAAGATGCTTCGATCAGATCGAGGTGGTCAGTATCTCAGTACATAATTTACAAACTTCCTAAAAGAGAATGGGATTCTCTCTCAGCTCACTCCTCCTTACACACCACAGTACAACGGTGTGTCAGAACGACGGAATAGGACCCTATTAGATATGGTCCGGTCCATGATGAGTGACGCTGAGTTACCAGTCTTGTTTTGGGGGCATGCATTGGAGACTGCAGCGTTTCTGCTAAACAGGGTTCCAACTAAAACCGTGTCTACCACGCCATATGAGATATGGCATGTGAAGAGACCATCTCTTAAGAGAATTAAGATTTGGGGTTGCCCGGCCTATGTTAAAAAGCAGAATCCAGACAAACTCGAGACACGGTCAGTCATGTGTAATTTTGTGGGATATCCAAAGAATTCTTATGGATATCTGTTCTACCACAAAGAGGAACAAAAGGTGTTTGTTTCTCAGTATGCCACATTCTTGGAAAAAGAGTTTTTCACAGATAAAGATGATGGCAAGGTGGTGGATCTAGAAGAGGTTCTGGAGACACAAACTACAAATGACGATTTGGTCGAACCGGCTGTTACAACAGAAACTGAAGAACCTCGGCCACTCCGTAGGTCTGGTAGGACTTCTCGCCCACCGGAGAGGTACTACGGTTTTCTCATTGATGGTGACAGAGAAGACTGTATCATGGATGATGATGATCCTACCAGTTTTCAGCAAGCTATCAAGAGTAGAGACTCTGTGAAGTGGCTGGATGCCATGAGATCCGAAATGGAGTCTATGTACACCAACAAAGTATGGACTTTGAACGTTGTACCCCCTGGGGTAAAACCTGTGGGGTGCAAATGGATCTTTAAAAGAAAGATTGGTGTAGATGGGCAGGTGGAGACCTATAAGGCAAGACTTGTGGCGAAGGGTTTTCGTCAAAGACCAGGTTTGGACTATGACGAGACTTTTTCTCCCGTAGCCATGCTTAAATCCATTCGGATCCTACTTGCTATTGCTGCTCACTACGACTATGAAATCTGGCAGATGGACGTTAAAACTGCATTCCTAAATGGAAATTTAGAAGAATGCGTTTATATGGATCAGCCAGAGGGCTTCATTGACAGTGGGAGTAACGGGAAAGCATGTAAATTGCTTAAATCCATATATGGGTTAAAGCAGGCATCACGGAGTTGGAACATCTGTTTCGATGATGTCATCAAAGAGTTTGATTTCATCAAAAATCCAGATGAACCTTGTGTTTATAAGAAGGTTGTAGGGAGAGCTGTCACATTCCTCGTATTGTACGTGGACGACATTCTTCTGATAGGAAATGATATTCCTATGCTACAGTCGGTCAAATCTTTCTTATCACTGAGGTTCTCCATGAAGGACCTGGGTGATGCCACATACATTCTGGGTATAAGGATCTATAGGGATAGATCCAAAAGGTTATTGGGATTGTCCCAAACCAGGTATATTGACACCATCCTAAAAATGTTTAGTATGGTAAACTCCAAGCGGGATGCCTTACCCGCTTGCCATGGGGTCACTCTCTCCAAGGATTCTTGTCCAAAGACCGATGAAGAGAGAGCTCGCATGAGTGTTATACCCTATGCTTCGGCAGTAGGATCTATAATGTATGTGATGTTATGTACACGCCCAGATGTAGCTTATGCACTTAGTGTTGTAAGCAGGTATCAATCCAACCTAGGGGAGAATCACTGGACAGCTGTGAAGAATATTCTTAAGTACTTGCGAAGGACTAAAGAATTGTTCTTGGTGTATGGTAATGGAGATCTCCAAATGGAGGCCTTTACCGATTCGAGCTTCTAGAGCGATAAGGACGACAACAAATCTATCTCTGGGTTTGTATTTACCCTCAATGGAGGGGCGGTGAGTTGGAAGAGTTCCAAACAAGATACCGTTGCAGACTCTACGATGGAAGCTGAGTACATTGCTGCAAATGATGCTGCCAAGGAAGCCGTCTGGATGAAGAAGTTCGTCTCGGAGCTAGGAGTAGTTCCAACCATTATTGATCCAATACCTTTATATTGTGACAATAATTGGGCTATGGCGTTAGCCAAGGAGCCCAGATCCCATCAGCGGTCCAGACACATCCTGAGGCGTTTTCATTTGATACGGGAGATTGTAGATCGCCGCGAGATCGAGATTAGGAGAGTAGACACAAAGAATAACGCCGCGGATCCATTCACCAAGGCCCTCCCTCAGCCGCAGCATGAGCGACTTTTTGAGATGTTGGGTATGAGATACGCCAATAACTGGCCTTAGTGCAAGTGGGAGATTGTTGGATATATGTATGCCCTAGAGGCCATTATATGATAGTGGATGTATCTATACATGTATATATATATTCAGTATGCATTCTTGCTCGACATGATTGTATGCTATCTGGTTCTTCTTTATATGACATGTTGATTTGATCATGCTTTTATTCATTCATACATGCTGATAAAGCCCTGAGAATATCGGCTTGACTGCTCTGATTATGATGGAGATCATACTAGTGGGACATCTGTAGTCTATAAGCATATCCTGGAAAGTCCCTAGTCGTAGGTATATCGAGATGGGGCATTGATATACCAGAGTAGACTAGCGTATATGATACTAGACCCATACGATGGGCGATGAATGTTCCCACATTCATCGATGTTTGACATCAAGATCATATACGGGTGCTCAGTGGTGACTGGGTACACTGGACGGACTCACCGAGAACTCCTATATGGAATTATATCTATCGTCAGATAGCAGTTCTCAGGTGACACTGGTACAGGTTAGTCTGTAGACCCGAGATCGTCATAGAGTCTTGTGTGCTCTCCCACTGTACTTTGATTACTACCCTACCACGGCTCTACTGAGTCGTGCAAACAGGTGGCCGTTGGGTACAGTCCCGAGACACACGAAGGCAATGAGCGATAGGAAGAATTTCGTCTCTCCCGGTATTGGGAGTTGATGCTGTGCTGTGCCCGACTGGTTATATCAGTAAGTCCCTGGCCAGGGCTGCTGAGATTTGCTGATAAGTGTTATCAGTAGTTTCTCGATCTGTTATAGACCATTCACCGGCACGACTTATTGAGTTATTGGGGTCGACGTGACCATCCCTAGGCTCGATATGCAGCATATCTGACGAAGAGACCGGACTGTACGATAGTGTTGCCGGTTGGCTCGACGGGAGTTGTAGCAGGTTCGCTTGTTTTCTTCTGATCGCTCAATACCCGGGTGGCCGTTACGTTTAGCTGACCGCTTGCGGCTTGGGGGTGCTTGATATGATCATCACCCTCTGCCGGCGTATTGACGAGTCTTAGAGTCCCACACAGGAGTTACCTAGTCCAGGCGAAACGTTGTGGTGCGCGTATGCGATATGCGCATGGACCCGATTAAAATGCGCGTATATGATACCGTACATTGATCGGGCGGCTTGCTTTTGGTAGGGTCATATGTGATATGGCCGGATTGATAAATCAAGTGTTGATTTATCATTTAACCATTAGCTTTCTCACTTAAAACCTTTTCTTATATATATGATGGATGTATGCATGCATGTTTGTTTTTCTTTCTTTTAGTTTCATGCGCATATGGATGTGCATACACACATACATACATACATCATCCTTCATGGTTGCTTATACATGGAATATGATGGCAATATAAGACTCACACCATGGTTGAATATATGGATTATTATTTGATTTATTGTTTAAAACAAAATAGAAAAGATAAGGATAATTCTTGCTTGCTTCTACATTCTTCTTTAAACCTAACCATGCTCACCTACTTCTAACCATGAGTTATCCTTCTCTTTGTGTTTTAAACTCAAGTTAAATAATGTCTCCATCATCTAACCATGGTTTGAGATGAGGATTAAAAAATATATATACATATATTTTCTTTTTCCTTCATGAGAGTTATCTTTTTCTACTCTTGTTAAAAACAAAAAGCCATCATCTTCCTCCTTCTTCTTCCTTTTGCTCTCTAGTTTTTTTCTAGTGAGTAAAACACAACCAAAGAAAGGTTTTTGAAGTGAGAATCTAAACCACAACATCATTCTACACAAGTTTAGCCAACTTGTTTAGAGTGTTCTCTTCGTTTCTCATCGTGATAATCAAAGTTGCGAGCTTGGACGAGGAACTCCGGGTGGATCGTCGTGGACGCAAGAAGACTTCAAGAGGACCTTCTTCCAACACCCAAGAGACTAAAGAGTCTAGTGAAAGGGAGCTACAAAGGTTGTAGTCTTGAAACCCTAGTTTTATTGGCTTTAAGTTTCGAAACCCTAATTTTCTAGGATCGATTCCTTTGTATGCTTGCTTAGCACCATAAAAATTTAAACTTTGTGACATGTGATGCTTCAAAACTATACATAAGGTGCTAGGAAAACCTTTCAAGTCTACCCCTTAAACCCCGTAGTGTTTTGATTGTATTGTATTGGGAACTGAATTGATTGTATAATTGGATGACTAACCGAAACCATGATATCTGTAACGGATGTAACCGTAGAATCATTGATGTAACTAAAGAATCATGTAAATGGATGTATATCAATGGTTCGGTTCGGTCAATACAGATTGAATAGATTGAATATATGTATTCATGGATTCATATTGAATTGTTATATTGTAGATTGTACTTGAATCATATTTAAGTCAGATTCTTTATAATGAGACTCGGTCTGAGTCAGAACAGTTAGAAAAAGAAATTGAAGACCTGAATTAGGTTTTGATGTTATCGGTAATCACTGCACATGGGCGGCAGGATCTGTGTCGTTTTCAAAGACGATTAACGTGTTGACAACACCGTTTATTAAATTATCTACCTTAAATAGGCATGCACCCATATCTTCGGCTCCCTGAGGCTCAAGAGACTGGTCACGCTTAAACATATGTTTACTAGGGTCCTTATTGTAATTTATAGAACTTGATAGGGTTTTATGTAAAATTAATTTTGTATAATTTTCAAAATACAACTCAAATAGTTAATTATCGTCTTTATGTAAATACAACAACTTAATGATCAAGATAAATATGTATACATGTTTGAATAGTATGAAATGAGTCAAGTATATTATTCAAGTAACGACCATAAACAATGCCGTTAAGAAGTGTTGTGTACGACTAATCAATCAAGTCAATCTGTAACATTTCAAAAAAAATAAATATTATTTTTAGGAATTTTTATAATTTAATATTATTTTATTGAATATTTTAATATTTCGGTATAATTAAATACCGATAAATGGGAAAAATTTTGGAAAATTCTAAAATAGGGTATTTTATGGAATTATGCCATTTTAAAGTTTTTATGATTAATTATATGCTAATTTAGTGCTAATCGCGATTAAAAATCGCTAATCGGATTTTTAGCATTTTTGTGCAAAACATGCACATATCATTTTTTCCATACTTGCTACATTTTCTTACATGTTTTGGGTGCATGGTTGGTTTTGGGTTTACTATTATGAGGAGAAGGAAATGAAAGGAAAGGAAAGGAAAAGAAAAGAAAAGGAAAAGTGAAAGAATGATTAAGAGAGAGAAAGAGTAGGTATGGGGTCAAACCCTTGTTGTGAGCTATCCCCATCATTTCTTCTTCTCATTTTCTCTCCCCTCTCTTCCCATGAGCTGCTGTTGCTGCCTCCTCCCCTTTCCCTCCTTCATCTTCTAGCCCAAAACACCATGAATACAACTCCAAAACCCCATTCCCACTTCACAAAAATTGTTCACAAGCTCGAGTGGAACACATTGGACCTAGAAAGAGAGGATTTTGAAGACTTTGAGCAACTCAAGAAAATTCTTGAGTTGCCAAAGGAGATAATTTTTGCACCATTAGAGTAGTGTTTCAATTCATTATGCATCCATACTTGTTTCATGTCGATATTGTGCGGTTTAGTGAACTTGGAAGATTTCTAGAAAAGGTTATGTGGGATTTTGAGTGGTGTTAGTGCAATTGGACCTTAGAGATGACCTTAAACCCCCCTATGAGGTTAGAAAGCCAGATCTATTTGAATCGAACCAAGTTTACTAAAAACAAAAATTGTTAATGTCGGTTTTGTGAGGGTTTGGAGCGTGCAGGGAAATCTGGAGCGACCCGCGACCAATATTAGAAAAGTAAACAACTCAAGTAGGCTATAATTTACCCTAGGAACCCACTGTAGCAAAACGAGACCCCAACTCACCTCGAAAACCAGCCTCGCCAGAGTTTAGGCTTGTGTGGCCGGCCACCCTAGTGTGTTAGGTGCCCAAGTTGCTTCAGTAGGTCACACACTCCCTATACTACACCCTAGACTTGTTTGCTTACCTATTTTTGACCTGAACAGAAATCTGGGACCACTTTTCTGGGTTGTTTCCATGTGTTTCATGATGTTTATAGATTTAAGTTTTGATATTTGGTTTTGTATTCGATTATTTGACGTTTGTACGTCTATATCGATTGATATTGGTTGAATTGCGAGATGTAGACCATAGGTTTTGACTTATGGGTGATTCGTACGACATTTTGGTTTTTGTGTGTGATTTCATTTACGTTGCTATATATATGATATGTAGGTACCCCGCGTGGATTTCGAGACGACGAGGATGAGCGTGGCGTCATCGACTCCAGAAAGCGCAGATTGGGTGAGTAGATTTATATCTACGGGGAGAAGTCGGGTGGAAGGCGTATAGCACCCCCGCAGTTCGTGGTGATGTATACGAATATGTATACACATATATTTATTATATGTTGTTTGAGTTGATTGATGATAAAGATGAATTTTTGGTGTTCTTGGATTGGTTTTGTGTTAGTTGCGAAACCCTAGAGTAGTGGTTGTACCCACACCCACACGCACACATTTACTTTCATACATTCCTTCTTTCACATGTGCGTATATGGGAATATATATTTATGTGTTCACATGGGTATGGGACTATGTGTTCATATACTGGATTTGAGGATAGTACTTGGGATTTGAGATGAGTCGATGAGATTTGATTTGAGGCCATGAGATCGGTGATATGGCAGGGTTCGTATTTGAGATACGCCATGATGTTATAGCGGATCTTTGGACGACGATACCATGTGAATAGTGATATACATAGAATAGTTGACTTGTGATCGAGATTGAGATAAGATATGTTAAGATATTTATAATAGGTCGCATTGGGCAATGTATACTTCTTTATGATGATATGTGTTGATGACATCGGTTTGTATGAGGCTGTAGATCAGTAGTCAGATCATGATTATATTGATGATATCAGTATTGTACTAGACGTAGATCAGTACCCCGGATTATGATCTTTGATAAAGAGGATACCAGATGAACAATATGATGAATGTGATTTTGACCCGTACCCAGATTTGGGATGTCGTACGACGGATTTACGTACGAGCTATATATTGATGATGATCCGCACTCTTGACTCGGGGATGTCTTATTACTGGTATTGTATCGGATGTGATACAATCGAGGCGGGATCACCGACTAATATGTATATGTAGGGTTCCTAGGCACTCTCAAGAGGTCTCACAAGGCATTAACCAAGCCAATTTCAAATTTTACGGTGCCGAGAAACCCTAGACTACGGATCGTTAACTAGATTTTTAGGCGAAAGATGCAACTAGTAAACTACTTTACTAAGAGAACGGAAATACAACCTTTGTAGATCCGGTCCTCCACCTCCATAGCTCCGCAATGAAGTCTCCTCGCTGTCCAAATGGAATCCCGGGCTCTAGCGTCGGCTTCATCGGAGAAATGGGCGGGCAAGGTCGTCGGCTTCGTGCCGAAGATGATCTACGTCGAAGCATCACAAGATCTAGCTCCCACTTCACCAAGTCATGAAACATGTGAAGAAAACACACTCTACTACTTGGCAAGAGGTAGAGGATGAAGAAATAGGAAGTGGGTTCACTTTAGAATTGGATTTCTCACTCTTTTTCATCAATCACCATTGATGAAGTCAAGGTTTCTTCAAGTAGAAGATGAAGAAGAAGAAGATAATATTATGATAGAATAAAAAAGATTAACTTGAAAAGATAATCCCATTCATTCTTATCATAATAGTTACCATGGTTAAGTGTAGAGAATGAACCAAGGTTTAGTGAAGTGGTTAGGGTTAAGCATGAGACAAAATGGTCACATAGTCAAAGCTTCATGAAACTTCAACTAGCATCCAAAGAAAGCCACCATTCATTTATTTTGCAAAATAAACAAACAAAATAAATAAATGATTAAGCAAAAGAAAGCCCTAACCATTACACAACCATGGTTTAATCTTTACACAAACCCTTGTGAGCATGTATCATCAAACATGATACAAAAAGGTGCACAAAAATATATCGAATATACAATGTGCACAAGCGAGTGAGAAAATCCATTTAAAGTGAACCAATACTAGTTAATGCAAAGTAATATATCAAATATATATAATTATACATTAAATCATTAAATCAACAATTGATTCAATGATCCGGTCATGTCGCACATAACCGACTAGTATCAATAGTATCAACTTATCGAATCAACACTTGATCCGATAACCCGGCTATATCGCATATAACCGATCAATGTCACAAATCGCGAGAATGGAATACGGTATCACATACACGCATTATTCTCGGTCCCGCACATATCTCATATGCGCTCCTATTTCGTTTTGCTTGAGCCAGGAAACCACTGTGTAGGACTCTAAAGACTCGTCAATACGCCGGCAGCAGGTGATGATCATATCAAACACCCACAAGCCGCAAGCGGTCTGCTAAACGTAACGGCCACCCGGGTATTGAGCGATCAGAAGATCGACGAGCAAGCCCGCTCACACTCCAGTGAATCCAACCAGTAACACTTACCGTACAGTCCGGTCTGATCGTCTGATATGTCGCATATCTCGCCTAGGGGTGGTAAACGTCAGACCCCAATAGCTCGATAAGTCGTGTCGATGTGAGGTCTATAACAGTTCGAGAAACTACTGGTAACTCTTACCAGTAAATCTCAGCAACCCTGGCCAGGGATTTCCGGTTATAGCCAATCGAACACAGCGCAACATCAACTCCCTATACCGGGAGAGACGAATCCCCTCCTATCGCTCATTGCCTCCATGTGATTCGGGACTGTACCCAAAAACCACCGTTTTGCACGCCCTCTTAGACGTGGTAAGATGGAAATCAAAGCACAGTGGGAACCACACAAGACTCTATGACGATCTCGGGTCAACAGACTACTCTGTACCAGTGTCACCAGAGAACTGCCATCTGACGTAAGGTATAATACCATCTGGGAGTTCTCGGCGAGTCCGTCCAGTGTACCCAGTCTCCACTGAGCACCCGTATATCATCTCTGATGTCAAACACCAATGGATTTGGGATCATCCATCGCCTATCTGTATGGGTCGAGAAGGTATACGCTAGTCTACTCTGGTATATCGATGCCCCGTCTCGATACACCCACGACTAGGGACTTTGAAGGATGTACTTATGGACTACCATGTCCCCACTAGTATGATCCGCATCATAGTCCAGGTAGTCAAGTACACATCCTAAGGGCTTTACCAACATGTAACAGAGAGACAATCAGTGTACGCGTTAAGGTAAAGAGCAACCAGATAGCATACTATCATGTCGAGCAAGAAAGTCCTCCCTATATATGTCCAAGCATCCACTACAATATACATCCTATGTATAGTAATGGCCTCTAGGGCATACATATAACTAACAATCTCCCACTTGCACTAGGGCCATCTGATAGCAGTGGTTGTAGTATCTCATACTCAACCATCCCATAAAAATCTCTCTCTGGAAACAGGCCTTTGTGAGTGGATCCGCTGTGTTGTCCTCTGAGTCTACTCTCCAAACTTCGATCACCCTGTAGATCATCCATCTCCATGATCAGGTGATACTGCCTTAGAATATGTCTGGATCACTGATGGGACCGGCGTTCCTTGGCATAAGCCACAACTCCATTGTCTCACAATGGTTGGAACGTAGTTCATCTCATGAACTAATATACACCCAGACAACCTCTTTGGTAGCATCTTAAGTAGCGATGTATCCTGCCTTTATCTTCTAGTATGCCACGGTATCTAGCTTGGAACTCTTCCAACATACCGTCCCTTTATTGAGGGTAAAGACAATGCCTGTGACTGACATTCAGTCGTCTTTATCACCCTGGAACCCTTCCAGTGATTCTCCCCAGGATCAATTGATACCGTCTCACTACAACTAGTGAGTATCCTAATATCCATTTAGATCTATCTCATAGATCCAAAACCCAGGATTTAGTAGGTATCACTTTGATCCTATGTGGAGAATCATTGTGATAAGCAGAGATTGATCGAGCGTAGCATAGGAAACTCTTTCCTTATCAAGAGTATGTCATCCACGTACTCTACGAGGATCGTCACCATACTCCCTACTACCTTTTTGTTTATACAAGGTTCATCTACCATTTTGATGATGTCAACTTCTTTGACTAACACATCAAAATAGACGTTCCAACTCCGCGATGCCTGCTTTATCCTATATAGCATCTTGCACACGTTTCCGCTGCTCCCACTGTCTACGAAGCCCTCTGGCTGTGTACTTATAGACGTTCTCTTCTAAAACATCATTTAGAAAAGCAGTGATGACACCCAACCACCAGATATCGTAGTCATGGTATGTAGCCGTGGTAAGTAGAATCTGGATGGACTTAAGCATAGATACTGGAAAAAGGTTTCATCATTATCCACGCCTGGTCAATGACGAAAAACCTTTAACAAGTCTAGCTTTGAAAATCTCAACTTTTCCATCTACACCAAGTAATCTTCTCAAGATATACTTGCTCCTGATGGGGATTTAACCCTTCAGATATAGCAACCAAAGTCCATACTTTGTTGGTGTATAAGGATTCCATCTCAGATCGCTAAGCATCCAGCCATTCTTATAGAGTCCCTACTCTCGATGGCCTGCTCGAAACTAGTTGGGTCATCATCTCATGATGCAATCCTCACTCTCACTGTCATAGAAAAACAGAAGTATCTCTCAGGTGGGTGCGAAAACCCTACTAGATCGGCGGAGAGGCTGAGGTTCGTTGGTAACTATTGAATCCTTTGGTTTTATCAAATCATCTGCTGTAGTTTGTATAGCTGGAACCTTTCCAGTTCTACATTACAGACCTTGCCTCGAGCTTGTCCGGATTTTTGCTTTTAGACATAGCCCGGACAACCCCAAATCTTAACCAACTTAAGATACGGGCTCTTCCCTTATCATATCACATATGAAATGGTAGGCAACTGATTTGATTTGAACCCTATTCAATAGGTATGCAGCTTCTCAAGCACATAACTCCCAAAAAGGAAATAGGTAACTCAGTAATACTCATCATAGAGCACACCTTATCATATAGGGTGAGATTGCTCCACCCCGATATACCATCATGCTATGGTGTATACGGAGGAGTAATGCTGAGAGAGAATCTCATTCTCCTTTAGAATAGTCCAGGAATTTCGTGCTCAAGTATTCTCCTCCTCGATCTCATCATAGGACATAATACTTATACCCTTATCGGTTCTCTACTTCTAACTTATATTCTGTGAATATCTCAAAATGTTCGGACTTGTGTTTCAACAGGAACATATGTCTGAATCTTGAGAGATTATCAGAGAATGTAACGAAGTACAAAGAACCAGTCCTGGCATGTGTAGACAGGAGACCTACATACATCAACATGTATCATCCCAAGAGTTCACTAACTCTTTCTCTGTTTCCAGTAAATAGAGCTATGGTCATCTTATCTCTATGACATGACTCGCAAGTTTCATAAGATGTAAATTCAAACTGATTTAAATATGCATCTGCATGTAACTTCAGCTAGTCGGGTCGCATTGATATGACCTAGTCTACAATACCTCAAGAAGAATTCGTTCATTTATGAACTCTTCCTCTTGTTTGTGTTCTGTATATTAGGAACTGTAGTTTGATTTAGAACGTCAATGCTTTTAGATAACGTGCCTGAACCGATCAACTTTTGATATAGGAAATGTTCCAAACATTATCCAACAATACAAAATTTTATCATTTCTTTACTAATAAAGAGACTGATATGATTTTGTATATCAGGTTCGGTATCTAATAACATTCGTTCAGAATCAATGTATTGGTAATACAGGGTGACAGTGACCAACAGACTTGGCTGCAACACTTGCCCCGTTTTCTGCCTCATGAAACTTATCACCCGTTCTCAGTTCTTTACCTATCTGTAGCCCATGTAACATATTACATATGCGGGATCCTGATCCGGTATCATATACCCAGGACATAAAGGACACTGAGAAACAGTTCTATATAATGAACACACCCGAAGATGATGCATCAGCATGCACTTTCTTCGTTTGGGCGGCACGGGAATTCTGGTAATCCCCAATTTCCTGCTCTGTCTTATAACAATTATAAGTTGGAGCGGGACCAACGTTCCCCAGCTCAGTATAACAAGCGGGTTCGGTCAATACATCAGTATTATTATCTTGATTAAGGCGTGATATGGTCGCTACCTGGAGAGAGAGAGAAGAAAACACTCAGCGTGCGCTCTGCAAGAATAGATTGGTTATTATTTTATCTAATCAGGATGGCTCCCACTGTTTTTATCAAATCTTTCTTCAAACCCTAAAAGGAAAGACTAGCCGGGATTAATTACACACTACAAGTTCGCCAATCTTTCAGCCAGGCCAGTGTCGGTACTTTGAGGGAGGTGTCTGTAAGCCCGAGGGGGCGCCCCGGCCGTCGATCCGACGCCGGAAACGCGGAAACAAAAATACCTTGCAAAACTTGCAACCGGCACCACCGCGCACTTTTCACCCGGATCGGGCCATTAACCTAGCTAACTAGCAAATAAGAAAAGAGTAGAGAAGTTATACCAAGCGATCCGTGTCCTTCGGTCTTCATCTCCACTCCGATCTTCCGCGGAATCTCCGTCCATCATCGTCTCGTCGGAAAGGGCACCACATAGCCGGAATCTTTTACGGGCTCCCACCTCTTGACCGAGGCAACTCGGGCGCGAAGTTGGCTAGCCGACGCGTCCAAGGGATGCTGTAGAATAGTGTAGTAGCCATGTCTCTTTGGGGTTTAAGAGGTTGCCATGTTGGAGGAATTTTGCACAATGATTTTCATGGATTGATGCTAGATGAAGAATGGAGCATCAAAAGCAAAATGAGCTCGGCCAAGCCTTTTTGCTCACTGGGAAAAAGAATGAAGCAAGCACTCTCTCTCTCTTTTTGAATGTGTGAAGGTAGCACAAATTAAAACCAATGAGAAAAAAAATTCTCACAGCACACTCACTTTTTTAACTCATTCCTTACTTAGGAAAATTAATCCACAATCACAAATTAAAAACCCACACCAACCCCAAACAGTGGCCGGCCCATTTGAAATTTCAAGTGGCAAAACCAAAAGAATAAATCAAGAAGGAAAAGAAAAGATAATGCAAAGAAAAATTCACTCTCTTTTCACAATTCCATCCATATCAATCTTATCATTTCCAATCTAATAAATGCAATGGAAATGGACAAGAAAAGCATCTCATGATGAGGAAGCTACAATCATGCAAAGAAACCCCTCACAAAATGTTAATTGCAAACTTGCAATTAACACCCTCAAACGAAAAGTCCGACCGGGAAGGAAAAAGAGAAAACCGGCCGGAACGGAATGCAAACTGGCAACCCCAGAAAACCGATCCCGTAATAAATTACAGGAAAACCCCGCTACTGCAAATACATGCCCGTATTTGTGTTCCCACTGAACACAAATGCAAAGAGACAAAACTACACTATTTAAAACTAGAATCCGGCTTAAGCCAAAGCCGGCTAGTAAAAACCGTCCGATCACGATCCGTGCAATACCGCACGCATCTGATCGAACCCTGCCATATCTCCATACGGCCTCTACAGCGTTTCGCCCGAAACTTGAGTAACTGTCTGTGTGGTGGACTCTAAAGACTCGTCAATACTATGGCTGTGGATTTAACCACTAGCACGTCAGAGGTATTAGCCATACGTGACGGGCCACCAGCTATCGACCAAAAGGGACGTCGATGAGCGAACTCATCCTGACACCCTACTGAGCCTGTCAGTGACAATATCCGTACAGTCCGGTCCGTTCGTCTATGAGCATCGCATGGCGGGCCTAGGGGGTTGGTAAAAGTCAGACCCCCAAAAGCGGTACAAGTCGTGTCGGAGTGTAGCCCAGAACACCCTGAGATACTACTGGAATACCTACCAGCAAATCTCCTGCCTTGGCCAAGAACTTTTCATGTTCTGTCTCTCCTAGACACAGCACGACCTCACCCCCAATACCGGGAGAGACGAACCCCTGCAGATCCGCTCACTGCCTCCATGTGGCTCGGGACTGTACCCAACTAAAACCTGTTTGCACGACTCCTTTGAGCCGTGGTAGGGTAGTAATCAAAGCACAGTGGGAACTCACACGAGACAAATGACGGTCTCAGGTCGATGAACTAACCTGTACACATGTCACCAGGGAACTGCTATCTGACGTCTGGTATAATCCCAACTAGCAGGTTCCCGGCGAGTCCTGTCCGGTGTACTCATAACCCAATGAGCACCTGTATACATCTTAGGTGAACCAACTGACACCAATGGCTTGTGAGACCGGCCACCGCCCCTCGTCGGGGTCTCGACTGTATACACTAGTCTACTCTGGAGAAACGATGCCCTGTCTCGAATCTCCCACGACTAGGGACCTTTTAAGGATGTGCTTGTAGACCCCAGCTCCCACTTATATGATCGCCCTCATACTGCTGGTGGTCAAGCAAGAATCCTAGGGGCTCTATCAACGTGTAATAGCGACTTGTCAGGTCACCTAAAGCAGTACACGATGATAAAGATAAACCAGATAGCATACTATCATCTCGAGTAAGACTGTCCTACCGGGATAGGTCATCCCCTCAATCATTGCAATCACGTGCCTGTGATCCAATAATTGACTCTGAGGGCACTATCTCCAACAGTGTCCCGTGCTTTCGCACGGACCTAATTAATGTAAACCTCGTTTTCCCAGAGGCGTAACCTCGTTAACACCTTTCTAGACACCTACTTAATCGGCTAATTGTAACGTGTAAAACTCTCCCAGGAGTAACAATTACTCGCAGTGGGTATCGGGATCCAACTATCTCATAGAAGGTATGCAATCTCATTGCAAATTTCAACACTTGAAATTCCCGATAATATTTTGCCCCTAGCAGCTATATGACCTTAACATAGTCAACAAATCATAAGTGCTAGTCAAGTTCAACCCGTCATTTCCCGATTGAATTAAACCCACCCGCACGACCCTTAACATAGTCAACAAAGTCGCACGACTACCCTAATCCAATCGCATCATATGCTTATGCAGATAAGCACTAATTAGCTACCGCACACTACGCCTTAACATAGTCAACAAACGTAGCACGAATACTAACTAGTACTTATCTGAAATGACGGAGGGCTACGACAGGTTTTTCTGAAAACCTATTGCGTAATGAACTTGATATCGTTGTAGAATCAAATGATTTTGAAATGGAGTGTCTTTGAGGCTTTTCTAGTTTTGCTAAAGGAGTCACTCTCGGTGAAGGGATCGTCGGTCCTTTCCTCGTCGAATGAGGTGCGGGATATATCATATATATCACTGTGCAAAGCAAAAACTCTTAAAAGCAATCAAAAGACAAACCGAGTGTGTAGCATCTGCCAGTTATTGCTAAAGGAGTTACTCCCGGTGAAGGGATCTCGGTCCTTTCCTTATCGAATAAGGTGCAGGATATATCATATATACCGCTGTGCAAAGCAAGAACTGTAGCTACCCTTTTTATTTTGAAATTCGATTCTACAACATCTTAGGTTTCTTTTATTTCATTAATCACATTAATGAAGTCCCATCATTTAAGTACCTAAACATCACAGATAAATACGACGTACACTTATGCCATCCGCATTCGCCTCGATGTCCCCTCGTGCACCGTTAGGTTAGGTAACTAACGGCAGAGCAGGGCAGGGCTAGCGCGGGTGTAAAACATAGGTAATGTCTATATAATATATCATATATACTATATACAGTATTTATCACAGAACATCACATGATCACATCACAGATATCGTAGCAGAAGAATCATATGAAATATTGGATATACTAGGACGTCCGTGTTTTCAATACGAGCCAGTATAAAACACTGATTCCACGGTCGTGATGAATAGCCAAACCCACACCCCTAGACCCCTACGAGAGCGGCAAGCAACCCTACCAATTCTGGAGTTAGGAGACCCGGACTCGACTCCTCGAGTTGGTCTCCTACTAGACTCCAGAACCCGGTTACTTGTGCTCCCCTCCTTGGGTCTATCCTAGTGCGGAAAAGTAAACAATATACAAAAGGTGACATCTTTCGCAACCTGGAAGTGCTCCAATAAAAGAATATTACATACAAGTTTTTACATGAATGAAAATGAAAAAACACTCATCTCACATAAAAACCCCCGGCTATTCAAACACGATGATCCAATATAACATATCCAGCAACACATAACATCACATGTCATCAACGTAAGTAAATATGCGCATCCCAATTGTCGTTGACATATAGCAACGAAACCGGCGATATCACATATTACACTTACGGTCACAGAAAAGAAAGTGTAAAACTACAACAGTTGGAATCCGCAATCTGCATAGACATCGCATGCCTAATCAAATGAATACCTTAGACATCACATGCCTAACAATTATAAACCCCGCATTTTAGTCTCATTATCGAAAACTCTTTTCAATATCAAGTCGGGCAATTCAACAAGATTCCTGACATCCTGATCGAATGCTCGTCGAAAACTTTAGTAGACGGCCGCACCCCCGATACCGTCGACGAAGTGCACCAAGGCGGAACACCGCTACCGCGAGCACCCAAACGGATGCTTTCGGCGATGGGGTTCTCCTACAGTCACTTGGTCGGGGCTATGGAGCGAGGCTGTCTATTAAGTTTACCCGGCGAGTATCCGCGTACGCTACGTGATTGCGACGGACTTTTGATCACATCAAAATTCCGTGGCAACCGATCAAGTGAGACTAAACTGCAATGTTTATAACATTCATTCAGTTATTTCAGAACTACTTGTGAATTCCAATTATTGTATCCCATTCCGGATAAATAGAAAATGTCAAACTTTCCGATCGAACAATCGAACACCCAAGTTTTCTCGATACAGATCAACACATGAAATAAGTTTTAAAAACATTCAGTTCATGCCTCAGTACCAACGGTCTAGCCGTAGAAGGGTCAAGCCAACGCCTCACATGTGGCACACCGTACTGCCCCAAACCCGAAGGTTCAAAGGGCAGTTCAAGACGGTCACATAATCGAGTTAAGGTTTGTTGTCTTCTAGAGGGACCATCGCGTTACTTGCACTACTCAGAACGTCCTTAAACCACAGAAAAATCCAACACTTGGAAATTTCCCGACAGGGAAAAAGTTGGGTATTTATATCCGGTCGAACTTTTTAACATATTCAAAAATTATCCGGAAAGCGACATAGACAAAATCTGATACTTCGATCGAAACACCGAATCCCCAAAACAACCCCAGAAAATTCAACTCTTGAATAAATACTAAAAATTCCCATAAAACTCAGCACCAGAAAAGAGGAATTACTGTGCAAAAAATATTGTGCATTGTGAACAGTAGGCGGCGGAACCGCGGCAGAAGCCATGCTTCTGCCGCGTTTCCGCGGCGGTTTAGACGCATCATGAGCTCGTTTTGCACCATAATTCTTAGATCTTCCTGCTGAATTTTTTAGGAATTTTTAATCTGGAAAAATCCCAGTTTTTGAAAAAAGTCCAGAGAGCATGAAATTTTAGGGTTTCGGGTTCGTTCGGGTTTCAAACTTCGTCTACGCATCGCCTAAGGCTCTAGCTAGGCTCTGATACCACTGTAGGGTTCCTAGGCACTCTCAAGAGGTCTCACAAGGCATTAACCATGCCAATTTCAAATTTTACGGTGCCGAGAAACCCTAGACTACGGATTGTTAACTAGATTTTTAGGCGAAAGATGCAACTAGTAAACTATTTTACTAAGAGAACGGAAATACAACCTTTGTAGATCCGGTCCTCCACCTCCATAGCTCCACAATGAAGTCTCCTCGCTGTCCAAATGGAATCCCGGGCTCTAGCATCGGCTTCATCGGAGAAATGGGCGGGCAAGGTCGTCGGCTTCGTGCCGAAGATGATCTACGTCGAAGCATCACAAGATCTAGCTCCCACTTCACCAAGTAATGAAACTTGTGAAGAAAACACACTCTACTACTTGGCAAGAGGTAGAGGATGAAGAAATAGGAAGTGGGTTCACTTTAGAATTGGATTTCTCACTCTTTTTCATCAATCACCATTGATGAAGTCAAGGTTTCTTCAAGTAGAAGATGAAGAAGAAGAAGATAATATTATGATAGAATAAAAAAGATTAACTTGAAAAGATAATCCCATTCATTCTTATCATAATAGTTACCATGGTTAAGTGTAGAGAATGAACCAAGGTTTAGTGAAGTGGTTAGGGTTAAGCATGAGACAAAATGGTCACATAGTCAAAGCTTCATGAAACTTCAACTAGCATCCAAAGAAAGCCACCATTCATTTATTTTGCAAAATAAATAAACAAAATAAATAAATGATTAAGCAAAAGAAAACCCTAACCATTACACAACCATGGTTTAATCTTTACACAAACCCTTGTGAGCATGTATCATCAAACATGATACAAAAAGGTGCACAAAAATATATCGAATATACAATGTGCACAAGCGAGTGAGAAAATCCATTTAAAGTGAACCAATACTAGTTAATGCAAAGTAATATATCAAATATATATAATTATACATTAAATCATTAAATCAACAATTGATTCAATGATCCGGTCATGTCGCACATAACCGACTAGTATCAATAGTATCAACTTATCGAATCAACACTTGATCCGATAACCCGGCTATATCGCATATAACCGATCAATGTCACAAATCGCGAGAATGGAATACGGTATCACATACACGCATTATTCTCGGTCCCGCACATATCTCATATGCGCTCCTATTTCGTTTTGCTTGAGCCAGGAAACCTCTGTGTAGGACTCTAAAGACTCGTCAATACGCCGGCAGCAGGTGATGATCATATCAAACACCCACAAGCCGCAAGTGGTCTGCTAAACGTAACGGCCATCCGGGTATTGAGTGATCAGAAGATCGACGAGCAAGCCCGCTCACACTCCAGTGAATCCAACCAGTAACACTTACCGTACAGTCCGGTCTGATCGTCTGATATGTCGCATATCTCGCCTAGGGGTGGTAAACGTCAGACCCCAATAGCTCGATAAGTCGTGTCGATGTGAGGTCTATAACAGTTCGAGAAACTACTGGTAACTCTTACCAGTAAATCTCAGCAACCCTGGCCAGGGATTTCCGGTTATAGCCAATCGAACACAGCGCAACATCAACTCCCTATACCGGGAGAGACGAATCCCCTCCTATCGCTCATTGCCTCCATGTGATTCGGGACTGTACCCAAAAACCACTGTTTTGCACGCCCTCTTGGACGTGGTAAGATGGAAATCAAAGCACAGTGGGAACCACACAAGACTCTATGACGATCTCGGGTCAACAGACTACTCTGTACCAGTGTCACCAGAGAACTGCCATCTGACGTAAGGTATAATACCATCTGGGAGTTCTCGGCGAGTCCGTCCAGTGTACCCAGTCTCCACTGAGCACCCGTATATCATCTCTGATGTCAAACATCAATGGATATGGGATCATCCATCGCCTATCTGTATGGGTCGAGAAGGTATACGCTAGTCTACTCTGGTATATCGATGCCCCGTCTCGATACACCCACGACTAGGGACTTTGAAGGATGTACTTATGGACTACCATGTCCCCACTAGTATGATCCGCATCATAGTCCAGGTAGTCAAGTACACATCCTAAGGGCTTTACCAACATGTAACAGAGAGACAATCAGTGTACGCGTTAAGGTAAAGAGCAACCAGATAGCATACTATCATGTCGAGCAAGAAAGTCCTCCCTATATATGTCCAAGCATCCACTACAATATACATCCTATGTATAGTAATGGCCTCTAGGGCATACATATAACTAACAGTATATGTATATGTATCGACTCAGATGTTAGGCGGTTTCCTTACCTTTCGTTTAGCCTGTTAGCTCAGCCCTATAGTTTAGTGTAGTTGTTAGACTAGATTCGATTCCTACCTATTTCAAAAACTAACGAATCATGGGTATTTTAAAAGACAGGATAAGGGATTCTACGGATATTTCAAAGAACGTATATTTTCTTAGAAAAAAACACCGTAGCCCTTATTTTCAAAACACCACGATTCGTATTACTTCAAAAGGCACTACAGTATGATTTATAGTTATATTAAATGAAGATTAGTAATCGTTGTGTCTAGTATTTAGCTCCCGCACATTATTGCTATTCGCCCCGCATCGCATACTTATATTATGAGTTCATATACCATTATTGATATCATGCTGTTAGGACACCAGCACCATTACCGCTGATGCGTATGTTCCACGTACACTTACTTGCCGGCTCACACACATCATCATCGGTAATTTCCATGTCACGTACACTTTAGAGAATACTATTTCATGGACATAGCTTGTTAGCTAATAGTTTCGACATGATATTAGTGCACTTGCCTTATATGCCAGTTTAGACATTGTAGTTTTACTTGCTACTTCATGTATATTGTTATTCACTGTTATGCCGCATTCATGGATTTTTATGCCTATATTCACTGTTTTACGGGCTATTGATGATTTGGATTCGGATTTTCATGAGATTTTCTGGATTTGGGGGGAAAACCGCAAAAACATATATAAACTTCTTCTCTCTCTCTTTTTAAAATGAAAAATGCGGTTTTCCCATGATGTATGAGTCGTCCACCATGAGTTTTCGTGATTGCTGATGGATTTTGAGACCCGATTCGAGGAGTTGGATGAACCGTCTCGGGTACATGGTGGACCCGGTAAGGAACCCCGGGGCGAGAAAGTCGCAGATGATGGCGTTGAGCCTGGCAGGGGAAGACTACCGACCGGTGATTTTATCTGACGCGTCGGATATCCGGAGGATACCGTCGTGGTCTTGGGATTGATGTTAGGGGCCAGTCTGGACTGACGGCGCCCTAGATAGTGAGATTGAGACACTGAGATATTGAGATATTGGGATTTATGTTTTGTGTCGATGCTAGACACTGTTTATGCTGACTTCATTTATGATACCTCGTTTTAAATATACAGAAATCTCACTAAGTTATGAAAGCAGTTTCTTCACTTTCATGTATTCTGTTTTCATGCATTCATACTCTATCCATATGATATATTACTAACTGAGGCACTGACACGAGCATATGGGATTACACTTGGGTTAGATATTTACCCTTACCACATTTTCATGCTTCAGACTCACATTTTGAGGATTATATATATAGTGATCGTATGACCTAAGATTGCGTTATTCATGCGATTTCTGCTCCCAGATGTTTTCTACTCATGAGTTGGCAACTCACCCCCATTGTGCCACAGTTTCTTGCTGGTTTTACCGTACATGTTTCGTTACGGCTTTGCTGGCACTACTTCCTTTTCCAGGTGATTTGCTAGTAGGTGGGTTCACTTGCATCGTGACCATCATTATACTTTGTATATTATTATTCTGTTGTATGTAGAAGCTCCATCAACCAAACATGTATTTATTTCAGAGATAGAGACCTGTGATGTTTATTCTTTCGACTTAGAGTCGCGCGTTGTATTTCTATGGATTTCATGCTGATTTGAGTTTCCTTTTCTGTTGTGATCCTCGCCTTTCGGCGTTATACATTATTTCTTGCGTGGTTGTGACCGTCGATTGACGAAGAGCTAGCTCCCGCTTGGGGATGCCTTTATTCATTATATATGCTTTATCAGGTTTTGTACCCGTTTGAGGTCTGTTTTTACAAAGGAAACTCTGCCGAAATTTTTAGAAAAGACTTGTGATTTTAAAAATGCATATTTCGACGTATGTTGCAAACTACTTGATTTAAATCGGTTTTTCCTTCCCTCTACTACTTTTCTTGGTTTGGATTTCTGGGTTTTCGGCTTACTTAGATTACGTACGCCTCGAGATGTTTCGTAGTTTAAGTGCCGGTCATGTCCGTACTTTCGGGTCGTGACAAAGTTGGTATCAGAGCGTTAGGTTTTACCTTCGGAGCGTAGGATGACCCTTAGTTGATGGAGTAGGTAGCTTGAGTAGAGTGACGTACCGTACGTATATTCCGCGGCATATTTACGATACGCCACTCTAGTTAAGAAGTCTTAGAATGTACATTTCTTTGTTCAGTATTATATTCATTCATGATCTAGCCTCATCGGTACCAGTTATAGTTTTGCTGCCACGATTACGGGCAGGGAGAGCTATGGCTAGAGTTGCGGTCAGCACGAGCTCGTCACGAGCAAGGACTGACCAGGGCGTAATTCCGGCGACACAGGATTGCAGAGATGTGTCTTTTTATTGTGTTTTTGCGCCACGAGCGTTTGATGGATCGCTGTATGAGATTACTCGGACGTGCAGATCAGCATCAGAGGATTGGGTCACTGATAGAGGCCAGCCAGATTTTGATGACCGTTGATGTATTGCGTATTCATGATGATTGAGGCACTGTTCAGCGTGCAGACAAGTGAGCCAGTTATTGCTGCGAACGACGAAGTATCGCCCCAGATGTTGGAGCTATTGCAGTACGAGTGGTACTAAGAGATGATAGAAGGTCGCTAGTCATCGAGGATGAATGACTAGGACATGTGGTTCGTTCGCCTACCCCGATGCGAGGTCATCAGATAGATTGATTCCAGCTAGAGATGACTTCACGCGGATACGTTGAGAGTCGACAGAGACGATCGAATGTCAGAAACCTATTATTCCAAGTTTAAAGTATTCGGAAAGACATGCAGGCAATTCTATGGACCCTCTAGAAGAATGAAACCCTAACTCGACATAATGACCATGTGAAAGCCTTTGAACCTTAGGGTTTGCGGTAGTTCCGCGACGCCATTAGTGAGGCTTAGGTTTGCCCTTCTACGGCTGGACCACCGATGCTGTGGTATGTACTCGATACTATTAAACTGTACCCAAGATATTGAGCTCTTGGGGGATTATGAGATTTTGACGAATCGATCGGATGGTTCGACTTCATTCGGATGCTAGGTGGTGAGATGCATTTCTTGGGAGACTCCTGATACGAGGATAGCCATTGGAGCTCAGTCCATGCAGCCACGACGAGACGAGTCCGAAGCAGTCGACATTAGAGAAAAGTGGAGTAAGAGGTTCGTACAAGATCTGGATAAGATGACGTTCCACTCCGCCGATATCATAGATGCGATACGCATGCCGAGACATTGTACTTGGATATACCTTCCAGAAGGAGTCGCGATGGGTACGCAGCCATTCCGGAACAAGAAACAGATATAGTAAAGGACGATGAATTCTGGACAGTTCGGCAGAGACGAGATTTGGGAGAGACCTCGACAAGACTTTCTGGAATAAATTACGAGAAGATTTGGACCCAGGAGTGGTCATGTTACGCACACCGGCAAGCCAGAGTTCATGATCGTCGACGAGACATGCTATGAGTGACCACGACAGTTGGCCAGAGATTCTTGGAGGATGTGCTTTAGCGGGATTATTCCACCATATTTGATTTCGGTATTTTGGGTGGTCTATTCGCATGACTGATTTTGATGATTGAGTTTCATGATATTTGTTTTCATGCACCACGGTTGCACCTACTGAGTATTTACGATCTTGCACAGTTGTTGCACTTGATATCGTTTTCGTGCCTTGGTTTCACATGTTTATAATTTTATGGGTTTCATACAGCTGAGTTGATTTCGTGCATATGTACGCACACGATATTTGTTTTGTGCACCTTGTGCACCTGATTGGATTTTGCGCATGTTCGGCGCTTGATATTGGATTTCATGACTTCGTGCAGCATGGATGCACCTGATTTGGGTTTTCGCGTATGTTGCGCGCATGTTATGAGATGCGATTTTGGTGCACACCAGATGCACTAAATCGAGATTCTTCGTGCATGTCAGATGCACCTGTTTTTGCTGTCAGGCGCACCTGTTTTTGCTGTCAGGCACACCTGTTGCCCTTGACAGATGTTTCGTGCACACCCAATGCACTTAGATATTGTTTCTGTGCGCATGTATGGCACATTCATGGATTTTGATTTCTGCGCGCACCAGACGCACGTAGTATTCATATGCACATTTTGGGATTGATTTCTTATGGAGCAGTACATTTTTGTGATGTTTTATTATTGTTTTCATACTGAGCAGGACGAGTCATATGACAGTACCTAAGTATATTTTGCATGCATTGATAGATTTCAAAGGGATTTCCAAAAGCGAGCTATAGTCTCAGTATTTACCTACATGTCTGATATGACACGAAACGTTTAAAACAAGAAAACCCTTCTAAATTGTTTCCAAAACGGCGGAACGTACATATTAAACAAAAGATATATACGTATATGGTTATTTTCTTATAATAAACGTCCGCCACTGTGCAGTGTTATGCGCATCGCACAGCGACTTAAAGAGATTTGGCATGAATTTACTTCAGTTATTTACATGTATAGATTTGATGTTTAAATGTATAGTTCTGATTTATATCATATTGGTTTTAATTTGGGTTTGACATTTGTGTCTTTACCATGACTCCGATGATTGCGGGATGCTTGACGGAGTTTTGATTTTGAGTTATCTACTCATTTCTCATGCGCATGCATTGCGCTATGATACGTTTTATGTATTGATGATTTCGGAGCCCCGACGACTTGGGCTTTTATTTGAAATGTTTTAGAAATTGGGGGTTTCAATTAAAATTCGGGGACCGAATTTCTTTAAGGGGGGAAGATTGTAACATTTCAAAAAAAATAATAAAATATTATTTTTAGGAATTTTTATAATTTAATATTATTTTATTGAATATTTTAATATTTCGGTATAATTAAATACCGATAAATGGGGAAAATTTTGGAAAAATTATGGAAAATTCTAAAATAGGGTATTTTATGGAATTATGCCATTTTAAAGTTTTTATGATTAATTATATGCTAATTTAGTACTAATCGCGATTAAAAATCGCTAATCGGATTTTTAGCATTTTTGTGCAAAACATGCACATATCATTTTTTCCACACTTGCTACATTTTCTTACATGTTTTGGGTGCATGGTTGGTTTTGGGTTTACTATTGTGAGGAGAAGGAAAGGAAAGGAAAGGAAAAGAAAAGGAAAAGTGAAAGAATGATTAAGAGAGAGAAAGAGTAGGTATGGGGTCAAACCTTTGTTGTGAGCCATCCCCATTATTTCTTCTTCTCATTTTCTCTCCCCTCTCTTCCTATGAGTTGCTGCTGCTGCCTCCTCCCCTTTACCTCCTTTATCTTCAAGCCCAAAACACCATGATTACAACTCCAAAACCTCATTCCCACTTCACAAAAATTGTTCACAAGCTCGAGAGGAACACATTGGACCTAGAAAGAGAGGATTTTGAAGACTTTGAGCAACTCAAGAAAATTCTTGAGTTGCCAAAGGAGGTAATTTCTGCACCATTAGAGTAGTGTTTCAATTCATTATGCATCCATACTTGTTTCATGTCGATATTGTGCGGTTTAGTGAACTTGGAAGATTTCTAGAAGAGGTTATGTGGGATTTTGAGTGGTGTTAGTGCAATTGGACCTTAGAGATGACCTTAAACCCCCCTATGAGGTTAGAAACCTAGATCTATTTGAAACAAACTAAGTTTACTGAAAACAGAAACTGTTAATGTCGGTTTTGTGAGGGTTTGGAGCGTGCAGGGAAATCTAGAGCGACCCGCGACCAATATTAGAAAAGTAAACAACTCAAGTAGGCTATAATTTACCCTAGGAACCCACTGTAGCAAAACGAGACCCCAACTCACCTGGAAAATCGGCCTCGCCGGAATTTGGGCTTGTGTGGCTGGCCACCCTAGTATGTTAGGTGCCCAAGTTGCTTTAGTAGGTTGTACCCTAGACTTGTTTGCTTACCTATTTTTGACCTGAACAGAAATCTGGGACCACTTTTTTGGGTTGCTGCCATGTGTTTCATGATGTTTATAGATTTAAGTTTTGATATTTGGTTTTGAATTTGATTATTTGACGTTTGTACGTCTATATCGATTGATATTGGTTGAATTGCGAGATGTAGACCATAGGTTTTGACCTATGGGTGATTCGTGCGACATTTTGGTTTTTGTGTGTGATTTCGTTTATGATGCTATATATATGATATGTAGGTACCCCACGTGGACTTCAAGACGACGAGGATGAGCATGGCGTCATCGACTCCAGAAAGCGCAGATTGGGTGAGTTGATTTATATCTACTGGGAGAAGTCGGGTGGATGGCGTATAGCACCCCCACAGTTCGTGGTGATGTATACGAATACGTATACACACACATATTTATTATATGTTGTTTGAGTTGATTGATGATAAAGATGAATTTTTGGTGTTCTTGGATTGGTTTAGTGTTAGTTGCGAAACCCTAGAGTAGTGGTTGTACCCACACCCACACGCACACATTTACTTGCATACATTCCTTCTTTCACATGTGCGTATATGGGAATATATATTTATGTGTTCACATGGGTATGGGACTATGTGTTCATATACTGGATTTGAGGATAGTACTTGGGATTTGAGATGAGTCGATGAGATTTGATTTGAGGCCGTGAGATCGGTGATATGGCAGGGTTCGTATTTGAGATACGCCATGATGTTATAGCGGATCTTTGGACGATGATACCATGTGAATAGTGATATACATAGAATAGTTGACTTGTGATCGAGATTGAGATAAGATATATGAAGATATTTATAATAGGTCGCATTGGGCGATGTATACTTCTTTATGATGATATGTGTTGATGACATCGGTTTGTATGAGGCTGTAGATCAGTAGTCAGATCATGATTATATTGATGATATCAGTATTGTACTAGACGTAGATCAGTACCCCGGATTATGATCTTTGATAAAGAGGATACCAGATGAATAATATGATGAATGTGATTTTGACCCGTACCCAGATTTGGGATGTCGTACGACGGATTTACGTACGAGCTATATATTGATGACGGATCCACACTCTTGACTCGGGGATGTCTTATTACAGGTATTGTATCGGATGTGATACTATCGAGGCGGGATCACCGACTAATATGTATATGTATATGTATCGACTCAGATGTTAGGCGGTTTCCTTACCTTTCGTTTAGCCTGTTAGCTCTGCCCTATAGTTTAGTGTAATTGTTAGACTAGATACGATTCCTACCTTTTTCAAAAACTAACGAATCGTGGGTATTTTAAAAGACAGGCCAAGGGATTTTACGGATATTTCAAAGAACGTATCTTTTCTTAAAAAAAACACCGTAGCCCTTATTTTCAAAAAAACGCGATTCGTATTACTTCAAAAGGCACTACTGTATGATTTATAGTTATATTAAATGAAGTTTAGTCATCGTTGTGTCTAGTATTCAGCTCCCGCACATTATTGCTGTTCGCCCCTCATCGCATACTTATATTGTGAGTTTATATACCATTATTGATATCATGCTGTTAGGACACCAGCACCATTACCGCTGATGCGTATGTTCCACGTACACTTACTTGCCGGCTCACACACATCATCATCGGTAATTGCCATGTCACGTACACTTTAGAGAATACTATTTCATGGACATAGCTTGTTAGCTAATAGTTTCGACATGATATTAGTGTACTTGCCTTATATGCCAGTTTAGACATTGTAGTTATTACTTGCTACTTCATGCATATTGTTATTCACTGTTATGCCGCATTCATGGATTTTTATGCCTATATTCACTGTTTTACGGGCTATTGATGATTTGGATTCGGATTTTCATGAGATTTCCTGGATTTGGGGGGAAAACTGCAAAAACATATATAAACTTCTTCTCTCTCTTTTTTTAAAATGAAAAGTGCGGTTTTCCCATGATGTATGAGTCGTCCACCATGAGTTTTCATGATTGCTGATGGATTTCGAGACCCGATTCGAGAAGTTGGATGAACCGTCTCGGGTACATGGTGGACCCGGTATAGAACCCTGGGGCGAGAAAGTCGCAGATGATGGCGTTGAGCCTGGCAGGAAAAGACTATCTACCGGTGATTTTATCTGACACGTCGGATATCCGGAGGATACCGTCGTGGTCTTGGGATTGATGTTATGGGCCGGTCTGGACTGACGGCGCCCTAGATAGTGAGATTGAGACACTGAGATATTGAGATATTGGGATTTATGTTTTGTGTCGATGCTAGACACTGTTTTTGCTGATTTCATTTATGATACCTCGTTTTAAATATACAGAAATCTCACTAAGTTATGAAAGCAGTTTCTTCACTTTCATGTATTCTGTTTTCATGCATTCATACTCCATCCATATGATATATTGCTACCTGAGGCACTGACACGAGCACATGGGATTACACTTGGGTTAGATATTTACCCTTGCCACATTTTCATGCTTCAGACTCACATTTTGAGGATTACATATATAGTGATCGTATGACCTAGGATTGAGTTATTCATGCGATTTCTGCTCGTAGATGTTTTCTACTCACGAGTTGGCAACTCACCCCTGTTGTGCCACAGTTTCTTGCAGGTTTTACCGTACAGGTTTCGTTACGGCTTTGCTGGCACTACTTCCTTTTCCGGGTGATTTGCTAGTAGGTGGGTTCACTTGCATCGTGACCATCATTATACTTTATATATTATTATTCTGTTGTATCTAGAAGCTCCATCAACCAAACATGTATTTATTTCAGAGATAGAGACCAGTGATGTTTATTCTTTCGACCTTAGAGTCGCGCGTTGTATTTTTATGGTTTTCATGCTGATTTGAGTTTCCTTTTTTGTTGTGATCCTCGCCCTTCGGCGTTGTATATTATTGCTTGCGTGGTTGTGACCATCGATTGACGAAGCGCTAGCTCCCGCTTGGGGATGCCTTTATACATTATATATGCTTTATCAGGTTTTGTACCCATTTGGGGTTTGTTTTTACAAAGGAAACTCTGACGAAATTTTTAGAAAAGTCTTGTGATTTTAAAAATGCATATTTCGGCGTATGTTGCAAACTACTTGATTAAATTGGTTTTTCCTTCACTCTACTACTTTTCTTGGTTTGGATTTCTGGGTTTTCGGCTTACTTAGATTACGTACGCCTCGAGACGTTTCGTAGTTTAAGTGCCGGTCATGTCCGTACTTTCGGGTCGTGACACAATCAATTTCTTAATATAAACAAAAATATATATCTATGTGTTGTGCACGTGTGAGCTCCAGTCGCGCCTAAATACGACTACCAGTTTGGGAGATATACTCATTTTCGTTTTGTCGCGCAGAACAGATCAGAATCTGTCCAGCACCGTCGCATATTTTTGAAACACAGTTTGAGTTAATTTCCATCAGGTTTCAGGTTACGATAATTATTCAAAAAAATTTGGTATTTAGATGTAATTATCCAAAACACTAAGATTCACATGATTTGGATTTCTGAAGCTCTAGTTATGATCGTTTTAATATCAGGGTTTAAAACTGAAATTCAGATTTCTGGACAGCAACTATATGTTATATTGCAAAACCTATATCGGGTTGTTTCATGCATTTATAAGTAATCTAGTATACAGAAAATTATAGTTCTATCAATTGTGCATCTACACATCTAAAGTTTGTGACGAACGGACATCGGGAGTTTGAGTTATGACTAATTTAAAAAAAGTGTGCGAATCAGAACATATTCTGTCCGGATCCGTTGCTTAATATTGTAACGCAGTTTTTTTTATTTTACATTGGTTTTCAGTAAAATATTAAAACTAAGAAAATCTAGATTATTCGATGTAGATATCCAAAACACTTAAGTTTTGTCAATTTGGATATCGGTATATCAAGTTAAGTGTCCTAAATGTTGACCGATAACTGCAGTTTTCTGTTTTACGAACAGTGAATAAAAACGATGTAATTCCTAAACCATTATGCGGTTCGATCTAAATTTTTTTTACAGCGTGTACAGAAAAATATATTCTATCATAAGTAAATTTCCTGAAATTTCCAGAAGTGAAAATCAATTTCTAAAAATTATTTTAAAGTAAAGATATTGATATTTCAAATATGAGAAATGAGAAAACCATGGTATTTATTCGTAACTTCATTTTTTTTTATAAAAAATTTAAATAAAGTAATTTAAATTACAACAACAAACGATGCAATCCTAATTGGTCACTATAAAATCTTAACATATGGATTGAGAGTAATGAAAAAGACTTTACAAACTATATATGTGTGTATGTTTGTATGTGTCCATTATTTATATATGTATCAATTTAATTAATTATTTAGGGACTATAATATGATGAAGGAAGTTTTTCATGGCAATATGAAAAACAGAAAGATAAAGGGAAAGAGATGGAGGGAGGAAAAGAGAGAAGGGACGTACATACACAAGCCGGTATTGTCACCGGGCTTGTTTATCCGCCGATAACCTCGCGTTACTAGCGAGATTTTCTTGAAAACTTTTTTGTGTTCTTCTTCTAGGACTCTAGGTGAAGAGGGAGAAGGGAGAGATAGAAAAATATGAGGAAGAAAAAAAAAGAGGAGGACAAATAAAGATGGTGTAATGGTGAATTATCTATAATAATTTATGCATTAAGCATGGGAATTAAAAGAGAAATGAAAGTTCACCATTCATTTTGGAAATGAAACATCTCATTTGTAAGTTATGAGAAGAATAAAATATAGATAAAAAAAATAATTGCAAGAATGCGGATTTGAACATGTGATCTATGGAATAATAATGCATAGACTTAACCAATGAGCTACAAGATTGTTCATGCACATATTTAATTAAAATTAAGTATATGTTGTTTCTTGAAAAGAAAGTGGGCTTTTGGGCTCATAGTTTTATAAATGAAAATGAAAATGATATTAGATTTGGGTTATGGGCTGGGTCATGTCTTGCGTTTAATTTGAAATAGGTTAAGATTTAGTTTAAAGAATTAGGTTTGGAAAAAAATAGATGGAATAATAAAATTATATATATATATATATATATATATATATATAATAGAAAACAAAATATACGGAAAAATACTACGAATATATATATATATATATATATATATATATAATAGAAAACAAAATATACGGAAAAATACTACGAATAAATAAATACAATATTTTACTGAAGAAAGCAAACACGATGTATAGTAATATTGGGGTCGTTACATTCTACCCTCCTTAAAAATAATTTCGTTCTCGAAATTACTCATGAAGAATATTGCAATAGAGTAAGGAAACAAGATTAGGATGATGTCGTCTTCGAGCTCCATCGATTGATACTCTAACCGATTGAGCTAATATGCCAACAAGATACAAATAGAAAGGGTGAATAAGAGTTAAGAATTCAAAAGTCTTGAGATGGACTTCAAGGAATATGTAATGTAAAGAATGTTTTCAGTTGCTGGTTCTTGTGTTATATTACTTAGGTTGTCCATGCAGAACGGAACTGCATGGTAGGGTTCCATACAGCTCGACCTGCATGGGCCACAAACAAAACCTGTCACGCCCCGCTTCCTAATATACGGGCAGAGGACGCGATGAGGCCGCTACGTAATTACTGTGAAGTAAATACGCTAAGCGTATCTAAGCAATATAAAAGTAAAATCACAAGAGACAAGAGATACCAACTGAACAGCAACTTTATTTATTAACATTCTCTTGTACAATACATGAAAAGTAAATACAACTGGATAAAAAGTAATGCCTAAATAATGGCATAACAGAAAAGAAGAGTACTGAAATGGAAATGTACAATATACTAGAGCTCGGGGTCTTCACTGAACTGGTCCAAGTCTTCAGCGCTGGGCTCGATCTCTGATGTGTCCAGATCACCTGACGACATTCAAAGAAGAAAGAATAGAATGTCGTCAGCGAACAGCTCACTCGGTAAGTCCCAAAGATAAGGGAGAAAGAGAATAGACAGAATAAGAAGGTAGCTTTTAAAGTTGTAGTATATTGTTATAATATTGTGTTAACGCTGTTGTTTGTAGCTTGGTACAGAAGAATGCCAGTGTATACGTGAGGGGTCTCTATATGCTAGAGACCAGGGCAAACGGAATATAGAGTACAAGGCTCCGTTAGAAGGCCCGGAACAACGGCAATTGGATTCATGTTAGGTGTCTTAAATCTTGCAGTCTCGTGCTACTTTTAACACCTTCCGTACCAATCTACCCCTTAAACCCCGTAGTATTTTGATTGTATTGTATTGTAAACTGAATTGATTGTATAATTGGATGACTGACCGAAACCATGATAGCTGTAACGGATGTAACCGTAGAATCATGGATGTAACTGAAGAATCATGTAAATAGATGTATATCCATGGTTCGGTTCAGTCAATACAGATTGAATATATGTATTCATGGATTCATATTGAATTGTTATATTGTAGATTGTACTTGAATCATATTCAAGTCAGATTCATCATAATGAGACTCAGTCTGAGTCTGAACAGTTAGAAAAGGAAATTGAAGACCTGAATTAGGTTTTGATGTTATCGGTAACCGCTGCACATGGGCGGCAGGATTTGTGTCTTTTTCAAAGACGATTACCGTGTTGATAACACCGTTTATTAAATTGTCTACCTTAAATAGGCAAGCACCCATATCTCCGGCTCCCTGAGGCTCAAGAGACTGGTCCCGCTTAAACATATGTTTACTAGGGTCCTTATTATAATTTATAGAACTTGATGGGGTTTTATGTAAAAATAATTTTGTATAGTTTTTAAAATACAACTCAAAAAGTTAATTATCATCTTTATGTACATACAACAATTTAATGTTCAAGATAAATATGTATACATGTTCGAATAGTATGAAATGAGTCAAGTATATTATTCAAGTAACGACCATAAACAATGTCGTTAAGAAGTGTTGTGTATGACTAATTAATCAAGTCAATCAATTTCTGAATATAAACAATAATATAGATCTAAGTGTTGTGCACGTGTGAGCTCCAGTCGTGCCTAAATACGACTACCTGTTTAGGAGATATACTCATTTTCGTTCTGTCACACAGATCAGATCAGAATTTGTCCAACACCGTCGCATATTTTTAAAACACAGTTTGAGTTAATTTCCATTAGGTTTCACGTTACGATAATTATTCGAAAATTTTAGGTATTTAGATGTACTTATCCAAAACACTAAGATTCTCACGATTTGGATTTCTGAAGCTCTAGTTATGATCGTTTTAATATCAGCGTTTAAAACCGAAATTCAGATTTTTGGACAGCAACTATATGTTATATTGCAAAGCCTATATTGGGTTGTTTCATGAATTTATAAGTAATCTAGTATACAGAAAATTATAGATCTATCAATTGTGCATCTATACATCTAAAGTTTGTCACGAACGGACATCGGGAGTTTGAGTTATGTCTAATTTAAAAACAGTATGCGAATCAGGACATATTCTGTCCAGATCCGTCGCTTAATATTGTAACGCAGTTTTCTTTGTTTTACGTTTGTTTTCAGCAAAAATATTAAAACTAAGAAAATCTAGATTATTCGATGTAGATATCCAAAACACCTTAGTTTTCTCAATTTGGATATCGGTATATCATGTTATGTGTCCTAAAATTTGACCGATAACTGCAGTTTTCTGTTTTACGAACAGTGAATAAAAACGATGTAATTCCTAAACCATTATGCGGTTCGATCTAAATTTTTTTTACAGCGTGTAAAGAAAAATATATTCTATCATATGTAAATTTCCTGAAATTTCCAGAAGTGAAAATCAATTTCTAAAAATTATTTAAAAGTAACGGTATTGATATTTCATATATGAGAAAAGAGAAAACCATGGTATTTATTCGTAACTTCATTTTTTTATACAAAATTTAAATAAAGTAATTTAAATTATAACAACAAACGATGCAATCCTAATTGGTCACTATGAAATCTTAACATATGGATTGAGAGTAATGAAAAAGACTTTACAAACTATATATGTGTGTATGTATGTATGTGTTCATTATTTATATATGTATCAATTTAATTAATTATTTAGGGACTATAATACGATGAAGGAAGTTTTTCATGGCAATATAAAAAATAGAAAGATAAAGAGAAAGAGATGGAGGGAGGAAAAGAGAGAAGAGACGTACATACACAAGCCGGTATTGTCACCGGGCTTGTTTATCCGCCGATAGTCTCGCGTTACTAGCGAGATCTTCTTGAAAACTTTTTTGTGTTCTTCTTCTAGGACTCTAGGTGAAGAGGGAGAAGGGAGAGATAGAAAAATGTGAGGAAGAAAAAAAAGAGGAGGACAAATAAAGATGGTGTAAATGTGTATTATCTATAATAATATATGCATTTAGCATGGGAATTAAAAGAGAAATGAAAGTTCACCATTCATTTTGGAAATGAAACATCTCATTTGTAAGTTATGAGAAGAATAAAAAATAGATAAAAAAAATAATTGCAAGAATGCGGATTTGAACATGTGATCTATGGAATAATAATGCAAAGACTTAACCAATGAGCTACAAGATTGTTCATGCACAATTTAATTAGAATTAAATATATGTTGTTTCTTGAAAAGAAAGTGGGCTTTTGGGCTCATAGTTTTATAAAAGAAAATGAAAATGATATTAGATTTGGGTTATGGGCTGGGTCAGGTCTTGCGTTTAATTTGAAATAGGTTAAGATTTAGTTTAAAGAATTAGGTTTGGAAAAAAATAGATGGAATAATAAAATTATATATATATATAATAGAAAACAAAATATACGGAAAAATACTACGAATAAATAAATACAATATTTTACTAAAGAAAGAAAACACAATGGTATAGTAATATTGGGGTCGTTACATTCTACCCTCCTTAAAAATAATTTCGTCCTCGAAATTACTCAAGAAGGATATTGCAATAGAGTAAGGAAACAAGATTAGGATGATGTCGTCTTCGAGCTCCATCGATTGATACTCTAACCAATTGAGCTAATATGCCTACGAGATACAAATAGAAAGGGTGAATAAGAGTTAAGAATTCAAAAGTCTTGAGATGGACTTCAAGGAATATGTAATGTAAAGAATGTTTTCAGTTGCTAGTTCTTATGTTATATTGCTTAGCTTGTCCATACAGAATGGAACTGCATGGCAGGGTTCCATACAGCTCGACCTGCATGGGCTACCAACAAAACCTGTCATGCCCTGCTTCCCAATATACGGGTAGAGGACGTGACAAGGCCGCTACGTAATTACTGTGAATTAAATACGCTAAGCGTATCTAAGCAATATAAAAGTAAAATCACAAGAGACAAGAGATATCAAATGAACAACAACTTTATTTATTAACATTCTTTTGTACAATGCATGAAAAGTAAATACAACTGGATAAAAAGCAATGCCTAAACAATGGCATAACAGAAAAGAAGAGTACTGAAATGGAAATGTACAATGTACTAGAGCTCGGGGTCTTCACTGAACTGGTCCAAGTCTTCAGCGCTGGGCTCGATCTCTGATGTGTCCAGATCACCTGACTACTTTCAAAGAAGAAAGAATAGAATTTCGTCAGCGAACAGGTCGCTCGGTAAGTCCCAAAGATAAGGGAGAAAGAGAATAGACAGAATAAGAAGGTAGCTTTTAAAGTTGTAGTATATTGTTATAATATTGTGTTAACGCTGTTGTTTGTAGCTTGGTACAGAAGAATGCCAGTGTATACGTGAGGGGTCTCTATATGCTAGAGACCAGGGCAAACGGAATATAGAGTACAAGGCTCCGTTAGAAGGCCCGGAACAACGGCAATTGGATTCATGTTAGGTGTCTTAAATCTTGCAGTCTCGTGCCACTTTTAACACCTTCCGTACCAGTCTACCCCTTAAACCCCGTAGTGTTTTGATTGTTTTGTATTGTAAACTAAATTGATTGTATAATTGGATGACTGACCGAAACCATGATATCTGTAACGGATGTAACCGTAGAATCATGGATGTAACTGAAGAATCATGTAAATGGATGTATATCCATGGTTCGGTTTAGTCAATACGGATTGAATAGATTGAATATATGTATTCATATTGAATTGTTATATTGTAGATTGTACTTGAATCATATTCAAGTCAGATTCATCATAATGAGACTCAGTCTGAGTCAGAACAGTTAGAAAAGGAAATTGAAGACCTGAATTAGGTTTTGATGTTATCGGTAACCGCTGCACATGGGCGGCAGGATTTGTGTCGTTTTCAAAGACGATTACCGTGTTGATAACACCGTTTATTAAATTGTCTACCTTAAATAGGCAAGCACCCAGATCTCCGGCTCCCTGAGGCTCAAGAGACCGGTCCCGCTTAAACATATGTTTACTAGGATCCTTATTGTAATTTATAGAACTTGATGGGGTTTTATGTAAAAATAATTTTGTATAATTTTCAAAATACAACTCAAATAGTTAATTATCATCTTTATGTACATATAACAATTTAATGATCAAGATAAATATGTATACATGTTCAAATAGGATGAAATGAGTCAAGTATATTATTCAAGTAACGACCATAAACAATGCCGTTAAGAAGTGTTGTGTACGACTAATCAATCAAGTCAATCAATTTCTGAATATAAACAAAAATATAGATCTAAGTGTTGTGCACGTGTGAGCTCCAGTCGCGCCTAAATACGACTACCTGTTTGGGAGATATACTCATTTTCGTTTTGTCGCGAAGAAAAGATCAGAATCTGTCCCGCACCGTCGCATATTTTTAAAACACAGTTTGAGTTAATTTCCATCAGGTTTTAGGTTAAGATATTCGAAAATTTTAGGTATTTAGATGTACTTATCCAAAACACTAAGATTCTCACGATTTGGATTTCTGAAGCTCTAGTTATGATCGTTTTAATATCAGCGTTTAAAACCGAAATTCAGATTTCTGGACAGCAACTATATGTTATATTGCAAAGCCTATATCGGGTTGTTTCATGAATTTATAAGTAATATAGTATACAGAAAATTATAGTTCTATTAATTGTGCATCTATACATCTAAAGTTTGTCACGAACGGACATCGGGAGTTTGAGTTATGTCTAATTTAAAAACATTATGCGAATCAGGACATATTCTGTCCAGATCCGTCGCTTAATATTGTAACGCAGTTTTCTTTATTTTAAGTTGGTTTTCAGTAAAATATTAAAACTAAGAAAATCTAGATTATTCGATGTAGATGTCCAAAACACCTAAGTTTACTCAATTTGGACATCGGTATATCAATTTATGTGTCCTAAAGGTTGACCGATAACTGCAGTTTTCTGTTTTACGAACAGTGAATAAAAACGATGTAATTCCTAAACCATTATGCGGTTCGATCTAAATTTTTTTAACAGCGTGTATAGAAAAATATATTCTATCATATGTAAATTTCTTAAAATTTCCAAAAGAGAAAATCAATTTCTAAAAATTATTTAAAAGTAAAGGTATTGATATTTCATATATGAGAAATGAGAAAACCATGGTATTTATTCATAACTTCATTTTTTTTTATACAAAATTTAAATAAAGTAATTTAAATTAAAACAATAAACGATGCAATCCTAATTGGTCACTATGAAATCTTAACATATGGATTGAGAGTAATGAAAATGACTTTACAAACTATATATGTGTGTATGTTTGTATGTGTCCATTATTTATATATGTATCAATTTAATTAATTATTTAGGGACTATAATATGATGAAGGAGGTTTTTCATGGAAATATAAAAAATAGAAAGATAAAGAGAAAGAGATGGAGGGAGGAAAAGAGAGAAGGGACTTACATACACAAGCTGGTATTGTCACCGGGCTTGTTTATCCGCCGATAGCCTCGTATTACTAGCGAGATCTTCTTGGAAACTTCTTTGTGTTTTTCTTCTAGGACTCTAGGTGAAGAGGGAGAAGGGAGAGATAGAAAAATGTGAGGAAGAAAAAAAAAGAGGAGGAAAAATAAAGATGGTGTAATGGTGAATTATCTATAATAATATATGCATTCAACATGGGAATTAAAAGAGAAATGAAAGGTCACCATTCATTTTGGAAATGAAAGGTCTCATTTGTAAGTTATGAGAACAATAAAAAATCGATTAAAAAAATAATTGCAAGAATGCGGATTTGAACATGTGATCTATGGAATAATAATGCAAAGAATTAACCAATGAGCTACAAGATTGTTCATGCACATATTTAATTAGAATTAAATATATGTTGTTTCTTGAAAAGAAAGTGGGCTTTTGGGCTTATAGTTTTATAAAAGAAAATGAAAATGATATTAGATTTGGGTTATAGGCTGGGTCAGGTCTTGCGTTTAATTTGAAATAGGTTAAGATTTAGTTTAAAGAATTAGGTTTGGAAAAAAATAGATGGAATAATAAAATTATATATATATATATAATAGAAAACAAAATATACGGAAAAATACTACGAATAAATAAATACAATATTTTACTAAAGAAAGAAAACACGATGGTATAGTAATATTGGGGTTGTTACACACATAAAACCCTCGGCTATTCAGAACACGACGATCCAATATAACATATCATAGCAACGCATAACATCACATGTCATCAATGTAAGTAAATATGCGTATCCCAATTATCGTTGACATATAGCACCGAAACTGGCGATATCCCACATAATACACTTACGGTCGCAGAAAAGAAAATGTCAAACTACAACATTTGGAATCCACAATCACCTAGACATCATAAATCCGAAATATCACATACTTCGCATTTCATGCCTAACAATATGAATTCCAAATATTGTATCACATTCCACAAAAAGTTAGACGATGTTAAATATTCCGATCGAATCAACAAAGACCCAAAATTTTCCAAAAAGCTCAACACTTGAGCGCAGTTTAAAAATACTCAGAACAAGCCGCAGTACCAATGGAACAACCGTAGAAGGGTCAACCCTTGCCTCACCTATGGCGCCGCGGAACTACGGCAAACCCTAGGGTTTTGCGGCGGTTCTTATGGTCACGGAATCGAGTTAGGGTTTCGTTCTTCTAGAGGGCCTATCGAATCACTTGCATGATATTTGAATATTCTTTTACTTGGAAAAAATCCAACTCTTGAAAAATTTCCAGCGAGGGTTAAAGGGTTAAAGTGGGTATTTGATATCCGTTCGAACTTTTTAACACCGTCTAAATAACCCGAAAACATGTTAGAATTACGACTACGAAACACTCTGAATTGCCTTTATAGAAAATTAACATCTCATGCAATTTTAGAAAAAAACAAGCATCACTTGAAACACCAAAACCTAGAGACCAGAACACAGAATAAAAATGCACCCCAGAAGTTACTGTTTAGCCGGCCTCCTCGGTTTTAGTGACTATGTGCTCGGGTCAAATCTGGCCAAATGTGTTCGTTTTTGTTCTGTGTTCATGTTACCTCTCATATAACATTCTGGAGTTGCTAAAATATTTTTTCGACGACTTTAAAATTTTGACAGAAACTAGGTTTTGGTTTCAGGTGTTTCAGAGTTGTTTCGATTTCGTGATCTAACAAATATCGTCTAAATCTCTAGCTTGGCTTTAATACCACTGTAGGGTTACTTAGCACAACAGCAAGGTTTCGGGGGGCATCGTCCATGCCATTTTCAAATTTTTTTTGCCATGCTACTTAACCCTAACCCTAGAATCTTAACTTGAGATTTAGACAATAGCATATGTAAACAACTTTACAACTAAGTGAATATGGAATACAACCTTTGTAGACCGGTCTTTCACTTCAAATGCTCCAAGTAGTGGTCCCTGCGCTGCGAGTAATGATCTCCCGAACTCTTGAGAGGCTCCACAAGGTGAAAGATGCAAACTTACTTGAAGATCGTCGAGGCCGAAGATGATCTTCTTCGAAGAGACACTAACCCAAGCTACCTCTTCACTAATTAGGGATTAGTGAAGCTAACACCCTAAACTAAATGGCTAATCTAGTAGATGATGATGAAGTAGGAATTTTGCTCACTTTAGAAATCTTTTTCTCACTAATTTTCCTCACCTCCTAAAACCTAGAGAGCAAAGCTCTTTATGAAGAAGAAGATGAAGAGAGATAATGTTGTGAGAGTGAATGGCAACCATGGGTGAGAAAATATCTCATATAACCCTTGTAGAGACATAACCCTAGTTAAAGATAATGGTTAAGTTTATAAATATCTAAGGCAAAAAAAAAATGGTGGACTAAGTCAATAGTTATCCACAAGCTTCCAAAGCTTGCAACCATGACAAATTCCACACAATTTTGAATTACTTATGTTAGTGTATATGCCCTAGAGGCCATTACTGTATCATACTAGTTTGTATATTACTTGATGGAAGCTTGGGATATTCACAGTTGTATGGACAATCTTGCTCAAAATGGTAGTATGCTACTTGGTTTATTTCTACTTCAATATGTGCATGTGTTTCTTTTAGCATATCGCTTATACATATTCATAGAGCCCTTAGGATCTTTGCTTGATTACCAGCATTGTGATGGCAGTCACACTTGTGGGGGCTGGGTAATCTATAAGAACATCCTTATACAGGTCCCTAGTCGTAGGACTATCAAGACAGGGCATCGATACTCCGGAGTAGACTAGCGTATACGCTTCTCATCCCAGCATGGGAGACGGTCTGTCCCACAGCCATGAGTACGTCGTACTTAAGATAGTATGCAGGTGCTCGTTAGGTTACGAGTACACTGGATGGGACTCGTCGGGAACTGATGGTTGGTATTATACCTATCGTCAGTTATCAGTTCCCAGGTGACATGAGTACAGCTTAGTCCGTTGACTTGACACTGTCACTTCGCCTCGAGTGTGTTCCCACTGTACTTAGATTACTACCCTACCACGGCTCAAAGGAGTCGTGCAAACAGGTAGTAGTTGGGTGCAGTCCCGAAGCACTTGGCGGCAGTGACGGTTAGACAGGATTCGTCTCTCCCGGTATTGGGGGTTGATATCGCGCTGTGTCTAGGAGAGCCATTACACATGTAGTCCCTGGCCAGGGCAAGCGAGATATACTGGTAGGTTTCCAGTGATATCTCAGGGTGTTCTGGGCTATACTCCGACACGAGTTGTACCGCTATTAGGGGACTGACGTTTGTAGGGTTCCTAGGCACACTATAGAGGTCTCACGAGACATCAGCCATGCCAATTTCAAATTTTATGGGTGCTGAGAAACCCTAATACGGATCGTCGACTAGAAATTTAGGCGAAACAGTAAACTAGTTAACATCTTAACTAGAGATAAGAAGCTACAACCTTTGTAGATCCAGATATCCACTTCCTTAGCTCCACGTAGGCGTCCTCTCGCTGTCCATCTTGAATCCTAGACTCAATCGTCGGCTTCATCGGAAAAACGAGCGGGCAAGGTCGTCGGCTTCGTGCCGAAGATGATCTACGTCGAGGTTTCACAAGTTCAAGCTCCGACTGCACCAAGTTGTGAAACTTGTGAAGAAAACACCCAAAACCACTTGGCAAGAGGTAGAGGATGAAGAAATAGGAGGTGGGTTCACTTTAGAATTGGATTTCTCTCACTTTAGCTCAAGTTGCCATTGATGGACTTAAGCTTTTCTTGAAGAAGAAGATGAAGAAGAAAAAAGAATATGATATATATCTCTTATTTAAAAAAAGAAACAAATATGAATACTTATCATATCCTAACCATAGTCAAGTGTAGAGAGTAAACTAGGGTTAGTAGGAATGGTTAGGATTAAGGATAAGATAAGAATGGTGGACTTTTCAAAGCTTCAAGAAGCTTCAACATATACAAACAAAATAAGCCACCATTCTCATTTATTTTCCAAAATGAATAAATAAATAAACAAGCAAATAAACAAAACCCTAACCATTCATATAACCATGGTTTAATCTTTACACAAACCCAAGTGAGCAAGCATCATCAAACATGATACAAACAAGTGCACAAAAATATATCACATATACAATGTGCATCAAGTGAGAAAATCCTTTTAAAGTGAACCAATACTAGTTAATGCAAAGTAATATATCAAAATATAATTATACATTAAATCATTAAATCAACATTTGATTCAATGATCCGGTCATGTCGCACATAACCGACTAGTATCGAATGTATCGATTTATCGAATCAATGATTCGATAACTAGGTCATATCGCATACAACCAATCGAAACATTCATCGCGAGAATAAAATGCGGTATCACATACACGCATTATCCTCGGTCCCGCACATATCTCATATGCGCTCCTATTTCGTTTCGCTTGAGCCAGGAAACCTCTATGTAGGACTCTAAAGACTCGTCAATACGCCGGTAGCAGATGATGATCATATCAAGCACCCACAAGCCGCAAGCGGTCTGCTAAACGTAACGGCCATCCGGGTATTGAGCGATCAGAAGATCGACGAGCTAGCCCGCTCACACTCTTGTGAATCCAACCAGTAACACTTACCGTACAGTCCGGTCTGTTCGTCTGATATGTCGCATATCAAGTCTAGGGGTGGTAAACGTCAGACCCCAATAACCGATAAGTCGTGCCGATGTGAGGCTCATAACGGGTCGAGAAACTACTGGTAACACTTACCAGCAAATCTCTGATCAGCCCTGGCCAGGGACTTCCCTGTTACGGCCAATCGAGCACAGCGCAACATCAACCCCCAATACCGGGAGAGACGAAACCCCTCCTATCGCTCATTGCCTCCATGTGACTCGGGACTGTACCCAAAGACCACCGTTTTGCACGCCCTCATGAACGTGGTAAGGTGGAGATCAAAGCACAGTGGGAATCACACAAGACTCTATGACGATCTCGGGTCTACAGACTAACCTGTACAAGTGTCACCTGAGAACTGCCATCTGACGTGAGGTATAATACCATCTGGGAGTTCTCGGCGAGTCCGTCCAGTGTACCCAGTCTCTACTGAGCACCCGTACACCATCTCTGATGTCAAACACCAATGGATATGGGATCATCCATCGCCCATCTCATGGGTCGAGAAGCGTATACGCTAGTCTACACTGGTATATCGATGCCCCGTCTCGATACACCCACGACTAGGGACCTTGAAGGATGTACTTATGGATTACCATGTCCCCACTAGTATGATCTGCATCATAGTCCAGGCAGTCAAGTACACATCCTAAGGGCTTTATCAACATGTAACTATAAGACAGTTTAAAGAGACAAGTGTACATGTTAAGATAAAGAGCAACCAGATAGCATACTATCATATCGAGCAAGAAAGTCATCTCTATATATGTCCAAGCATCCAATATAATATACATCATCTGTACAATACTGGCCTCTAGGGCATACATACAACTAACAATCTCCCACTTGCACTAGGGCCAGCTGCTGTAGTATCGCATACCGAGCATCCCGAAGAGTCTCTCAAACTGTATCTGGGGAATGGCCTTCGTGAGTGGATCCGCCGTGTTGTTCTTCGTGTCAACTCTCCTGACCTCGATCTCCCGGCGATCAACTATCTCCCGGATCAGGTGATACCGCCTCAGAATATGCCTGGATCGCTGATGGGACCTGGGTTCCTTGGCCAAAGCCACCGCTCCATTGTTATCGCAATACAAAGGTATTGGATACTCAATGGATGGAACCACTCCAAGTTCAGTAATGAACTTCTTGATCCAGACAGCCTCTTTAGCAGCATCGTTGGCAGCGATGTATTCAGCCTCCATCGTCGAGTCTGCCACGGTTTCCTGCTTGGAACTCTTCCTGCTAACCGCCCCTCCGTAAAGGGTAAAGACAAATCCCGACTGCGACTTAGAGTCGTCCTTATCACTCTGGAAGTTCGAATCGGTAAAGGACTCCACTTGGAGTTCTCCGTTACCATACACCAAGAGCATCTCTTTAGTCCTTCGCAAGTACTTGAGAATGCTCTTCACAGCTGTCCAGTGACTCTCTCCAGGATCAGCTTGATACCTGCTCACTACACTTAGTGAGTATGCTACATCGGGTCTGGTACATAGCATCGCATACATGATAGAGCCTACAGCCGAAGCATAGGGTATCCCTTGCATGCGAGCTCTCTCCAAATCAGTCTTGGGAGACATCTCTTTGGAGAGAGTGACTCCAGAGATCGTGGGCAAGTTCCCACGCTTGGATTCTTCCATACTAAACCTCTTTAGTATGGTGTCAATGTACCTGGATTGGGACAATCCCAAAATCCGTTTGGATCTATCTCTATAGATCCTTATTCCCAATATGCAGGAGGCATCACCAAGATCTTTCATTGAGAATCTTTGTGATAAGAAGAGCTTGACCGATTGCAGCATAGGAATATCATTTCCTATCAAGAGTATGTCGTCCACGTACAATACGAGAAAGACAACCTTACTCTCTGCTACCTTCTTGTAGATACAAGGTTCATCTGGGTTTTTGACGAAATCAAACTCTTTGATAATGACGTCAAAGCAGATGTTCCAACTCCGCGATGCTTGCTTTAATCCATAAATGGATTTAAGCAGCTTGCACACTTTCCCGCTGCTCCCACTGTCTACGAAGCCCTCTGGTTGAGTCATGTACACGCACTCTTCTAAATCACCATTTAGAAAGGCGGTCTTAACATCCATTTGCCAGATTTCGTAATCATGATATGCAGCGATGGCAAGCATGATCCGGATGGATTTAAGCATAGCCACTGGAGAAAAGGTTTCGTCATAGTCTACACCTGGTCTTTGACGAAAACCCTTTGCTACAAGTCTAGCTTTGAAAGTCTCCACTTTCCCATCTACACCAAGTTTTTTCTTAAAGATCCACTTGCTCCCGATGGGTTTTACCCCTTCAGGAGCAACATCCAAAGTCCATACTTTGTTGGTGTACATGGATTCCATTTCGGACCGCATTGCATCCAGCCATTTCACTGAGTCCCTACTCGTGATGGCCTGCTCGAAGCTAGTTGGGTCATCATCCTCCATGATGCAATCCTCGCTTCCACCATCCATGAGAAAACCGTAGTATCTCTCAGGTTGGCGAGGAACCCTACTAGATCGGCGGAGAGCCTGAGGTTCATTGGGAGCTGCTGAATCCTCTGGTTCCACTAAATCTTCAGTTTGAGTTTGTGTAGCCGGAATTTCTTCCAGTTCTACCATATCCCCACTAATTTCTTTTGCAAGAAATTCCTTTTCTAAAAAAGGTGGCATGTCGAGAAACAAACACTTTTTGTTCCTCTGTATGGTAGAAAAGATATCCATGTGAATGTTTGGGATATCCCACAAACTTGCATAGAACTGACCGTGCCTCGAGCTTGTCCGGATTTTGCCTTTTGACATAGGCCGGGCAACCCCATATCTTAACTCGTTTAAGACATGGTCTCTTCCCACTCCATATCTCATATGGTGTGGTAGGTACAGATTTAGATGGAACTTGATTTAATAGGTATGCTGCTGTCTCCAGCGCATACCCCCAGAAGGAAATAGGTAACTCAGCTGTGCTCATCATAGAGCGCACCATATCTAATTGGGTGCGGTTCCTCCGTTCTGATACACCGTTGTGCTGTGGTGTATAGGGAGGAGTCAGCTGAGAGAGAATCCCATTCTCTTTTAGGAAGTCCAGGAATTCATTGCTCAAGTATTCACCTCCTCGATCAGATCGAAGGATTTTAATACTTTTTCCGGTTTGGTTCTCAACTTCTTGTTTATATTCTCTAAATTTCTCAAAAGCTTCTGATTTGTGTTTCATCAGGAACACATACCCGAACCTAGAGAGATCGTCAGTGAATGTAATGAAGTATGAAGAACCATCCCTGGCATGTGTAGACATAGGACCGCATACATCACTATGTATCAGTCCTAAGAGTTCAGTAACTCTTTCTCCGTGTCCTGTAAACGGAGTTTTGGTCATCTTGCCTTTGAGACATGACTGGCAAGTGTCATAAGATGAAAATTCAAACGGATTCAAATATCCATCCTTATGTAACTTAGCCAGTCGTGTCGCATTGATGTGACCCAGTCTACAATGCCACAAGAAGGATTCGTTCAGTTCAGAACTCTTCCTCTTGTGTGTGTTTGTTATGCTCAGAACTGTTGATTGATTTAGAACATAAATGCCATTGCACAACGTGCCTGATCCAACCAACATTTGGTTACGGAAAATGTTCATAACATTGTCCTGTAATACAAAATTACATCCCTCTTTACTTAATAAAGAAACGGATATAATGTTGCATATCAGGTTCGGCATGTAATAGCATTCGTTCAGAACCAATGTATTACCAGTTGGCAATACAAGGTGATATTCCCCGACAGTCTTAGCTGCAACAATTGCACCATTTCCAACTCTTATGTCTTTATCACCTTCTCCAAGTTCTCTACCTTTTCTAAGCCCATGTAACTGATTACATATATGGGATCCTGACCCGGTATCTAATACCCAGGACGTAGAGCAAATGGAGAAATAGTTCTCTGTAACGAACACACCCGAAGAAAATGCATCATCATGTACTTTCTTCAATCGGGTGGCATGGGAATCCTGGTATTCCCCTATATCCTGTTCATTCCTATAACTCTTATAAGAAAGAACGGGACCAACGTTCCCCAGCACAGTATAACATGCAGGTTCAGTCAATACATCCATATTATTATCTTTATTAGGGCATGAAATGGTCGCTACCTGGAGAGAGAGAGAAGAAAACACTTTAGCGTATGCTCGTGCAAGATCAGATTGGTTATTATCTTATCTAATCAGGATGGCTCCCACTGGTTTTTATCAAATCTTCCTTCAAACCTCAAAAGGAAAGACTAGCCGGGATTAATTACACACTACAAGTTCGCCAATCTTTCAGCCAGGCCAGTATCGGTACTTTGAGGGAGGTCCCCCGTGCTTTCGCACGAACCTAATTAATATAAATCTCGTTTTCCCAGAGGTGTAACCTCGTTAACACCTTTCTAGACACCTACTTGATCGGCTAATTGTAGTGTGCAAAACTCTCCCAGGAGTAACTCTTACTCGCAGTGGGTATCGGGATCCAACTATCTCATAGAAGGTGTGCAATCTCATTGCAAATTTCAACACTTGAAATTCCCGATAATATTTTGCCCCTAGCGTCCTATGACCTTGACAAAGGCCAACAAATCATAGCATGCTAGTCAAGTTCAACCCGTCATTTGTTGATTGAATCAAACCCACCCGCACGGCCCTTGACAAAGGCCAACAAGGTCGTACGACTACCCTGAAACAATCTGCATCATATGCATAAGCAGATAATCACTATTCAGCTACCGCACACTACGCCTTGACAAAGGCCAACAAACGCAGCACGAATACTAAACAGTTCTTATCTGAAATGACGGAGGGCTACGACAGGTTTTTCTGAAAACCTATTACGTAATAAACTTGATATCGTTGTAGAATCAAATGAAGTTTTGAAATGGAGTGATTTTGAGGCTTTTCTAGTTTTGCTAAAGGGGTCACTCCCGGTGAAGGGATCGTCGGCCCTTTCCTCGTCGAATGAGGTGCGGGATATATCATATATATCACTGTGCAAAGCAGAAACTATAGAAGCAATCAAAAGCAGACCGAGTATGTAGCATCTGCCAGTTATCGCTAAAGGAGTCACTCCCGGTGAAGGGATCTCGGTCCTTTCCTCATCGAATAAGGTGCAGGGTATATCATATATACCGCTATGCAAAGCAAGAACTGTAGCTACCTGTTTTATTTTAAAATTTGATTCTACAACATCTTTTGGTTTCTTTTATTTCATTAATCACATTAATGAAGTCCCATCATTTAAATACCTAAACATCACAGATAAATACGACGTGCACTTATGCCATCCGCATTCGCCTCGATGTCCCCTCGTGCACCGTTAGGTTAGGTAACTAACGACAGAGCAGGGCAGGGCTAGTGCTGGTGCAAAACATAAGTAACGTCTATATAATATATTATTTATACTATATACTGTATCCATCACAGAACATCACATGATCACATCACAGATATCGCAGCAGAAAAACATATGAAATATTGGATATACTAGGACGTCCGTGTTTTCAATACGAGCCAGTACAAAACACGGATTCCACGGTCATGATGAATAGCCAATCCCACACCCCTAGACCCCTACGAGAGCGGCAAGCAACCCTGCCAATTCTAGGGTTAGGAGACCCGGACTCGACTCCTCGAGTTGGTCTCCCACTGGACCCCAGAACCCGGTTACTTGTGCTCCCCTCCTTGGGTCTATCCTAGTGCAGAAAAGTAAATAATATACAAAGGGTGACATCTTCCGCAACCTGGAAGTGCCCCAATAAAAGAATATTACATACAAGTTTTTACATGAAAGAAAATGAAAAACACTCATCTCACATAAAAACCCCCCGGCTATTCAAACAAGACGATCCAATATAACATATCCAGCAACACATAACATCACATGTCATCAACGTAAGTAAATATGCGCATCCCAATTATCGTTGACATATAGCAACGAAACCGGCGATATCACATATTACACTTACGGTCACAGAAAAGAAAGTGTAAAACTACAACAGTTGGAATCCGCAACCTCTTTAGACATCGCATGCCTAACACTTATAAACCCCGCATTTTAGTCCCATTATCGAAAACTCTTTTCAATATGAAGTGAGACTAAACCGCTAGATTTATAACGTTCATACAGTTATCTCATAACTGTTTGTGAATTCCAATTATTGTATCCCATTCCGGATAAATAGAAAATATTAAATTTTCCGATCGAACATTCGAACACCCAAGTTTTCCCGAAACCGATCAACACATGAAATAAGTTCAAAGACATTCACTTCATGCCTCAGTACCAACGGTCCAGCCGTAGAAGGGTCAAGCCAACGCCTCACATGTGGCACGCCGTACTGTCCCAAACCCGAAGGTTCAAAGGGCAGTTCAAGACGGTCACATAATCGAGTTAAGGTTTGTTGTCTTCTAGAGGGACCATCGCGTTACTTGCACTACTCAGAACGTCATTAAACTACGGAAAAGTCCAACAATTGAAAATTTCCGGGCAGGGGAAAGATTGGGTATTTACATCCGGTCGAACTTTTTAACACATTCTAAAATTATCCGGAAAAAACACATAGACAAAGTTTGATAATCCGATCGAATCTACGATTCCCAAAGCAACCCCAGAATACTCAACTGTAGAGTCACAATAAAAATACCCAGAAAATATAGCATTAAATTATATGAGTTACTGTGCAGAAATCATCAGACAAGGGGACAGTACGGCCGCGGAACCGCCGCACAAGCCTAGCTTGTGCCGCGGTTCCGCGGTGGAAAGTTGATTTAGGCCCTCGTATTTCACAGTAATTCAAATAAAACCCTGCTTATTTTTCTGCATATTTTTAATTGACAAAAATCCAAATTTTCAGAAAATTTCCAGAGAGCATTTTGGTATTTTGGGTTTCGGTTCGATCGGGTTTCAAACATCGTCTAGACTTCGCCTAAGGCTCTAGCTAGGCTTTGATACCACTGTAGGGTTCCTAGTCACACTATAGAGGTCTCACAAGGCATCAACCATGCCAATTTCAAATTTTATGGGTGCCGAGAAACCCTAATACGGATCGTCGACTAGAAATTTAGGCAAAACAGTAAACTAGTTAACATCTTAACTAGAGATAAGAAGCTACAACCTTTGTAGATCCGGATATCCACTTCCTTAGCTTCACGTAGGCGTCCTCTCGCTGTCCATCTCGAATCCTAGACTCAATCGTCGGCTTCATCGGAAAAACGAGCGGGCAAGGTCGTCGGCTTCGTGCCGAAGATGATCTACGTCGAGGTTTCACAAGTTCAAGCTCCGACTGCACCAAGTTGTGAAACTTGTGAAGAAAACACCCAAAACCACTTGGCAAGAGGTAGAGGATGAAGAAATAGGAGGTGGGTTCACTTTAGAATTGGATTTCTCTCACTTTAGCTCAAGTTGCCATTGATGGACTTAAGCTTTTCTTGAAGAAGAAGATGAAGAAGAAAAAAGAATATGATATATATCTCTTATTTAAAAAAAGAAACAAATATGAATACTTATCATATCCTAACCATAGTCAAGTGTAGAGAGTAAACTAGGGTTAGTAGGAATGGTTAGGGTTAAGGATAAGATAAGAATGGTGGACTTTTCAAAGCTTCAAGAAGCTTCAACATATACAAACAAAATAAGCCACCATTCTCATTTATTTTCCAAAATGAATAAATAAATAAACAAGCAAATAAACAAAACCCTAACCATTCATATAACCATGGTTTAATCTTTATACAAACCCAAGTGAGCAAGCATCATCAAACATGATACAAACAAGTGCACAAAAATATATCACATATACAATGTGCATCAAGTGAGAAAATCCTTTTAAAGTGAACCAATACTAGTTAATGCAAAGTAATATATCAAAATATAATTATACATTAAATCATTAAATCAACATTTGATTCAATGATCCGGTCATGTCGCACATAACCGACTAGTATCGAATGTATCAATTTATCGAATCAATGATTCGATAACTAGGTCATATCGCATACAACCAATCGAAACATTCATCGCGAGAATAAAATGCGGTATCATATACACGCATTATCCTCGGTCCCGCACATATCTCATATGCGCTCCTATTTCGTTTCGCTTGAGCCAGGAAACCTCTGTGTAGGACTCTAAAGACTCGTCAATACGCCGGTAGCAGATGATGATCATATCAAGCACCCACAAGCCGCAAGCGGTCTGCTAAACGTAACGGCCATCCGGGTATTGAGCAATCAGAAGATCGACAAGCTAGCCCGCTCACACTCCTGTGAATCCAACCAGTAACACTTACCGTACAGTCCGGTCTGTTCGTCTGATATGTCGCATATCAAGTCTAGGGGTGGTAAACGTCAGACCCCAATAACCGATAAGTCGTGCCGATGTGAGGCTCATAACGGGTCGAGAAACTACTGGTAATACTTACCAGCAAATCTCTGATCAGCCCTGGCCAGGGACTTCCCTGTTACGGCCAATCGAGCACAGCGCAACATCAACCCCCAATACCGGGAGAGACGAAACCCCTCCTATCGCTCATTGCCTCCATGTGACTCGGGACTGTATCCAAAGACCACCGTTTTGCACGCCCTCATGGACGTGGTAAGGTGGAGATCAAAGCACAGTGGGAATCACACAAGACTCTATGACGATCTCGGGTCTACAGACTAACCTGTACAAGTGTCACCTGAGAACTGCCATCTGACGTGAGGTATAATACCATCTGGGAGTTCTCGGCGAGTCCGTCTAGTGTACCCAGTCTCTACTGAGCACCCGTACACCATCTCTGATGTCAAACACCAATGGATATGGGATCATCCATCGCCCATCTCATGGGTCGAGAAGCGTATACGCTAGTCTACACTGGTATATCGATGCCCCGTCTCGATACACCCATGACTAGGGACCTTGAAGGATGTACTTATGGACTACCATGTCCCCACTAGTATGATCTGCATCATAGTCCAGGCAGTCAAGTACACATCCTAAGGGCTTTATCAACATGTAACTATAAGACAGTTTAAAGAGACAAGTGTACATGTTAAGATAAAGAGCAACCAGATATAGAAAGTCATCTCTATATATATCCAAGCATCCAATATAATATACATCATCTGTACAATACTGGCCTCTAGGGCATACATACTGTTAGTTATATGTATGCCCTAGAGGCCATTACTATACATAGGATGTATATTGTAGTGGATGCTGGGACATATATAGGGAGGACTTTCTTGCTCGACATGATAGTATGCTATCTGGTTGATCTTTACCTTAACGTGTACACTGATTGTCTCTCTGTTACATGTTGGTAAAGCCCTTAGGATCTGTACTTGACTACCTGGACTATGATGCGGATCATACTAGTGGGGACATGGTAGTCCATAAGTACATCCTTCAAAGTCCCTAGTCGTGGGTGTATCGAGACGGGGCATCGATATAACAGAGTAGACTAGCGTATACCTTCTCGACCCATACAGATGGGCGATGGATGATCCCATATCCATTGGTGTTTGACATCAGAGATGATATACGGGTGCTCAGTAGAGACTGGGTACACTGGACGGACTCACCGAGAACTCCCAGATGGTATTATACCTCACGTCAGATGGCAGTTCTCTGGTGACACTGGTACAGAGTAGTCTGTTGACCCGAGATCGTCATAGAGTCTTGTGTGGTTCCCACTGTGCTTTGATTTCCATCTTACCACGTCCAAGAGGGCGTGCAAAACGGTGGTTTTTGGGTACAGTCCCGAGTCACATGGAGGCAATGAGCGATAGGAGGGGATTCGTCTCTCCCGGTATAAGGGGTTGATGTTGCGCTGTGTTCGATTGGCTATAACAGGAAATCCCTGGCCAGGGTTGCTGAGATTTACTGGTAAGTGTTACCAGTAGTTTCTCGAATTGTTATAGACCTCATATCGACACGACTTATCGAGCTATTGGGGTCTGACGTTTACCACCCCTAGGCGAGATATGCGACATATCAGACGATCAGACCGGACTGTACGGTAGTGTTACTGGTTGGATTCACTGGAGTGTGAGCGGGCTTGCTCATCGATCTTCTGATCGCTCAATACCCGGGTGGCCGTTACGTTTAGCAGACCGCTTGCGGCTTGTGGATGCTTGATATGATCATCATCTGCTGCCGGCGTATTGACGAGTCTTTAGAGTCCTACACAGAGGTTTCCTGGCTCAAGCAAAATGAAATAGGAGCGAATATGAGATATGTGCGGGACCGAGAATAATACCTGTATGTGATACTGTATTCGATTCTCGCGATGTGACATTGATCGGTTATATACGATATAGCCGGGTTATCGGATCAAGTGTTGATTCGATAAGTTGTTACTAATGATACTAGTCGGTTATATGCGATATGACCGGATCGTTAAATCAAGCGTTGATTTAATGATTTAATGTATAATTATATATATGATATATTACTTTGCATTAACTAGTATCGGTTCACTTTAAAAGGATTTTCTCACTTGATTCTACAAGTTTTATATGTGATATACTTTTTGTGCAAATGATTGTATCATGTTTGATGATACATGTTAACTTGGTTAAGTGTAAAGATTAAACCATGGTTAAATTGATGATTAGGGTTTTCTTTTTCTTAATCATTTATTTATTTGTTTATTTGGAAAAGGTTAGAAATGAAATGGTTGCAAATTTTGTTTCTTTCTTTGAAGCTTCATGAAGCTTTGACTTTGTGACCATTTTGTCTCATGCATAACCCTAACCCTTGCAATTAACCATGGTCTTTTCTCTACACCTAATCATGGTTATTATTATGATAAGTTTTCTTTTTCTTTTCTTTTTAATCAACTTATCATAATAGATCATTATCTTCTTCTTCATCTTCTTCAATGAAGAAAGCTTCTCTTCATCAATGGTGGATTGATGAAACAAGTGAGAAATCCAATTCTAAAGTCTACCCACTTCCTATTTCTTCATCCTCTACCTCTTGCCAAGTAGTAGAGTGTGTTCTCTTCACAAGTTTTTGGACTTGGTGAAGTTGGAGCTTGATTTAGCGATGCCTCGACGTAGATCATCTTCGGCATGGACATCGATGACCTAGCCCGTCCATTCTCCGATGAAGCCGACGCTAGAGCCCGGGACTTGTTATGGACAGCGAGGAGACTTCGTTGCGGAGCTATGGAGGTGGAGCACCGGATCTACAAAGGTTGTATTTCCGTATCTCTTAGTTAAGTGTTAACTAGATTTCGTTTTCGCCTAGAATTCTAGCCGACGATCCGTATTAGGGTTTCTCGGCACCTAGATTTTTTGAAATTAGCATGGTTGATGCCTTGTGAGATCTCATTAGGGTGCCTAGGAACCCTACAGTGGTATCAGAGCCTAGCTAGAGCCTTAGGCGAAGTCTAGACGGAGTTTGAAGTCCGATCGAACCCGAAAGTCCAAAATTTCCATGCTCTCTGTACATTTTTGAAAACAGTGAGTTTTTCAACATTAAAAATATGCAGAAAAATCAGCAGGTGAATTTAAGAGGTACTGTGAAATTCGTGCTCGTAACTCCATCAAACTGCCGCGGTTCCGCGGCACGAGCAAGGCTCGTGCGGCGGTTCCGCGGCCGTACGGCATTATTGTTCAGCGAATCTTACACAGTAACTCCTAATAGATAGTGCTGGATTTTCTGGGAATTTTTAATATTTATTCAAGAGTTGAATTTTCTGGGGTTGTTTTGGGGATTCGGTGTTTCGATCGGAGTATCAGATTTTGTCTATGTGGCTTTCCGGATAAATTTTAGAATATGTTAAAAAGTTCGACCGGATATAAATACCCAATTTTTCCCCTGTCGGGAAATTTCCAAGTGTTGGATTTTTCCGTAGTTTGACGACGTTCTAAGTAGTGCAAGTAACGCGATGGTCCCTCTAGAAGACAACAAACCTTAACTCGATTATGTGACCGTCTTGAACTGCCCTTTGAACCTTCGGGTTTGGGGCAGTACGGCGTGCCACATGTGAGGCATTGGCTTGACCCTTCTACGGCTGGACCGTTGGTACTGAGGCACGAACTGAATGTTGTTAGACTTATTTCATGTGTTGGATTGTATAGGGAAAACTTGGGTGTTCGATTGTTCGATCGAAAAGTTTAGCATTTTCTATTTATCTGGAATGGGATACAATAATTGGAATTCACAATTAGTTATGAGATAACTGAATGAATGTTATAAACATAGCAGTTTAGTCTCACTTGATCGGTTGCCACAGAATTTTGATGTGATCAAAAGTCCGTCGCAATCACGTAGCGTACGCGGATACTCGCCGGGTAAACTTAATAGATAGCCTCGCTCCATAGCCCCGACCAAGTGACTGTAGGAGAACCCCGTCGCCGAAAGCATCCGTTCGGGTGCTCGCGGTAGCGGTGTTCCGCCTTGGTGCACTTCGTCGACGGTATCGGGGGTGCAGCCGTCTACTGAAGTTTGCGACGAGCACTCGATCAGGATGTCGGGAATCTTGTTGAATTGTCCGACTTGATATTGAAAAGTGTTTTCGATAATGAGACTAAAATGCGGGGTTTATAATTGTTAGGCATGCGATGTCTAAAGAATTCATTTGCTTAGGCATGCGATGTCTAAAGAGGTTGCGGATTCCAACTGTTGTAGTTTTACACTTTCTTTTCTGTGACCGTAAGTGTAATATGTGATGTCGCCGGTTTCGTTGCTATATGTCAACGACAATTGGGATGCGCATATTTACTTACGTTGATGACATGTGATGTTATGTGTTGCTGGATATGTTATATTGGATCGTCGTGTTTGAATAGCCGGGGGTTTTTTTTATGTGAGATGAGTGTTTTTCATTTTCATTCATGTAAAAAACTTGTATGTAATATTATTTTATTAGGGCACTTCCAGGTTGCGGAAGTTGTCACCCTTTGTATATTATTTACTTTTCCGCACTAGGATAGACCCAAGGAGGGGAGCACAAGTAACCGGGTTCTGGAGTCCAGTAGGAGACCAACTCGAGGAGTCGAGTCCGGGTCTCCTAACTCTAGAATTGGTAGGGTTGCTTGCCGCTCTCATAGGGGTCTAGAGGTGTGGGTTTGGCTATTCATCACGACCGTGGAATCCGTGTTTTATACTGGCTCGTATTGAAAACACGGACGTCCTAGTATATCCAATATTTCATATGTTTCTTCTGCTGCGATATCTGTGATGTGATCATGTGATGTTCTGTGATAGATACAGTATATAGTATATATGATATATTATATAGGCGTTACTTATGTTTTACACCCGCGCTAGCCCTGCCCCGCTCTGCCGTTAGTTACCTAACCTAACGGTGCATGAGGGGACATCGAGGCGAATGCGGATGGCATAAGTGTACGTCGTATTTATCTGTGATGTTTAGGTACTTAAATGATGGGACTTCATTAATGTGATTAATAAAATAAAAGAAACCTAAAGATGTTGTAGAATCGAATTTCAAAATAAAACAGGTAGCTACAGTTCTTGCTTTGCATAGCGGTATATGAGATATATCCTGCACCTTATTCGATAAGGAAAGGACCGAGATCCCTTCACCGGGAGTGACTCCTTTAGCAATAACTGGCAGATGCTGCACACTCGGTTTGTCTTTTGATTGCTTTTAAGAGTTTTTGCTTTGCACAGTGATATATATGATATATCCCGCACCTCATTCGACGAGGAAAGGACCGACGATCCCTTCACCGGGAGTGACTCCTTTAGCAAAACTAGAAAAGCCTCAAAAACACTCCATTTCAAAATTCATTCGATCCTACAACGATATCAAGTTCATTACGCAATAGGTTTTCAGAAAAACCTGTCGTAGCCCTCCGTCATTTCAGATAAGTACTAGTTAGTATTCGTGCTGCGGTTGTTTGGCATGCGTCAAGGCGTAGTGTACGGTAGCTAACTAGTGCTTATCTGCTAGCATACGATGCGATTGGATTAGGGTATTCATACGGCATTGTTTGGCATGCGTCAAGGGTCGTGCGGGTGGGTTTAATTCAATCAAGAAATGTACGGGTTGAACTTGACTAGCAGACTATGGGTTGTTTGGCATGCGTCAAGGTCATAGCGGGCTAGGGGCAAAATATTATCGGGAATTTCAAGTGTTGAAATTTGCAATGAGATTGCATACCTTCTATGAGATAGTTGGATCCCGATACCCGCTGCGAGTAAGAGTTACTCCTGGGAGAGTTTTATACATTACAATTAGCCGATCAAGTAGGTGTCTAGAAAGGTGTCACGGGGTTACGCCTCTGGGAAAACGAGGTTTACATTAATTAGGTTCGTGCGAAAGCACGGGGGACCTCCCTCAAAGTACCGACACTAGCCTGGCTGAAAGATTGGCGAACTTGTAGTGTGTAATTAATCCCGGCTAGTCTTTCCTTTTAGGGTTTGAAGGAAGATTTGATAAAAAGCAGTGGGAGCCATCCTGATTAGATAAAATAATAACCAATCTATTCTTGCAAGAGCGCACGCTGAGTGTTTTCTTCTCTCTCTCTCTCCAGGTAGCGACCATATCACACCTTAATCAAGATAATAAAATGGATTATTGACCGAACCCGCTTGTTATACTGAGCTGGGGAACGTTGGTCCCGCTCCAACTTATAAATGTTATAAGACAGAGCAGGAAATTGGGGAATACCAGATTTCCCGTGCCGCCCAAACGAAGAGAGTGCATGCTGATGCATCATCTTCGGGTGTGTTCATTATACAGGACTGTTTCTCAGTATCCTCCGCATCCTGGTATATGATACTGGATCAGGATCCCAGATATGTAATCTGTTACATAGGGCTACAAAAGGGTAGAAAAACTGAGAACGGGTGATAAGTTTCATGAGACAGAAAACGGGGCAAGAGTTGCAGCCAAGTCTGTCGGTCACTGTCACCCTGTATTACCAATACATTGATTCTGAACGAATGTTATTAGATACCGAACCTGATATACCAAATCATATCACTCTCTTTGTTAGAAAAGAAAGGATATAATTTTGTATTGATGGATAATGTTTTGAACATTTCCTATATCAAAAGTTGATCGGTTCATGCACGTTATCTAAAAGCATTGATGTTCTAAATCAAACTACAGTTCTTAGTATATGGAACACACACAAGAGGAAGAGTTCAGAAATGAACGGACTCTTCTTGAGGTATTGTAGACTAGGTCAGATCAATGTGACCCGACTAGCTAAAGTTACATGTAGATGCATATTTAAATGAGTTTGAATTTACATCTTGTGAAACTTGCCAGTCATGTCACAAAGATATAATGACACCAGCTCTGTTTATTGGAAACAGAGAAAGAGTTGGTAAACTCTTGGGATGATACATGTTGATGTATGTAGGTCCCCAGTCTACACATGCCAAGACCGGTTCTTTGTACTTCATTAAATTCTCTGATGATCTTTCGAGATTCAGACCTATGTTCCTGTTGAAACACAAGTCCGAACCTTTTGAGATATTCACAGAATATAAGTTAGAAGTAGAGAACCAAAATACGGGTATAAGTATTATGTCCTTTGATGAGATCAAGGAGGAGAATACTTGCGCACGGAAATCCTGGACTATTCTAAAGGAGAATGAGATTCTCTCTCAGTATTACTCCTCCGTATACACCATAGCACGATGGTATATCGGGGCGGAGCAGATACACCCTATTTGATATGGTGTGCTCTATGATGAGTACTACTGAGTTACCTATTTCCTTTTGGGAGTTATGCACTTAAGAAGCTGCATACCTATTGAATAGGGTTCCAATCAAATCAGTTGCCTACCATTTCATATGTGATATGGAAAGGGAAGAGCCCATGTCTTAAAAATGGTTAAGATTTGGGGTTGTCCGGCCTATGTCTAAAAGCAAAATCCGGGCAAGCTCGAGGCAAGGTCAGTTATGTAGAACTGGAAAGGTTCCAGCTATACAAACAACAGCAGATGATTTGGTAGAACCAAGGGATTCAGTAGATTCCAACGAACCTCAGCCTCTCCGCCGATCTAGCAGGGTTCCTCACCCACCTGAGAGTTACTTCGGTTTCTCTATGACAGTGGGAGCGAGGATTGCATCATGAGATGATGACCCAACTAGCTTCGAGCTGGCCATCAGGAGTAAGACTCTGTAAGAATGGTTGGATGCTTAGTGATCTGAGATGGAATCCATATACACCAACAAAGTATGGACTTTGGTTGCTATATCTGAAGGGTTAAATCCCCATCAGGAGCAAGTATATCTTGAGAAGATTACTTGGTGTACATGGAAGAGTTGAGACTTTCAAAGCTAGACTTGTTAAAGGTCTACATCATTGACCAGGTATGGATGATGATGAAACCTTTTCTAAGTAGCTATGCTTAAGTCCATCCAGATCCTACTTGCCACGGCTACATACCATGACTACGATATCTGGTGGTTGGGAGTCATGACAGCTTTTCTAAATGATGTTTAGAAGAGAGTGTCTATAAGTACACAGCCAGAGGGCTTCGTAGACAGTGGGAGCAGCGGAAACGTGTGCAAGATGCTTTATAGGATAAAGCAGGCATCGCGGAGTTGGAACATCTGTTTTGATGAAGCGGTCAAAGAAGTTGACATCATCAAAATGGTAGATGAACCTTGTATAAACAAGAAGGTAGTAGGGAGTATGGTGACGATCCTCGTAGAGTACGTGGATGACATACTCTTGATAGGGAAGGAGTTTCCTATGCTACGCTCTGTCAATCTCCGCTTATCACCATAATTCTCCATATAGGATCAAAGTGATACCTACTAAATCCTGGACTTTGGATCTATGAGATAGATCTAAATGGATGTTAGGATACTCACTAGCTATAGTGAGATGGTATCAGTTGATCCTGGGGAGAATCACTGGAAGGGTTCCAGGGTGATAAAGACGACTGAATGTCAGTCGCAGGCATTGTCTTTACCCTCAGTAAAGGGACGGTATGTTGGAAGAGTTCCAAGCCAGATACCGTGACATACTAGATGATAAAGGCAGGATACATCGCTACTTAAGATGCTACCAAAGAGGCTGTTTGGGTGTATATTGGTTCATGAGATGAACTACGTTCCTACCATTGTGAGACAATGGAGTTGTGGCTCATGCCGAGGAACGCCGGTCCCATCAGTGATCCAGACATATTCTAAGGCAGTGTCACCTGATCATGGAGATGGATGATCTCCAGGGTGATCGAGGTTTGGAGAGTAGACTCAGAGGACAACACAGCGGATCCACTCACAAAGGCCTGTTCCCAGAGAGAGATTTTTAAGGGATGGTTGAGTATGAGATACTACAACCACTGCTATCAGATGGCCCTAGTGCAAGTGGGAGATTGTTAGTTATATGTATGCCCTAGAGGCCATTACTATACATAGGATGTATATTGTAGTGGATGCTGGGACATATATAGGGAGGACTTTCTTGCTCGACATGATAGTATGCTATCTGGTTGATCTTTACCTTAACGTGTACACTGATTGTCTCTCTGTTACATGTTGGTAAAGCCCTTAGGATCTGTACTTGACTACCTGGAATATGATGCGGATCATACTAGTGGGGACATGGTAGTCCATAAGTACATCCTTCAAAGTCCCTAGTCGTGGGTGTATCGAGACGGGGCATCGATATACCAGAGTAGACTAGCGTATACCTTCTCGACCCATACAGATGGGCGATGGATGATCCCATATCCATTGGTGTTTGACATCAGAGATGATATACGGGTGCTCAGTAGAGACTGGGTACACTGGACGGACTCGCCGAGAACTCCCAGATGGTATTATACCTCACGTCAGATGGCAGTTCTCTGGTGACACTGGTACAGAGTAGTCTGTTGACCCGAGATCGTCATAGAGTCTTGTGTGGTTCTTACTGTGCTTTGATTTCCATCTTACCACGTCCAAGAGGGCGTGCAAAACGGTGGTTTTTTGGGTACAGTCCCGAGTCACATGGAGGCAATGAGCGATAGGAGGGGATTCGTCTCTCCCGGTATAGGGGGTTGATGTTGCGCTGTGTTCGATTGGCTATAACAGGAAATCCCTGGCCAGGGTTGCTGAGATTTACTGGTAAGTGTTACCAGTAGTTTCTCGAATTGTTATAGACCTCATATCGACACGACTTATCGAGCTATTGGGGTCTGACGTTTACCACCCCTAGGCGAGATATGCGACATATCAGACGATCAGACCGGACTGTACGGTAGTGTTACTGGTTGGATTCACTGGAGTGTGAGCGGGCTTGCTCGTCGATCTTCTGATCGCTCAATACCCGGGTGGCCGTTACGTTTAGCAGACCGCTTGCGGCTTGTGGATGCTTGATATGATCATCATCTGCTGCCGGCGTATTGACGAGTCTTTAGAGTCCTACACAGAGGTTTCCTGGCTCAAGCAAAATGAAATAGGAGCGCATATGAGATATGTGCGGGACCGAGAATAATACCAGTATGTGATACTGTATTCGATTCTCGCGATGTGACATTGATCGGCTATATGCGATATAGCCGGGTTATCGGATCAAGTGTTGATTCGATAAGTTTTTACTAATGATACTAGTCGGTTATATGCGATATGACCGGATCGTTAAATCAAGCGTTGATTTAATGATTTAATGTATAATTATATATATGATATATTACTTTGCATTAACTAGTATCGGTTCACTTTAAAAGGATTTTCTCACTTGATTCTACAAGTTGTATATGTGATATACTTTTTGTGCAAATGATTGTATCATGTTTGATGATACATGTTAACTTGGTTAAGTGTAAAGATTAAACCATGGTTAAATTGATGATTAGGGTTTTCTTTTTCTTAATCATTTATTTATTTGTTTATTTGGAAAAGGTTAGAAATGAAATGGTTGCAAATTTTGTTTCTTTCTTTGAAGCTTCATGAAGCTTTGACTTTGTGACCATTTTGTCTCATGCATAACCCTAACCCTTGCAATTAACCATGGTCTTTTCTCTACACCTAATCATGGTTATTATTATGATAAGTTTCCTTTTTCTTTTCTTTTTAATCAACTTATCATAATAGATCGTTATCTTCTTCTTCATCTTCTTCAATGAAGAAAGCTTCTCTTCATCAATGGTGGATTGATGAAACAAGTGAGAAATCCAATTCTAAAGTCTACCCACTTCCTATTTCTTCATCCTCTACCTCTTGCCAAGTAGTAGAGTGTGTTCTCTTCACAAGTTTTTGGACTTGGTGAAGTTGGAGCTTGATTTAGCGATGCCTCGATGTAGATCATCTTCGGCATGGACATCGATGACCTAGCCCGTCCATTCTCCGATGAAGCCGACGCTAGAGCCCGGGACTTGTTATGGACAGCGAGGAGACTTCGTTGCGGAGCTATGGAGGTGGAGCACCAGATCTACAAAGGTTGTATTTCCGTATCTCTTAGTTAAGTGTTAACTAGATTTCGTTTTCGCCTAGAATTCTAGCCGACGATCCGTATTAGGGTTTCTCGGCACCAAGATTTTTTGAAATTGGCATGGTTGATGCCTTGTGAGACCTCATTAGGGTGCCTAGGAACCCTACACATACAACTAACAACGTTTACCACCCCCTAAGCCCGCCATGCGATGTTCCCAGACGAACGGACCGGACTGTACGGAGATTGTCACATACAGGCTCAGTAGGAGTTCTGATGTGTTTACCTCATCGGCCTTCTTTTCGACATCTACCTGGGTACCGTTACGTACAGCTAGTGCCGCTTGCGGTCTGTGGTTAAACCCACTGCCAGCGTAGTGTTGAGTCTTTAGAGTCCCACACAGAGAGTTTCCCTACACTGAGCGAAACGTGTAGAGGCCATATGGTTTTACGGTAGGGCTGCGATCACTTACGTGCACTTGTGTGCGTATGCTGTTCGGGCAGGCAATACTAGTGGGCTTTGGTTTAAGCCGGATCCTAGTATTGCACGGATGGATTTGTTTTGTCTTCTGTGCATTCGCATTCTACGGAATGCGGATGCGGGTGTGTATGCACAGTTTTGAGGAGCGAAGAAGGAGGAGGTGCCTCATTAGGGTTTTGGCAGTTGGTTCGGCCAAAACCGTTATGTGGCAGGCTCATTAGGGTTTTGGCAATTCGTTCGGTCAAAACCATTATGAGCCGGGGACATTATTTACCAATCCTTTTAGTGATAATTATGTGATGGCTAATTATTTTGACCATTTGACCACACTTGACTTTGTTGACCGTTTGACCAAAGTTGACTTTGACCTTCATGAGAGGTCTTGAGTTTTCTTTGGATTTCTTTTTCTTTTTGGATTATGAAAATGGTCAAGTCATTAGTAGCCATCAACTTTATCATGAAAGGATTGGTAATAATGGTGTTTATGTATTATTGAACCATGGTGCCCTTTTTCTTTGGTAGAGAATTCATTTCTCATTTTCTAATTCTCTCTCTTGTGAGAAGAAAAGAAAAAGAGCTCCATGGTTGCTAGTTCTCCTTCATCTTCCTCCTCTTGAAATTTTCTTTTGATCTCATGTGTTGAGAGAAAAAGAATCCACATAGACAAACACTTCCATCAAGCTCTTCTACACAACCTAGGACATCAAGACTAGCGATCTTGTTGCCCTAGTTGCCTCGGCTCGAGGTGGAGCTCGGTGTACAACTCTCGGGTGGATCGTCTTCGACTCAAGGAGGCCGCGGAGGTGACCAAGATCCGGATCGATCCTCGGAGCTTGGATGGACGAGCGAGACAGCGGAATGAAGACCCGAAGGACCGGTATCGTGAGGTATAATTTCTATGGCATGGTAGATAGCACCTCTAGTAGTTTGCTAGGTTGTAGTTTAGCAAAGATCCGTGTTTTAGTCCATGTTGCCTTTGCGCCAAAAATTGTTTTTCGCCGTTTCCGCCTCCCCGTAAGAACCAGGGTAAGCAACGTGGACTTACAGTGGTATCAGAGCCTAGCTAAACATAAACTAGCAAGTTAGCAAAGTATTTAGAATATCGATCGGAAAAAAATCACAAAACACGTCCGGGAAAAATCAACTTTCTGTCGAATTTTTATACTGCTCAAAAAATTATTTGACATACATGAAAAATCGGCTCAGGATTTTCTAAAGACACCCACCAAAAACGATCCACTGAACCGGTCAAAGCGCCGCGGTTCCGCGGCAAGAACATGCTTCTTGCCGCGGATCCACGGCCGAGTTGACTTGGCCGTGGACCGAGTTTGGTGCAGTATACTTAGGTGGAGGTTTTGGGATTTTTAATATAGTTTGTTTCTACCCAGATTTTCCAGAGAACAAATTGATTTTTGGGGTGTTTACAAATCCGTATTTTGATCGATATTCTGTAGACTTTGGCTAATGGATATTATCTGTGATGTGATATATGTATTGAACATCTACTAATCGCTATACGTCGATTAGTGGGGGTTATACATATCTGTGATCTGTAATGTTGATGGTTTGTGTATATGAACTCGTTGGATTGTTGCGGATGAATAGCCGGATGGATGTGAGATGAGAGTTTCTTTTTCTTTCATTCATGTAAAATTTGTAAATTGATGTAATATTATTTGTTTGGCCGCACATCCGGGATGAGGTTGTAGCCGCCATTGTATAATTTCTTTTTACTGTTTTTGCTCCCAGGATAGACCCAAGGTGGGGTGCACAAACTACCGGGTATCTTGAAGTGCCGAGTGGCCTACTCATGTCGTTGAGGGAGATTGCTTCGCTTCGGGTACTTGGCGGGTAGTTGCCGCACCCGTAGGGGTCTAGGGTGGGGTTTGGCTATTCATCGCGACCGTGTAATCCGCTTTTCGTTGCAGGCTCGAACGAATCGCAGATTCCTAGTATATCCAAAGTGTTCATCTGTGATCTGGAATGGCTATCATTGCGTGTGACGAATGTATATATCTATATATGATATCTATTTAGGCGTTGCTTATGTTTTGCATCCGCGCTAGTCCAGCCCCCGCTCTGTCGTTAGTTAAGTAACCTAACGGGTGATGACGGGACCCCATGGCGAATGCGGATGGGATAAGCGTACGTCATATTTTCGTTGTTTTCTGCAATGGTAGGATTAAATGATGGGACGCATTAAAATTAATGCAAGAAAATAAACCAAGTAAAAGTCGTTGGAACACTTTTAAAACCACTCGGTTCTTTTCAAAAACCAACTTTTAAATGCGAAGCTTGAACCACTCCTTTTAAAAGCTATCTCGTTCCATCGATTATATCAAGTTCACTACGTTCACGGTTTCGCCAAAACCATCCATAGCCCTCCGTCGTTTCATATGAATATCCAACAATATTCAAGCTATATTTGTTGGCCTTAGTCAAGGCACAGTGTTTGGTAGCTGGTGGGTATTCATATGTTGCATAGATAGATGCGTTGGTTTGGGACAGTCGTATTACTTTGTTGGCCATAGTCAAGGGTATATACGGGTGGGTTCAAATCAACCTGGACAACGACGGGTAGAACTTGACATGTGACTTATGATTTGTTGGCCTTAGTCAAGGTCATAAGAGCATGGGGCAAAAATCCACATCGGGAGTTTCTAAAGAAACTGAAACTTGCTAGTGCTGCATACCATTTGGAGTGTGATGATTCTGGTAGGATTCCTTCGGTTTTATCACACGATGATATTTGGATCCCGATCCTACTGTGAGTATATGCTACTCCTCGGGAACTTTCTCACTTAACGATCAATGTTATAAACCAAGTAGGTGTCTAGAAAGGTGTTAGCGGGGCTACGCCCACAGGGAAAAGAGGTTACTTAATTAAGGAACTTCGCGAAAGCGTTGGAAAACCTCCCTTGAAGTACCGACACTGGCCTGGCTGAACGGTTAAGCAAGTATTGTACGGTGAGATTGATCCCGACTAATTCTTCCTTTATGGTTTGAAGAGGGATTCGAGAGACAGTGGGAGCCATCCTGTTTAGATAAATTAAAAACCAATCTAAACTTGCAAGAGCATCATGCTAAGTGTTTTCTTCTCTCTCTCTTAATTGCAGCGACCCAGTGACCAAACATAGGTTACATCTAGATAATAAAATGACTGAATCTGACTGTTATGACTGGCAAAGGTCTGTCCAGATGTCCATTGCCCATGACAACCTGGGACACCTCTTGACTGATCCAACCCCTGCCGTCTCAGGTCCAGTTTCCCCTGTCACGGATATTCATATTCGCAAGACATCGGAAAAAGACTGTGCGAAAGCCAAGTGCCTCGTGTTAGCCTCAGTTGATGGTGCATACCAGAGGCAGCACGAGAAGATGGACTTAGTTTCTATCTTCCTCCATTACAAAGTTTTATATGGAGAGCAATCTCGTATCACAAGATATGAGACCTCGAACGAATTTCTTCCAGCGAGGTTGGCTATCGGGTCTTCTGTAGGGGGCAACGTCCTTACAGAGACCAGCTATTTTGAGCTCACGGACCTGAAGACCACGTTGAAGAACGGGTCAGATGCTGACTAGATTCTATAGTCTCTACCTTCTACCGTGAAGGAAACCAGGGAAGTAGAAGGAAAGGGAAGGGCAAAAGTTTCGGGAATGGATGTAGTAAAAGAGGGACGTTCCTATTGTTACGGGAATGAACATGGGCAGAAGGATTGCAGGGCTATCAAAGCCAGTAACCAGAATTCGAAGCATGTTGTGGCTTCGGCTTCGGGTGTGCTTGTAATAGAGAACTGTATGTCAGTTAACCCTACTTCCTGGGTATTGGGTACCGAATCAGGATCTCACATCTGTAATTCGTTGCAGGCTCTGAGAAACCGTAGGGTTATCAAGATAGGTGATATGACTCTCAGGGTTGCTAACGAAATGAGCATGTACGCTGAATCCGTAGGGGAATATCATCTTGGACTGACAACTGGGCAGATATTGATTCTACGTAACTGTTTTTATGTACCAGGTGGGACTTGTAATATCATATCTATATCCTTACTTTCTAAGGAAGGGTATGATTTTACTTTTATAAGCGATGTGGTCAACATCCACCTAAATCAAGTTCTGATTGGGTCAGGTACATTAGAAAATGGGATATACGTATTGAATCAAGCTCAGATCTTCAGTGTCCAGAACACACTTAAAAGAAAGTCTCCGGAAACAAATCAGGCTTTCTTACGGCATTGTAGACTGGGTCACATTAATGAGACACGGTTGACAAAGTTACATAAAGAAGGATACTTGGATCCGTTCGAGTACCAGTCTTATGCCACTTGTGAATCTTGTCTCATGGGAAAGATGACAAAGACTCCGTTCACTAGACACGGAGAAAGAGCAAGTGAGCTCTTGGGACTCATACACAGTGACGTGTGTGGTCCAATGTCTACACATGCGCGAAGTGGTTATTCATACTTCATTACTTTCATAGATGGTTTCTCTAGGTATGGACATGTCTTCTTGATGAAGCATAAGTCCGAGGCCTTTGAGAAATTTCGGGAATACAAGAATGAAGTTGAAAAACAAACAGGCAAAAGTATCAAGACACTGAGATCTGATCGAGGTGGTGAATACTTGAGTGCCGAGTTTCTGGGCTACTTAAAAGAGAATGGAATTCTCTCTCAGCTTACTCCTCCATACACACCACAACACAACGGTGTATCGGAAAGGCGGAATCGAACTCTATTGGATATGGTTCGTTCCATGATGAGTAAGGCTGAGTTACCGCGATCCTTCTGAAGTTATGCACTAGAAACAGCTGCATATCTTTTGAACCAAGTTCCTACTAAGTCAGTGCCTACCACACGATATCAGATGTGGAGTGGGAAGAAACCCTCTCTTAAACACTTTAAGACATGGGGGTGTCCAGCTTTTGTTAAAAATCAGCATGCGGAGAAGCTCGAGGCACGTTCAGTACAGTGTAAGTTTGTGGGATACCCAAAGAACTCCAAGGGGTATCTTTTCTATTACACAGAGGAACAAAAGGTTTTTGTTTCTCGTCATGCCCGCTTCTTGGAAACTGAGTTTTTGGAAAATCAGATAAGTGGGAGCGCAATAGAACTGGAAGAAATTCCAGAACCATGAGCTATTACTGAAAGCATAGTAGAACCAGAGGGTTCGAAAGAACAGGACATTCCTACGCCGCTCCGCAGGAGTAGTAGGCAGTCTCATCCGCCCGAGAGATACTACGGTTTTCTCATAGACGGGGATAGAGAAGATTGCACAATGGATTATGGTGAGCCTACTAGCTTCCAGCAGAGCCATTCAGAGCGGTGACTCGGTAAAATGGCAGGATGCCAATGCGGACCGAGATGGGAGTCCATGTACACTAACAAAGTTTGGACTTTGGACTTTTGCTCCAGAAGGGGTAAAACCCGTAGGCTGCAAATGGATCTTCAGAAAGAAGATTGGTGTAGATGGGCAGGTTGAAACCTATAAAGCTAGACTTGTTTGCAAAGGGTTTTCGTCAAAGACCTGGTTTGGACTATGACAAGACCTTTTCTCCAGTGGCTATGCTCAAATCCATTCGGATCCTTCTTACCATTGCTGCTTTCCACGATTATGAAATCTGGCAGATGGACGTAAAGACGGCTTTCCTAAATGGAAATTTAGAAGAGTGCGTCTATATGGATCAGCCGAGGGATTCATTCAGAGTGGGAGTAGCGGTAAAGTGTGCAAGTTGCTCAAGTCCATCTATGGATTGAAGCAGGCATCGCTAAGTTGGAACATTTGCTTTGATGATACTGTCAAGGAATTCGACTTTATCAAAAACCCAGATGAACCATGCATTTACAGTAAGATTGTAGGGAGAACTATGGTATTCCTCGTCTTGTACGTGGATGACATTCTCCTAATAGGAAATGATATTCCTATGCTACAGTCAGTCAAAGGATTCTTGTCACAGAGGTTCTCCATGAAGGACCTGGGCGATGCCAACTACATTCTGGGGATCCAGATCTATCGTGATAGATCTAAGAGGATGTTGGGACTTTCACAGTCCAGGTACATCGACACCATACTGAAAAGATTCAGTATGGAAGATTCCAAGCGCGGTAATTTACCGGCTTGTTATGGGATCACCCTCTCCAAAGAGATGTCTCTCAAGACTGATTTGGAAAGGGATCGCCATGTCTATTATACCCTATGCTTCTGCGGTAGGCTCTATAATATATGCGACATTATGTACCAGACCAGATGTAGCATACGCATTAAGCGTTGTAAGCCGGTACTCAGTCGGACCCAGGGGAGAAACACTGGATAGCGGTAAAGAGCATTCTCAAGTACCTGAGAAGGACTAAAGAGATGTTCTTGGTGTATGGCGGAAAAGACCTCCAGATCGAGGCCTTTGCTGACTCCAGCTTCCAGAGTGACAAGGATGACTCCAAATCCATGTCGGGTTATGTCTTTACCCTCAATGGAGGGGCGGTTTTGCTGGAAGAGTTCCAAGCAGGAAACCGTTGCTGACTCAACTATGGAAGCGGAGTACATAGCTGCTTGCGATGCCGTAAAGGAAGCTGTCTGCATGAAGAAGTTCCCTCATGGAGCTTCAGGTGGTTCCCTCCATTGTTGATCCATTACCGCTGTATTGCGACAACACGGCGCTATAGCTTTAGCGAAGGAACCCAGGTCCATCAGATGTCCAGGCACATTTTGAGGCGGTACCACCTGATCAGGGAGATCGTAGATTGTCAGGAGATCGAGGTGAAGAGAGTAGATTCGGAGAATAACACTGCAGATCCACTCACAAAGGCCCTACCCCAGACTCAGTTCGAGCGGCTGATCGAGATGATTAGGTCTTCGATACGCCAGTACATGGCCTTAGTGCAAGTGGGAGATTGTTAGTGTATATGCCCTAGAGGCCATTACTTTATCATACTAGTTTGTATATTACTTGATGGAAGCTTGGGATATTCACAGTTGTATGGACAATCTTGCTCAAAATGGTAGTATGCTACTTGGTTTGTTTCTACTTCAATATGTGCATGTGTTTCTTTTAGCATATCGCTTATACATATCTAGTAGAGCCCTTAGGATCTTTGCTTGATTACCAGCGTTGTGATGGCAGTCACACTTGTGGGGGGCTGGGTAATCTATAAGCACATCCTTATACAGGTCCCTAGTCGTAGGACTATCGAGACAGGGCATCGATACTCCAGAGTAGTCTAGCGTATACGCTTCTCATCCTAGCACGGGAGATGGTCTGTCCCACAAGCCGTCGGTACGTCGTACTTGAGATAGTATGCGGGAGCTCGTTAAGTTACGAGTACACTGGACAGGACTCGTCGGGAACTGATGGTTGGTATTATACCAATCGTCAGTTATCAGTTCTCAGGTGACATGAGTACAGCTTAGTCCGCTGACTTGACACGACGTCACTTCGCCTCGAGTGTGTTCCCACTGTACTTAGATTACTACCCTACCACGGCTCAAAGGAGTCGTGCAAACATGTAGTAGTTGGGTGCAGTCCCGAAGCACTTAGAGGCAGTGACGGTTAGACAGGATTCATCTCTCTAGGTATTGGGGGTTGATATCGCACTGTATCTAGGAGAGCCATTACACATGTTGTCCCTGGCCAGGGCAAGCGAGATATACTGGTAGGTTTCCAGTGATATCTCAGGGTGTTCTGGGCTACACTCCGACACGACTTGTACCGCTATTAGGGGACTGACGTTTACCACCCCCTAAGCCCGCCATGCGATGTTCTCAGACGAACGGACCGGACTGTACGGAGATTGTCACATACAGGCTCAGTAGGAATTCGGATGGGTTTACCTCATCGGCCTTCTTTTCGACATCTACCTGGGGATCGTTATGTACAGCTAGTGTCGCTTGTGGTCTGTGGTTAAACCCACTGCCAGCGTAGTGTCGAGTCTTTAGAGTCCTACACAGAGAGTTTCCCTGCACTGAGCGAAACGTGTAGAGGCCGTATGGTTTTACGGCAGGGCTGCGATCACTTACGTGCACTTGTGTGCGTATGCTGTTCGGACAGGCAATACTAGTGGGCTTTGGTTTAAGCCCGATCCTAGTATTGCACGGATGGATTTGTTTTGTCTTCTATGCATTCGCATTCTACGGAATGCGGATGCGGGTGTGTATGCACAGTTTTGAGGAGCGAAGAAGGAGGAGGTGCCTCATTAGGGTTTTGGCAGTTGGTTCGGCCAAAACCGTTATGTGGCAGGCTCATTAGGGTTTTGGCAATTCGTTCGGTCAAAACCATTATGAGCCGGGGACATTATTTACCAATCCTTTTAGTGATAATTATGTGATGGCTAATTACTTTGACCATTTGACCACACTTGACTTTGTTGACCGTTTGACCAAAGTTGACTTTGACCTTCATGAGAGGTCTAGAGTTTTCTTTGGATTTTTTCTTCTTTTTGGATTATGAAAATGGTCAAGTCATTAGTAGCCATCAACTTTATCATGAAAGGATTGGTAATGATGGTGTTTATGTATTATTGAACCATGGTGCCCTTTTTCTTTGGTAGAGAATTCATTTCTCATTTTCTAATTCTCTCTCTTGTGAGAAAAAAAGAAAAAGAGCTCCATGGTTGCTAGTTCTCCTTCATCTTCCTCCTCTTGAAATTTTCTTTTGATCTCATGTGTTGAGAGAAAAAGAATCCACATAGACAAACACTTCCATCAACCTCTTCTACACAACCTAGGACATCAAGACTAGCGATCTTGTTGCCCTAGTTGCCTCGGCTCGAGGTGGAGCTCGGTGTACAACTCTCGGATGGATCGTCTTCGACTCAAGGAGGCCGCGGAGGTGACCAAGATCCGAATCGATCCTCGGAGCTTGGATGGACGAGCAGGACAGCGGAATGAAGACCCGAAGGACCGGTATCGTGAGGTATAATTTTTATGGCATAGTAGATAGCACCTCTAGTAGTTTGCTAATTTGTAGTTTAGGAAAGATCCGTGTTTCATTCCATGTTGCCTTTGCGCCAAAAATTGTTTTTCGCCGTTTCCGCCTCCCCGTAAGAACCGGGGTGAGCAACTTGGACTTACAACTTAAATAAATAAAACCTTAATATTATCTCATATATGGTGTAATTCTCATACACCCATGTTGCATATATAAACCAGCATGACACAAAAATATATATCACATATATATTTAGTGTGCAAAAAGTGAGGAAAAAGAATGCTTAAGTGAGCTAATATTAGTTAATGTAAATTAGTACATCACATATACAATTATACATTAAATTACCAAATCAACTCTTGATTTAATAATCCGGCTATATTACATATAACCGACTAATATCATATGTATCTTCTTATCGAATCAACACTTGATTCGATAACCCGACTATATCACATATAACCGACCGATACCAATATTGCGAGAATAGAATACGGTAGTCTCGGTCCCGCACCTATCACATATGTGCTCCTACATCGTTTCGCCTGAGCCAGGAAACTCTGTGTAGGACTCTAAAGACCCGTCAATACGCCGGCAGTAGGTGATGATCATATCAAGCACCAACAAGCCGTCAGCGGTACTAGCTGGACGTAATGGCTATCCGGGTATTGAGCGATCAGAAGATCAACAAGCAAGCCTGCTCATACTCCTGTAAAGCCTGTCAGTAATACTACCGTACAGTCCGGTCTCTTCGTCTGATATGTCGAATATCCAGTCTAGGGGTGGTAAACGTCAGACCCCAGTAACCGATAAGTCGTGCCGATTTGAGGCCCATAACGGGTCGAGAAACTACTGATAACACTTACCAGTAGATCTCCATATCATCCATGGCCAAGGACTTCCTGTTATAGCCAATCGAGCACATCGCAACATCAACCCCCAATACCGGGAGAGACGAAACCCCTCCTATCGCTCATTGTCTCCATGTGATTTGGGACTGTACCCAAAAGCCACCGTTTTGCACGTTCTCTTGAACGTGGTAAGGTGGAAATCAAAGCACAGTGGGAATCACACAAGACTCTATGACGATCTCGGGTCTACAGACTAACCTGTACCAGTGTCACCAGAAAACTGCTATCTGACGATAGGTATAATACCAACTAGGAGTTCTCGGCGAGTCCGTTCAGTGTACCCAATCTCCACTGAGCACCCATATACTATCTTTGATGTCAAACACCAATGGATGTGGGATCATCCATCGCCCATCATATGGGTCAAGAAGCGTATACGCTAGTCTACTATGGAGTATCAATGCCCTGTCTCGATACACGCTCAACTAGGAACAATTATAGGATGTACTTGTTGACTACCCTGGCACCACTAGTATGATCTCCATCATAGTCCTAGTAGTCAAGTACACATCCTAAGAGCTTTATCAACATGTGAGAGGAAGACAGTATCACAATACAAGTCTACATGTTAAGATAAAGAGCAATCAGATAGCATACTATCATGTCGAGCAAGAAAGTCCTCTATATATATCCAAGCATCCACTATGATATACATCATATGTACAATAATGGCCTCTAGGGCATATACATAACTAACAATTGATGGCCACCCGTGCACACCGCGACATCAACCCCCAATACCGGGAGAGACGAATCCCCTGATGATCCGCTCACTGCCTCCATATGGCTCGAGACTGTACCCAATTAAAACCTGTTTGCATGATTCCTTTGAGCCGTGGTGGGGTAGTAATCAAAGCACAGTGGGAACTCACACGAGACAAATGACGATCTCAGGTTGATAGACTAACCTGCACACATGTCACCAGGGAACTGCTATATGACAATAGGAATAATACCAACTAGCATGTTCCCGGCGAGTCCGTCCGGTGTACTCATAACCCAATGAGCACCTGTATACATCTTAGGTGAACCAACTGACACCAATGGCTTGTGAGACCGGCCACCGCCCCTCGTCAGGGTCTCGATCCATATACACTAGTCTACTCTTGGAGTATCGATGCCCAGTCTCGAAACTCCCACGACTAGGGACACTTTAAGGATGTGCTTATAGACCACCCAGCTCTCACGTATATGATCGCCATCATACTGCTGGTCGTCAAGCATGAATCCTAAGGGCTCTATCAACATGTAATAGTGATCTGTATTGTCACCTGAAGCATGTACACGATGATAAAGACAAACCAGATAGCATACTATCATCTCGAGTAAGACTGTCCTACCGGTATAGGTCCTCCCTCAATCATTGCAATCACGTGCTTGTGATCCAATAATTGACTTTAGGGCACTATAGCCAACAATCTCCCACTTGCACTTAAGGCTAATTATTGCGGTGTCGCATCTCACAGCCTGTGTGATACCGAACACCTAACTTCTCTACTAATCAGTTTCACAAAACATGTTTGTAAAACTATTGCGTTCGAGAAATTGCCTCAGTGAGTGGATCCGCTCCAATGTTTCTCTTTATGTCTCTCTATATCTCAAGTTCGCGGAGAAAGCCATCTCCCGAAATGAGCAATACCTGTCTTAGAATATACCTGGATATCTGATGGGACCTAGATCATAAATGAACTCCAAATCCAGTAAACTTCTTAGACTCTATCGACCACTGAACTTAATCAGTATCCTGCGCCATGCCTCCCTCAGTATCCGCTTGGACCACCTGTCCAAACTACTGCCCCTGAGAAGAGGGAAAACTATAACTCTGACAGTCACTCTGTCATCCACGTCACCTTGGAAGCCTGGAATGATAACCGTCTCCCGAAGGAGGCTGCCGTTACCATATCCCTAGTACATCCACTTATGTTCTAAAACTGCTTCCAAATGTTTTTCCATGATTGGATTAATATAAACTTATTGTATCTAGTGCAAAAACAACATCTGGTGTGGTACTTGACATCTCATGATTGACTCAATTGCCTAAGCAAGTGATATTCCAATCATGCACATCCCTCTCCCCTTTAATCTGTAAGACACCTTTAGAGAGGGTGACTCCATCACTTGCAGGTACACCACCATGCCAGGAGTCTTCCATTCTAAAACACCTTTAGAATACTGTCTAAGTACCCAGATTGGGAAACTACCCAAATCTAGATCTAAAACCATAGATCTAGTAACCAGAATGCTTGATATTATATCCATATCCTATTTGGAGAAACCGCTGTGTGACAACCATAGTATAACCGATCGTAGTATAGGAATTTCACTTCCTATAAAGTGTATATCATCCAAATACCAGGATATCACACCTTACTACCTTCTTAACATATCCATCCCCTATTCCGATGAAGTCAAAACCTTTGACTTTCACATCAAAAATAGATGATCTATCTCCTCTATATCTGTTTTAGTCTATAAATAGACATAAGCTACTTGTCCACTATGCTTCCGCTGCTCCCACTGACCACAACAACCCTCTTACAGAGTCATATACACGTGCACTTATAAAACTAGTTTAGAACGACCCTATATTCATCCTCTTGCCGAGTCTCATAGTCTAGAACAGCAGTAATGGAAAGTCTGGATAAACAAGAACCTCGCTGTCACCGTCTTTGAGGATACCGAAGTACCTCTCGGATGCTTGAGGTTACCTACCATATATGCGGAGTGGCTAATGGAATGTCAAACCCGATCGAATCTTTAGGTTCTATTAAATTTTCAGTAATCGTTTATGGTTCTGGAATCACTTCCAGTTCTACTATACTCCCACTACTGTTTTCTGAAAAAGTCCATTTTGCTAAAACTGTGGCAAGTCAAGAACAATATCACTATTGATCTTCCAGATGGTAGAAAGTTAACCCTCGTCATAGCCCGGGATAACCTACAAACTGCCATTACGGAAATGTGCCTTGACTTATCCAGAGTCTGGTTTTAAGAATAAGCCTAAAAACTCCATATAACTTAACATCGTTAAGATATGAACCATTCTATATATAATATAGAAACAGATGCACTGATTTAATTTGAACTAGATTCAAATAATGCAGCAATCTCGGGTGCATGTTAACTAAATGGAGAGAGGCCAATCAGCATTACTCAACTTAGGAGTGCATCCAGATATGAGTAACCTGAAAGAGAAGCGAGTTCTCATAACCGTTACTATCAACTGAATACCAAACACAAGTATCTACATCTTCGATCACTTTGAAGAATCCTGATACTTGCAATACATGGTTCTCTACTTTATTCTTATACCTATAAATTCTCAAAACATGGACCTTGTATTTCTACGAAACACTTGTTTAAAACTGGAGAAGTCACAAGTAAACAGAATATAGTACGAGGACCACCCCCTTCATCCTAATGGACACTGGACAACATACAATACTTTGTATAAGTCTCCTGAGTTGAATAACTCAAATCTTGTGCATCGTAGGTTGAAACTGCACTATGGTTAAGAAGAATTACACCGCTGTTTAATACTACTTACCTAACCATCAACTGATATATGTAAATGTCATGGACATAATTTCAAAAAGTTATACCTCACTTTATAAAATAAACGTACAGATATATTAGTTTGAAATTGGTGCATAACAGCAGATATTCAAAACCAAATTATTTTCCGTCAGGCAAAACTCCAGGTGATTTCCTCAAATATCACCAATTACAACGAATTCTGATATAAAGAGGATATAATCACCTAATTCCCAATAACTTACTCCCACTCATCATCTGTAAAACTATACAGATGTGAGAATCAAATCTGGTAAATACATACCCTGGAGTAAGGATCTAATTGGGAAATCAGTTTTCAATTAACAACGTATACTGAAACAGAAACATGAAAATGTTTTGAAGGGGTATCCGGGTATTTCTACTAATGCCTTTTCCATTATCCATATTCCTGACTGTAACTGTATATTTCTTTGCCATCTCTCCAAATCCCTTTATTTGTCTTTACTCATTACCTTCTGTACACCATACTTAGCCTAATCGGTTTTCTTCCTTCCCTACCGTTCGGCACCAGCCTATAATTTGGAAGAAGACTATCCAATAAGCGTAATAGGTGTACTCTCCTAATCCTAGGAGTACTCGCAACCTGAGAAAAGGTAAAGATAAAAGACAACCGAATAAACCTTATTCTATTTCTCCTGAACCAAAATCCATCCTCGAACTGGAACAAGTTCTTTCGAGTTCGTATATAATTATACGATTGATTATCCAATAAATGTGGATCTTCATAGTGATACGGGGTGTTCTGGAGAAATGCAAAGGTGAAGTAGGAGTGGCGATGATATACGCGGTTTGGTCATGAATGATAGTAGTCGCAATTTACTTTGCCATCTTTCTAATCCCTTTATTTGTCTTTACTTATTACCTTCTGTACACCTCACTTAGGCTAATTGGTTTTCTTCCTTCCCCACCTATCGGCACCAGCCAATGGTTTCGAAGAAAACTATCCAATAAGCGCAATAGGTGTACCCTCTCCTAATCCTAGGAGCCCTCATAATTTGAGAGAAGGTAAAAGGAAAAGACAACTGAATAGTCCTATTCAATTTCTCCTGAACCAGAAACCATTCTCGAATCTGAAACAAGTTTCTTCGAGTTCGTATGTAACTATACGATGGTCATATCCAATAACCGTGGATCTTCGTAGTGATACGGAATGTTCTGGAGAAAAGCAAAGGGTAAAAGTAGGAGTGGCAAAGAAGTATGCAACTCTGACAATCCAAAAGTCAATGTGTTTTAAGAAGGTTCGGTTAACTAGGTTTATGAGTTCTAGTCTAGGGTCGGGTCATGGTCGCTGCCAAAGAGAGAGAAAAGAAACACTCAGTGTGCACTCTAATCTAGATCATGATGGTTAATCACTTTATCTAATCAGGATGTCTCTCACTGTATCCTCAAATTCTTCTCCAAAACCTGAAAGAAGAATTAGTCGGGACGTCTAAAATCACCCAAAGAGTAAACCAACTCATCAGTGGGAATCGGGATCCAACTATCATCGCATGATAACCTGGTGAAATTCATTCAAGTTATCACACTCCAGAAGGTATGCGCATGCTTGGCAAGTTTCCTGTATGTTTGAAACTCCCGATGTGATTTCTACCCCATGCTCTTATGACCTTGACGAAGGCCAACATATCATAAGTCACATGTCAAGTTCAACCTGTCATTGTCCAGGTTAATTTGAACCCACCCATACATACCCTTGACGAAGGCCAAAATAGTAGTACGACAGTCCCAAACCAACGCATCTATTTATGCAACAGAAAAGTAACAAACAGCTACCTTACACTATGCCATGACGAAGGCCAACAAACATAGCATGAATACTAAGTGCTACCCGTCTGAAATGACGGAGGGCTACGAAAGGTTTTTGGCGAAAAACCTTTAACATAATGAACTTGATATCGTTGAAGGAACCAGATAGCATTTTATAAATATATAGTGGCGAAAACCTTTGCTAAAGAGGTCACTCCCTGTGAAGGGATCTCTGCTCTTTCCTCGTGGAATGAAGTGCAGGATATTCCCACTGAATACCTCGATGCAAAGCACAAAAGTAATCGACTATAGTGAAGTTACTATCCTGACGCAAACTTATGCCCAAGAGGACACTCCCGGTGAAGGGATCTCGGCTCTTGCCTTGTCGAATGAGGTGCTAGATATTCATAACCGAATACCGCTGTGCAAAACAAAAGAAAACGTCCTTGTAATAACAGCTTTTTAAAATTGTTCCAACAACATCGAATAGGTCTGTTTTCCTTGCATTAATCAGAATCAACGCAGTCCTATCAATTAATCACACTTGAAAAGAACGAAAATATGATGTACGTATATGCCATCCGCATTCGCCACTAGGCCCCGTCATCACCCGTTAGGTTACTTAACTAACGACAGAGCAGGGGATGGACTAGCGCGGGTGTAAAACATATACAACATCTACTTGTATATATAACAATATATAATAATCGCTCCAGGTATGATAAATGCAACATCACAGATAAGCGATAAGCATCACAGAACAATAGACATAATCTGGAAGCCCCGGGTTTCCTTTGAGCTACAAGTGAAACCCGACTTTCCTCGGGTCGTGTGGATAGCCTGTGCAATGAAAACCTAGACCCCTACGAGTGAGGCAAGTTACCCGCCAAAACCAGAAGCGAGGCAGCCCCCTTCATCAAACTGAATGGGCCACCCGGCACTTCACGGAATCCGGTAACTTGAGCACCCCTCCTTGGGTCAACCTATACCCCCTATGAGTGTGGCGAATAGCCCTCCAATTCTAGAGTGAGGCCCCCTCCTTCTCAACGCCATGATATGCGGACCCGTTGCCCTCTATAACCCGGCTATGCGTGCACTCCATCATGGGGTAATCCTAGTACAGAAAAGAAAATATGTACATCGGTGACATCGACCTCAACCCGGTCGTGCCCCAAATAAATAATATACAAGAAGGCAGTGACGGCAGTCTACATGTCGGATGCTCACCCCGTGATATCAAATGTACAAATAAAACTAAACCGTACTATCATTGCAATCAAGTTATCCACCATGATGATTCCGCAACAACACAGCACAACACAGAACATCAACGTGAATGTCACGTTCGCAAACCAGTCTAAAAGACATATAGCAATTAGACAAGTTGTACCGCTCTAACGAAATTCACAGTCGCAGATAGTAATGTATGTACTGTAAACTACGATATTAGAATTCCGCACGCAATTAGAAAACTAATCTAATTTCCAATACCATGAAAAAATAGTGAGCTAAAGTTCCAAAAACCGACCGTTTAAAGCCAATTCGGAAGTCCGAATTAAAAAGAAACGCGCCCGAACCTTCGCGGGATGTTAGAGAATGAAATTAACTTCAAGTCGGGGGGCTTAGAGGGGGTACCCCATCCCCGAGGCCACTATGAGGTGGCCAGAGGGTGAGGCAGACCCGAAACTGCCCAAGGTGGGGTAGTTTCGGGTCCCCACTGCCAAGACCACCTTGTGGTGGTCTTGGGGAGTGGGCCCAGCCGTTTGTCCCCCCTGTGAATTCCTCGAGGTGCCTATGCACCACCCTGTGGCTTCTCTATTCAAATCATGAGCCTGCGGGGTGTGCAAATATCTCAAACTTTCAGTTTTCGGAACAGTTTTTGTCGGCAGTTTTTGCATGACAAAACGGCGGATTTCTAATGTCGCAAAGAGTTAACTAAGGCTTTTGGAGTGGCTCTGATACCATGTTGGGTTACGCCAGCATCCCGTCCATCAAACCGTGGCAAACGCGGAACAAAAACTTTTAAAAACCCGGCGCTAACGGAACCCGATACCCGGATCGAACCATAAGCCCTAGATAAGTTAACTTAAAAGGAGTTTAGAGAGGTTATACCGATCGATCCGTGTCCTTCGGTCTTCAACCTCTGTCCCAAGCTCCTCACGGCTTCCTCGATCATGTTCGATCTCCGGTCTCCCTCGTCGAAGACGATCCACGTCGAGGATTAGTAATACGGGCTCCCGCCTTAAAACCGAAGCAACTCGGGTGTCTAGTTTGCTATCCTAGATAGCCAAGATGAAGTAGAGATCATGTGTGATTACTTTATCTCAAAACACCCAAGAATTCTCAACTCATGAGAGGGATTGGGTGGAGGTTAAAGAAGAAGCCATAGGTGAAGAGTGTGAGCTCAAGTTTTGGCCAAGTGAAGAAAATGGGCTTGCTGCTCTTTTTCTTGAGTTGGTGTTGTTTTGTTGTGAGTTATTTTATGAGCTATATTTTTAGTGAGAACCAAAATGAGCAACCAAAGAAAAGCCACCTAATTAAAGATCTGCCTCTCACTCAAAAATATCTCACAAATATCTTACCATAAACAAAAACTAAGCAAGAGTCACAATGAATCACAACCATGAGTCACCAAGAGCACATGCCACAATCAATGCCAAGCCAAAACTTAACCTCACATTTTCCACACAATAAACATTAAACTAAATGTTTAATCCAAGAAAAAGAAATGGCATCTACTAAATTAATCTCGTAATGAATTACGAGAATACCCCTCATCCGTATATACATACCCGCATCCGTATTCCGACTGAATACGAATACAACAAGACGAAAATAATCCAACAATATAATACTAGGATCCGGCTTAAACCAAAGCCCACTAGTATTATTCGTCCGATCATGATCTGTGCACAAGTGCACGAATATGATCGAACCCTGCTATAAAACCATACGGCTTCTACAACGTTTCTCCAGAACCAGGGAAACCCTCTGTGTGGGACTCTAAAGACTCATCAATATGCTGGCAGTGGGTTTAACCACAAGCACGTCAGTGGAACTAGCTGTATGTAACGGCTACCCAGGTATTGAGCGAAAGGGAGGCCGACGAGAAAACTCATCCTGAAACCTTACTGAGCCTGACAGTGACAATATCCGTACAGTCCGGTCCGTTCGTCTATGAGTATCACATATCGAGTCTAGGGGTGTGGATAAAGTCAGACCCCTAATAACTTGACATTTAGTGTTGGTATGAAACCTATCACCAACTGAGAAACTACCGATCCTAGATCGGTAATTCTCATCTATCCCGACCGAGAATTTCTGGTGATGGCCACCCATGCACACCGCAACATCAACCTCCAATACCGGGAGAAATGAATCCCCTGACGATCCGCTCACTGCCTCCATGTGGCTCGGGACTGTACCCAACCAAAACCTGTTTGCACGACTCCTTTGAGCCGTGGTAGGGTAGTAATCAAAGCACAGTGGGAACTCACAAGAGACAAATGACGATCTCAGGTCGATAGACTAACCTGTACACATGTCACCAGGGAACTGCTATCTGACAATTGGTATAATACCAACTAGCATGTTCCCGATGAGTCCGTCCGGTGTACTCATAACCTAATGAGCACCTGTATACATCTTAGGTGAACCAACTGACACCGATGGCTTGCGAGACCAGCCACCGTCCCTCGTCGGGGTCTCGATCCGTATACACTAGTCTACTCTTGGAGTATCGATGCCCAGTCTCGAAACTCCCACGACTAGGGACACTTTAAGGATGTGCTTATAGACCACCCAGCTCTCACTTATATGGTCGCCATCATACTGCTGGTAGTCAAGCATGAATCCTAAGGGCTCTATCAACATGTAATAGTGATCTGTAATGTCACCTGAAGCATGTACACGATGATAAAGACAAACCAGATACCATACTATCATCTCGAGTAAGACTGTCCTACCGGTATAGGTCCTCCCTCAATAATTGCAATCACGTGTCTGTGATCCAATAATTGACTTCAGGGCACTATAGCCAACAGGATGCTCTGGCGACCACGACGTTCGGCCTCCTGTCCCTTGAGGTCGGTTTAGCCGCTTGGTTTGTCGGGACCTCCGCCACATGAGCGCTTCCAGTAGGATAGATGACGACGGAACCAAATTGACGGGGTGGCTCCTCCCATTGCCGGCTGAGACTAACAGGGAGAACCACAGAGCATTGATCTTGACCACGTATGAGATTGGGGTCGCGTCGGCAGCTGAATTCATCTTGGGAGACATCGTCGTTGAAAGTTGATTGCTGCATGAAAGGAACATTACTTCAGTACAAACATCGGTATATATGTTAAATGAGTTCGCATGAACGCTTGATCCGAGATATGGGAGGAGAGAAAGGTCCCACTGGGGGAGCCAGAATCTGGAGGGTGTTTTTCGTCACCCCATTGAGATAGGAATACGCGTCGCTTGTAAGGCATACTACAGATTCCCCCTTGCCTAGGGTAGGCGGGGGTTTATTGATTGTGGGGATTCGAATCTCCGGCAGCCGCGGACTAAGCTGCCGGAGATTACCCCTCGCCTTTGGAGCGAAGGAACCTTCGATTGATGGGTCAAACCGGTCATGTGAACTCAATATGCAGTGTGCGTGTGTTGTGTTTGGGATATATCGGGGGGCCCGCAGAGTTTTACGGGGTTCTCGCTACCCGGATAGCGGGCTGGGGGTTAATGGAGCTAGTAGCCCCTTTACGGGGTGGGGGCAGCTCCCCGTTAGAAAAAAATTTCCAATGGGGGACATGTTTTGGGTGTGGAGTGCATGGAAAATGAGGGGTAAGGAGCGTCTTAAAGACGCGTGCATGGCATGTGGGCATTAGATGCCTACGGGTCACGTTCCTGGCGCGTGTGCGCTTGGCGCCCATGGGTCATGTGCCAGGCGTGTGGGCACTTGGCGCCCGTGGGTCATGTGCCCTGCACGCGACCGCTGAGCGCTGGGCGACCGCGGGTTACGTGCGCGGCACGCGACCGCTGAGCGCTGGGCACCGCGGGTCACATGCCCTGCACGCGACCGCTGAGCGCTGGGCACCTGCGGGTCACGTGCCTTGCACGCGACCGCTGGGCGCTGGGCGCCCGCAGGTCACGTAAGGCGCACGTGGGCGCTGAGCGCCCACGGGTCACGTGACCTGCTCGCGACCGCTGGGCGCCCGTAGGTCACGTGCGCGGCATGCGACCGCTGAGCGCCCATGGGTCATGTGCGTGGCACGTGACTGCTGGAAACACCAGCGGAAAAGGGGTTTAGCCTCTGGGCTGGGAGTTGAACTCCCAAGGGTCTTTAGAGTTGAACTCCTAACAGGGATTATGTGTATATTTGAAGTTAAACTCCTAAAAGGGTTTTGTTTATGGAGTTAAACTCCAACAGATCTTGAATGGAGTTAAACTCCTGGAAATCTTTGGAAATGACCGAAGGGGACCCCTTTCTTCCCCCCTTTGGCCCTGGATCTTCCCCAAAATGAGATTTTTGGAGGTGGGTATCCTTCTTCCTCCTCTTCTGTCGGCCATATCTTGGAGAAAAAGGGGGGTGAGGTTTAAAAATCTCCCCTTTTTGAGATCTGATGGAAGATCTGATTTCCCTTTCGAGGGTTTGATGGTGAAAAACTGTTTATTTTTGGAAAAGAAAGAGTTAAACTCTTGATTTAATTCAAAAAGAGGAAGAAGGTTTTAGAACCTTGAGGAAGGAGAAGGAGGCACAGACCCTAATTTTTTTTAGAGAGAAAAAAGTTGTTGAGATATTTTCATCATGTTTGCCTTTATAGACTACACACTTTACATATAGCCCCTTCGGCTTCACAAAATGGCATTTTGCCCATCTCATGCCTCATGTGCTTATTTCTTTTACACATGAGCCATGGGTTTTACAAAAATTTGGCTTTATGCCAATTTTTCTTACATTTATTCATTAAAAAAAATACACCAAAATTATTTATTACAAAATTTTTATTTTGGCATGAGGAAGGCCGGCCGCTTCATGTTCGGGCTCGACTCGGGCATGGGCCCACTTGACCTGGGCTTGGGCCCATTTGGCTTGGGGTTGACTTTGATTTTGACTTGGTCAACCGGGGTGTAAATTTTGACCCCAACAGACGTTGCTTATGTTTTGCACCCGCGCTAGTCCAGCCCCCACTCTGGCGTTAGTTAAATAACCTAACGGTGTAAGACGGGGCCTAGTGGCGAATGCGGATGGCATAAGCGTACGTTATAGTTTGGTTTCTTTCTGTAATGGTAGGTGTAAATGATGGGACTGCATTAATTGATTAATGCAAAGCAAATAAACCAAAACTAAATCGTTGGAACAGTTTCTAAAACCACTCGGTTTTTTCAAAAAGCAAACATTTAAATGCGGAGCTTAAACCACTCCTTTAAAAGCTATCATGGTTCCTTCGATCATATCAAGTTCATTACGTTCACGGTTTCCCCAAAACCATTCGTAGCCCTCCGTCATTTCGGTTGGGTATTCAGTAGTATTCAAGTTATGTATTTTGGCCTTCGCCAAGGCATATTGATTGGTAGCTGCTGAATATTCATCTATAGCATAGATAGATGCGTTGGTTTGGGACAGTCATACTACTATTTTGGCCTTCGTCAAGGGTATGCACGGGTGGGTTCAAATTAACCTGGACAATGACGGGTAGAACTTGACTTGCGACTTATGATATGTTGGCCTTCGTCAAGGTCGTAAGAGCTTGGGGCAAAAATCCACATCTGGAGTTTCTAAAGAAACCGAAACTTACTATCGCTGCATGCCATTTGGAGTGTGATAATTTTAGTAGGATTCCTTCAAGATTATCACACAATGATATTTGGATCCCGATCCTACTGTGAGTATCCGCTACTCCTCTTGAGATTTTTTCATTAAATGAGCAATGCTATAAACCAAGTAGGTGTTTAGAACGGTGTTAGCAGGGCTACGCCTCCAGGGATAAGAGGTTATTTAATTAAGGAACTTCACAAAAGCGTTGTAAAAGCTCCCTCAAAGTACCAACACCAGCCCGGTGTAACATTTTAGAAATATAAAATATTATTTTGGGAATTTAAATATTAAAATAATATATTTCGCGAAAACTATTCGATTTGCGAATAGGGGTTTTTCATAAAATGGTATAATTATATACCAATATTTGGAATATAAGTGGAGATTAAAACGATTTATTTATTATAAAGATATTTATCGGATTTTGGCATTTTTATAATTAATCATATGCATGTTTAAATTAAACTTGATTAGTGCACTATTAATCACGATTTGGCCAAATCCGTATTTTTACATTTTCCATGGCTAGTGCACCATGTCTTGTTACATTTTGGTTGCATGTTGTTTTCATTGTGTTTGGTTTTAATGAGTGAGAGTGAAAAAGAGAAAAGAAAAAGAAAGGATTTAGTCTTTGTGACATGGCCTGTAAAACAAAAGAGATATTTTGAGAGAGAGTGAGAATCAGAGAGAGGGGGGATTATACTCACCATTTGTTCTTTTCTTTCCTTCATCATTTCTTCCCTCATTTTTCTTCATCTCCTTCATGCTTCCTTCACCCTTGTCTACCTCCATGAATCATCTCCAATTCATCACCAAAACCCAATGCCACCTTCTTTAAAAAGATGCACAACCTCTTCCTAAACCCTTTGGACCAATCAAGTTTGGATTTTGAAGATTTTGAGCAACCCAAGAATTTTCTTGAGTTGCCAAATGAGGTATATTTCCTTTCCTTTAGTTTAGAATTCGTATTAGTTAGATTGTGATCTTGGATTCCAAGTTGATATTTAGTGATTTTTGTGGACTTGTGATGTGGTTGTTGAAGAGTAGCGAGTGTTTACTAGACTATAGAGATGATTTCTGACCAAGACCAGAGAATAGAACTCAATACACGAGTTTAGAATTTGTTCCGTGTCGGTTTTGTGGAGTTTGGTTGGACTACAGGGAATCTGGAGCTATCTGGGATGTTTTTATAAAAATCAAACAAGTCCATTTACCTAGATAAACCACTAGAAGACCACAACCAAAGTTCGAGCCCAAATTCCCCTATCAAAACCGGCGAGGCCGGGTATTTTGATGATCTCGCCGGGCCCATTTTGTATTCTGGTGTTGTGGTTTGGTCTGTAGCACACACTCCCTATGACCTAGCCCCTGTATTGTTAGTTTAGTCTTAGACCCTCTGTACCAAAATGTGGGAGCATTTTTGTAACATTTCAGAAAAATAAAATATTGTTTTTGGGAATTTTTATAATTAAATAATAAATATTATGGATATTTTGATAATGCGGTATAATTAAATACCGATAAATTGGGAAAAAAATTTGGAAAATTATAGAAATTACTGAAATGAGGTTGTTTTAAATGAATTAAGCAAATTATGAATTTTTATGAGTAATTATATTCACTTTTAATGCTAATCGCGATTAAATATCGCTAATCGTGTATTAAGCCGGAATTGTACACATGACATGCACCATGTCAAATTACACTTGTTACATTTTCTTTCATGGTTCCTTTCTTCTTAGCATGCATGGTTTTAAATTTTAAAAGAGAAGAGAAAAGAAAAGAGAAGAAAACAAAAGAAAAAGGAAAATGATAAACTATTGGGCATGGGCATGAGAGAGAGAGAGAGAGAGAGAGAGGTGAGGGGGTCAACTTTGGACCATGGCCTTTGTTCCTTCATTATTTCCTCTTCATTTCTCCTCTCCCCTCTCATATGGATGCTGCCCTCTCTCCTTCCCCCCTCTACCTCCTCATTTCATCATCTAAAACAACCCAAAAACATCATCCCCACTTCATTGAAAACATGCACAAGCTTCTCACAAGCACTTTGGACCAAGAAAAATCGGATTTTGAACACTTGAGGTAACTCAAGAAATTTCTTGAGTTGCCAAATGAGGTAATTTCTGCACCATTAGAATATTATTTCAATTCCTTAAGCATCCATACAAGTTTAGAATCGATATTGTGTTGTTTAGCGAACTTTGAAAATTCCAAGTTAAGCTTAGGGTTTTGATTTGAATCCAAAGGTGAAATTGTGGCTTAGTAACGACCTTAGATCCTTGTAGGGATTGCATAGTGGGCTAAACCATAGACTAGAACCCTGCAACACGAAACCAGAAACCCCGATACCGTATTTTTCTGGAATTTGTGAAGGGAATTTGATATCTGCTAACACCCAGGGACCCTAAAAATTATTTAGCGATTACTGCGAGTGATGCAGGCAACCTAGAAGCTACCCTGAAGACCAGAGCCACAAACCACCTACCCAGGCTGTAGATTTAATCATTTGGGCCGCAAATTGCGGCCTTGGTACTTCCAAATTGGTCCGTGCTTGGTCCAGGGCTTTATCTTCAGTAAATTAGACTCTCCATATGTGCAAAATTGGCTAATTTCACCTAGGGTAAAATCTGGGACCATTTTCTTGAGTTGCTGCATTGTTTCGTGACTTCGTTTTAATTTGGGATTTGGTATATGTTTTTGTGTTCCGTTGTCTGGTGTTTGTACGTCAGCGACGGTGGTTGTTTGATGGTTTTGCAGGCGTAGGCTATAGGTTCTAACCTATAAACGATTCGCATGCCGTTTTGGTTTTCATGTTCGATTCTTGATACTATATGACGCATTGGAAATTGTAGGTACCCCCACGTGGACTTCGAGACGATGAGGATGAGCGTAATGTCATCGACTCTAGTAAGCGAGGATCGAGATGAGTAGATATATATCTACGGGGGAAGTTGGGTGGATGGCGTATAGCACCCCCGCAGTTCGCAGTGTAGCTTTTGATATAAATATATTTTATAGTTATATATATGTGTGTGTGTGTGTGTGTGTGTGTGTGTGTGTGTGTGTGTGTGTGTGTGTGTATTGTGAAACTTGGATGATTACTAAGTACGACCTTAGAAGATCATGGGTTAAATTTAGTATAATTGGATGATAGTGGCGTTAGTTAGTTTAGTCGAGGTTTACACCCACACGCACACACATGCTTACTTGTTTTACTTATGTGTTTATGGGGATATGTATATATATATACACACATAGGTATGAGACTATGTATATATATACGTATACCTATACATGGATGATGAGGATTGTACCTGGTACCTGGAGATGAGTCGATGAAATTATGCATGATGCTATGAGATCGGTGATTGTTTTGATTCGTATTATGAGATACGACATGAGATTATAGCGGGACTTTAGGCGTGTGTTTTCATACATGCATATATATGCAGATGGTATCAGTTTGTACTAGACTTAGATCAGTACCCCCAGTTCATGAGATATGATGATAAGGATACCAGATAAATGATGAGATAAATGTGAGATTTGACCTGTACCCAGATTTGGGATGCCGTACGATGGATTTACCGTACGAGCTTTATATTGATGATAGATTCGCACTCTTGACTTGAGGAGGTCATGTTATATATTGTATCGTATGTGATACTATTGAGGCGGGATCACCGACTATTATATTTATATGTATCGACTCAGATTTAGGTAGTTTTCGTACCTTTTGATTAGCCTGTTAGTTTAGTCCTGTAATTTACTTATAGATGTTAGACTAGACTCCAGTCATACCTATTTCAAAATTAACGAATCATGAGAATTTTAAAGATAGGCCGAGGGATTCTATGGATATTTTTAAAGGACGCATCTTTTCTTAAAAACACCGTAGCCTCTATTTTCTAAACACCATGATTCGTGTTATTTCAAATGGCAAAACTGTATGACTCATATATATTAATGTAGGTTCTTTACTGTTACGTTTATTATTCATTTTCCGCATATTCTTGTTATTCGCATCACATTGCATGCTTAACTGTGTTTCATTGTTATATTGAAACCCATGCTGTTAGGACACCAGCACCATTACCGATGATGCGTATGCTCCACGTACACCTCCTTGCCGGCTCACACACATCATCATCGATAATTGCCATGTCACTACACAGTAGGATTGCTGCATCATGATATGACTCTTTGCTTAATTTACTTGCTATAGTTACATATGCACCTTTTTACGATACTGCATTTGACTTTGGAAAGGTTGGGAACCACAAGATATATTTTAAAACTGGATTCATTTGAAAGAGCGGTTTTTTCCCTTGATATGTGCATATTACTGATTCCATGTTGCACGATATACGGATATGTTTACAGTTCTGTTATATGTCGCATACATCATGCTTTATGATTATACGCATTGAGATATGCTGTTTTCATGAGATTTCTGGATTTGAGAACCGTGGGTATTTCAAAGAAAGTATGTATTGTTTTAAAAACCCGGTTTCTCTTGATATGATATTTCAGTGCGTCCACCATGCGTTTTCTCGGTTCTGAGACGTGTGACATGTGAAACCCGATTCGAGGAGCTGGATGAGGCCGATTGCGGGTACATGGTAGACTCGGTATGGTACCCCGGGGCAAGAAAGGGATGCTGTGCAGTAGACGGTGAGCCTGACAGAGGGAATACTACCTACCGATGATAGTATTTAGGCTCGGAGGATATCCGGAGGATACCGACCGGAGTCGAAAGATGATATGGGCCGATCCGGACTGACGGAGCCTGAGGGCCGATCCGGACTGACGGAGCCCGAGATATGAGGATTTACGTGTCGATGCTGGACACGGGTTTCTTGATATTTTCGAGTGTCGATGCTGGACACTCAGGTTCCATGATTTTGATATGTCGCGAGGGACACACGTTGATTTATATCCTCACACTTTCATGCATATGCTTTTATGATATTTACGTGTATGATGTTTTTGTGTCATTGGTTGACCCGTGGACGAGATCCACATGCATACAGGCATTGATTACACAATTGGATGATATCCATATACTTATAGACTTCATGATATAGTTGACACTGATTTCATGTTGATTACATTGATCACACCTCATGTTTATGATATGTTGTTACCTGAGGAACTGACACGAGCACTTGGTATTCACTTTTGTATAGATGTTTACCCTTGCCACCTTATCATGCTTCAGACTTTATCATATTGAGAATATATATTACTGATCGTATTGACCTAGGATTGAGTCATACATACGATTTCTACTCTGTGATGTTTTCTACTCACGAGTTGGCAACTCACCCCCGTTGTGCCACAGTTCCTTGCAGGTTTTGCCGTACAGGTTCGTTGCGGCTTTGCTGGCACACTGTACCTGTTCGGGTGATTGCTTTGGTAGGTAGGTTCACTCGCATTGTGACCACCCTTGTATTCTTTTAATCAGTTGTATCTAGTAACTCCATCAACCAGACTTGTATATTTATTAGACTTAGAAGATCAGTGTATATTCTTTCGACCTTAGAGTCGCGCGTTGTATTATTATGGTTTGAGTTTCCATTTGAGTTTTGATCCTCGCCCTTCGGCGTTGTATATTATATTGCTTGCGTGGTTGTGACCGTCAATTGACGAAGAGCTAGCTCCCGCTTGGGGATGCCCTTATTTCATATTATGCGTGTTGTACCCTTTTGGGGCCAGTATTTACAAAGGAAACTCTGCCGAAATTTTCAGAAAAGACTTGAGATTTTAAAAATGCATACTTCGGCCTATGTTCTTAAAACCACTTGCTGTTTTCTTCACTTATTTCTTAAAATGGTTTAGATTTCTAGGATTTTTTGGCTTACTTGAATTAGATGGGGTCCTATAGACTTCATATGATTCAAGTGCTAGTCACGTGCCATCTGGGGTCGTGACAATTTTGAGTAGGTTTTGGTTATGTTTTCCGATATTGAAACTTAGATTTATGGATTTCTTGATGTGATTTGGTCGTTGGACGTTTGAACGTCAACGACGAGGGTTACTTGGTTGTTGCTGCATGCATAAGCTATAGGTTCTAACCTATAAGCAATTCGTGTGCCGTATCAGTTTTCGGACATTGATTTTAATAGCATTACGATGTGTTTTGATTGTAGGTACCTTCGCGTGGATTTCCGAGACGGCGAAGCACATCGACTTTGACTCAACAAAGAGTTTAGAAAGTGAGTAGATTTATATCTACGGGGAAAGTCGGGTGGATGGCGTATAGCACCCCCGCAATTATAAAATGGAAACCGATATATAGAATATAGTCGGAGAAACCATGTTAGAAACTTATGGATATGGTCAAAAGAGTTAGTATGAGATCTTATGACTAATGCAAGATGACAAGAATTGAGATAGCAATGTGATGATATAAGATGATACGAGCGGATACGATTGATACGAGGATGTGAGGCGGAATAGATGCACAAAGACATGTGCCAAGATATATAGTGAGATTAATATAGCGATGACATGAGATTGATGTTATATATATATATATATATGGATATGAATCGTGATGAATATGTATTGAAAGAGGACAAGTATGAGAATTATAGTGATATGATATGAGATCGATATCGAGGTGTTATGAGATCGATAAGATATGACGTACGGGACGATAGGTCTGTACCCTTATTGATGAATAGGATGATAGGATCCTTATTCCGTTTGATGCCGTCGTACGATGGATTACCATACGCGATGAGTTATACCGGATGAATGATCCGCACTCATGATTTGAGGATGATATTCAAGGATATTTCCATATCGGATACTATGAGGCTGGATCGCCGATGTAAAAGTGTCACCTGAACCATACTCATTTCCAAAACTGACGAATCATATGCATCTCTTAAATGGATATTTTAAGGGTCGCTACGGATTTCCAAATGGTGTCTTTTCCTCAAAAACACCGTAGCTCCCACTTTTAAAACTACGATTCGTATCCTTGAAACTGATCGTATGGTTCATGTGTAGTTGTATACCTTTCATTAGTTCATTTTTATGTTGGTTTAGCCCTCGTGATATACGTGTTATGTTTCCGGTATTTACCACTTTATGATATCTTCTGCTAGTACACCTGCACAATTATCGATGATGCGCATATTACACTTACACAGATTTGCCGGCTCACACATTCATCATCGGTAATTGCTATGTCACTTGCACAGTAGAACTGCCACATCATGATATTATCCTTAACTGTAAAGTACATTCATTGTTCAGCACTATCATAGGACATGCTTTCGTGATATACTTGACATGCTTTTATTACTGTTCTATATTTTCATACATCGTCCTTTATGGTTATATGCATTGAGATGTCGTTTTCATGAGATCTCTAAATTTGAGAACTGCAGTTATATTTCAAAGGAAATTATGTATCGTTTTAAAAGCGCGGCTTCTCTTGATATGATATTTCGAGATGTCCACCATGAGTTTTCTCGGTTCTGAGATTTGTTTTCGAGACCCGATTCGAGGAGTCGGCGGATGCCGTTTGCGGGTACATGGTGGACCCGGTATGGTATCCCGGGGCAAGAAATGATTTTTGTGGTACAGACGATGAGCCTGGCAGAGGGAGCACTACCTGCCGGTGATTGTATAGAACTCGACGGCTATCCGGAGGATACCGTTTTGGAGTTATGAGATGAGATAGATATGAGGGCCGATCTGAGTATGCAGAGCTTGAGATGAGATAGATATAAGGGCCGATCTGAGTATGCGGCACCTTAGATATGAGGATTTACGTGTCGATGCTGGACACGGGTTTCATGATGTTTCGAGTGTCGATGTTGGAGACTCAGGTTCCATGATTTTGATGTGTTGTTGATGGAAACACGTGATTGATATCCTCATACATACAGGCATATGTTTTCATGATGATTCGAGTGTCAATGTTGGATACTCAGGTTCCATGATATTGATTGTGTCGTTGATGGACACACGTGGATGATGTCCATATGCATGCTGGCATATGAGTTCAGATATTTATTTATATATGTCATTTGCATTGACTCGATTGTTGACACATATGCATACATGGTCACCCTAGATATCATAGTATTACCTTCATGATATAGTATGACCTAGGAAATTGTTGTTTTATTTGATTTCTACCTGCTGATGTTTTCCACTCACGAGTTGGCAACTCACCCCCATTTGCCACAGTTCTTGTAGGTTTGACCGCTTGGGATCAGCAGCGGTATCGTTGGCACACAGCTTCATACAGGGTGTTTTGCTTTGGTAGGTGGGACACATATTAGAGTGTGCCTACTCTCATACTTATTATTCTGTTGTATCTAGATAAACTCCATCAATCAGAAACTAGAATTTGTATATTTGGAGACCTAGTCAGACTTGGGTATTTTGCGAGACTTAGAGTGATGGTTGTATGTTCGCTTTCCTTGAGGTTTTGATGTATTGCTTATTTATTGTTCGTTGATCTTCGCCATTGGGCGTCGTATATATGTTGTTGCGTGGTTGTGATTCCACCAGCTGGCGAAGAGCTAGCTCCTACTTGGGGATGCCTTTTATTGTATGTATGTGGTTTTGGATCAAAATATACAAGGGAGGTGCTGCCCCAAATTTTTAAAGGACGAAAAATGTTCTCAATTTTAGTACATTCTACTTGCATTTTCTTATATCATTAGTTATGCATTTATAGATAAACTTTATTTCATTATACCTTTATTTCAAAACTGCACCCCCACTATTTTCCACAAAGGTTTAGTTTTTCTGGGCTTCGGGTTACTTGAATTACTTTACGCCTTTAGACGTTGCGTGATTTAAGTGCCGGTCACGTGCTAAATTACGGGTCATGACACATGGCTGAAAGGTTAAGCAAGTATTGCACGGTGAGATTAATCCTGACTAATTCTTCTTTTATGGTTTGAAGGAGGATTCGAGATACAATGGGAGCCATCCTGTTTAGATAAAGTAAAAACCAATCTAAACTTGCAAGAGTATCATGCTGAGTGTTTTCTTCTCTCTCTCCTAATTGCAGCGACCAGATGACCAAGATTAGGTTACAGCTAGATAATAAATTAACTGAGCCAGACTATATTTATTGGCTAAGGTTTGTCCAGATGTCCATTACATATGACAACCTGGGCAACCTCCTTACTACTAAAGCCCCTGCCGTCCCAGGTCCAGTTTCCACCGTCGCGGATGTTGATATCCATAAGACAAGGGAAAAAGACAGTGCGAATGCCAAGTGCCTCATGTTGGCCTCAATGGATAGTGAAAACCATAGGCAGCACGAGAAGATGGACTTAGCTTCCATTTTCCTCCATAACAAAGATTTATATGGAGAGAAATCTCGTATCGCAAGATATGAGACCTCGAAGAAATTGCTTTAAGCGAGCTTGGCTGTCGGGTCATCTATAGGGGACCACGTCCTTACGATGATTAGCTATATTAAAGAGCTCATGGACCTGGGGACAACGTTGGAGAACGAGTTAGATACTAACTTAATTCTAAAGTCACTCCTACCTACCTACGCCCAGTTTCCAGGACTCCTCGATATGTTGAGGAGCACTGAGGGCACCCTGAAGGAATCTAGGGAGACATTCGCTCTGCTTATTGGGGAATCTTACTCTTCTAGATCCAAGGCGAAAGCCAAGGGAGAGAAGAATAAGGCCTCCACCAAGCCAAGAGGCGGTGTCAGTAAGGTAGAAGGAAGGGGCAGGGCAAAAGTTTTGGGGATAACAGTAGGGAAGGAAGGATGTTCCTATTGTCACGGGAAAAGGGCATTGGCAGAAGGAATGCAGGGCTTGGAAAGCCAGAATCCCGGATTCGGAGCAGTTGTGGCTTCGGCTTCGGGCGTGTTTATGATTGAAAACTATCTGTCAATTAACTCTACTTCCTGGGTATTAGATACCGGATCAGGATCTCATATCTGTAATTCATTACAGGCTTTGAGAAACCGTAGAGTTATCAAGGCAGGTGATATGACTCTCTGGGTTGCTAAAGGAATGAGCGTGGATGCTATATCCATAGGTGAATATCACCTAGGATTGACAAGTGGGCAGCTATTGATTTTACGTAACTGTTTGTGTATACCTAGTATGGCTTGTAATATCATATCTATATCTTTACTTTCTAAAGAAGGATATGATTTTACATTTGTAAGCGATGTGGTCCATATCTACCTAAATCAAGCTTTGATTGGGTCAGGTACACTAGATAACGGTATATACGTACTAAATCGAGCTCGGGTTTTCAATGTCCAGAACACACTTAAAAGAAAGTCTCCAGAATTAAATCAGGCTTTCTTATGACATTGTAGACTGGGTCACATCAATGAAACACGGTTGACGAAGTTACATAGAGAAGGATATTTGGATCCGTTTGAATATCAGTCTTATGCAACTTGTTAATCATGTCTCAAAGGAAAGATGACAAAACTCCGTTCACTGGATACAGAGTAAGAGCAAGCGAGCTCTTGGGACTCATACACAGCGACGTGTGTGGTACAATGTCTATACATGCAAGAAGTGGTTATTCCTATTTCATTATTTTTATGGATGATTTCTCAAGGCATGGACATGTATTCTTGATGAAATATAAATCCGAGACCTTTGAGAAATTACGGGAATATAAGAATGAAGTGGAAAAACAAACCAGCAAAAGTACCAAGACACTTAGATCCGATCGAGGTAGTGAATACTTAAGTGTCGGGTTCCTGGATTACTTAAAAGAGAATGGAATTCTCTCTCAGCTTACTCCTCCATACACACCTCAACACAACGGTGTATCAGAAAGGCGGAACCGAATCTTATTGGATATGGTACGTTCCATGATGAGTAACGCATACGTTCCATGATGAGTAATGCTTAGTTACCGCGATCCTTCTGGGGTTATGCACTAGAATCAGCTGCATATCTTTTAAACAAGGTTTTTACCAAGACTGTACCTACCACACCATATCAGATGTGGAGTGGGAAGAAACCCTATCTTCAGTATCTGAAGATATGAGGATGTCCAGCTTTTGTCAAAAAGCAGCATGCGGATAAGCTCGAGGCACGCTCAGTTCCGTGTAAGTTTGTGGGATACCTAAAGAACTCCAGGGGATATCTTTTCTATTACGCAGAGGAACAAAAGATTTTTGTTTCTCGTCATGCCCACTTTTTGGAAAATCAATTTTTCGAAAAAGAAACTAGTGGGAGAGTAATAGAACTGGAAGAAATTCCAGAACCACAATCTATTACTAAAAGCATGGTAGAACCAAAGGTTTCAAAAGAACATGACATCCCCACGCCACTCCACAAGAGTAGTAGGCAATCTCATCCGCCCGAGAGATACTACGATTTTCTCATAGACGGGGATAGAAAGGATTGCATCATTGATAATGATGAGCCAACTAGCTTCCAGCAAGCCATTCAGAGCGGCGACTCAGTAAAATGGCTGGATGCAATGCGGACCGAAATGGAGTCCATGCACACCAAAAAAGTTTGGACTTTGGACATTTCTCCACAAGGGGTAAAACCCGTAAGCTGCAAATGGATCTTCAGAAAGAAGATTGGTGTAGATGGACAGGTTGAAACCTATAAGGCTAGACTTGTTGCAAAAGGATTTCGTCAAAGACCTGGTTTGGACTATGATAAAACCTTTTCTCCAGTGGCTATGCTTAAATTCATTCGGATCCTTCTTGCCATTGCTGCCATCCACGATTATGAGATTTGGAAGATGGACGTAATGACCGCTTTTCTAAATGGAAATTTGGAAGAGTGCGTCTATATGGATCAGCCAGAGGGTTTCATTCAGAGTGGGAGCAACGGGAAAGTGTGAAAGTTTCTTAAATCCATTTATGGATTAAAGCAGGTATCGTGGAGTTGGAATATCTGTTTCGATGAGACAGTCAAAGAATTTGACTTTATCAAAAATCCAGATGAATTATGCATCTATAGTAAGATTGTAGCTAGAATTGTGGTATTCCTCATCTTGTACATGGATGACATTCTCTTGATAGGAAATGACATTCCTATGCTACAACCAGTCAAATGATTCTTGTCACAATGGTTCTCCATGAAAGACCTGGGTGATGCCTCTTACATTCTAGGGATCCAGATCTATCGTGATAGATCTAAACGGATGGTGGTACTTTCACAGTCAAGGTACATCAACACCATAATAAAAAGATTTGGTATGGAAGATTCAAAGCGAGGTAATCTACCAGCTTGTCACGGAATCACTCTCTCCAAAGAGATGTCTCCCAAGACTGATTTAGAAAGGGATCGCATGTCTATTATACCCTACGCTCTGCGGTAGGCTCTATAATGTATGCGATATTATGTACCAGACCAGATGTAGCTTACGCACTGAGCGTGGTAAGCCGGTATCAGTCAAACCGTGGGGAGAAGCACTCGATAGCAGTAAAGAACATTCTCAAGTATATGAGAAAAACTAAGGAGATGTTCTTGGTGTACGGCGGAAAAGACCTCCAGATTGAGGACTTTGCTGACTCCAGCTTCCAGAGTGACAAGGAAGACTCCAAGTCCATGTCGGGTTATGTCTTTACCCTCAATGGAGGGGCGGTCTATTGGAAGAGCTCTTAGAAGGACAACGTTGCTGACTCGACGATGGAAGTGGAGTATATTGCTGCTTGTGACGCCGCAAAAGAAGCAGTCTGGATGAGAAAGTTCTTAACAGAACTTCAGGTGGTTCCGTCTATTGTTGATCCAATACCTCTATATTGTGACAACAATGGGGCTATAGCTTTAGCAAAGAAACCCAGGTCCCATCAGAAATCCAGACATATCTTGAGGCGGTACCACCTGATCAGGGAAATCGTTGATCGCCGAGAGATCGAGGTGCGGAGAGTTGATACGGAGAACAACACTGCAGATCCACTCACAAAGGCCATCCCTCAGACACAGTTCGAGAGGCTATTCGAGATGATAGGTCTGCGATATACCAATACATGGCCTTAGTGCAAGTGGGAGATTGTTAGTAATATATGCCCTAGAGGCCATTATTGTATAGTACTGGTTTGTATATTACATTTTGGAAGCTTGGGATATATACGGATATAATAACAGTCTTGCTCAATATGGTAGTATGCTACTTGGTTTGTTTCTACCTCAAAATGTGATTATGTTTCTTTTAACGTATCGCTTATACATATTGGTAGAGCCCTTAGGATCTTTGCTTGACTACCAGCGTTGTGATGGCAGTCACACTAGTGGGGACTGGGTAGTCTATAAGCACATCCTTATACAGGTCCCTAGTCGTAGGATTATCAAGACAGGGCATCGACACTCAAGAGTAGACTAGTGTATACGCTTCTCATCCCATTACGGGAGATGGTCTGTCCCACAACCATTAGTATGTCGTACTGGAGATAGTATGCAGGTGCTCATTGGGTTATGAGTACACTAGACAGGATTCTTAGGGAGCTGCTGGTGGGTATTATACCTATCGTCGGGTAGCAGTTCCCAGGTGACATGAGTACAACTTGTAAGTCTACGGTAGCGCCCTGGTCGTCTGTCCGAGGCCAAAATGCGGAAACGAAAACTTTTTCAAAACTTGAAACCGGCGCTATCGCAGACTTTAATCCCGGATCGAACCATTAACCTACAACTAGCTAACTAGAGAAGGGTTAGAAAAGCTATACCGATCGATCTGTGTCCTTCGGTCTTTAGCCACCAACCCAAGCTCTTCGCGGCATCTCCGATCTTCGGTCTCCTCGTCGGAAAGGATACCACATCTTCGAATCCTTTTACGGGCTCCCGCTTCGTCTGAAGCAACTCGGACACGAAGTTTGCTAGCCGACATGTCCAAGGTGATGTAGAGAATGTGTATGTTCATTTTGTCTCTTGCATCCATTGATTCTCAACGCATGAGAGTGTATGGATGGAGGTTGAAGATGAAGCCATTAATGAAAATGGTGAGCTAGAGGAAGAAGAAGAAGAGGAGCCTTTTCTTTCTTATGTTGTATGATGAAAAATGAGAGTGAGAGCAAGAATAATACAAGAGCAAACCTTTAGTCCGTCGACTTGACACTGCTACTTCTCCACGAGTGTTTCCCACTGTTCTTAGATTACTACCCTACCACGGCTCAAAGGAGTCGTGTAAATAGGTAGTAGTTGGTGTAAGTGCACGGCGGCGCCCCGGCCTCCATCCCGAGGCCAAATGCGGAAGCGATGGTTAACTTTAATTTTTCTTGACCGGCACCACCGCGCACTATAAACCCGGATCGTGCCATTAACTAGTACTAGCTAACTACAAGATGGGGAAGAGAAATATACCGAGCGATCCGTGTCCTTCGGTCTTCTCGCCGTCGTCCCGATCTCCCGCGGAATGTCCGGCCTCCACCTCCTCGCCGGAAGGGCACCACGTCGCCTGCTTCTTTTACGGGCTCCCGCCTCTATACCGAGGCAACTCGGGCACGAAGCTGGCGAGTCGACGTGCCCAAGGTTTGCTGTAGGATACGTGTAGAACCATGTCTCATTTTGGGGTTCATGGAGGTTGCCATTTTTGGTGGAGGGATGATACATGGAATTTTTGTGGAGCTATATGATTTTTCCAAAGCCAAAAGAGATGAAATCCCCTTGCACAAAATTGGGACAGCCCCCTTAGAGCTTGGCCGGCCATGCATATATAGGGAATGAGAGAGTGATAGAATAATGCAAGAGAGAGGGAAAAAGAAATCATGTGAAGAAATGATCACAAGGCAAAACCAACACTCTACCAACTTCATCATCTCATCACAAAGTCAAGCCATCATGAAAACTATCATGAAGCAAAAAGTCAAGTCAATGGATGGTGCACCATCATGATACAATAATAATGCAAAGAACACCCTCCACAAATGCTTATTTGCACAAATGCAAATAAGCCCTCCTCCACCAATCTTCGGCCATTGAAAGATACAAATGAAAATGGCCGAAACGGAAAGCAAACTGGCAACCCCAGAAAACTGGTCCCGTAATAAATTACAGGAAAACCCCGATACTGTGTATACACACCCGCATCTGTATTCCGACCGAAATATAAATGCAATGAGACAAAATCTACACTGTACTATACTAGGATCCGGCTTAAACCAAAGCCGGCTAGTAATATCCGTTCGATCCTGATCCGTGCAATACCGCACGTATCTGATCGAACCCTGCCATATATCCATACGGCCTGTAGTACAAACTGTCCGATCCTGATCCGTGCAATACCGCACGTATCTGATCGAACCTTGCCATATCTCCATACGGCCTCTACAGCCTTTCGCCCGAAAGCTGAGTAACTGAATGTGGGGGACTCTAAAGACTCGTCAACACCTTGGTTGTGGATTTAACCACTAGTACGTCAGAGGTATAAGCCAATACGTAACGGGCTACCAGGTATAGACCAAAAGGGACGTCGATGAGCGAACTCATCCTGACACCCTACTGAGCCTGTCAGTGACAGTATCCGTACAGTCCGGTCCGTTCGTCTATGAGCATCGCATGGCGGGCCTAGGGGGTTGGTAAAAGTCAGACCCCTAAAAGCGGTACAAGTTGTGTCGGAGTGTAGCCCAGAACACCCTGAGATACTACTGGAATACCTACCAGTAAATCTCCTGCCTCGGCCGAGGGCTTCGTGTAATGGCTCTCCTAGACACAGCGCGACCTCACCCCCAATACCGGGAGAGACGAACCCCTGAAGATCCGCTCACTGCCTCCATGTGGCTCGGGACTGTACCCAACTAAAACCTGTTTGCACGTCTCCTTTAAGCGTGGTAGGGTAGTAATCAAAGTACAGTGGGAACTCACACGAAACAAATGACGATCCCCAGGTCGATGAACTAACCTGTACACATGTCACCAGGGAACTGCTATCTGACGTCAGGTATAAGACCAACTAGCATGTTCCCGGCGAGTCCTGTCCGGTGTACTCATAACCCAATGAGCACCTGTATACATCTTAGGTGAACCAACTGACACCAGTGGCTTGTGAGACCGGCCACCGCCCCTCGTCGGGGTCTCGACTGTATACACTAGTCTACTATGGAGAATCGATGCCCTGTCTCGAAACTCCCACGACTAGGGACCATTTAAGGATGTGCTTATAGACTACCAGCTCCCACGTATATGATCGCCCTCATACTGCTGGTGGTCAAGCAAGAATCCTAAGGGCTCCATCAACGTGTAATAGCGACATGTCAGGTCACCTAAAGCAGTACACGATGATAAAAATAAACCAGATAGCATACTATCATCTCGAGTAAGACTGTCCTACCGGGATAGGTCCTCCCTCAATCATTGCAATCACGTGCCTGTGATCCAATAATTGACTCTGAGGGCACTATCTCCAACAATCTCCCACTTGCACTCAAGGCTAATTATTGCGATGTCGCATACTCACAGCCCGTGTGATACCGAACACCCAACTCCTCTACTAGTCAGTCTCACAAAGCTCGTTTGCGAAACTATTGTGTTCGAGGAATAGCCTCAGTGAGTGGATCCGCTTTGATGTTTCTTTCTATGTCTCTCTATATCTCAAGTTCGCGGAGAAACCCATCTCCCAAAATGAGCAACACCTGTCTTAGAATATGTCTGGATGTCTGATGGGACCTAGCTCATAAATGAACTCCAAATCCAAACTTCTTAGACTGTATCGTCAACTGAACTTAATCAGTATCCTGCGCCATGCCTCCCTCAGTATTGCCTTGGACCACCTGTCCAAAATACTGCCCCTCGTCAGAAGGAAAAACTATAACTCTGACAACCTCCTTGTCGTCCAGGCCACCTTGGAAGCCTGGAATGATAACTGTCTCCCGAATGAGGCTATCGTTATCATATCCCTAGAACATCCACTTATGTTCTAAAACTGCTTCCGACTGTTTCTCCAGGATTGGATCAATGTCAACTTATTGCATCTAGTGCAAGAACAATATCTGGTGTGGTACTTGACATCTCATGATTGACTCAATTGCCTGAGCAAGTGATCTGCCAATCATGCACATCCCTCTCCCCTTTAGTCTATAAGACACCTTTAGAGAGGGTGACTCCATTACCTGCAGGTACACTACCGTGCCAGGAGTCGTCCATTCTAAATACTCTTAGAATGCTGTCTAAGTACCCAGATTGGGAAACCACCCAAATCTAGATCTAAAACCATAGATCTAGTAACCAGTATGTTTGATATAATGTCCAAGTCCCATGTGGAGAAACCACTGTGTGACGACCAAAGTATAACCGATCGTAGTATAGGAGTTTCACTTCCTATTCTGTGTATGTCATCCAAATACCATGACATCACACCCTACTACCTTCTCAACAGATCCATCCCTTATTCTGATGAAGTCAAACCTATGACTGTCACGTCAGAAATAGATGATCTTTCTCCGCTATATCTGCTTTAGTCTATATAAATAGACATAAGCCACTTGTCCACCAATGCTTCCGCTGCTCCCACTGACTACGACAACCCTCTGGCAGAGTCATATACACGTACACTTCTAAAACTAGTTTAGAACGACGCTATACTCATCCTCCTGCCGGGTTTCATAGTCTGGAACAACAGCAATGGTAAGTGTGGGTAAACAAGAACCTCCCTATCACCGTCCTTGAGGCTACCGGAGTACCCCTCGGGTGCCTGAGGTTACCCACCTTATCTGCGGAGTGGCCAATGGAATGTCAATCCACATTGAATCTTTAGGTTCCTATCAAATCTTCAGTAATCGTTTGTGGTTCTGGAATCACTTCCAGTTCTACCATACTCCCACTACTGTTTTCTGAAAAAATCCAATTTTATTAAAACTGTGGCGAGTCTAGAACAATATTTCTATTGATCTGCCAGATGGTAGAAAGTCAACCCTCGTCATAGCCTGGGTCAACCCACAAACAGCAATTACAGAAACGTGCCTTGAGTTATCCAGAGTCTGGTTTTAATCATAAGCCAGACAACTCCCCGTATCTTAACATCGTTAAGATATGAACTGTTCTATATCCAATATAGAACCAGAGGCACTGACTTAATTGAACCAAATTCAAATCATGCAGCTGTCTCCAGTGCATATCAACTAAATGAAAGGAGGCCGATCAGCGTTACTCAACTTAGGAATGCTTCCAATTATGAGGAACCTGAAAGAGAAGCAAGTTCTCTTAATCATTACTATCAACTGAATACCATACTCAAGTATCTACATTTCCGATCACTTTGAAGAATCCCGATACTTGCAATACCTGGTTCTCTACTTTATTCAAATACTTATAACTTCTCAAAATTCGGACCCTGTGTTTCCACGAAACACCTGTCTAAAAATTAGAGAAGTCATAAGTAAACCGAATATAGTACGAGGACCAACCCCTCTGTCCTGATGGACCCTGGACAACATACAATACTCTGTATAAGTCCCTTGAGTCTGATAACTCATTCACTGTGTGTCGTAGGTTGAAAACTGTACTTATGGTTAAGAAGAATTACACCACTGTTTAATGCTCCTTACCTAACCATCCACTGATATAGGTAAATGTCACAGACATAATTTCAAAAAGGTATATCTCACTCTATGAAAATAGACGTACAGATATATCAATTTGAAATTGGTGCATAACAGCGGATATTCAAAACCAAATATTTGCCGTCCGGCAAACAACCCAGGTGACTTCCTCAAATATCACCGATTACAACGAATCCCGATATAATGAGGATGATCACCCAATTCCCAATAACTTACTCCCACTCATCAACTGTAAAACCATATAGATGTGAGAATCATACCTGGTAAATACATACCCTAGAGTAAGGACTAATTGGGAAATCAGTTTTCCTTTAACGGTGCACAGTGAAACTGAAACATTGAAATGTTTCGATGGGGTATCCCGGTATTCCTAGTAATGCCTCTTCCAGATTCATGACTGTAACCGTATAATTCTTTGCCACCTCTCCAAATCCCTTTATATGTCTTTAGTCATTACCTTCTGCACACCCCTTTAGGCCAAATGGTTTTCTTCCTTCCCTACCGTTCGGCACCAACCTATGGTTTGGAAGAAGACTATCCAATAAGCATAATGGGTGTACTGTCCTAATCCTAGGAACACTCGCAATGCGAGAGAAGGTGAAGATAAAAGACAACCGAATAAAACTTTATTCCTATTTCTCCTGAACCAGAATCCATCCCCGAACTGGAACAAGTTCCTTTCGAGTTCGTATATAACCATACGATGGAGTATCCAATAAACTGTGGATCTTCGTAGTGATACGGAGTGTCCTGGAGAAATACAAAGGTGATTTAGAATTGGCGAAGAAATACTTGGTTTGGTCGTGAATAGCAGTCGCAATTTACTTTGCCCTCTCACCAATCCCTTGCTTTGTCTTAACTTAATACCTTCTGCACACCATCGTTATGCTAATTGGTTTTCTTCATTCCCCACCGTTCGGCACCAGCGTAAGGTTTGGAAGAAGACTATCCAATTTGCGTAATAGGTGTACTACTCCTAAACTAAGGAGCACTCGCAACCTGAGAGAAGGTAAAAGGAAAAGACAACTGAATAGTCCTATCCGTTTTCTCCAGAACCGGAAACCATCCTCGAATAAATTCTTTCGAGTTCGTATCTAACCATACGATGGTTTTGTCCAATGGAAGTGGACGTTCGTAGTAATACGGGGTGTCCTGGAGAAAAGGGTAAAAGTAGGAGTGGCAAAGAGGTTTGCAACTCTGACAATCTAAAAGCCAGTGTTAAAGAAGGTTCGGTTAATTTGGTCACTGAGTCATAGTCTTAGGGTCGGGTCAATGGTCGCTGCCAAAGAGAGAGAGAAAAGAAACACTCAGCGTGCACTCTATCCTAGATCAGAATGGTTACCAATTTATCTAATCTGGAAACCTCCCACTGTAACCTCAAACTCTCCTCCAAACCTGAAAGAAGAATTAGTCTGGGTCACCCGAGAAGTAAACCAACTCATCAGTGGGAATCGGGATCCAACTATCATCGCATGATAACGTGACGGAATCCTCTCACGGTGTCACACTCCAGAAGGTATGCGCATATCTGGCAAGTTTCAGTTTCTTTAGAAACTCCCGATGTGATTTTTACCCCATGCTCTTATGACCTTGACTTTGGCCAACATATCATAAGTCACATGTCAAGTTCTACCCGTCATTCTCCAGGTTAATTTGAGCCTACCCGTACATACCCTTGACTTTAGCCAAAATAGTAGTATGACTGCCCTAAACCAACGCATCTATCTATGCTGCATATGAATACCCCAATAGCTACCAATCACTGTGCCTTGACTTTGGCCAACATACACAGCTTGAATACTATTGACCACCCATATGAAACGACGGAGGGCTACGAATGGTTTCTGGCGAAAACCTTTAACGTAGTGAACTTGATATCGTTGAAGGAACGAATAGCTTTTTAAAAATATAGTGACGAAAACCGTTGCTAAAGAGGTCACTCCCGGTGAAGGGATCTCGGCTCTTTCCCCGTAGAATGAGGTGCAGGATATTCCAACTGAATACCGCGGTGCAAAGCAAAAGTAATCGGCTATAGTGAAGTTAATGCCCTGACGCAAACTTTTTGTCCAAGGGGTCACTCCCGGTGAAGGGATCTCGGCCCTTGCCTCGTCGACTGAGGAGCAGGATATTCCAACTGAATACCACGATGCAAAACAAAAGTAAACGTCCTTGCAATAACAGCTTTTTGAAAAGTGTTCCAACACCATTAGAATAGGTTTGTTTTTAACTTGCATTGATCCGAATCAACGCAGTCCCATCAATTGATCACACCAAAAAGAACGAAAATATACTGATGTACGTATATGCCATCCGCATTCGCCACTGGGTCCCGTCATTACCCGTTAGGTTAGCTAACTAACGACAGAGTGGAGACTGGACTAGCGCGGATGCAAAACATATACAACATCTACTAATATATATACCAATATATTATATTTCGCTCAAGGCGTGATAAAATGCAACATCACAGAAATGTATAGCATCACAGAACAATACAGATATCTGGGATCCCCGGGTTTCACAGAGCCACTACTGAAACCCGACGTTCCCCTGGTCATGTGGATAGCCTGTGCAATGAAATCCTAGACCCCTACGGGCGCGGCAAGTCACCCGCCAAAACCTGAAGCGAGGCAGCCCCCTTCAGCAACGTAAATGGACCACCCAGCACTTCACGGAATCCGGTAACTTGGGCACCTCTCCTGGGTCAACCTGTACCCCCTACGAGTGCGGCGAATAGCCCGCCAATTCTAGAGTGAAGCCCCCTCCGTCTCAATGCCATGAGATGCAGGCCCGTTGCCCTCTAGAACCCGGCTATCCGTACACCCCTCCTTGGGGTAATCCTAGTACAGAAAGTAAAATATACATACAACGGGTACATCGACCGCAACCTGGTCGTGCCCCAAAATAATAATACAAACAGGCAGTGACGGCAGTCCACATGTCGGACGCTCGCCCCGCAATATCAAATGTACATAATACAACAAAAACTGTACTAGCATTGCATCCAGGCTATCCCCACGACCAATCCGCAATATCACAACATAACACGGAACATCAACATGAAAGTCACGTTCGCAAATCCGTCTAACCGGGCTATAGCAGTTAGACTGGATTTACCGATCAAGTGACATTCACGGTCGCAGATATAATGTAAATACTGTGAAATAATGTGTTTAAAATATCCGATTGATCAAATTTTAACAAGTGGGCCCCAATTACTACTGTAGCACATCAAGAAATTCTGGGCCCAAAATTAATATTCCAAAACCCATATTTTCAACCCAGGAGCTTTCTGGAAAATTTTGGTACACTGATCAGTTCAAGTCGCGGCGGAACCGCGGCCCAAGCATGGGTTTGGCCGCGGTTCTGCGGTCGTTTAGACTGTTCACGAGACCAAATTTTCCCAGAACTCTTAAATTGTCCTACACATCATTCTGAAACAACCTGAAAAATTTTTGGACTTAAAAAAATTTCGACAGAAACTGATGTGAAGAAAAATACGGTTTTTGGAAAATTGTTCGATCGGAAATGTAAAACACATTAGACAAAGCTAGACTAAGTTAATGGCGAGGCTCTGATACCACTGTAAGTGCACGGCGGCGCCCCGGCCTCCATCCCGAGGCCAAATGCGGAAGCGATGGTTAACTTTAATTTTTCTTGACCGACACCACCGCGCACTATAAACCCGGATCGTGCCATTAACTAGTCCTAGCTAACTACAAGATGGGGAAGAGAAATATACCGAGCGATCCGTGTCCTCCGGTCTTCTCGCCGTCGTCCCGATCTCCCGCGGAATGTCCGGCTCCACCTCCTCGCCGAAAGGGCACCACGTCGCCTGCTTCTTTTACGGGCTCCCGCCTCTATACCGAGGCAACTCGGGCACGAAGCTGGCGAGTCGACGAGCCCAAGGTTTGCTGTAGGATACGTGTAGAACCATGTCTCATTTTGGGGTTCATGGAGGTTGCCATTTTTGGTGGAGGGATGATACATGGAATTTTTGTGGAGCTATATGATTTTTCCAAAGCCAAAAGAGATGAAGTCCCCTTGCACAAAATTGGGACAGCCCCCTTGGAGCTTGGCCGGCCATGCATATATAGGGAATGAGAGAGTGATAGAATAATGCAAGAGAGCGGGAAAAAGAAATCATGTGAAGAAATGATCACAAGGCAAAACCAACACTCTACCAACTTCATCATCTCATCACAAAGTCAAGCCATCATGAAAACTATCATGAAGCAAAAAGTCAAGTCAATGGATGGTGCACCATCATGATACAATAATAATGCAAAGAACACCCTCCATAAATGCTTATTTGCACAAATGCAAATAAGCCTTCCTCCACCAATTTTCGGCCATTGAAAGATATAAATGAAAATGGCCGAAACGGAAAGCAAACTGGCAACCCCAGAAAACTGGTCCCGTAATAAATTACAGGAAAACCCCGATACTGTCTATACACACCCGCATCTGTATTCCGACCGAAATATAAATGCAATGAGACAAAATCTACACTGTACTATACTAGGATCCGGCTTAAACCAAAGCCGGCAAGTAATATCCGTTCGATCCTGATCCGTGCAATACCACACGTATCTGATCGAACCCTGCCATATATCCATACGGCCTATAGTACAAACTGTCCGATCCTGATCCGTGCAATACCGCACGTATCTAATCGGACCTTGCCATATCTCCATACGGCCTCTACAGCTTTTCGCCCGAAAGCTGAGTAACTGAATGTGGGGGACTCTAAAGACTCGTCAACACCTTGGTTGTGGATTTAACCACTAGTACGTCAGAGGTATAAGCCAATACGTAACGGGCTACCAGGTATTGACTAAAAGGTACGTCGATGAGCGAACTCATCCTGACACCCTACTGAGCCTGTCAGTGACAGTATCCGTACAGTCCGGTCCGTTCGTCTATGAGCATCGCATGGCGGGCCTAGGGGGTTGGTAAAAGTCAGACCCCCAAAAGCGGTACAAGTCGTGTCGGAGTGTAGCCCAGAACACCCTGAGATACTACTGGAATACCTACCAGTTAATCTCCTGCCTCGGCCGAGGGCTTCGTGTAATGGCTCTCCTAGACACAGCGCGACCTCACCCCCAATACTGGGAGAGACGAACCCCTGAAGATCCGCTCACTGCCTCCATGTGGCTCGGGACTGTACCCAACTAAAACCTGTTTGCACGTCTCCTTTGAGCGTGGTAGGGTAGTAATCAAAGTACAGTGGGAACTCACACGAGACAAATGACGATCCCCAGGTCGATGAACTAACCTGTACACATGTCACCACGGAACTGCTATCTGACGTCAGGTATAAGACCAACTAGCATGTTCCCGGCGAGTCCTGTCCGGTGTACTCATAACCCAATGAGCACCTGTAAACATCTTAGGTGAACCAACTGACACCAGTGGCTTGTGAGACCGGCCACCGCCCCTCGTCGGGGTCTCGACTGTATACACTAGTCTACTCTGGAGAATCGATGCCCTGTCTCGAAACTCCCACGACTAGGGACCTTTTAAGGATGTGCTTATAGACTACCGGCTCCCACGTATATGATCGCCCTCATACTGCTGGTGGTCAAGCAAGAATCCTAGGGGCTCCATCAACGTGTAATAGCGACATGTCAGGTCACCTAAAGCAGTACACGATGATAAAGATAAACCAGATAGCATACTATCATCTCGAGTAAGACTGTCCTACCGGGATAGGTCCTCCCTCAATCATTGCAATCACGTGCCTGTGATCCAATAATTGACTCTGAGGGCACTATCTTCAACAGTTGGGTGCAGTCCCGAAGCACTTGGAGGCAGTGGCGGTTAGATAGGATTCGTCTCTCGCGGTGTTGGGGGTTGATGGAGGGTTTCCTAGCATGACAGCAAGGTTTTGGGAGGCATCGTCCATGCCATTTTCAAAAATTTGCCGTAGTAGCTAACCCTAACCCTAGAATCTTAACTTGAAAATCCGACGATACAACATGTAAACAACTTTACATCTAAGTGAATGAGGAATACAACCTTTGTAGACCGGTCCTTCACTTCTAATGCTCCGTGTAGTAGTCCCTTCGCTGCAAGTAATGAATACCCGAACTCTAAAAAGGGTTCACATGAAGAAATGAACAAGCTTGCTAGAAGTCTTCGAGGCCGAAGATGATCTACGTCGAGGAGACACTAACCCAAGCTACTTCTTCACTAATTGTGAAATTAGTGAAGCAAACACCCTATACTAAATGGCTAGTAGTGTAGGATGATGAAGTAGGAATTTTGCTCATTTTAGAAATGTTTTTCTCACTCATTTTCATCAACTCCCAAAAGCTAGTGAGCTTGAGTAAGGAGATGAAGAAATGCAACCATGGAAAATTGCAAGTGTAGAATGGCAACCATGGGTGAGTTGATTGTTAGTTATATGTATACCCTAGAGGCCATTACTGTACATACAATGTGTATTGTAGTGGATGCTTGGACATATATAGGGAGGACTTTCTTGCTCGACATGATAGTATGCTATCTGGTTGTACTTTATCTTAACATGTCTCTGATTGTCTCTATGTTACATGTTGATAGAGCCCTTAGGATATGTACTCGACTACTGGGACTATGATGAGATCATACTAGTGGGGCCACGGTAGTCGACGAGTACATCCTATAACAGTTCCTAGTCGAGGGTGTATCGAGACAGGGCATCGATACACCAGAGTAGACTAGCGTATACGCATCTTGACCCATATGATGGGCGATAGATGATCCCATATCCATCGGTGTTTGACATCAAGGATGGTGTACGGGTGCTCAGTAGAGACTGGGTACACTGGACGGACTCGCCGAGAACTCTCAGATGGTATTATACCTCACATCTGATGGCAATTCTCCGGTGACACTGGTACAGGTTAGTCTGTAGACCCGAGATCGTCATAGAGTCTTGTGTGATTCCTACTGTGCTTTGATTTCCATCATACCATGTCCAAGAGGGCATACAAAAAGGTAGCTTTTGGGTACAGTCCCGAATCACATGGAGGCAATGAGCGATAGGAGGGGATTCGTCTCTCCCGGTATAGGGAGTTGATGTTGCGCTGTGTTCGATTGGCTATAACTGGAAATCCCAGGCCAGGGTTGCTGAGATTTACTGGTAAGTGTTATCAGTAGTTTCTGGAATTATTATAGACCTTATATCGACACGACTTATCAAGCTACCGGGGTCTGACGTATACCACCCCTAGGCGAGATATGCGACATATCAGACGACGAGACCGGACTGTACGGGAGTGTTACTAATTGGATTCGCAGGAGAATGTACAGGCTTGCTTGTTGATCTTCTGATCGCTCAATACCTAGGTGGCTGTTACGTTTAGCTGACCGTTTGCAGCTTTTGGCTGTTTGATATGATCATCACCTACTGCCGGCGTATTGACGATTCTTCAAAGTCCTACACAGAGGTTTCTTGACTCGGGCAAAACGGAGTAGGAGCACATATATGATATGTGTGGGACCGAGAACAATACGTGTATGTGATACCGTATTAGATTCTCGTGATATGAGGTATCGGCCGGGTATATGTGATATAGCTGGGTCATCGGATCAAGTGTTGATTCGATGAACTGATATAGATTATATTAGCCGGTTATTTGTGAAATAGACGGATTATCGGATCAAGTGTTGATTCGATAATTTAATGTATAATTATATATTTGATATATTAAATTACATTAACTAATATAAGCTCACTAAAAGATTCTTTTTCTCACTCGGGTAATACATTGATATATATGCGATATATGTTAATTGTATTATTTTATTTTGTTACAATAAATATTGTATATGTGATATATAATATTGTAACATGTTATGGTTATTAATGCAACATGATTAGTGGAGATTAAACATGATTAAGGTTTGATTTGGGTTAATTTTTCCAGAAGCTTCTAGAAGCTTTTTGTTTTGTTTTTGCAAAGATATTTTCTAAAGATATTTTGTTATGATATTTGTTAACCCAACTCAACCCTTGACCACGGTTCATTCTCTACATGGGTTAAGTTATCATACTTAACCCATGGTTACATTTTTAAACTCACAACAATTCATTACTCATCACAAAGTAAATTGATTCTTCTTCTTCTTCCTTGAAAGCTTTCTAACTTTTTGCTTAGTGATGATTTTGTGTGAGTTAAAGAAAACAAATGAGAGCTAAAATCTTACTTCATCATCCTAATCTATCCTAGCCATTTAGATTAGGGTGTTCACTTCATTTGTGAGTGAAAGCTTGTGTTAAAGAAACTTCAAGGTAGATCATCTTAGTTATCGAAGACCAGAAGCAAGTTTGCATCATTCTCTTCGTGGAGCCTCTCTAGAGTCCGGGTACATGATAATTGTAGCGAAGGGACCTCAACACGGAGCTTATAAAGTGAAGGACCGGACTACAAAGGTTGTAATCCCAAACTCTTAGATGTTAAAGTGTTTAACATGCTTTGTTTCGCCTAATCTCTAGTTTAAAGATCTTGGTTAGGCTTGTTCGGCACGTCTAAATTTTAAATCGGGCATGGTTGATGCCTTGTAGAACCTTGTGAGTGTGCCTAGTAACCCTATATTAATATCATATATTAACCTTTGTAGAAACTTAACCATGGCTAATTATAATGGTTGGGTTAACAAATATCTTAAGCAAAACAAAACTAGTGGACTTAGTCAATGGTTATGCAAGCTTCTCTAAGCTTCTATCCATGACCAATATTCAACCAATTTTGAATTACTTAATCAATTAAAAACCCTACATTATAGCAAGCATGGTGTAAGTCACACACACACCCATGTTGCATGTATCATCAAGCTTGACACAAAATAATGTACACTAATATATATCTCATATATACAAATGCACACTGGTGAGAAAAAGAAATCATAAGTGAGCAAATATTAGTTAATGTATGTTAATATATCAAATATATAATTGTACATTAAATTATTAAATCAACTCTTGATTTAATAATCCGGCTATATCAAATATAACCGACCGATAACACAAATCGCGAGAATAGAATACGGTATCACATATCGTATTATTCTCGGTCCCGCACATATCACATATGTGCTCCTACTCCATTTCTCTTGAGCCAGGAAACCTCTGTGTAGGACTCTAAAGACCCGTCAATACGCCGGCAGTAGGTGATGATCATATCAAACACTCACAAGCCGCAAGCGGTCTGCTAAACGTAACGGCCACCCGGGTATTGAGCGATCAGAAGATCAAGAAGCAAGCCTGCTCATACTCCTGCGAATCCAATCAGTAACACTACCGTACAGTCCGGTCTCTTCGTCAGATATGTCGCATATCACAGCCTGGGGGTGGTAAAACGTCAGACCCTAATAGCCTAATAAGTCATGCCGATGTGAGGTCCATAACGGTTTGAGAAACTACTGATAACACTTACCAGTAGATCTCAGCAATCCTGGCCAGGAATTTCCTGTTATGGCCAATCAAGCATAGCGCAATATCAACCCCCAATACCGGGAGAGACGAAATCCCCTCCTATCGCTCATTGCCTCCATGTGACTCGGGACTGTACCCAAAAACCACTTTTTTGCACGATCTCTTTAACGTAGTATGGTTGAAATCAAAGCACAGTGGGAATCACACAAGACTCTATGACGATCTCGGGTCGACAGACTAACCTGTACCAGTGTCACCAGAGAACTGCTATCTGACGATAGGTATAATACCATTTAGGAGTTCTCGGCGAGTCCGTCCAGTGTACCCAGTCTCCACTGAGCACCCGTATACCTTCTCTGATGTCAAACACCAATGGATGTGGGATTATCCATCGCTCATCATATGGGTCGAGAAGCGTATACGCTAGTCTACTCTGGAGTATCGATGCCCTGTCTCGATACTCCCTCGACTAGGAACATTTGAAGGATGTACTTACCGACTACCCTGTCTCCACTAGTATGATCTGCATCATAATCCTGGTAGTCAAGTACTCATCCTAAGGGCTTTATCAACATGTAATAGAAAGACAATAAATGTACATGTTAAGATAAAGAGTAACCAGATATCATACTATCATGTAGAGCAAGAAAGTCCTCCCTATATATGTCCAAGCATCCACTACAGTATACATCGCATGTAAAGTAATGGCCTCTAGGGCATACATATAACTAACAATCTCCCACTTGCACTAAGGCCATTCGGTGTAGTATCTCATACTCAACGTCCTATAGAAGTCTCTCTAGGAAAAGGCCTTTGTGAGTGGATTCACCATGTTATTCTTCGCGTTAACTCTCCTGACCTCGATCCCTAGGAGATCAATCATCTCCCTGATCACGTGATACTTGCCTCAGAATATGTCTGGAACGCTGATGGGACCTGCGTTCCTAGGCCAAAGCCACAACTTCATTGTTGTCACAATAATAATTATTGGACGCTCGATGGTAGGAACCATGTTCATCTCATGAACAAGAAATGTCCAGACAACCTCTTTGGTAGTATCGTTGGTAGCAATGTATTCAGCCTTTATCGTCTAGTATGCTACGGTATATTGCTTGGAACTCTTCCAACATACCTTCCCTCCACTGAGTGTAAAGACAATGCTTGTGACTGACTTTCAGTCGACCTTATCACTCTTGAAGCTCGAACCAAGAACATTCTTTTAGTGCTTCTCAAGTACTTAAGAATGCCCTCCACAGCTTTCCAGTGATTCTCCCAAGATCCGATTGATTCCTAATCACTACACCCAGTGAGTCATCTACATCTGGTCTGGTACATAACATCGCATACATGATAGAGCCTACTGCCGAAGCATAGGGTATCCCTTGCACGCGAGCTCTCTCCAAATCAGCCTTAGAAGACATCTTTTTGGAGAGAGTGATTCTTGAGTAAGTGGGCGAACCACTATGCTTAGAATCCTCCATACTAAACCCCTTTAGTATGGTGTTAATGTACCTGGATTTGGGACACTCCCAACATCCACTTAGATCTATCACCATCGATCATAATCCATAAGATGTACTAGGCATCATCCAGATCTTCCATGGAGAATCCTCGTGATAAGAGGAGCTTGACCGAATGTAGCATAGGAAACCATTTCCTATCAAGAGTATGTCATCTGCGTACAATACGTGGAAGACAACCTTACTCTCTACAACCTTCTTGTATATATAAGGTTCATCTACCTTTTTGATGAAGTCAAACTTTTTGACTACTACATCAAAACAGATGTTCCAACTCCGCGATGTGCACATTTATCCTGATGGACTTAAGCATAGCTTTGAAAGTTTCAACTTTTCCATCTACACCAAGAATCTTCTCAAGATCCATTTGCTCCCAATGGGTTTTACCCCTTCAGGTGCAATAATCAAAGTCATACTTTGTTGGTGTACATGGATTCTATATTTGATCGCATAGCATCCAGCCATTTCACAAAGTTTCCACTTGTGATGGCCTGCCTGAACCTAGTTGGGCCATCATCTACCATGATGCAATCCTCGCTCCCACTGTCACTGAAAAGACCGTTGCATCTCTCAAGTGGATGAGGAACCCTACCAGATTCGCGGAGAGGCTGAAGTTTGTTGGAGACTATTGAATCCTTTGGTTTCACCAAATCATCAGCTGCTAGTTTGTCTAGCTGGAACTCCTTCCAGTTCTACCTCATATCCACTAATTTCTTCAAAAGAAATTCCTTTTCTAAAAAGGTGGCATGCTAAGAAACAAAACGCCTTTTGCTCCTCAGTTTGGTAGAAGATATATCCTCGCAAATGTTTAGGATATCCAACAAACTTATACATAACTGACATTGCCTCGAACTTGTCCAGATTTTGCTTTTCAACATAGGCCGGACAACCCCATATCTTAACTCGTTTAAGACACGGTCTCTTCCCATTCCATATCTCATATGGAGTGGTAGGCACTGATTTGGATGGAACCCTATTCAATAGGTATGCAGCTTCTCAAGTTAACACCAAAAGGAAACAGGTAACTCAGCAGTACTCATCATAGAGTGCGCCATATCTCATAGGATGCGATGCCTCCGCCCCGATACACCGTTGTGCTGTGGTGTATACGAAGGAGTAAGCTGAGAGAGAATCCTATTCTCTAGAAACTCCAGGAACTCCATGCCCAAGTATTCTGCTCCTCGATCACATCGAAGGAATTTAATACTTCTACCCGTCTGGTTCTCAACTTCATGCTTATATTCCTTGAATTTCTCAAAAGTTTCAAACTTGTGTCTCAACAGGAACATATGTCCGAATCCTGAGAGAAGATCAATGAATATAATGAAGTACGAAGAACCAACTTTGGCATTTGTAAACATAGGACCGTATACATCATCATGTATCCATCCCAAGAGTTCAATAACTCTTTCTCTGTTTCTAGTAAACGGAGTATTGGTCATTTTATCTTTGAGACAAGACTGGCAAGTATCATAAGATGAAAATTCGAATGGATTCTAATATTCATCCTTATGTAACTTAGCTGGTCGTGTCGCATAGATATGACCTAGTCTACAATGCCACAAGAAGGATTCGTTCATTTCTGAACTGCTCCTCTTGTGTGTGTTCTAGATACTTTGAACTGTGGTTTGATTTAGAACGTATATGCCATTACATAACGTGCCTGATCCAATCAACTCTTGATTCAGGAAAATGTTCACAACATTATCCTCCAATACAGAATTATATCCTTCTTTAACTGAATAAAGAAACTGATGTAATATTGTATATCAGGTTCGGTATGTAATAGCATTTGTTCAGAATCAATGTATTTACCATTTGGTAATACAAGGTGATATATGCCAACTAACTTGGCTGCAACAATTGCACCATTCTCTAACACTTAGAGACATATCACCTAATCTCAGTTCTCTATTTTTCGTAGCCCATGTAACAAATTACATATGTGGGAACCTAATCCGGTATCACATACCCAGGACGTAGAGGATACTGAGAAATAGTTCTCGGTAATGAACACACCCGAAATGATTCATCAACATGCACATTCCTCGAATGGGTGGCATAGGAATCCGGATATCCCCTATTTCCTGCTCGGACTTATAACAATTATAAGATTGAGCGGAACCAACGTTCCCCAGCTCAGTATAATAAGCAGGTTCGGTCAATGCATCCATATTATTATCTTGATTAAGGCATGATATGGTCGCTACCTAGAGAGAGAGAGAAGAAAACACTCTGCGTATGCTCTTGAAAGATCAAATTAGTTATTAATTTATCTAATCAGGATGGCTCCCACTGTTTTTATCAAATCTTCCTTCAAACCTTAAAATTTAAGACTAGCCGGGATTAATTACACCATACAAGTTCACCAATCTTTCGGCCAGGCCAGTGTCGATACTTTGAGGGAGGTTCCCCGTGCTTTCGCACGGACCTAATTAAAATAAACCTCGTTTTCCCAGGGGCGTAACCCCGTTAACACCTTTCTAGACACCTACTTGATCGGCTAATTGTAATGTGTAAAACTCTCTCAGGAGTAACTCTTACTCGCAGTGGGTATCGGGATCCAACTATCTCATAGAAGGTATGCAATCTCATTGCAAATTTCAACACTTGAAATTCCCTATTATATTTTACCCCTAACGTCCTATGACCTTGACGAAAGCCAACAAACCATAGTCCGCTAGTCAAGTTCAACCCGTATATTTCATGATTGAATTAAACCCACCCACACGACCCTTGACGAAAGCCAACAAAGTCGTACGACTACCCTAATCTAATCGCATCATATGCTGCAGATAAGCACTAATCAGCTACTGCACACTATGCCTTAACATAGTCAACAAACGTAGTATGAATACTAAATAGTACTTATCTGAAATGACGGAGGGCTATGACAGGTTTTTAAGAAAACCTTTTGCGTAATGAACTTGATATCGTTGTAGAATCGAGTGAATTTTAAAAGGACTGGTTTTGAGGCCTTTACTAGTTTTGCTAAAGAGGTCACTCCCGGTGAAGGGATCTCAACTCTTTCCTCATCGAATGAGGTGCGGGATATTTCACAAATACCATTATGCAAAGCAAAAACTATTGAAGCAATCAAAAGACAAACCGAGTGGGTTGTAGCATCTGCAAGTTTCGCTAAAAAGGTCACTCCCGGTGAAGGGATCTCGGCTCTTTCCTTATCGAATAAGATGCTGGATATTCTATAAGGAATACCGCTATGCAAAGCAAGAACTAGAGTTACGAGTTTTTAAGACAAGATTCTATATCTTTAGGTTTCTTTTATTTCATTAATCTCATTAATGAAGTCCAATCAAATTATGCTTCCTAAGCATCACAGAAGAAACGAAAGCATCAATATTTACTATATATCATCATATATATAATATAAGCTTTCGTCTCAACATATAAAGTGATCACATCACATAATATCAGCAGCAGAAGAACACATATGAAATATTGGATATAGTAGGAATTCCGTGTTTTATTTAAGCCAATAAAAAATGCGGATTCCACGGTCGCGATGAATAGCCAAACCCACATCCCTAGACCCCTACGAGAGCGGCAAGCAACCCTACCAATTTTAGAGTTAGGAGACCCGGTCTCGACTCCTCGAGATGGTCTCCTACTGGACCCTAGAACCCGGTTACTTATGCTTTCCTCCTTGGGTCTATCCTAATGTAGAAAAGTAAATAATATACATCAATGGTGACATCATCCTCAATCCGGAAGTGCCCCAATAAAAGAATATTACATACAAGCTTTTACATGAATGAAAATGAAAAACTCTCATCTCACATAAAAAAAACCCGGCTATTCAAAACACGACGATCTAATATAACATATCACAGCAACACATAACATCACATGTCATCAACGTAAGTAAATATGCGTATCCCAATTGTCGTTGACATATAGCAACGAAACCGGCGATACACCATATATTACACTTACGGTCGCAGAAAAGAAAGTGAAAAACTACAATAATTGGAATCCGCAACCATCTTAGACATTATAAACCCAATGTATCACATACTTTGGATTTCATGCCCAACCAAATGAATTCGTTAGACAACACATGCCTAATAATTATAAACCCCGCATTTTAGTCTCGATATTGAAAACAATTTCCAATAACCTGTCGGGTAATTCAACAAGATTCCCGATAACCTGATCGAATACTCGTCGGAAACTTTAGTAGATGGCCGCACCCCCGATGCCGTCGACGAAGTGCACTAAGGCGGAACACTGCGGCCACAAGCACCCTAACGGATGCTTTTGGCGACGGGGTTCTCCTACAGTCACTTGGTCAGGGCTATGGGGCGTGGCTATCTAGTAAGGTTACCCGGCGAGTATCCGCGTACACTACGTAATTGCGACGGACTTTTGATCCTCATCAAAATTCCATTGCAACCGATCAAATGAGACTAAACTGCTAGATTTATAAAATTCAAACTAGTTATCTCATAACTAATTATTTTGGATTCCAAATATTGTATCACAATCACAGATAGCTAGACGATGTTAAACTTTTCGATCGAATAAACAAACACCCAATATTTCCCAAAGAGCTCAACACTTGAGCAGAGTTCAAAAAATACCCAGAACATGCCACAACACCTATGAACAATCCTTAGAAAGGCCGACCCTTGCGTCACTCATGTTGCCGCGGAACTGCTGCAAACCCTAGGGTATTACCGCGGTTCCACGATCCAAAAAGTCGAGTTTGGGTATCGTTCTTCTAGAAGGTCCACAGAATCGCTTGCATGATTTTCTGAAGATTTTAAACTTGAAAAAAATCCAACTCTTGGAAAATTTCCAGCGATGGAAAATATGGGTTATTGATATCCATTCGAACTTTTTAACGCCGTCTAAATAACCCGAATACATGTTAGAATTACGACTACAAAACACTCCGAATTGCCTTTGCAGAAAGTTAACATCACATGCAAACTTAGAAAAAACAAGCAACACCTGAAACACCAAAACCTAAAGACCGGAAAACCATGAAAATTTCAAGTCAAAACTGTAGTGTTCCTAAGCATAATAGCAAGGTTTCGGGTGGCATCATCCATGCCAAATAAAAATTTTGCCATGCTTAAACAACACTAAACAAGATCTTTAACTAGAGATTCATACGGAAACATCAAGTAAACAACATTACTTCTAAGTGATTAGGGATTATAACATTTGTAGCCCGTTCCTTCACTTCTATAGCTCCTTGTTGTATTCCCTTTGCTATGATCATCAAGCTACTGGACTCTTGAGAGGCTCCACATGGTGTATGATGCATGCTTGCTTGAAGTCTTCAAAATCCATGATGATCTACTTTGAGGAAACACAAACACAAGCTATCTCTTAACTAATATGAAATTAGTGAAGCTAACACCCTAATCTAAAGGGCTAGTTTAGAAGATGATGATGAAGTAGGAAGTGGGCTCTCTTTAGTTTTTTTATTTCTCACTAATTTTCATCACTTTCTCCAAGTCAAGAAAGCTAGAAAATGAGATGAAGAAGAAGAAGCTCAAGTGATGAAAATGAATAATTGAGGTGAGGTTAGAAATGCATCCATGGTGAGTTATGTCATCCTTAACCCAAGTAGAGAATAAACCATGGCTAAGTGATTTGGGTTAGGTTAATAAATATCTTAGCCAAAACAAAATTGGTTGACTTAGTCAATGTTCTACATGCTTCATCCAAGCTCATGACTAATTCTCCACAATTTTAAATTTGCTAAAATAAATATAAACTCAACATTTATCACAATAGCATGGTGTAATTCTCATTCACACATGTTGCATGTATAACCTAGCATGTCACAATTATACATATCATATATATATAATTTTGTAACAAAAGAAAATAGTACAATAAACATATACCATATATATGTTAAATGTATCCAAAGTGAGAATAAGAAAAACTTAAGTGAGCAATATATTAGTTAAGGTAATTTAATATATCAAATATATAAGTATACATTAAATTATTAAATCAATACTTGATTTAATAATCCGGCTATATCACATATAACCGACTAATACAACATGTATCATTTTATCGAATCAACACTCGATCCGATAACCCGGCTATATAACATATACCCGGCCGATATCACATATCGCGAGATTAGAATACGGTATCACATACATGTATCAATCTCGGTCCCGCACATATCTCATATGTACTCCTACTCCGTTTTGGCTGAGCCCGGAAACCTCTGTGTAGGACTCTAAAGACTCGTCAATACGCCGGCAGTAGGTGATGATCATATCAAACACCCATAAGCCGCAAGCGGTCAGCTAAACATAATGGCCACCCGGGTATTGAGTGACCAGAAGATCAACAAGCAAGCCTGTACATACTCCTGCGAATCCAATCAGTAACACTACCGTACAGTCCGGTGTCTTCGTCTGATATGTCGCATATCCAGTCTAGGGGTGGCGAACATCAGACCCCAGTAACCGATAAGTCGTGTCGATATGAGGCTCATAACGGGTCGAGAAACTACTGATAACACATACCAGTAGATCTCCATATCAGTCCTGGCTAGGGACTTCCAGTCATAGCCAATCGAACACAGCGCAACATCAACTCCTAATACCGGAAGAGACGAAACCCCTCCTATCGCTCATTGCCTCCATGTGATTCGGGACTGTACCCAAAAGCCACTATTTTGCACATTCTCTTGAATGTGGTAAGGTGGAATTCAAAGCACAGTGGGAATCACACAAGACTCTATGACGATCTCGGGTGTACTGACTAACCTGTACCAGTGTCACCAAAGAACTGCTATCTGACGATAGGTATAATACCATCTAGGAGTTCTCGGCGAGTCCGTTCAGTGTACCCAGTCTCCACTAAGCACCCGTATACTATCTTTGATGTCAAACACCAATGGATGTGGGATCATCCATCGCCCATCATATGGGTCAAGATGCGTATACACTAGTCTACTCTGGAGTATCGATGCCCTGTCTCGATACACCCTCGACTAGGAATAATTATAGGATGTACTCGTAGACTACCCTGGCGCTACTAGTATGATCTCCATCATAGTCCTAGTAGTCAAGTACATATCCTAAGGGCTTTATCAACATGTGAGAGCAAGACAGTAACATAATACAAGTCAACATGTTAAGATAAAGTGAAACCAGATAGCATACTATCATGTTGAGCAAGAAAGTCCTCTCTATATATATCCAAGCATCCACTACAATATACATCATATGTACAATAATGGCCTCTAGGGCATATACATAACTAACAATCTGCCACATGCACTAAGGCCAGCTGTTGTAGTATCCCATACCCAACATCCCGAAGAGTCTCTCAAATTGTATCTGGGGTATGGCCTTCGTGAGTGGATCCGCAGTGTTGTCCTTCTTGTCAACTCTCCTGACCTCGATCTCCCAGCGATCAACTATCTCCCGGATCAGGTGATACCGCCTCAGAATATCCCTGGATCTCTGATTGGACCTGGGTTCCTTGGCCAAAGCCACAGCTCCATTGTTATCATAATACAAAGGTATTGAATGCTCAATGGACGGAACCACTCCAAGTTCGTTTGTGAACTTCTTCATCCAGACAGCCTCTTTGGCAGCATCGTTGACAGCGATGTATTCAGCCTCCATCGTCGAGTCTGCCATGGTTTCCTGTTTGGAACTCTTCCAACAAAGCGCCCTTCATTGAGGGTAAAGAAAAATCCCGAGTGCAACTTAGAGTCATCCTTATCACTCTGGAAGCTCGAATCGGTAAAGGACTCCACCTGGAGTTCTCCGTTACCATACACCAAGAACATCTCTTTAGTCCTTCTCAAGTACTTGAGAATTTCTTCACAGCTGTCCAGTGACTTTCTCCTGGATCTGCTTGATACCTACTCACTACACTTAGTGAGTATGCTACATCGGGTCTGGTACATAGTATCATGTACATGATAGAGCCTACTGCTGAAGCATAAGGTATTCCTTGCATGCGAGCTCTTTCCAAATTAGTCTTAGGAGACATCTCTTTGGAGAGAGTGAGTCCAGAGATCATGCGTAAATTCCCACGCTTGGATTCTTCCATAATAAACCTCTTTAGTATGGTGTCAATGTACCTGGATTGGGACAATCCCAATATCCATTTAGATCTATCTCTATAGATCTTAATGTCCAAGATGCAGGAGGCATCACCTAGATCTTTCATTGAGAATCTGTGTGATAAGAAGAGCTTGACCGAGTGTAGCATAGGAACATCATTTCCTATCATGAGTATGTCATCCACGTACAATACGAGGAAGACAACCTTACTCTCTACCACCTTCTTGTATATACAAGGTTTATCTACGTTTTTGATGAAGTCAAACCTTTGACTACAACATCAAAACAGATGTTCCAATTCCGCGATGCCTGCTTTAACCCGTAGATGGATTTAAGCAGCTTGCACACCTTTCCGCTGCTCCCACTGTCTACGAAGCTCTCTGGCTGAGTCATGTACACGTATTCTTCTAAATCACCATTTAGAAAAGCGGTCTTAACATCCATCTGCCAGATTTCGTAGTCATGGTATGCAGCAATGGCAAGTAGGATCCGGTTGGACTTAAGCATAGCCACTGGAGAAAAGGTTTCATCATAGTCCACACCTGGTCGTTGACGAAAACCTTTTGCAACAAGTCTAGCTTTGAAAGTCTCAACTTTTCCATCCACACCAAGTTTCTTCTTAAAGATCCATTTGCTCCCAATGGGTTTACCCCTTCAGGAGCAACTTCCAAAATCCATACTTTGTTGGTGTACATGGATTCCATCTCAGATCGCATTGCATCCAGCCACTTCACAGAGTCCCCACTCATGATGGCCTGCTCGAAGCTAGTCGGGTCATCATCTTCCATGATGCAATCCTCGCTCCCACCATCAATAAGAAAACCGTAGTATCTCTCAGGTGGATGAGGAACCCTACTAGATCCGCGGAGAGACTGAGGTTCATTGGGAACTATCGAATCCTCTGGTTCCACTAAATCTTCAGTTGTAGTTTGTTCTGCTGGAACTTCTTCCAGCTCTACCTCTTCGCCACTAATTTCTTTTGCAAGAAATTCCTTTTCTAAAAAGGTGGCATGTTGAGCAACAAACACCTTTTGTTGTTCACTGTGGTAGAATAGATATCCATTCGAATGTTTAAGATATCCAACAAACTTACAAAGAACTGATCGTGTCTCGAGTTTGTCCGGATTTTGCCTTTTGACATAAGCCGGACAACCCCATATCTTAACTCGTTTAAGACATGGTCTCTTCCCACTCCATATCTCATATGGTGTGGTAGGTACAGATTTTGATGAAACCTGATTCAATAGGTATGCTGCTGCTTCAAGCGCATAACCCCAAAAGGAAATAAGTAACTCAGCGGTGCTCATCATAGAGCGCACCATATCTAATAAGGTGCGATTCCTCCATTCCAATACACCATTGTACTGTGGTGTATAAGGAAGAGTAAGCTGAGAGAGAATCCCATTCTCTTTTACATAGTCACGGAATTCCGTGCTCAAGTATTCTCCCCCCCCCCGATCAGATCGAAGGATTTTAATACTTTTACCCGTCTGGTTCTCAACTTCATGCTTATATTCTTTGAATTTCTCAAAACCTTCAGACTTGTGTTTCATCATGAACACATGTCCGTATCTTGAGAGATCGTTAGTGAATGTAATGAAGTATGAGGAACCATTCCTGGCATGTGTAAACATGGGACAGCATACATCACTATGTATCAGTCCCAAGAGTTCTGTAACTCTTTCTCCGTGTCCACTAAACGGAGTTTTGGTCATCTTGCCTTTGAAACACGACTGGCAAGTGTTATAAGATAAAAATTCGAACGGATTCAAATATCCATCCTTATGTAACTTATCTAATCGTGTCGCATTGATATGACCTAGTCTACAATGCCACAAGAAGGATTCGTTCATTTCTGAGCTCTTCCTCTTGTGTGTGTTTTGTACATTAAGAACTGTGGTTTGATTTAGAACGTATATGCCATTATTTAACGAGCCTGATCCAATCAACTTTTGATTCAGGAAGATGTTCATAACATTATCATGTACTACAAAATTATATCCTTCTTTACTCAATAAAGAAACTGATATAACATTGCATATCAGGGTTGGAATGTAATAGCATTCGTTCAAAATCAATGTATTACTATTTGGTAATACAAGGTGATATTCGCCAACTGCTTTGGCTGCAACATTTGCACCATTCCCTACTCTTATGGAATGATCACCCTCTTCCAGTTCCCTACCTTTCCTTAGCCCATGTAACATATTACATATGTGGGATCCCGATCCGGTATCTAAAACCTAGGACGTAGAGTGAACTGAGAAACAGTTCTCAATAACTAATACACCCAAAGAAGATGCATCAACATGCTTATTCTTCATTTGGGCGGCACGAGAATCCGGATATTCCCCTATTTCCTGCTCAGTCTTATAACAATTATAAGAAAGAACGAAAACAACGTTCCCCTGCTCAGTATAACAAGCGGGTTCAGTCAATACATCCATATTATTATCTTGATTAAGGCCTGACATAGTCGTTACCTGGAGAGAGAGAGAAGAAAACACTTTAGCGTATGCTGTTGCAAGATTAGATTGGTTATTATCTTATCTAATCAGGATGGCTCCCACTGGTTTTATCAAATTTTCCTCTAAACCCTAAAAGGTAAGACCAGCCGGGATTAATTACATCTTACAAGTTCGCCAATCTTTCAGCCAGGTCAGTGTTGGTACATTGAGGGAGGTTCCCCGTGCTTTCGCACGGACCTAATTAAAATAAACCTCAATTTTCCAGAGGCATAACCCCGTTAACACCTTTCTAGACACCTACTTGATCGGCTAATTGTCATGTGTAAAAGTCTCTCAAGAGTAACTCTTACTCGCAGTGGGTATCGGGATCCAACTGTCTCATAGAAGGTATACAATCTCATTGCAAATTTCAACACTTGAAATTCCCGATAATACTTTTTCCCCTAGCGCGCTATGATCTTGACAGAGGTCAACAAACCATAGTACACTAGTCAAGTTCAACCCGCCATTTCATGATTGAATTAAACCCATCCACACGACCCTTGACAGAGGTCAACAAGGTCGTACGACTACCCTAATCCAATCGCATCACATGCTTTACAGATAAGCACTAATCATCTACCGCACACTGTTAGTTATATGTATGCCCTAGAGGCCATTACTATACATAGGATGTATATTGTAGTGGATGCTTGGACATATATAGGGATGACTTTCTTGCTCGATATGATAGTATGCTATCTGGTTACTCTTTACTTTAACGTGTACACTGATTGTCTCTCTGTTACATGTTGGTAAAGCCCTTAAGATGTGTACTTAAATACCTGGACTATGATGCGAATCATACTAGTGGGGACATGGTAGTCCATAAGTACATCCTTCAAAGTCCCTAGTCGTGGGTGTATCGAGATGGGGCATCGATATACCAGAGTAGACTAGCGTGTACCTTCTCAACCCATGAAGATGGGTGATGGATGATCACATATCCATTGGTGTTTGACATCAGAGATGATATACGGGTGCTCGGTACAGACTGGATACACTCGACGGACTCGCCGAGAACTCCCAGATGGTATTATACCTTACGTCAGATGGCAGTTCTCTGGTGACACTGGTACAGGTTAGTCTGTTGACCCGAGATCGTCATAGAGTCTTGTGTGATTCCCACTGTGCTTTGATTTCCATCATACCACGTCCAAGAGGGCGTGCAAAAAGGTGGCTTTTGGGTACAGTCCCGAATCACATGGAGGTAATGAGTGATAGGAGGGGTTTCGTCTCTCCCGGTATAGGGAGTCGATGTTGCACAGTGCTCGATTGGCTATAACAGGAAGTCCTTGGCCGAGGTTGTTTTAGGGATTTACTGGTAAGCGTTACCAGTAGTTTCTCGACCCGTTATGAGCCTCATATCGACACGACTTATCGAGTTATTGGGGTCTGACGTTTACCACCCCTAGACGAGATATGCGACATATCAGACGAACAGCCCGGACTGTACGATAGTGTTACTCGTTGGATTCACAGGAGTGTGAGTGGGCTTGCTCGTTGATCTTCTGATCGCTCAATACCCGGGTGGCCGTTTCGTTTAGCAGACCGCTTGCGGCTTGTGGGTGTTTGATATGATCATCACCTACTGCCGGCGTATTGACGAGTCTTTAGAGTCCTACACAGGGGTTTCCTGGCTCAAGCGAAACGAAATAGGAGCGCATATGAGATATGTGTGGGACCGAGAATAATACCAGTATTGTTAGTTATATGTATGCCCTAGAGGCCATTACTATACATAGGATGTATATTGTAGTGGATGCTGGGACATATATAGGGAGGACTTTCTTGCTCGACATGATAGTATGCTATCTGGTTACTCTTTACCTTAACGTGTATACTGATTGTCTTTCTGTTACATGTTGGTAAAGCCCTTAGGATGTGTACTTGACTACCTGGACTATGATGCAGATCATACTAGTGGGGACATAGTAGTCCATAAGTACATCCTTCAAGGTCCCTAATCGTGGGTGTATCGAGACGGGGCATCGATATACCAGAGTAGACTAGCGTATACCTTCTCGACCCATACAGATGGGCGATGGATGATCACATATCCATTGGTGTTTGACATCAGAGATGATATACGGGTGCTCAGTGGAGACTGGGTACACTGGACGGACTCGCCGAGAACTCCCAGATGGTATTATACCTTACGTCAGATGGCAGTTCTCTGGTGACACTGGTACAGGTTAGTCTGTAGACCCGAGATCGTCATAGAGTCTTGTGTGATACCCACTGTGCTTTGATTTCCACCTTACCACGTCCAAGAGGGCGTGCAAAACGGTGGTTTTTGGGTACAGTCCCGAATCACATGGAGGCAATGAGCGATAGGAGGGGTTTCATCTCTCCCGGTATAGGGAGTTGATGTTGCGCAGTGTTCGATTGGCTATAACCGGAAATCCCTGGCCAGGGTTGCTGAGATTTACTGGTAAGTGATACCAGTAGTTTCTCAAACTGTTATAGACCTCATATCGACACGACTTATCAAGCTATTGGGGTCTGACGTTTACCACCCCTAGGCGAGATATGCGACATATCAGACGAACAGACCGGACTGTACGGTAAGTGTTACTGGTTGGATTCACAGGAGTGTGAGCGGGCTTGCTCGTCGATCTTCTGATCGCTCAATTCCCGGGTGGCCGTTACGTTTAGCAGACCGCTTGCGGCTTGTGGGTGTTTGATATGATCATCATCTGTTGCCGGCGTATTGACGAGTCTTTAGAGTCCTACACAGAGGTTTTCTGGCTCAAGCGAAACGAAATAGGAGCACATATGAGATATGTGCGGGACCGAGAATAATGCGTGTATGTGATACCGTATTCTATTCTCGCGATGGATGTATCAAATGGTCGTATGCGATATAACCTAGTTATCGAATCGAAGATTGATTCGATAAGTCGATACATTAGGTACTAGTCGGTTATATGCGATATGACCGGATCGTTAAATCAAGTGTTGATTTAATGATTTAATGTATAATATATTTGATATATTACTTTGCATTAACTAATATTTGTTCACTTTGGATGGATTTTCTCACTTGATGTGCACATTGTATATTTGATATAGTTTTGTGCACTAGTTTGTATCATGTTTGATGATACATGCAAACTTGGGTTTGTGTAAAGAATTAAACCATGGTTTTTTTAATGGTTAGGGTTTTGATTTACTTATCTATTCTTTTATTTATTTATTCTTTTTTGAAAGATAAAAAGAAATGGTGGCTTGATTTGTTTTCTAATTGAAGCTTCATGAAGCTTTGAATAAGTCCACCATTTTTGTTTCATACTTAACCCTAACCATTCAACCTAACCTTAGTTAATTCTCTACACCTAAATATGATTGCTATATGATAAGATAATTCTTTTTATTCTTATCATAATTTCTTCTTCTTCTTCTTCTTCTTCAACAATGAAGAAAAGCTTGCTACCATCAATGGCAACATGAGAAAAAGAGTGAGAAATCCAATTCTAAAGTGAACCCACTTCCTATTTCTTCATCCTCTACCACTTGCCAAGTAGTATAGGGTGTTTTCTTCACAAGTTTCATGACTTGTTGAAGTTGGAGCTTGATCTTGAGTTGCCTCGACGTAGATCATCTTCGGCATCGAAGTCGACGACCTAGCCCGCACATTTCTCCGATGAAGCCGACGCTAGAGTTCGGGATCCGATGATCGCAGCGAGGGGACTTCATCACGGAGCTATGGAGGTGGAGGACCGGATCTACAAAGGTTGTATTTCCGTTCACTTAGCACTAAAGTAGTTTAGTAGCATTTCGTTTCGCCTAAACTCTAGTCAACGATCCGTATTAGGGTTTCTCGGCACTTGTAAAATTTGAATTTAGCATGGTTGATACCTTATGAGGCCTCTAGTATGTGCCTAGGAACCCTACAGTGGTATCAGAGCCTATCTAGAGCCTTAGGCGATGCGTAGACGAAGTTACAAACCCGATCGAACCCGAAACCCTAGATTTCAACCACTCTCTGTACATTTCTGAAAATTGTGGAATTTTGAAAATTAAAAATATGCAGAAAAATCAGCCGGCGTTTTTAGGAATTACTTTGAAATTCGACCGGCCAATTCGACTAAAGCGCCGCGGAACCGCGGCACGAGCAGGGCTCGTGCGGCGGTTCCGCGGCCATATGGTCACATCTTGTCATTATTTTTGCACAGTAATTCCTATATTGGTGTGCTGAGTTTTCTAGGAATTTTTAATCTTCACTCAAGAGTTGAGTTTTCTGGGTTGTATTAGGAGTTCGTAGATTCGATCGGATTATCAAACTTTGTCTGTGTTTTTCCGGATAATTTTAGAATATGTTAAAAAGTTAGACCGGATATAAATACCCACTTTTTCTCCTGTTGGGAAATTTCCAAGTGTTGGATCTTTCCGTGGTTTAATAACATTCTAAGTAGTGCAAGTAACGCGATGGACCCTCTAGAAGACAACAAACCTTAACTCGATTATGTGACCGTCTTGAACTGCCCTTTGAACCTTTGGGTTTGGGGCAGTACGGCGTGCCACATGTGAGGCGTTGGCTTGACCCTTCTACGGCTGGACCGTTGGTACTGAGGCATGAACTGGATGTTTTTAAACTTGTTTCATGTGTTGATCTGTTTCGGGAAAACTTGGGTGTTTGATTGTTCGATCGGAAAGTTTAACATTTTCTATTTATCCGGAATGTGAGACAATATTTGGAATTCATAAATAGTTATGAGATAACTGAATGAATGTTATAAACATAGCACTTTAGTCTCACTTGATCGGTTGCCACGGAATTTTGATGCGATCAGAAGTCCGTCGCAATCACGTAGCGTACGCGGATACTCGCCGGGTAAACTTAATAGACAGCCTCACCCTATAGCCCCGACCAAGTGACTGTAGGAGAACCCCGTCGCCGAAAGCATCCGTTTGGGTGCTCGCGGCAGCGGTGTTCCGCCTTGGTGCACTTCGTCGGAGGCATCGGGGGTGCAGCTGTCTACTGAAGTTTGCGACGAGCATTCGATCAGTTTTTCGGGAATCTTGTTGAATTGCCCGACTTGATATTGAAAAGTGTTTTCGATAATGAGACTAAAATGCGGGGTTTATAATTGTTAGGCATGCGATGTCTAAGGAATTCATTTGATTAGGCATGCGATGTCTAAAGAGTTTGCGGATTCCAAGTGTTGTAGATTTACACTTTCTTTTTTGCGACCGTAAGTGTAATATGTGATATCGCCGGTTTCGTTGCTATATGTCAACGACAATTGGGATGGGCATATTTACTTACGTTGATGACATGTGATGTTATGTGTTGCTGGATATGTTATATTGGATCGTCGTGTTTGAATAGCCGGGGGGTTTTATGTGAGATGAGTGTTTTTCATTTTCATTCATGTAAAAACTTGTATGTAATATTCTTTTATTGGGGCACTTCCAGGTTGCGGATGTTGTCACCTTTTGTATATTATTTACTTTTCCGCACTAGGATAGACCCAAGGAGGAGGGCATAAGTAACCGGGTTCTGGAGTCCAGTAGGAGACCAACTCGAGGAGTCGAGTCCGGGTCTCCTAACTCTAGAATTGGTAGGGTTGCTTTCCGCTCTCGTAGGGGTCTAGGGGTGTGGGATTGGCTATTCATCGCGACCGTAGAATCCGTGTTTTATACTGGCTCATATTGAAAACACGGACGTCCTAGTATATCCAATGTTTCATATGATTCTTCTGCTGCGATATCTGTGATGTGATCATGTGATATGTTATGTGATGGATACTGTATATAGTATATATGATATATTATATAGACGTTACTTATGTTTTACACTCGCGCTAGCCCTGCCCCGCTCTGCCGTTAGTTACCTAACCTAACGGTGCACGAGGGGACATCGAGGCGAATGCGGATAGCATAAGTGTACGTCGTATTTATCTGTGATGTTTAGGTACTTAAATAATGGGACTTCATTAATATGATTAATGAAAGTAAAAGAAACCTAAAGATGTTGTAGAATTGAATTTCAAAAATAAAACAGGTAGCTACAGTTCTTGCTTTGCACAGAGGTATATGTGATATATCCTGCACCTTATTCGATGAGGAAAGGACCGAGATCCCTTCACCGGGAGTGACTCCTTTAGCAATAACTGGCAGATGCTACAACTCTCGGTTTGTCTTTTGATTGCTTCTATAGTTTCTGCTTTGCACAGTGATATATATGATATATCCCGCACCTCATTCGACGAGAAAAGGACCGACGATCCCTTCACCGGGAGTGACTCCTTTAGCAAAACTAGAAAAGCCTAAAAAACACTCCATTTTAAAATCATTTGATTCTACAACGATATCAAGTTCATTACGCAATAGGTTTTCAGAAAAACCTGTCGTAGCCCTCCGTCATTTCAGATAAGTAGTAGTTAGTATTCGTGCTGCGTTTGTTGGCCTTTGTCAAGGCGTAGTGTGCGGTAGCAAACTGATGCTTATCTGCTTATGCATATGATGCAGATTGGGTTAGGGTAGTCGTGCGACCTTGTTGGCCTTTGTCAAGGGTCATGCGGGTGGGTTTAATTCAATCAGGAAATGACGGGTTGAACTTGACTAGCATCCTATGGTTTGTTGGCCTTTGTCAAGGTCATAGGAGGTTAGGGGCAAAATTATCGGGAATTTCAAGTGTTGAAATTTGCAATGAGATTGCATATCTTCTATGAGATAGTTGGATCCCGATACCCACTGCGAGTAATTGTTACTCCTGGGAGAGTTTTACACATTACAATTAGCCGATCAAGTAGGTGTCTAGAAAGGTGTTAACGAGGTTACGCCTCTGGGAAAACGAGGTTTACATTAATTAGGTTCGTGCAAAAGCACGGGGGACTTCCCTCAAAGTACCGACACTGGCCTGGCTGAAAGATTGGCGAACTTGTAGTGTGTAATTAATCCCGGCTAGTCTTTCCTTTTAGGGTTTGAAGGAAGATTTGATAAAAACAGTGGGAGCCATTCTGATTAGATAAAATAATAACCAATCTATTCTTGCAAGAGCGCACGCTGAGTGTTTTCTTCTCTCTCTCTCCAGGTAGCGATCATATCACGCCTTAATCAAGATAATAAAATGGATATTGACCGAACCCGCTTGTTAGACTGAGCTGGGGAACGTTGATCCCGCTCCAACTTATAATTATTATAAGACAGAGCAGGAAATTAGGGAATACCAGATTTCCTATGCCGCCCAAACGAAGAAAGTGCATATGATGCATCATCTTCGGGTGTGTTCATTATACAGAACTGTTTCTCAGTATTCTTTACGTCCTGGATATGAGATACCGAATCAGGATCCCGTATATGTAAGTTGTTACATGGGCTACAGATAGGTAAAGAACTGAGAACGGGTGATAAGTTTCATGAGGCAGAAAACGGGGCAAGTGTTGCAGCCAAGTCTGTTGGTCACTGTCACCCTGTATTCCAAATACATTGATTCTGAACAAATGCTATTAGATACCGAACCTGATATACAAAATCATATCAGTCTCTTTATTAGTAAAGAAACGATAAAATTTTGTATTGTTGGATAATGTTTTGAACATTTCCTATATCAAAAGTTGATCGGTTCAGGCGCGTTATCTAAAAGCGTTGATGTTCTAAATCAAACTACAGTTCTTAGTATATAGAACACACACAAGAGGAAGAGTTCAGAAATGAACGAATCCTTCTTGAGGCATTGTAGACTAGGTCATATCAATGCGACCCGACTGGCTGAAGTTACATTTTGATGCATATTTAAATTAGTTTGAATTTACATCTTGTGAAACTTGCCAGTCATGTCATAGAGATAAGATGACCATAGCTCCGTTTACTGGAAACAGAGAAAGAGTTAGTGAACTCTTGGGATGATACATGTTGAGGTATGTAGGTCCCCTGTCTACACTTGCCAAGACCGGTTCTTTGTACTTCATTACATTCTCTGATGATCTCTCAAGATTCAGTCATATGTTCCTGTTGAAACACAAGTCCGAACCTTTTGAGATATTCACAGAATATAAGTTAGAAGTAGAGAATCAATACGGGTATAAGTATTATGTCCTTTGATGTGATCAGGGAGGAGAATACTTGTGCATGGAATTCCTGGACTATTCTAAAGGAGAATGAGATTCTCTCTCAGCATTACTCCTCCGAATACACCATAGAACGATGGTATATCGGGGCAGAGCAATCACACCCTATATGATATGGTGTGCTCTATGATGAGTACTGCTGAATTGCCTTTTTTCCTATTGGGTGTTATGCACTTGAGAAGTTGCATACCTATTGAATAGGGTTCCAATCAAATCAGTTGCTTACCACTTCATATGAGATATGGAAGGGAAGAGCCCATATCTTAAGTTTGTTAAGATTTGGGGTTGTCCGGCCTATGTCTAAAAGCAAAATCCGGACAAACTCGAGGCAAGGTCTGTTATGTAGGACTGGAAATGTTCCAGCTATACAAACTGCAGCAGATGATTTGGTAGAACCAAAGGATTCAATAGTAACCAACGAACCTCAGCCTCTCCGCCGATCTAGTAGGGTTCTTCACCCACCTGAGAGTTACTTCGGTGTCTCTATGACAGTGGGAGCGAGGATTGCATCATGAGATGATGACCCAACTAGTTTCGAGCTGGCCATCAGGAGTGAGACTCTGTAAGAATGGCTGGATGTTTATCGATCTGAGATGGAATCCTTATACACCAACAAAGTATGGACTTTGGTTGCTATATCTGAAGGGTTAAATCCCCATCAGGAGCAAGTATATCTTGAGAAGATTACTTGGTGTAGATGGAAAAGTTGAAACTTTCAAAGCTAGACTTGTTAAAGGTTTTCGTCATCGACCAGGTGTGGATAATGATGAAACCTTTTTCCAGTGGCTATGCTTAAGTCCATCCAGATCCTACTTGCTACGGCTACATACCATAACTACGATATCTGGCGGTTGTGTGTCTTGACTGCTTTTCTAAATGATGATTTGGAAGAAAGCATCTATAAGTACACAGCCAGAGGGCTTCGTAGACAGTGGGAGCAGCGGAAACGCGAGCAAGATGTTTTATGTGATAAAGCAGGCATCGCAGAGTTGGAACTTCCTTTTTGATGTGTTAGTCAAAGAGTTTGACATCATCAAAATGGTAGATGAACCTTGTATAAACAAAAAGGTAGTAGGGAGTATGGTGATGATCCTCGTAGAGTACGTGGATGACATACTCTTGATAGGGAAGGAGTTTCCTATACTACGCTCGGTCAATCTCCGCTTATCACAAGGATTCTCCATATAGGATCAAAGTGATACCTACTAAATCCTAAGCTTTGGATCTATGAGATAGATCTAATTGTATGTTAGGATACTCACTAGTTGTAGTGAGATGGTATCAATCGATCCTGGGGAGAAACACTGGAAAGGTTCCAGGGTGATAAAGACGACTGAATGTCAGTCACAGGAATTGTCTTTACCCTCAGTAAAGGGACGGTATGTTGGAAGAGTTCCAAGCTAGATACCGTGGCATACTAGACGATAAAGGCTGGATATATCGCTACTTATGATACTACCAAAGAGGAAGTCTGGATGTATATTAGTTCATGAGATGAACTTCGTTCCTGCCATTGTGTGACAATGGAGTTGTGGCTTATGCCAAGGAACGCCCGTCCCATCAGTGATCCAGATATAATTCTAAGGCAGTATCACCTGATCATGGAGATGGCTGATGTCCAAGGTGATCGAGGTTAGGAGAGAAGACTCAGAGGATAACACGATGGATCCACTCACGAAGGCCTATTCCCAGAGAGAGACTTTTATGGGATGGTTGAGTATGAGATACTGCAACCACTGCTACAGATGGCCCTAGTGCAAGTGGGAGATTGTTAGTTATATGTATGCCCTAGAGGCCATTACTATATATAGGATGTATATTGTAGTGGATGCTGGGACATATATAGGGAGGACTTTCTTGCTCGACATGATACTATGCTATCTGGTTACTCTTTACCTTAACGTGTATACTGATTGTATCTCTGTTACATGTTGGTAAAGCCCTTAGGATGTGTACTTGACTACCTGGACTATGATGCAGATCATACTAGTGGGGACATAGTAGTCCATAAGTACATCCTTCAAGGTCCCTAGTCATGGGTGTATCGAGACGGGGCATCGATATACCAGAGTAGACTAGCGTATACCTTCTCGACCCATACAGATGGGCGATGGATGATCCCATATCCATTGGTGTTTGACATCAGAGATGATATACGGGTGCTCAGTGGAGACTGGGTACACTGGACGGACTCGCCGAGAACTCCCAGATGGTATTATACCTTACGTCAGATGGAAGTTCTCTGGTGACACTGGTACAGGTTAGTCTGTAGACCCGAGATCGTCATAGAGTCTTGTGTGATACCCACTGTGCTTTGATTTCCACCTTACCACGTCCAAGAGGGCAAGCAAAACGGTGGTTTTTGGGTACAGTCCCGAATCACATGGAGGCAATGAACGATAGGAGGGGTTTCGTCTCTCCCGGTATAGGGAGTTGATGTTGCGCAGTGTTCGATTGGCTATAACCGGAAATCCCAGGCCAGGGTTGCTGAGATTTACTGGTAAGTGTTACCAGTACTTTCTCGAACTGTTATAGACCTCATATCGACACGACTTATCGAGCTATTGGGGTCTGACGTTTACCACCCCTAGGCGAGATATGCGACATATCAGACGAACAGACAGGACTGTACGGTAAGTGTTACTGGTTGGATTCACAGGAGTGTGAGCGGGCTTGCTCGTCGATCTTCTGATCGCTCAATACCCGGGTGGCCGTTACGTTTAGCAGACCGCTTGCGGCTTGTGGGTGTTTGATATGATCATCATCTGCTGCCGGCGTATTGACGAGTCTTTAGAGTCCTACACAGAGGTTTCCTGGCTCAAGCGAAACGAAATAGGAGCGCATATGAGATATGTGCGGGACCGAGAATAATGCATGTATGTGATACCGTATTCTATTCTCGCGATGGATGTATCGAATGGTCGTATGCGATATAACCTAGTTATCGAATCGAAGATTGATTCGATAAGTCGATACATTGGATACTAGTCGGTTATATGCGATATGACCGGATCGTTAAATCAAGTGTTGATTTAATGATTTAATGTATAATATATTTGATATATTACTTTGCATTAACTAGTATTTGTTCACTTTGGATGGATTTTCTCACTTGATGTGCACATTGTATATTTGATATAGTTTTGTGCACTAGTTTGTATCATGTTTGATGATACATGCAAACTTGGGTTTGTGTAAAGAATTAAACCATGGTTTTGTTAATGGTTAGGGTTTTGATTTACTTATCTATTCTTTTATTTATTTATTCTTTTTTGAAAGATAAAAAGAAATGGTGGCTTGATTTGTTTTCTAGTTGAAGCTTCATGAAGCTTTGAATAAGTCCACCATTTTTGTTTCATACTTAACCCTAACCATTCAACCTAACCTTAGTTAATTCTCTACACCTAACTATGGTTGATATATGATAAGATAATTCTTTTTATTCTTATCATAATTTTTTTTCTTCTTCTTCTTCTTCAACAATGAAGAAAAGCTTGCTACCATCAATGGCAACATGAGAAAAAGAGTGAGAAATCCAATTCTAAAGTGAACCCACTTCCTATTTCTTCATCCTCTACCACTTGCCAAGTAGTATAGGGTGTTTTCTTCACAAGTTTCATGACTTGTTGAAGTTGGAGCTTGATCTTGAGTTGCCTCGACGTAGATCATCTTCGGCATCGAAGTCGACGACCTAACCCGCCCATTTCTCCGATGAAGCCGACGCTAGAGTCCGGGATCCAATGATCGCAGTGAGGGGACTTCATCACGGAGCTATGGAGGTGTAGGACCGAATCTACAAAGGTTGTATTTCCGTTCACTTAGCACTAAAGTAGTTTAGTAGCATTTCGTTTCGCCTAAACTCTAGTCAACGATCCGTATTAGGGTTTCTCGGCACTTGTAAAATTTGAATTTGGCATGGTTGATGAATTGTGAGACCTCTAGTGTGTGCCTAGGAACCCTACAAGTATGTGATACTGTATTCTATTCTCGCGATTTGTGACATTAATCGGTTGTATGCGATATAGCCGGGTTATCGGATCAAGTGTTGATTCGATAAGTTGTTACTATTGATATTAGTCGGTTATATGCGATATGACCGGATCGTTAAATCAAGTGTTGATTTAATGATTTAATGTATAATTATATATTTGATACATTACTTTACATTAACTAGTATTGGTTCACTTAAGATTGATTTTCTCACTTGAATGTACACATTGTTTATATGTGATATATGCAAGTGTACATGTTTGTATCATGCTAGATGATACAAACAAGTTGTGTGTATGAGATTTGAACCAAGTCAAGGTTAGATTAGGGTTTACTATTTTCCTAAGCATATAACAAAAGAGTGTGACTTTGGTCAAAGTTATCAAGCTTCATGAAGCTTGATAAACATTGACAAAATCAACTCTTTTGTCATATGTTTAAAGATATTAGTTAACCCAACCTTTAACCTAATGGTTTGGTTAAATCTCTACTTGAGTTAAGCATGAGGGCTTAACTCAACCATGGTGCCATGATTAAAAGGATAAGTATTGATATTATTCTTTTAATTGAAATGATTCTTTTCTTCTTCTTCATCTTCATCAAGCTCACAAAAGCTTGAGAGCTCCAATGGTGCCATGGTAAAAAGAGTGAGAAATCCAATTCTAAAGTGAACCCTCTTCCTATTTCTTCATCCTCTACCACTTGCCATGTAGTATAGGGTGTTCTCTTCATAAAGTTTTCGACCGAGTGAAGGAATAGCTTGAGTTTGAGTCTCCCCGATGTAGATCATCTTCGGCCTCGAAGTCAATGACCTAGCCCGATCATTTCTCCGACGAAACCATCATTAGAGTCCGGGACCCGATGATCGCAGTGGAGGGAAATCAACACGGAGCTAAAGAAGTGGTGGACCGGATCTACAAAGCTTGTAATCCCTTTCACTTGTAGTTAAGTTGTTAACTTGCATGTTCTTTCGCCTTAACTTCTAGTTAACGATCTATATTAGGGTTTCTCGGCACCGTAAAATTTTAATTTGGCATGATTGATGCCTTGTGGAACCTCTTGAGTGTGCCTAGTAACCCTACAGTGGTATCAGAGCCTAGCTAGAGCTTTAGGTGAAGTGTAGACGATGTTAGAAATCCGATCGAACCCCGAAACCCTAACTCAAACCCTTCACTATACATTTTTTGAAAATGTGGATTTTTCCAAATTAAAAATATGCAGAAGAATAAGCAGGGTTTTATATGAATTACTGTGCAAAACGGGGTCCTAACTCCGTCAAACTGCCGCGGAACAGCGGCCGTACCCCACGTGGCGCGGCGGTTCAGCGGCCATATTGTTGATTCTTTGACCACACTTTGCGAAGTAATGTTTATATTTGACTCCTGTGTTTTCTGGGTAATTTTAATTTTTACTCAAGAGTTGAGTATTCTGGGTTGTATTGGGTGATCGTAGATTCGATCGGATTCATAAACTTTGTCTATGTGTTTTTTCCGGGTAATTTTAGAATATGTTAAAACGTTCGACCGGATAAAAATACCCAATTTTTCCCCTGCCAGGAAATTTCCAAGTGTTGGATTTTTCCGTAGTTTGAGAACGTTCTAAGTAGTGCAAGTAATGCGATGGTCCCTCTAGAAGACAACAAACCTTAACTCGATTATGTGACCGTCTTGAACTGCCCTTTGAACCTTCGGGTGTGGGGCAGTACGGCGTGCCACATGTGAGGCATTGGCTTGACCCTTCTACGGCTGGACCGTTGGTACTGTGGCATGAAGTGAATGTTTTTAAACTTATTTCAAGAGTTGAGCTGTTTCGGGAAAACTTGGGTGTTTGATTGTTCGATCGGAAAGTTTAACATTTTCTATTTATCTGGAATGTGATACAATATTTGGAATCCACATATAGTTATGAGATAACTGATTTGTAGGTTATAAAAATAGCACTTTAGTCTCACTTGATCGGTTGCCACGGAATTTTGATGTGATCAAAAGTCCGTCTTAATCACGTAGCGTACGCGGATACTCGCCGGGTAAACTTAATAGACAGCCATGTCCCATAGCCCTGACCAAGTGACTGTAGGAGAACCCCGTCGCCGAAAGCATCCGTTCGGGTGCTCGCGGCAGCGGTGTTCCGCCTTAGTGCACTTCGTCGACGGCATCAGGGGTGCGGCTGCCTACTAAAGTTTGCGACGAGCATTCGATCAGTTTTTCGGGAATCTTGTTGAATTGCCCGATTAGATATTGAAAAGTGTTTTCGATAATGAGACTAAAATACGGGGTTTATAATTGTTAGGCATGTGATGTCTAAGGAATTCATTTGGTCAGGCATGCGATGTCTGAGGAGATTGCGGATTCCAACTGTTGTAGTTTTACACTTTCTTTTCTGTGACCGTAAGTGTAATATGTGATATCGCCGGTTTCGTTGCTATATGTCAACGACAATTGGGATATGCATGTTTACTTACGTTGATGACATGTGATGTTATGTGTTGCTGGATATGTTATATTGGATCGTCGCGTTTTGAATAGCCGGGGGTTTTATGTGAGATGAGAGTTTTTATTTTCATTCATGTAAAATTAATTGTATGTAATATTCTTTTATTGGGGCACTTCCAGGTAGCGGAAGATGTCACCATTTGTATATTATTTACTTTTCCGCACTAGGATAGACCCAAGGAGGAGAGCACAAGTAACCGGGTTCTGGAGTCCAGAGGGAGACCAACTCGAGGAGTCGAGTCTGGGTCTCCTAACTCTAGAATTGGTAGGGTTGCTTGCCGCTCTCGTAGGGGTCTAGGGGTGTGGGTTTGGCTATTCATCGCGACCGTGGAATCCGTGTTTTATACAGGCTCGTATTGAAAACACGGACGTCCTAGTATATCCAACATTTCATATGTTTCTTCTGCTGCGATATCTGTGATGTGATCATTTGATATGTTCTGTGATAAATACTGTATATAGTATATATGATATATTATATAGACGCTACTTATGTTTTGCACTCACGCTATCCCTGCCCCGCTCTGTCGTTAGTTACCTAACCTAACGGTGCACGAGGGGACATCGAGGCGAATGCGGATGGCATAAGTGTACGTCGTATTTATCTGTGATGTTTAGGTGATTTAAATGATAGGACTTAATTAATGTGATTAATGAAAGAAAAGAAACCTAAAGATGTTGTGGAATCGAATTTTCAAAAACAGGTAGCTACAATTCTTGCTTTGCATCGCGGTGTTCCTTGTAGAACATCCTGCACCTTATTCGATAAGGAAAGGGCCGAGATCCCTTCACCGGGAGTGACCCCTTTAGCAATAACTGGCAGATGCTACACCCCTCGGTTTTTCTTTTGATTGCTCCTATAGTTCTTGCTTTGCACAGCGATGTATATGATATATCCTGCACCTCATTCGACGAGGAAAGGGCCGAGGATCCTTTCACCGGGAGTGACCCCTTTAGCAAAACTAGAAAAGCCTAAAAAACACTCCATTTTAAATTCATTTGATTCTACAACGATATCAAGTTCATTACGCAATAGGTTTTCATAAAAACCTGTCGTAGCCCTCCGTCATTTCAGATAAGTACTGGTTAGTATTCGTGTTGTGTTTGTTGACTTCTGTCAAGGCGTAGTGTGCGGTAGCTGATTAGTGCTTATCTGTATAAGCATATGATGTGATTGATTTAGGGTAGTCATGCGACCTTGTTGACCTCTGTCAAGGGTCGTGCGGGTGGGTTTACTTCAATCAGGAAATGAAGGGTTGAACTTGACTAGCAGCCTATGGTTTGTTGACCTCTGTCAAGGTCATAAAACGCTAGGGGTAAAATATTATCGGGAATTTCAAGTGTTGAAATTTGCAATGAGATTGCATACCTTCTATGAGATAGTTGGATCCCGATACCCACTGCGAGTAATTGTTACTCCTGGGAGAGTTTTACACATTACAATTAGCTGATCAAGTAGGTGTCTAGAAAGGTGTCAACGGGGTTACGCCTCTGGGAAAATGAGGTTTACATTAATTAGGTTCGTGCGAAAGCACGGGGGACCTCCCTCAAAGTACCGACACTGGCCTGGCTGAAAGATTGGCGAACTTGTAGCATGTAATTAATCCCGGCTAGTCTTTCCTTTTAGGGTTTGAAGGATGATTTGATAAAAAACAGTGGGAGCCATCCTGATTAGATAAAATAATAACCAATCTGATCTTGCAAGAGCGCACGCAGAGTGTTTTCTTCTCTCTCTCTCCAGGTAGCGACCATGTCACGCCTTAATCAAGATAATAAAACGGATATATTGACCGAACCAGCTTGTTATACTGAGCTGGGGAACGTTGGTCCCGCTCCAACTTATAAATGTTATAAGACAGAGCAGGAAATTGGGGATTACCAGAATTCCCGTGCCGCCCAAACGAAGAGAGTGCATGTTGATGCATCATCTTCAGGTGTGTTCATTACAGAGAACTGTTTCTCAGTATCCTTTACATCTTGGGTATGTGATACCAGATCAGGATCCCGCATATGTAATTTGTTACATGGGCTACAGAAAGGTAGAGAACTGAGAACGGGTGATAAGTTTCATGAGGCAGAAAACGGTGCAAGTGTTGCAGCCAGGTCTGTTGGTCACTGTCACCCTGTATTACCTGAATACATTGATTCTGAACAAATGTTATTAGATACCGAACCTGATATACAAAATCATATCAGTCTCTTTATTTAGATAAAGAAGGATATAATTTTGTATTGTTGGATAATGTTTTGAACATTTTCTAAATCAAGAGTTGATCGGTTCAGGCACGTTATCTAAAAGCATTAACGCTCTAAATCAAACTACAGTTCTTAGTATACAGAACACACACAAGAGGAAGAGTTCAGAAATGAACAAATCCTTCTTGAGGCATTGTAGACTAGGTCATATCAATGCGACCCGACTAGCTCAAGTTACATTAAGATGCATATTTAAATCAGTTTGAATTTACATCTTGTGAAACTTGCCAGTCATGTCACAGAGATAAGATGACCCTAGCTCTGTTTATTGGAAACAGAGAAAGAGTTAGTGAACTCTTGGGATGATATATATTGATGTATGAAGGTCCCCTGTCTATAAATGCCAAGACCGGTTCTTTGTACTTCATTAAATTCTCTGACGATCTCTCGAGATTCAGACCTATGTTCCTGTTGAAACACAAGTCCGAACCTTTTGAGATATTCATAGAATATAAGTTAGAAGTAGAGAACCAAAATACGGGTAAAAGTATTATGTCCTTTGATGTGATCAAGGAGGAGAATACTTGAGCACGGGATTCCTGGACTATTCTAAGAATGAGATTCTCTCTCAGCATTACTCCTCCGTATACACCATAGCACGATGGTATATTGGGGCGGAGCAATAACACCCTATGTGATATGGTGTGCTCTATGATGAGTACTACTGAGTTTCCTATTTCCTTTTAGGGAGTTATGCACTTATGAAGTTGCATACCTATTGAATAGGGTTCCGATCAAATCAATTGCCTACCATTTCATATGAGATATGGAAAGGGAAGAGCCCATCTCTTAAGTCAGTTAAGATTTGGGGTTGTCCGGCCTATGTCTAAAAGAAAAATCCGGACAAGCTCGAGGCAAAGTCAGATCTGTGGAAGTTTGTTGGATATCCCAAGCATACGCAAGGGAATATCTTCTACCTAAGCGAGGAACAAAAATGTTTTGTTTCTCAGCATGCCACCTTTGTGAAAGGGAATTTCTTGTGAAGAAATTATTGGTTATGAGGTAGAACTGGAAAAAGTTCCAGCTATACAAACTGTAGCTGATGATTTGGTAGAACCAAAGGATTCAATAGCAACCAACGAACCTCAGCCTCTCCGCCGATCTAGTAGGGTTCCTCACCCACCTGAGAGATACTTCGGTTTCTCTATGACAGTGGGAGCAAGGATTGAATCATGAGATGATGACCCAACTAGTTTCGGGCTGGCCATCAGGAGTTGGACTTTGTAAGAATGGCTGGATGCTTATCGATCTGAGATGGAATCCTTATAAACCAACAAAGTATGGACTTTAGTTGCTTTATCTGAAGGGTTAAATTCCCATCAGGAGCAAGTATATCTTGAGAAGATTACTTGGTGTACATGGAAAAGTTGAGACTTTCAAAGCTAGACATGTTAAGGGTTTGCATCATTGACCAGCTATGGATTGTGATGAAACCTTTTCTAAGTATCCATGCTTAAGTCTATCCAGATCCTACTTGCTACGGCTACATACCATGACTACGATATCTGGCGGTTGGGTGTCTTGACTGTTTTTCTAAATGATGATTTAGAAGACAGAGTCTATAAGTACACAGTCAGAGGGCTTCGTAGACAGTGGGAGCAGCCTAAACGTGTGCAAAATGTTTTATATGATAAAGCAGGCATCACGGAGTTGGAACATCTGTTTTGATGGATTAGTCAAAGAGTTTGACATCATCAAAATGGTAGATGAACCTTGCATATACAAAAAGGTAGTAGGGAGTATGGTGGTGATCCTCATAGAGCATGTGGATGACATACTCTTGATAGGGAAGTAGTTTCCTATGCTAAGCTCAGTCAATCTCTGCTTATCACAAGGATTCTCCATATAGGATCAAAGTGATACCTCCTAAATCCTTAGTTTGGATCTATGAGATAGATCTAATTGGATGTTAGGATACTCACTAGCTATAGTGAGATAGTATCAATTGATCCTGGGGAGAATCACTGGAAAGGTTCCAGGGTGATAAGGACGACTGAATGTCAGTCGCAGGCATTGTCTTTACACTCAGTAAAGGGACGGTATATTGGAAGAGTTCCAAGCTAGATACCGTGACATACTAAACGATAAAGGCTGGATACATCGCTACCAAAGATGCTACCAAAGAGGAAGTCTGGGTGTATATTAGTTCATGAGATGAACTTCGTTCCTCCCATTGTGTGACAATGGAGTTGTGGCTTATGCCTAGGAACGCCCATCCCATCAGTGATCCAGACATATTCTTAGGCAGTATCACCTGATCGTGGAGATGGTTGATCTCCAGGGGATCGAGGTTAGGAGAGTAGATTCAGAGGACAACAGGGCGGATCCACTCACAAAGGCCTTTTCCCAGAGAGAGACAATTATGGGATGGTTGAGTATGAGATACTTCAACCACTGCTATCAGATGGCCCTAGTGCAAGTGGGAGATTGTTAGTTATATGTATGCCCTAGAGGCCATTACTATACATAGGATGTATATTGTAGTGGATGCTTGGACATATATAGGGATGACTTCCTTGCTCGATATGATAGTATGCTATCTGGTTACTCTTTACTTTAACGTGTACACTGATTGTCTCTCTGTTACATGTTGGTAAAGCCCTTAGGATGTGTACTTAACTACCTGGACTATGATGCGGATCATACTAGTGGGGACATGGTAGTCCATAAGTACATCCTTCAAAGTCCCTAGTCGTGGGTGTATCGAGACGGGGCATCGATATACCAGAGTAGACTAGCGTGTACCTTCTCGACCCTTGAAGATGGGCGATGGATGATTCCATATCCATTGGTGTTTGACATCAGAGATGATATACGGGTGCTCAGTACAGACTGGGTACACTGGACGGACTCGTCGAGAACTCCCAGATGGTATTATACCTTACGTCAGATGGCAGTTCTCTGGTGACACTGGTACAGGTTAGTCTGTTGACCCGAGATCGTCATAGAGTCTTGTGTGATTCCCACTGTGCTTTGATTTCCATCATACCACGTCCAAGAGGGCGTGCAAAAAGGTGGCTTTTGGGTACAGTCCCGAATCATATGGAGGCAATGAGCGATAGGAGAGGTTTCGTCTCTCCCGGTATAGGGAGTTGATGTTGCGCAGTGCTCGATTGGCTATAACTGGAAGTCCTTGGCCAAGGCTGTTTTAGGGATTTACTGGTAAGCGTTACCAGTAGTTTCTCGACCCGTTATGAGCCTCATATCGACACGACTTATCGAGTTATTGGTGTAAGTGCACGGCGGCGCCCCGGCCGTCAAACCGATGCCGGAATGCGGAAGCGGTGAATAACTTAAAATTTGCGGACTTAGCAAAACGGCACCACCGCGCACTATAACCCGGATCGAACCATTAACTAGTCTAAGCTACTTAACAAGATGGGAAAGAGATATACCGACGATCCAAGTCCTCCGGTCTTCATCTCCAATCCGATCTCCTCGCGGGATCTCCGTCCGTCTCATCCTCGTCGCCGGAAGTGCACCACGTTGCCTACATCGTTTGCGGGCTCCCACCTCAATGCCGAGGCAACTCGGGCACGAAGCCGGCTACTCGACGTGCCCAAGGTTCGTTGTAGAATATGTAGTGAGCAAGTCTCATTTTTGGGGTTTGTGGAATTGCCATTGGTGAAGGAAAAGAGAGCTTGGAGAGAGGTGAGAAAAATGGAGCAAACTCAAGAAGGAATGTATCATATTTTTCTCCACACATCAAAATGAAAATCAATCCCATTCCCTCCAAGGAATGGCCGCCCCCCCCCTTCATGTGTGATTGGAGAGAGAGAGAGAGAGCAAGGTCAAGGGGTGGGTGGAAGCAATGATGCAAGAGGGCATCATGAAAGAATATGATCACAAGCAAAAACCACACACAACCACAACCATCATCAACAACCATGATGCTAACAAAGTCAAGCCATCATGAAGTATGAAGTCAAGCAAGTCAAAGGAGGGTGCTATCATGATACAACAAAATGCAAAGACCCCCTTCCACAAATGCCTATTTGCAACAATGCAAATAAGCCCTCCTCCACCAATCTTCGGCCAATGAACGGAACAATGGAAATCGGCCGAAACGGAAAGCAAACTGGAAACTCCAGAAAACTGGTCCCGTAATAAATTACAGGAAAACCCCGATACTGTGCATACACACCCGCATTTGTATTCCGACCGAAATACAAATGCAATGAGACAAAATCTACACTGTACTATACTAGGATCCGGCTTATACCAAAACCGGCTAGTAATATCTGTTCGATCCTGATCCGTGCAATACCGCACGTATCTGATCGAACCCTGCCATATAACCATACGGCCTATAGTACAAACTGTCCGATCCTGATCCGTGCAATACCGCACGTATCTGATCGGACCTTGCCATATCTCCATACGGCCTCTACAACCTTTCGCCCGAAAGCTGAGTAACTGAATGTGGGGGACTCTAAAGACTCGTCAACACCTTGGTTGTGGATTTAACCACTAGCACGTCAGAGGTATAAGCCAATACGTAACGGGCTACCAGGTAATGACTAAAAGGGATGTCTGTGAGTGAACTCAGCCTGACAACCCTACTGAGCCTGTCAGTGACAATATCCGTGCAGTCCGATCCGTTCGTCTATGAGTATCGCATGGCGGGCCTAGGGGGTTGGTAAAAGTCAGACCCCCAAAAGCGGTACAAGTCGTGTCGGAGTGTAGCCCAGAACACCCTGAGATACTACTGGAATACCTACCAGTAAATCTCCTTGCCTTGGCCAAGGACTTTGTGTAATGGCTCTCCTAGACACAGCACGACCTCACCCCCAATACCGGGAGAGACGAACCCCTGAAGATACGCTCACTGCCTCCATGTGGCTCGGGACTGTACCCAACTAAAACCTGTTTGCACGACTCCTTTGAGCCGTGGTAGGGTAGTAATCAAAGTACAGTGGGAACTCACACGAGACAAATGACGATCCCCAGGTCGATGAACTAACCTGCACACATGTCACCAGGGAACTGCCATCTGACGTCTGGTATATGACCAACTAGCATGTTCCCGGCGAGTCCTGTCCGGTGTACTCATAACCCAATGAGCACCTGTATACATCTTAGGTGATCCAACTGACACCAGTGGCTTGTGAGACCGGCCACCGCCCCTCGTCGGGGTCTCGACTGTATACACTAGTCTACTAATGGAGTATCGATGCCCAGTCTCGAAACTCCCACGACTAGGGACCTTTTAAGGATAAGCTTATAGACCCCAGCTCCCACTTATATGATCGCCCTCATACTGCTGGTGGTCAAGCAAGAATCCTAGGGGCTCTATCAACGTGTAATAGCGACGTGTCAGGTCACCTAAAACAGTACACGATGATAAAGGTAAACCAGATAGCATACTATCATCTCGAGTAAGACTGTCCTACCGGGATAGGTCCTCCCTCAATCATTACAATCACGTACCTGTGACCTAATAATTGACTCTGAGGGCACTATCTCCAACAATCTCCCACTTGCACTCAAGGCTAATTATTGCGATGTCGCATACTTACAGCCCGTGTGATACCGAACATCCAACTCCTCTACTAGTCAGTCTCACAAAGCTCGTTTGCGGAACTATTGCGTTCGAGGAATAGCCTCAGTGAGTGGATCCGCTTAGTTGTTACTTTCTATGTCTCTCTATATCTCAAGTTCGCGGAGAAACCCATCACCCGAAATGAGCAATACCTGTCTCAGAATATGTCTGGATGTCTGATGGGACCTAGCTCATAAATGAACTCCAAATCCAAACTTCTTAGACTGTATCGTCAACTGAACTTAATCAGTATCCTGCGCGCCATGCCTCCCTCAGTATTGCCTTGGACCACCTGTCCAAAATACTGCCCCTCATCAGAAGGAAAACTATAACTCTGACAACCTCCTTATCGTCCATGTCACCTTGGAAGCCTGGAATGATAACTGTCTCCTGAATAAGGCTGTCGTTATTATATCCCTAGAACATCCACTTATGTTCTAAAACTGCTTCCGACTGTTTCTCCAGGATTGGATTTATGTCAACTTATTGCATCTAGTGCAAGAACAACATCTGGTGTGGTACTTGACATCTCACGATTGACTCAATTGCCTGAGCAAGTGAGCTGCCAATCATGCCCGTCCCTCTCCCCTTTAGTCTGTAAGACACCTTTGGAGAGGGTGACTCCATTACCTGCAGGTACACTACCGTGCCAGGAGTCGTCCATCCTAAATGCTCTTAGAATGCTGTCAAGTACCCTGATTGGGAAACCACCCAAATCTAGAGCTAAAACCATAGATCTAGTAACCAGTATGTCTGATATAATATCCATTTCCTTTATGGAGAAACAACTGTGTGACGACCAAAGTATAACCGATCGTAGTGTAGGAGTTTCCTTTCCTACTCTGTGTATATCATCCAAATACCAGGATATCACACCCTACTACCTTCTCAACAGATCCATCCCCTATTCTGATGAAGTCAAACCCATGACTGTCACGTCAGAAATAGATGATCTATCTCCGCTACATCTGCTCTAGTCTATAAATAGACATAAGCAACCTGTCCACCAATGCTTCCGCTGCTCCCACTGACTACGACAACCCTCTGGCAGAGTCATATAGACGTACACTTCTAAAACTGGTTTAGAACGACGCTATACTCATCCTCCCGCCGGGTCTCGCACCCTGGAACAACAGCAATGGTAATTGTGGGTAAACAAGAACTTCCCTGTCACCGTCCTTGAGGCTACCGTAGTACCTCTCGGGTGCCTGAAGTTACCCACCTTATCTGCGGAGTGGCCAATGGAATGTCAATCCAGATTGAATCTTTAGGTTCCTTATCAAATCTTCAGTAATCGTTTGTGGTTCTGGAATCACTTCCAGTTTTACCATACTCCCACTATTGTTTTCTGAAAAAATCCATTTTTTAATAAAACTGTGGCGAGTTTAGAACAATATTGCTATTGTTCATCCAGATGGTAGAAAGTCAACCCGCGTCATAGCCTTGGTCAACCCACAAACAGCCATTACAGAAACGTGCCTTGAGTTGTCCAGTGTCTGGTTTTAATCATAAACCGGACAACTCCCCGTACCTTAACATCGTTAAGATATGAACTGTTCTATATCCAATATAGAAACAGAGGCACTGATTTAATTGAACTAGATTCAAATCATGCAGCTGTCCCCAGCGCATGTCAACTAAATGGAAGGAGGCCGATCAGCGTTACTCAACTTAGGAATACTTCCAATTATGAGTAACCTGAAAGAGAAGCAAGATCTCTTTATCATTACTATCAACTGAATACCATACACAAGTATCTACATCTTCGATCTCTTTGAAGAATCCCGATACCTGCTACACCTGGTTCTCTACTCTATTCAAATACCTATAACTCCTCAAAACTTAGACCCTGTGTTTCAACGAAACACATGTCTAAGAACTAGAGAAGTTAAAAGTAAACAGAATATAGTATGAGGACCAACCCCTTTGTCCTAATGGACACTGGACAACATACAATACTCTGTATAAGTCCCTTGAGTCTGATAACTCTTTCACTGTGTGTCGTAGGTTGAAAACTGTACTTATGGTTAAGAAGAATTACACCGCTGTTTAATGCTCCTTACCTAACCATCCACTGATATAGGTAAATGTCGTAGACATAATTTCAGAAAGGTATATCTCACTCTATGAAAATAGACGTACAGATATATCATTTTGAAATTGGTGCATAACAGCGGATATTCAAAACCAAATATTTGCCGACCGGCAAACAGCCCAGGTGATTTCCTCAAATATCACTGATTACAACGAATCCCGATATAATGAGGATAATCACCCAATTCCCAATAACTTACTCCCACTCATCATCTGTAAAACCATACAGATGTGAGAATCGTACCTGGTAAATACATACCCTGGAGTAAGTATCTAATCGGGAAATCAGTTTTCCTTTAACATTACACAGTGAAACTGAAACATTGAAATGTTCCGATGGGGTATTATGGTATTCCTAGTAATGCCTCTTCCAGATTCACGATTGTAACCGTATAATTCTTTGCCACCTCTCCAAATCCCTTCATATGTCTTTAGTCTTTACCTTCTGCACACCCCTTTAGGCCAAATGGTTTTCTTCCTTCCCTACCGTTCGGCACCAGCCTATGGTTTGGAAGAAGACTATCCAATAAGCATAATGGGTGTACTGTCCGCATCCTAGGAACACTCGCAATGAGAGAGGGTGAAGATAAAAGACAACCGAATAAACCTTATTCCTATTTCTCCTGAACCAGAATCCATCCCCGAACTGGAACAAGTTCCATTCGAGTTCGTATATAACCATACGATGGAGTATCCAAATAAACTGTGGATCTTCGTAGTGATACGGAGTGTCCTGGAGAAATACAAAGGTGATGTGGGAGTGGTAATGAAATATTTGGTTCGGTCGTGAATATCTGTTGCAATTTACTTTGCCCTCTTACTAATCCCTTGCTTTGTCTGAACTTAATACCTTCTGCACACCATCGTTATGCTAATTGGTTTTCTTCATTCCCTACCGGTCGGCACCAGCCTAAGGTTTGGAAGAAGACAATCCAATTTGCGTAATAGGTGTACTACCCCTAAACCAAGGAGTACTCGTAACCTGAGAGAGGGTAAAAGGAAAAGACAACTGAATAATCCTATCCGTTTTCTCCAGAACCGGAAACCATCCTCGAATAAATTCTTTCGAGTTCGTATCTAACCATACGATGGTTTTGTCCAATGGAAGTGGACGTTCATAGTAAAACGGGGTGTCCTGGAGAAAAGGGTAAAAGTAGGAGTGGCAATGAGGTTTGCAACTCTGACAATCCAAAAGCCGGTGTTTAAGAAGGTTCGGTCAACTTGGTCACTGAGTCAAAGTCTTAGGGTCGGGTCAATGGTCGCTGCCAAAGAGAGAGAGAAAAGAAACACTCAGCGTGCACTCTAACCTAGATCAGAATGGTCACCAATTTATCTAATCTGGAATCCTCCCACTGTACCTCAAATTCTCCTCCAAACCTGAAAGAAGAATTAGTCGGGGTTACCCGAGGAGTATACCAACTCATCAGTGGGAATCGGGATCCAACTCTCATCGCATGACAACGTGACGGAATCCGCTCACGCTACCACACTCCAGAAGGTATGCGCATATCTGGCAAGTTTCAGTTCTTTTGAAACTCCCGATGTGATTTTTACCCCATGCTCTTATGACCTTGACTAAGGCCAACAAATCATAAGTCACATGTCAAGTTCTACCCGTCATTATCCAGGTTAATTTGAATCCACCCGTACAAGCCCTTGACTAGGGCCAACAAGGCTATACGACTGTCCCAAACCAACGCATCTATCTATGCAGCATATGAATACCCAATAGCTACCAAACACTGTGCCTTGACTAAGGCCAACAAACACAGCTTGAATACTATTGACTACCCATATGAAACGACGGAGGGCTACGAATGGTTTCTGGCGAAAACCTTTAACGTAATGAACTTGATATCGTCGAAGGAACGGATAGCTTTTTAGAAATATAGTGACGAAAACCGTTGCTAAAGAGGTCACTCCCGGTGAAGGGATCTCGGCTCTTTCCCCATAGAATGGGGTGCAGGATATTCCAAATGAATACCGCGATGCAAAGCAAAAGTAATCGGCTATAGTGAAGTTAATGCCCTGACGCAAACTTATTGTCCAAGGGGTCACTCCCGGTGAAGGGATCTCGGCCCTTGCCTCGTCGACTGAGGTGCTGGATATTCATAACCGAATATCACTATGCAAAACAAAAGTGAACGTCCTTGCAATAACAGCTTTTTGAAAAAGTGTTCCAACAACATCAGATTAGGTTTGTTTTAACTTGCATTGATTCGAATCAATGCAGTCCCATCAATTGATCACACCAAAAAGAACGAAAATATACTGATGTACGTATATGCCATCCGCATTCGCCACTGGGTCCCGTCATTACCCGTTAGGTTAGCTTACTAACGACAGAGCGGGGACTGGACTAGCGCGGATGCAAAACATATGCAACATCTACTAATATATATACCAATATATTATATTTCGCTCAAGGCGTGAAAGAAATGCAACATCACAGAGAATGAACAGCATCACAGAAACAATACAGATATCTGGGAACCCCGGGTTTCACAGAGCCACTACTGAAACCCGACGTTCCCCTGGTCGTGTGGATAGCCTGTGCAATGAAATCCTAGACCCCTACGGGTGCGGCAAGTTACCCGCCAAAACCTGAAGCGAGGCAGCCCCCTTCAGCGCCGTGAATGGACCACCCAGCACTTCACGGAATCCGGTAACTTGGGCACCCCTCCTGGGTCAACCTGTACCCCCTACGAGTGCGGCGAATAGCCCGCCAATCCTAGAGTGAAGCCCCCTCCGTCTCAATGCCATGAGATGCGGGCTTGTTGCCCTCCAGAACCCGGCTATCCGTGCACCCCTCCGCGGGGCAACCTAGTACAGAAAGTAAAATATACATACAACGGGTACATCGACCGCAACCAGGTCGTGCCCCAAAATAATAATACAAATAGGCAGTGACGGCAGTCCACATGTCAGACGCTCGCCCCGCAATATCAAATGTACATAATACAACAGAACTGTACTAGCATTGCATCCAGGCTATCCCCCACGACCGATCCGCAACAACACAGCAAATACATAGAACATCAACGTGAAAGTCACGTTCGCAAATCCGTCTAACCGGGCTATAGCAGTTAGACAGGATTTACCGATCGAGTGACATTCACGGTCGCAGATATAATGTAAATACTGTGAAAAATGTGTTTAAGATTTTCCGATTGACCAAAAATTAACAAGTGGGCCCACAAAGAATACTGTAGCAGTCACAGAAATAATTGGCCCAATTTTAATATTCCAAAACCCATACTTTAAGCCCAGAAAACTACTGAAGAAATTTGATGCAGGGATCAGAACAGTAAGCGGCGGAAGGGCGGCGCTTAAGGAAGGTCAGGCCGCGCTTCCGCGCTTGTACTGTTGACTGACACTCTCGAATTTTCTCAGTAGCCTTGAAATCTCCAGTACATTAATATTTTACAACCTGAAAAAATTTTCGAGACCAAAAATTTTCAACAGAAAACTGATGCGACAAAATACGGGTTTTTGGACTTTTTTTATCGATCGGAAATGCAAACACATTACACAAAGCTAGACTAAGTTAATGGCGAGGCTCTGATACCACTGTAAGTGCACGGCGGCGCCCCGTCCGTCAAACCGACACCGGAATGCGGAAGCGGTGAATAACTTAAAATTTGCGGACTTAGCAAAACGGCACCACCGCGCACTATAACCCGGATCGAACCATTAACTAGTCTAAGCTACTTAACAAGATGGGAAAGAGATATACCGACGATCCAAGTCCTCCGGTCTTCATCTCCAATCCGATCTCCTCGCGGGATCTCCGTCCGTCTCATCCTCGTCGCCGGAAGTGCACCACGTTGCCTACATCGTTTGCGGGCTCCCACCTCAATGCCGAGGCAACTCGGGCACGAAGCCGGCTACTCGACGTGCCCAAGGTTCGTTGTAGAATATGTAGTGAGCAAGTCTCATTTTTGGGGTTTGTGGAATTGCCATTGGTGAAGGAAAAGAGAGCTTGGAGAGAGGTGAGAAAAATGGAGCAAACTCAAGAAGGAATGTATCATATTTTTCTCCACACATCAAAATGAAAATCAATCCCATTCCCTCCAAGGAATGGCCGGCCCCCCCCTTCATGTGTGATTGGAGAGAGAGAGAGAGAGCAAGGTCAAGGGGTGGGTGGAAGCAATGATGCAAGAGGGCATCATGAAAGAATATGATCACAAGCAAAAACCACACACAACCACAACCATCATCAACAACCATGATGCTAACAAAGTCAAGCCATCATGAAGTATGAAGTCAAGCAAGTCAAAGGAGGGTGCTATCATGATACAACAAAATGCAAAGACCCCCTTCCACAAATGCCTATTTGCAACAATGCAAATAAGCCCTCCTCCACCAATCTTCGGCCAATGAACGGAACAATGGAAATCGGACGAAACGGAAAGCAAACTGGAAACTCCAGAAAACTGGTCCCGTAATAAATTACAGGAAAACCCCGATACTGTGCATACACACCCGCATTTGTATTCCGACCGAAATACAAATGCAATGAGACAAAATCTACACTGTACTATACTAGGATCCGGCTTATACCAAAACCGGCTAGTAATATCTGTTCGATCCTGATCCGTGCAATACCGCACGTATCTGATCGAACCCTGCCATATAACCATACGGCCTATTGTACAAACTGTCCGATCCTGATCCGTGCAATACCGCACGTATCTGATCGGACCTTGCCATATCTCCATACGGCCTCTACAACCTTTCGCCCGAAAGCTGAGTAACTGAATGTGGGGGACTCTAAAGACTCGTCAACACCTTGGTTGTGGATTTAACCACTAGCACGTCAGAGGTATAAGCCAATACGTAACGGGCTACCAGGTAATGACTAAAAGGGATGTCTGTGAGTGAACTCAGCCTGACAACCCTACTGAGCCTGTCAGTGACAATATCCGTGCAGTCCGGTCCGTTCGTCTATGAGTATCGCATGGCGGGCCTAGGGGGTTGGTAAAAGTCAGACCCCCAAAAGCGGTACAAGTCGTGTCGGAGTGTAGCCCAGAACACCCTGAGATACTACTGGAATACCTACCAGTAAATCTCCTTGCCTTGGCCAAGGACTTTGTGTAATGGCTCTCCTAGACACAGCACGACCTCACCCCCAATACCGGGAGAGACGAACCCCTGAAGATACGCTCACTGCCTCCATGTGGCTCGGGACTGTACCCAACTAAAACCTGTTTGCACGACTCCTTTGAGCCGTGGTAGGGTAGTAATCAAAGTACAGTGGGAACTCACACGAGACAAATGACGATCCCCAGGTCGATGAACTAACCTGCACACATGTCACCAGGGAACTGCCATCTGACGTCTGGTATATGACCAACTAGCATGTTCCCGGCGAGTCCTGTCCGGTGTACTCATAACCCAATGAGCACCTGTATACATCTTAGGTGATCCAACTGACACCAGTGGCTTGTGAGACCGGCCACCGCCCCTCGTCGGGGTCTCGACTGTATACACTAGTCTACTAATGGAGTATCGATGCCCAGTCTCGAAACTCCCACGACTAGGGACCTTTTAAGGATAAGCTTATAGACCCCAGCTCCCACTTATATGATCGCCCTCATACTGCTGGTGGTCAAGCAAGAATCCTAGGGGCTCTATCAACGTGTAATAGCGACGTGTCAGGTCACCTAAAACAGTACACGATGATAAAGGTAAACCAGATAGCATACTATCATCTCGAGTAAGACTGTCCTACCGGGATAGGTCCTCCCTCAATCATTACAATCACGTACCTGTGACCTAATAATTGACTCTGAGGGCACTATCTCCAACAATTGGGGTCTGACGTTTACCACCCCTAGACGAGATATGCGACATATCAGACGAACAGACCGGACTGTACGGTAGTGTTACTCGTTGGATTCACAGGAGTGTGAGCGGGCTTGCTCGTTGATCTTCTGATCGCTCAATACCCGGGTGGCCGTTACGTTTAGCAGACCGCTTGCGGCTTGTGGGTGTTTGATATGATCATCACCTACTACCGGCGTATTGACGAGTCTTTAGAGTCCTACACAAGGGTTTTCTGGCTCAAGCGAAACGAAATAGGAGCGCATATGAGATATGTGCAGGACCGAGAATAATACCAGTTTGTTATATTGTATTCTATTCTCACGATTTGTGACATTGATCGGTTGTATGCGATATAGCCGGGTTATCGGATCAAGTGTTGATTCGATAAGTTGTTACTATTGATATTAGTCGGTTATATGCGATATGACCGGATCGTTAAATCAAGTGTTGATTTAATGATTTAATGTATAATTATATATTTGATATATTACTTTACATTAACTAGTATTGGTTCACTTAAGATTGATTTTCTCACTTGAATGTGCACATTGTTTATATATGATATATGCAAGTGTACATGTTTGTATCATGCTTGATGATACAAACAAGTTGTGTGTATGAGATTTGAACCAAGTCAAGGTTAGATTAGGGTTTACTATTTTCCTAAGCATATAACAAAAGAGTGTGACTTTGGTCAAAGTTATCAGGCTTCATGAAGCTTGATAAACATTGACAAAGTCAACTCTTTTGTCATATGTTTAAAGATATTAGTTAACCCAACCTTTAACCTAATGGTTTGGTTAAATCTCTACATAAGTTAAGCAAGAGGGCTTAACTCAACCATGGTGCCATGATTAAAAGGATAAGTATTGGTATTATTCTTTTAATTGAAATAATTCTTTTCTTCTTCTTCATCTTCATCAAGCTCACAAAAGCTTGAGAGCTCCAATGGTGCCTTGGTAAAAAGAGTGAGAAATCCAATTCTAAAGTGAAGCCTGTTCATATCAGAATATTGCATTTTATACCGCCCATTCTTACGCTCGTGTGTTTATAGGTAGGTACTTTTAATCCGTGTTTGTTACATGTTTACAGAATACAGGTTTCCAGGACAAATATTGCAAATCAGGATAAAATCTCCACAGTTACGCTAAAAGCAGAACATCTGTCGACAGCAGATAAAAGCCGGGTTCCGGTCATCCATATCCGTCCAGTGCCGAGTACCGGTTCCCGATACAAGACATGTGACAGTGGTCATTCATGTCTGGGACAAGCACAGAGCACGAGGTGGGCTGCACAAGAATCAATGGGTGCGCGGAGCTCGAGGGAGAGACAAAGTCAAAAGTAAAAAGATATGCAATCTTGGACTTGGAAATCTGGAGTTATTCTGAAGACTTTTGCGCATTTTGAAGTTGGAAAACACGAGGAAAACAACAACCAGAGAATCTCCCAAAATTCCACTGCCCAATTCCATTAAATGGCCGCGCATGCGCGGCCAATAGGGGCTATTGGCCGCGCATGCGCGGCTAGGTGGGGCCCACTATGCACCAAATTTCAGGGTCACTTTGGGGATTTCATATGGAGTCTGCTGGTTGCCCTAAAACTTCAACTCTCTGCCTATAAATACAGCAGTTCAGAGCAAACCAAAGGGAGCTTTTCTTTGTTCTTGATTTTTGTTATTTTGTTCTTCTTCTTCCTCTTCTTCATTCTTTCTCCATTAAATTGTAGTGAGAGCTTTTGAGTGGAAGATTAATGAAGATGAGGGTTCTTTATCTTTCTTGTTAGTTTGCTCCCCCTTGAGATTTCTGCTTTCTCTTGCTCATTCAACCTCTTCATTGAGCTTGAATGGGTAAGAGTTAGTTATTGATCTCAAGGGTCGTATTTTCTCACGGGCTAGCACTTCACTTCACATGCGCTTTCTACCCTTCCCTTGATCTTGCAAGTTCTTCATTGAGCTTGCAAGTTTAAGGGTTGGCTATTGAGCACATGCTTGGCTTGGGTCCTAGTTCCGTATTCTTTTCTTGTTCTTTTTATTACTCGCCTTTTATTACTTGCATTCTATTTCATGCAATTTTATTCATGCTCTTTATTACTTGTATCTTTTCTTTTCTTTGTTCTTTTCTTTTTGTTCTCTTTTGTTCATTTTGTAAATGTTGTAATTATTGTTGTTGATAAGAATTAATACGGTTTTATAAGTTAACATTTCTTTGCCAATTCCTTTTCCCGTTATTTTCCATTTGAACTTCGCCCAAACCATACGCAAGCGCTCCGTTAGGCACCGTACCTTGACAAGGTAACGGTGATTCCTAACCACGACCGGTTGCGTTCGGTTTGGCCGGAGGCGAAGGCAAGAGACAAGGACGGAAGGACAAGGGTAAATAAGCCGGATTCCACGAATACCGCGCTTAATCCCCTAATCCACGTTGTTGCCGATTGCTTAGCTTCAATTGGTCAAGACTCGGCTCAAAGGTTTTGAGTACGGATTTCTTAGCTTACAATTTCGTATCTTTTCTTAACAACTTTATACTTGCAGATATACACATAGGTTAGAACAAACTCATACAGATTCTTTATTGACTCGTCTAAGACAAGAAGGTAAGATAACACCATCTCCCTGTGGACCGACCCGTGCTCACCGGCTAGCTGCAAAGCGACACCGTCCTGATCGCGGTTACACTTAAATTCTTTGAACATCCGACACGCCAAAAGCGTGCGATCAAATGGCGCCGTTGCCGGGGAGACGGTAGCGTATTTTCTTTCTTGTTATTCGGGTTAATATTCTTTTTGTATATAAAAAAAAAATATATTCTTTTTTGTTTTTGGACAATATTTTTGTGGGCAAGTGTGCAGAATTTTGCGTATTTGCAAACTGCGATAGTGGGGAAGCAAAGTGTACATTCAACGTTAAGGTGATTACGAAGTACAGTGCCAAAGATCCGGGTAGTTTGACCCGCGCAAGCGAACCTTTTAAGCTTACCGGATTTGATTCAACGGGGGTTTCCTAACCCAAAACTTAACGGTACGTACTTTACTAACACCTTCTTCTCAAATCCGACGCTTCCAATATACTATTCTTTGCAGGATTCTTTGCAAGTTCGTTAGCAAACGCCAAAATTGACTAACCCGTATTTGTTGCAGTGCTGAGCTTAAACTAAAAAACGATTGTTTTATTCTTTATAGAATTTTTTGAATTGTGCATTGCATACATTAATACGGACTTAAGGGCAAGCGAACCCCACAACATACGGTAAAGGATTTCATCACCTTTTCCGTGGCCCACAAATCACGAAACTGAGCATAACGTTTACCCGCACAAATTTAAAAGAAACTAGACTTTAAGCCTTAAGGACTTCGCGCTCACTAGGAGAAGTTAACTGTATTTAGAAGCTTGCTTAACAGTATATTGTTTACGGGGTGTCTAGGAAAGTGTTAACGGCGAAACCGCCAAAAGAGAAAGGGTTATTTAATTAAGGAACTTCGCGAAAGCGTTGGAAAACCTCCCCTTATCTCTGCACTTACCTGGCCTCGTGATCAGTGTATTTTTAAGCCTGTTTCTCGACACAGTTTTACTTCGACAATCAAGTTCTGGAGCAGGTCTAGTTGACCTAGGTGAACCCTAGAACGATTAGGTGTGTGGTATTTTTGTGTCGTGATTTTTGTCCATATTCTTTTTTGTGTATATTTCATTCTTTTACTAACTAAAATAACAACAAAAAAAAAATCACATTCTTTTCCCCCTCCTTTTTCTCTACCTTTCTTTCATATCATGGGTACTCCACCTCGCAAAACTCTTGCCGAACTTTGGTACCCACAACCAGACATTACTTCATACGGTTCTTGCTTTGGTCGAACATCGAACGATCCATCCATGCCCAAAATTTCTTTGAGAGATCGGATAGACGCGTCTAGGATGAACAACTGGACCCCGCAATCCACCTCGTATCAACCGTTTCAAACATTCACCCCTTCTTGTGTTGATACCCCTTTTGAAAATCCAGTTGTAACCCCAAGACCAATGTCTCTTGCTGAACATATCGAACAATCCCGTAGCCGATCTTTCACTCCTTTCACCACTACAAATTCTTGGGATCAACAATTCCATTCACCTTCTTATCCCAATGTTGATCCCACTCCTGTCCAGCCATTCAACTCCTACCAATCCTACCCTAATTTTACACCTTCCCTAGACATTGCATCAGAACCGCAAATTGGGAGTTTTCAGTATCCAAACAACTTTGAATCTTTTACTGAAACCCCTTCACAACCAATGTCTAGTCTAGAACAATCGTTGGAAGATTTTAGGGTAGCTTCACAACAGACGATGGATTTGAATGCGTCTTTGGCCGCCCTCATGCAACCTAGTGACCCGGTAGCTAGTTTTCAACTAGCTCCAACTTTTCCAATGTATGATGAGGCGGCAGGACAGGCTGTGAATTTGAGTGGAGAGAGTGAGATATACCCCCTTCCAAATCAAACCTACCCATCCCTTATTGAATCCCACGACTCTTGTTTTGAATGTCTATCAAGTGTCTCAAATGAATTATTAGTTGAAGATAGAATGTTTAATGAGTTGTGCGACTTTGTAGTGTTTGATTTACCAGATTGTGAAGGGACCTTGCCAAGTGAAACCATACCCAATCCTCTTGACCTCTACACCTCCACTCTAGAACCTGAATTGATTGATATCCATGCTTTTGTTGAGGTGTCTGAGAATATAGATTTTCACTTGATCGAGGATATTGACGCTGGGGATATTTTGGATGATGAACCATTAGATTTGACTAGGTTTTTCTCCCCAATTCATCATCCCGAGTCTTTAACTGTTTTTCCCGAAACCCATATGCGTCTTGATTTTGAAGAAATATGCATGGATGAGCTTAATTTTGAGGAAAATTTTGAGGATAGTCTTGAGGATGAATCAGTTTTGTTTGATGAGTCGGATTTACCAATTCATCATGTTCCTTCCACTGACTGTGTACACCCTCCTGAGCCTATAACCGATACCCTTCCTCAACCACTTCCCTCCACCCTTTCGATCGTTCCGACCTTGCAAGAACCCATATCATTTTCATTTCATATGTCTGGTTTACCAAGTTCGGCGTACCCATGGTTTCTCACGAACCTTGAGGGATTTGACCCAATCTCTCGACGGGTAAATATATTAGCACAATCGCTTTTCACACATCGGTCATCACAAATTGTGCTAATCTATTTACTCCATTTGCACCCTCAAGTTCGTATTCCACTTCTTTTCCCCTTCCGCCATTCTTCTTCTCATCTACCGAGACCGCATTCCACTTTTCTCCACAAGCGGTCTCGCGTAGTCTCCATTTCTTACCTCTCCGCATTCTTCCACCAGCCACTGCTTTATAGAGATAAGATCTTTGAATGGTTGGTGCTAACCTTTGGCCTGTGTAAGGCCTTGTATAGATGGATACTGTTTTCTTTCCCCCCTAATCCTGAATTTTAACGCTTAACAGTGGAAACACTGTTTTACTTAAGTTTGGGGGGGACATTTTTTTTGTATATATTTTTTTGTTTTCATTTTTTTTGTTTTGTATATAATTTGTTTTTAGGAAGCGCCGGCATTTTTGACCCTCTTGGTATAGCCTGACAGTGAGGGCACTGTCAAGTTTAAGTTTGGGGGTGTGCTCGGTAAGCTTTCTTCCTTCGCATTCATATGTATATTTTGCATTTGCATACCTTATTTAAAAACCCATAAAAATTTAAAATTTTTCTAAAAATATAAAAACTTTTTTGTCAAGTTAGCTTGTGGAAGAACTCTGATTCAACATTCGACGGTTTTTGTTTGAAAAGATAGGAATAACTAAATCCTATGTTTGGATTTTGAAAACCTGAAAGATAACTCTCCTTTGAAGTTAACTATAGCTGATATACGTCTTTACATTACACTACACGTGTTGTGAGTCTTGGAAATTAGATGATAAGTCTTTTATGTTTAAAAAACTTTTAAATAGATAAATGATTTTCTGAGGATCAAATAGGTTTGTTCTGAAATAAGTAATATATCAAGAATAGTTTATGAAGTAAGTGAATATGAAGGAATGTTATTGATGCCTTAATTGGAACTAAGTCTGAAAAATAACCCATCTGAAACTTGATTGGAATGATTACACACCGAACCCACTAAACACGTCTTTTATCCAAAAAAATAATTGAACTACCGGTTATATCTTCGTTCGTATTAAATCATCTGATTTTCACGCCAAACTGTCTTTTGTTTTTGGACCTAGGTAACTTGAGTAATTAAGTCCGCTGGGGTGTTTCTACACCTAATGCCCTAAAATCAACTGGTTTGGGTGCATTGGCCCAAAGCTCGCTAAGAAGCCTAGAAAGTCCAGTTTTAAAAACAAAGTCAAGCAAGTGTTCTCTCCGAGTTAAAATTCCTAACGGTCCTTTGTGTGAGAATAATCTTGATAAAAGACAAGCTTTTATAAAAATTTTAACGGAGATATGAAGGTTTTACTCTATGATAAAGACTATTGCACGTTCACAGAGGTGTGTATGAAATGAAAACAAGAAAAAGGTGGAGTGAAGAATAAGACTTAGTTTCCTGTTAAGGAAGATAGAAATTCTGAAGTTGAAACCTTACTGGAAAACGAAACTTGAAAAATGCTTAACTCTCTATAAAACTTATGTGATCCTTTTAAAATTGTTATCTGGGCTTTATTGTGTGACATAATGACTTTATTCGACCTTTCGGGAACTTAACGACACTATTTTGCACTGCACGTAAAGACATATAAAATCTGTAGTTAAATAAGAAGCGAGGTGTGAAAAATAATGGTTCGATGGTCTAGACTTAGGATTATAGAATTGTTATTTTCTAAAACAAAGCTTTAGGGGCTTGAATCTTAGTTATTTTACAAAGCTAGCTTGAACGGATTTTGTGGGTGTAATCCGCTGAAAACCCTCAGGAGACAACACTCCTCCTACTAGGGACACCTAGAGGTTTAACGGCTTGTTGCACGCGCTCAGTGCAATCGCGTTCCCTGCGAAAGTGCGGTTATCATTTTATTTTTGTGAATAATTGGTTTTGCTCGGGACGAGCAAAAGTTAAGTTTGGGGGTATTTGTTCATATCAGAATATTGCATTTTATACCGCCCATTCTTACGCTCGTGTGTTTATAGGTAGGTACTTTTAATCCGTGTTTGTTACATGTTTACAGAATACAGGTTTCCAGGACAAATATTGCAAATCAGGATAAAATCTCCACAGTTACGCTAAAAGCAGAACATCTGTCGACAGCAGATAAAAGCCGGGTTCCGGTCATCCATATCCGTCCAGTGCCGAGTACCGGTTCCCGATACAAGACATGTGACAGTGGTCATTCATGTCTGGGACAAGCACAGAGCACGAGGTGGGCTGCACAAGAATCAATGGGTGCGCGGAGCTCGAGGGAGAGACAAAGTCAAAAGTAAAAAGATATGCAATCTTGGACTTGGAAATCTGGAGTTATTCTGAAGACTTTTGCGCATTTTGAAGTTGGCAAACACGAGGAAAACAACAACCAGAGAATCTCCCAAAATTCCACTGCCCAATTCCATTAAATGGCCGCGCATGCGCGGCCAATAGGGGCTATTGGCCGCGCATGCGCGGCTAGGTGGGGCCCACTATGCACCAAATTTCAGGGTCACTTTGGGGATTTCATATGGAGTCTGCTGGTTGCCCTAAAACTTCAACTCTCTGCCTATAAATACAGCAGTTCAAAGCAAACCAAAGGGAGCTTTTCTTTGTTCTTGATTTTTGTTATTTTGTTCTTCTTCTTCCTCTTCTTCATTCTTTCTCCATTAAATTGTAGTGAGAGCTTTTGAGTGGAAGATTAATGAAGATGAGGGTTCTTTATCTTTCTTGTTAGTTTGCTCCCCCTTGAGATTTCTGCTTTCTCTTGCTCATTCAACCTCTTCATTGAGCTTGAATGGGTAAGAGTTAGTTATTGATCTCAAGGGTCGTATTTTCTCACGGGCTAGCACTTCACTTCACATGCGCTTTCTACCCTTCCCTTGATCTTGCAAGTTCTTCATTGAGCTTGCAACTTTAAGGGTTGGCTATTGAGCACATGCTTGGCTTGGGTCCTAGTTCCGTATTCTTTTCTTGTTCTTTTTATTACTCGCCTTTTATTACTTGCATTCTATTTCATGCAATTTTATTCATGCTCTTTATTACTTGTATCTTTTCTTTTCTTTGTTCTTTTCTTTTTGTTCTCTTTTGTTCATTTTGTAAATGTTGTAATTATTGTTGTTGATAAGAATTAATACGGTTTTATAAGTTAACATTTCTTTGCCAATTCCTTTTCCCGTTATTTTCCATTTGAACTTCGCCCAAACCATACGCAAGCGCTCCGTTAGGCACCGTACCTTGACAAGGTAACGGTGATTCCTAACCACGACCGGTTGCGTTCGGTTTGGCCGGAGGCGAAGGCAAGAGACAAGGACGGAAGGACAAGGGTAAATAAGCCGGATTCCACGAATACCACGCTTAATCCCCTAATCCACGTTGTTGCCGATTGCTTAGCTTCAATTGGTCAAGACTCGGCTCAAAGGTTTTGAGTACGGATTTCTTAGCTTACAATTTCGTATCTTTTCTTAACAACTTTATACTTGCAGATATACACATAGGTTAGAACAAACTCATACAGATTCTTTATTGACTCGTCTAAGACAAGAAGGTAAGATAACACCATCTCCCTGTGGACCGACCCGTGCTCACCGGCTAGCTGCAAAGCGACACCGTCCTGATCGCGGTTACACTTAAATTCTTTGAACATCCGACACGCCAAAAGCGTGCGATCAAAGCCACTTCCTATTTCTTCATCCTCTACCACTTGCCATGTAGTATAGGGTGTTCTCTTCACAAAGTTTTCGACCGAGTGAAGGAATAGCTTGAGTTTGAGTCTCCCCGACGTAGATCATCTTCGGCCTCGAAGTCAATGACCTAGCCTGATCATTTCTCCGACGAAACCATCACTAGAGTCCGGGACCCGATGATCGCAGCGGAGGGACGTCAACACGGAGCTAAAGAAGTGGTGGACCGGATCTACAAAGGTTGTAATCCCTTTCACTTGTAGTTAAGTTGTTAACTTGCATGTTCTTTCGCCTTAACTTCTAGTTAACGATCTATATTAGGGTTTCTCAGCACCGTAAAATTTTAATTTGGCATGGTTGATGCCTTGTGGAACCTCTTGAGTGTGCCTAGTAACCCTACACACACTACTCCTTAACAGAGGTCAACAAACGCAGCACGAATACTGAATAATTCTTATCTGAAATGACGGAGGGCTATGACAGGTTTTCAGAAAACCTTTTGCGTAATGAACTTGATATCGTTGTAGAAACAAGTGATTTTTGAAAAGGAGTGTTTTTGAGGCTTTTACTAGTTTTGCTAAAGAGGTCACTCCCGGTGAAGGGATCTCGGATCTTTTCTTATCGAATAAGGTGCTGGATACTCTACAAGGAATACCGCTATGCAAAGCAAGAACTATAGAAGCAATAAAAAAACCCGAGTGAGTTGTAGCATCTGCTAGTTTCACTAAAGAGATCACTCCTGGTGAAGGCATATCGGCTCTTTACTTATCGAATAAGGTGCTGGATACTCTACAAGGAATACCGCTATGCAAAACAAGAACTATAGCTACCCTTTTTATAAATTTGATTCTACAACATCTTTTAGGTTTCTTTTCTTTCATTAATCTCATTAATGAAATCCCATCATTTATGCTTCCTAAGCATCACAGAGGAAACGAAAATACAATGTACGCTTATGTCATCCGCATTCGCCACAATGTCCCGTTATGCACCGTTGGGTTACTTAACTAACGGCATAGCGGTGCGGGACTAGCACGGATGCAAAACATTAGCAACGTTTATCATATATATATATATATATATATATATAATAAGACATTCGTCTCACGCATATAAAATGATCACATCACATAATATCAGCAGCAGAAGATAACATATGAAATATTGGATATACTGGGAGGTCCGTGTTTTATTTTGAGCCTTTATAAAACACGAATTCCACGGTCGTGATGAATAGCCAAACCCACATCCCTATACCCCTACGAGAGCGGCAAGCAACCCTCACAATTCTAGGGTTAGGAGACCCGGTCTCGACTCCTCGAGATGGCCTCCCACTGGACCCTAGAACCCGGTTGCTTGTGCTCTCCTCTTTGGGTCTATCCTAATTCAGAAAAGTAAATAATATACAATGGTGATATCATCCTCAACCCGAAAGTGCCCATATAAAAGAATATTACATACAATGAATTTTACATGAATGAAAATAAAAACCCTCATCTCACATAAAACCCCCGGTTATTCAAATCACGACGATCCAATATAACATATCACAGCAAAAAATAACATCACATGTCATCAACGTAAGTAAATATGTGTATCCCAATTGTCGTTGACATATAGCAACGAAAACGGCGATACACGACATATTAAACTTACGGTCGCAGAAAAGAAAATGTCAAATTAAAACATTTGGAATCCATAATCACCTTAGACATCGTAATCCCGAAATATCACATACTTCGGATTTCATGCCTAACTATATGAATTCCACATATTGTATCACATTCCAGAAAAAGCTAGACGATGTTAAACATTCCGATCGAATCAACAAACACCCAAAATTTCCTAAAAAGCTCAACACTTGAGCGGTGTTAGAAATACCCAGAACCATACCACATTGCCCATGGACCAGCAGCTGAAGGCCCGTCCCAAGCTTCTCAAGTGGCGCCGTGGAACCGCCGCCAAAACCAAGTTTTGGCCGCGGTTCCGCGGTCACATAGACGAGTTGGGACTCGTTCTTTAGGTGGGTTCATGTAATCACCTGCATGATTTTTAGAGTATTTTTAACATGAAAAATTCCAACTTTTTGAAAAATTTCCAGAGAGGGGTCCAAAATTGGGTTTTCGGGGTTCGATCGGACTTCTAACTTCATCTAGACAACGCCTAATTATCTAGGTTGGCTCTGATATCACTGTATGGTTCCTAAGCACAACAGCAAGGTTTCGGGTGGTATCATCCATGCCAAATAAAAATTTTGCCATGCTTAAACAACCCTAAACAAGATCTTTAACTAGAGATTCATATGGAAACATCAAGTAAACAACATTAGTTCTAAGTGATTAGGGATTACAACTTTTGTAGTCCGTTCCTTCACTTCTATAGCTCCTTGTTGTGGTCCCTTCGCTGCGATCATCGAGCTCCCGGACTCTTGAGAGGCTCCACACGGTGTATGATGCATGCTTGCTTGAAGTCTTAAAAATCCAAGATGATCTACTTTGAGGAAACACAAACACAAGCTATCTCTTCACCAATATGAAATTAGTGAAGCTAACACTATAATCTAAGTGGCTAGTTTAGAAGAGGATGATGAAGTAGGAAGTGTGCTCTCTTTAGATTTTTATTTCTCACTAATTTTCTTCACTTTCTCCAAGTCAAGAGAGCTAGAAAATGAGATGAAGAAGAAGAAGCTCAAGTGATGAAAATGAATAATTGAGGTGAGGTTAGAAATGCAACCATGGTGAGTTATGTCATCCTTAACCCATGTAGAGAATAAACCATGGCTAAGTGATTAGGGTTAGGTTAATAAATATCTTAGCTAAAACAAAATTGGTTGACTTATTCAATGTTCTACAAGCTCATCCAAGCTCATGACTAATTCTCCATAATTTTAAATTTGCTAAAATAAATATAAACTCAACATTTATAACAATAGCATGGTGTAATTCTCATACACACAAGTTGCATGTATAACCTAGCATGTCACAATTATACATATCACATATATATAATTTTGTAACAAAAGAAAATAGTACAATAAACATATATCACATATATGTTAAATGTATCCATAGTGAGAATAAGAAAAACTTAAGTGAGCAATATATTAGTTAAGGTAATTTAATATATCAAATATATAATTATACATTAAATTATTAAATCAATACTTGATTTAATAATCCATCTATATCACATATAACTGGCTAATATAACATGTATCATTTTATCGAATCAACACTTGATCCGATAACCCGGCTATATCATATATACCCGGCCAATATCACATATCACGAGAATAGAATACGGTGTCACATACATGTATCAATCTCGGTCCTGCACATATCTCATATGTGCTCCTACTCCGTTTTGCCTGAGCCAGGAAACCTCTGTGTAGGATTCTAAAGACTCGTCAATACGCCGGCAGTAGGTGATGATCAAATCAAACATTCACAAGCCACAAGCGGTCAGCTAAACATAATGGCCAACCGGGTATTGAGCGACCAGAAGATTAATAAGCAAGCCTGTACATACTCCTGCGAATCCAATCAGTAACACTACCGTACAGTCCGATCTCTTCGCCTGATATGTCGCATATCTAGTCTAGGGGTGGTGAACGTCAGACCCCAGTAACTGATAACTCATGTCGATGTGAGGCTCATAACGGGTCGAGAAACTACTGATAACACATACCAGTAGATCTCCATATCAGCCCTGGCCAGGGCCAATCGAACACAGCGCAACATCAACTCCCAATACCGGGAGAGACGAAACCCCTCCTATCGCTTATTGCCTTTATATGATTCAGGACTGTACCCAAAAGCCACCGTTTTGCACGTTCTCTTGAACGTGGTAAGGTGGAAATCAAAGCACGGTAGGAATCACACAAGACTCTATGACGATCTCGGGTCTACAAACGAACCTGTACCATTGTCACCAGAGAACTGCTATCTGACGATAGGTATAATACCATCTAGGAGTTCTCGGTGAGTCCGTTCAGTGTACCCAGTCTCCACTGAGCACCCGTATACTATCTTTGATGTCAATCACCAATGGATGTGGGATCATCCATCGCCCATCATATGGCTCAAGATACATATACGCTAGTCTACTCTGGAGTATCGATGCCCTGTCTCGATACACCCTCGACTAGGAACAATTATAGGATATACTTGTAGACTACCCTGGCGCCACTAGTATGATCTCCATCAAAGTCCTAGTAGTCAAGTACATATTCTAAGGGCTTTATCAACATGTGAGAGCAAGACAGTAACACAATACAAGTCAACATGTTAAGACAAAGTGAAACCAGATAGCATACTATCATGTCGAGCAAGAAAGTCCTCTCTATATATATCCAAGCATCCACTACAATATACATCATATGTACAATAATAGCCTCTAGGGCATATACATAACTAATAAAAACTCCAGAAAAGACCCGAGGTGGCCGGATTTTCCTCCAATGTGGCCGGCCCAAATCCGAGGAAACTTATTGAAATTTTCACAGTGTTCATGTTATATCTCATACAACATTCTGCAGTTGCTTAAAATTTTTTTTGACACTTTAAAAAATTCGACAGAAACCTAGTTTAGTGTTTCAAGTTTCGAAGTCGTTTCGATTTCGTAATCTAACAAACATCGTCTAATTTTCTAGCATGGCTATGATACCACTGGAGGGTGTCCTAGCACGACAGCAAGGTTTTGGGAGGCATCGTCTATGCCATTTTCAAAAATTTGCCGTACTAGCTAACCTTAACCCTAAAATCTTAACTAGAAAATCCGACGATACAACATGTAAACAACTTTAAATCTAAGTAAATGAGGAATAGAACTTTTTTAGACCGGTCCTTCACTTCTAATGCTCCGTATAGTAGTGACTTCACTGCAAGTAATGAACACCCGAACTCTAGAAAGGGTTCACATGAAGGAATGAACAAACTTGCTCGAAGTCTTCGAGGCTGAAGATGATCAACATCGAGGAGTCATTAACCCAAGCTACCTCTTCACTAATTATGAAATTAGTGAAGCAAACACCCTATACTAAATGGCTAGTAGTGTAGGATGATGAAGTAGGAATTTTGCTCATTTTAGAAATGTTTTTCTCACTCATTTTCATCACCTCCCAAAAGCTAGTGAGCTTGAGGAAGGAGATGAATAAATGCAACCATGGAAAATTGCAAGTGTAGAATGGCAACCATGGGTGAGTTAATATCATATATTAACCTTTGTAGAGACTTAACCATGGCTAATTATAATGGTTGGGTTAACAAATATCTTAAGCAAAACAAAACTAGTGGACTTAGTCAATGGTTATGCAAGCTTCTCCAAGCTTCTAGCCATGACCAATATTCAACCAATTTTGAATTACTTAATCAATTAAAAACCCTACATTATAGCAAGTATGGTGTAAGTCACACACACACCCATGTTGCATGTATCATCATGCATGACACAAAATAATGTACACTAATATATATCTCATATATACTAATGCACACTGGTGAGAAAAAGAAATCATAAGTGAGCAAATATTAGTTAATATATGTTAATATATCAAATATAGAATTATACATTAAATTATTAAATCAACTCTTGATTTAATAATCCGGCTATATCAAATATAACCGACCGATAACACAAATCGCGAGAATAGAATACGGTATCACATATCGTATTATTCTCGGTCCCGCACATATCACATATGTGCTCCTACTCCATTTCTCTTGAGCCAGGAAATCTCTGTGTAGGACTCTAAAGACTCGTCAATACGCCGGCAGTAAGTGATGATCATATCAAACACCCACAAGCCTCATGCGGTCTGGTAAACGTAACGGCCACCCAGGTATTGAGCGATTAGAAGATCAATAAGCAAGCCTGCTCATACTCCTGCGAATCCAATCAGTAACACTACCGTACAGTCCGGTCTCTTCATCAGATATGTCGCATATCATAGCGTGGGGGTGGTAAAACGTCAGACCCCAATAGCCTGATAAGTCATGCCGATGTGATGTCCATAACAGTTCGAGACACTACTGATAACACTTACCAGTAGATCGCAGCAATCCCGGCCAGGGATTTCCTGTTATGGCGAATCAAGCATAGCGCAACATCAACCCCCAATACCGGGAGTGACGAAATCCCCTCCTATCGCTCATTGCCTCCATGTGACTCGGGACTGTACCCAAAAACCACGTTTTTGCACGATCTCTTTAACGTGGTATGGTGGAAATCAAAGCACAGTGGGAATCACACAAGACTCTATGATGATCTCGGGTCGACAGACTAACCTATACCAGTGTCACCAGAGAACTGCTATCTGACGATAGGTATAATACCATCTAGGAGTTCTTGGCGAGTCCGTCCAGTGTACCAAGTCTCCACTGAACACCCGTATACCTTCTCTGTTGTCAAACACCAATGGATGTAGGATCATCCATCGCCCATTATATGGGTCGAGAAGCGTATACGCTAGTCTACTCTGGAGTATCGATGCCCTATCTCGATACTCCCTCGACTAGGAACATTTGAAGGATGCACTTACCGACAACCCTGTCCCCACTAGTATGATCTGCATCATAATCCTGGTAGTCAAGTACTCATCTTGAGGGCTTTATCATTATGTAATAGAGAGACAATAAGTGTACATGTTAAGATAATGAGCAACCAGATATCATACTATCATGTCGATCAAGAAAGTCCTCCATATATATGTCCAAGCATCCACTACAATATACATAGCATGTACAGTAATGGCCTCTAGGGCATACATATAACTAACAGTTGATATCGCGCTGGGTTCGGAAAGCCATTACGCAAAGTCCCTGGCCAGGGCAAGCGAGATTTACTGGTAGGTACTCCGGTAGTTTCTCAGGGTGTTTTGGGATATACCCCGACACGACTTATTGCGCTATTAGGGGTTTGAAGGCTACCGCCCCCTAGGCCCGATATGCGATACTCTCAGACGAATAGACCAGTCTGTACGAAGATTGTCACAGATAGGCTCAGTAGGAGTTCGGATGAGTTTACTCATCGGCCTTCTTATCGACAGATACCTGGGTAGCCGTTACGTGCAGCTAATACCGCTGACGTGCTTATGGTTAAACCCACTGCCAGCGTACTGTCGAGTCTTTAGAGTCCCACACAGAGGGTTTCCCTGCATCGGGCAAAAGATGTAGAGGCCGTATGGTTTTACGGCAGGGCTTCTATCACATACGTGTACTTGTGCACGTATGATGTTCGGGCGAATAATACTAGTGGGCTTTGGTTTAAGCCGGATCCTAGTATTATATTGATGGATTATTTTCGTCTCATTGTATTCGTATTTTTCGAAATACAGATAGAGGTATGTATATACGGATGAGTGGCATTCTTGTAATTTACTCAAGATTGCTTCTAGAAGAAGACACCTCATTTTGTATTTAATCTTTTGATTAAAAGATAAATGAAGTGGAGGTATGAGGTGGAGGTTTACATTAAATGAAGCATGGCTCTTGGTGACTCATGGGGTGACTCACTAGGTGACTCATGAAGCATGCTTGATATTTTGATGAGATATTTATCTTATGCATTATTGGTATGCTTCATTATTAATCACAAACTAGCTATCTTCATTCTAATCTTTTTCTTACACTCTCACTTCCTCAAGTTCCCCTTCTTCTTCCTTTAACCCTACATGTCTCATGTATTGAGAAACCTAGGGTATTTAGAGACAAACTAATCCATCTTCACTGTCTACATCATCTAGGACATCTAGTTTAGCGAACCAGGTGCCTTAGTTACCTCGGATTTGAGGTTGGAGCTCGGACTATAGACTCTCGGGTGGATCGTCTTTGACTTGAGGACACCGACGAGGAGGCCCGATCCGTATACGATCCGAGGAGCTTATGACGAGGAGGAGGACATCAAGAAGACCCGAAGGACTTGTACACGGAGGTATAAAACTTCTACATAGTAGTTAAACCTCTAGTAGTTTAGCCAGTTAAGGTTCAAGTTAAGATCCTGGAGTTTAGTCGGTGTTGCGAAGCATACAAAAATCGTTTTTTGCATATTCCGCTTCCCCGCGAACCCGCGGGGTGCGCGACATCGACTTACACTAACTACTCCAGCCCTTCCCCTCCCAGGCCCTGATTTCTATGTTGTGGATAAGGGGATCCGCAAGACTTGGGATATCGACTGCGCCACAGCCAAATGCCTCACGTTAGCTTTGATGGATAACGAACATCAAAAGCAACATGAGATGATGGATGTGCAATCCATATTTTTCTATACAGAGGAGTTGTATGGTGAGCAATCTCGTGCTCTTCGTTACGAGGCCTCAAGAAAGTTGTTTCAAATAAGGATGGCTGCTGGTACATCTATAGGAGATCATGTCCTGAAGATGATAGGGCTTATTGAAGAACTTGAGGACCTAGGATGGACGATGGAAAATGAACAATATATTGATATAGTTCTACAGTCTCTTCCCCTGCCTATGCTCAATTTATAGTGAACTTCAACATGCATAATTTGGAGAAATCACTTCCTGAACTTCTCAATATGTTGAGAAGCATAGAGAGCACGCCAAAGATGGTGAAAACTCCAACTCTACTTGCTGGGCAATCTTCATCTTCCATCCTAAAAGCTAAAGCCAAGGGAAAGAAGAAGAAGAAACCTATCAAACCGAGGGGTGGGGTTAAAAAGGCAAAGGGAAAGGACAAATCAAGGGCCGCGGTATCAGGAAAGGGAGAATGCTTCTACTGCCACAAGACGGGGCATTGGAAAAGGAACTGTACTGAGTACCTAGCCGATCTCAAGAAGAAGAAGCATGCTAAAGCTTCCGCTTCAGGTGTGTTTGTTACCGAAAACTGTTTTTCATTAAACTCTACATCCTGGGTATTAGATACTTGTTCGGGATCTCACATCTACAATTGTGTCCAGGGATTGTGAAATAGCAAGGTTTTGAGGAAAGGAGATCATACTCTTCGTGTTGGTAATGGCTCGAATGTTCATGCTGTATCCGTGGGAGAGTATCATCATGGGTTTCCTTCAGGGTGTATATTGATTTTGAATCCCTATTATTTTATACCCACTATGTTGTGTAATATAATATATGTATCTTTGTTAGACAATAAAGGATATCATTTTGTATTACAAAGTAATGTTATGAACATTGACCTAAATCAACAGTTGATTGGGTATGTTACATTAAATAACGGAATTTACGTCCTGAATCAACACACAGTTTTTAACATCCAACACACAAACAAAAGAAAGACTTCAGAAATAAATGAAGCATTCATGTGGCATTGTAGACTTGATCATATTAACGAAACAAGACTAACCAAGCTACATAAAGATGAATATTTAAATCCGTTTGAATATAAATCTTATGCGACTTGTTAATCTTGCATCAAAGGCAAAATGACCAAAACTCCATTTACTGGACACGGAGAGAGAGCTTCTGAACTCTTAGGCCTCATTCATAGTGATGTATGTAGACCATTGTCTACACATGCAAGAAGCGGTAATTCATACTTCATAACTTTTACTGATGATTTCTTAAGATTTGGACACGTGTTCTTGTTGAAACATAAGTATGAAGCTTTCGAAAAATTCAAAAAGTATAAAATTGAAGTAGAAAAACAAACTAGAATGAGTATCAAGAAACTTCGATCAGATCGAGGAAGAGAGTACTTAAGTACAGAATTCCTGAATTTCCTAAAAGAGAATGGTATTCTCTCTCAGCTTACTCCTCCGTACACACCACAACACAATGGTGTGTCAGAGCGGAGAAATCGTACCCTATTAGATATGGTACGCTCGATGATGAGTGATGCTAAGTTACCACTTTCCTTTTGGGGGTATGCATTGGAGACTGCAGTATATCTATTAAACAGGGTTCCAACTAAATCCGTGCCTACCACTCCATATGAGATATGGTATGGGAAGAGACAATCTCTTAAACGAGTTAGGATATGGAGTTGTTCTGCCTTTGTTAAAAAGCAGAATCCAGACAAACTCGAGACACGATCGATTTTGTGTATATTTATGGGATATCCTAAACATTTATATGGATATCTTTTCTACCGTAAGGAGGAAGAGTGTTTGTTTCTCAATATGCCACATTTTTAGAAAATGAATTTTTAACAAATGATACAATTGGTAATATGGTAGAATTGGAAGAAATTCCAAAGCCACAAACAATTACTGACGATTTGATTGAACCTGAAGCTTTGATAGAACCTGACGAGCCTCAGTCACTTCGTAGATGTGGTAGGACTTCTCGCCCACCAGGGAGATACTATGGTTTCCTCATTGATGGTGATAGTGAAGACTGTATTATGGATGATGATGACCCTACTAGTTTTTAGCAAGCTATCACGAGTAGTGACTCAGTGAAATGGCTGGATACCATGCGATCCGAAATGGAATCCCTGCACACCAACAATGTATGGACTTTGGAAGTTGCACCTCCTAGAGTGAAACCCGTAGGGTGAAAAGGGATCTTTAAGAAAAAAATTGGTGTGGATGGACAAGTAGAGACCTATAAAGCTAGACTTGTTGCGAAAGGATTTCGTCAAAGACCAGGACTGGACCATGATGAGACTTTTTCTCCAGTTGCAATGCTTAAATCCATTCGGAACCTACTTGCTATTGCTGCTTACCACGACTATGAAATTTGGCAGATGGACGTTAAAACAGCATATCTAAATGGTGATTTGGAAGAATGCATTTTTATGGATCAGCCGGAAGGCTTCATTGACAGTAAAAGCAGTGAAAAGGCATGCAGGTTGCTTAAATCCATCTATGGATTGAAGCAGGCATCATGGAGTTGGAACATCTGCTTTGATGATACAATCAAAGAGTTTCATTTTATCAAAAATCTATCTCGGGTTTTGTATTTACCCTCAATGGAGGGGCGGTTTGTTAGAAAAGTTCCAAACAGGTCATCGTTGCAGACTCAACGATGGAAGCTGAGTACATTGCTGCAAATGATGCTGCTAAGGAAGCTGTCTAGATGCGGAAGTTCATCTCAGAGCTTGGAGTAGTTCCAACCATTATTGATCCAATACCCTTGTATTGTGATAATAATGGAGCTATGGCATTGGCCAAGGAACCCAGGTCCCATCAGCGTTCCAGACATATCCTGAGGCGATATCATCTGATCCGGGAGATAATTGATCGCTACGAGATCGAAGTTCGGAGAGTAAACACAAAGAACAATACTGCGTATCCACTCACCAAGGCCCTTCCGCAGGCGCAATATGAGCGACTTTTTGAGATTTTAGGTATGAGATACGCCTATAATTGGCCTTAGTGCAAGTGGGAGATTGTTAGATATAAGTATGACTTAGAGGCCATTATTGTATGCTATAGTGGATGCTTGGACATGTATATATATATATATATATATATATATATATATATATTATATATATATGACTTTCTTGCTCGAAATGATAGTATGCTATATGGTCGTTTTTTATCCTGACATGTTCACTTGATTAAGTTTACTGTCTATTTGATACATGTTGATAAAGCCCTTAGGATATTTGCTTGACTACCATGACAATGATGCAGATCATGCTGGTGGGGCATGTGTAGTCTACAAGCATATCCTTAAAAGTTCCTAGTCGATGGAGTGTCGAGACAAGGCATCGATATTCCAGAGTAGACTAGTGTATATTTTTCTTGACCTAGTATAGGGGCAATGGATGATCCCATATCCATTGGTGTTTGACATCAAAGATTGTATACAGGTGCTCATTAGAGACTGAGTACACTGAACGGACTAGCCGAGAACTCCTAAATGGTATTATACCTATCGTCAAATAGCAGTTCTCCAGTGACACGTGTACAGGTTAGTCTGTAAACCCGAGATCGTGATAGTGTCTTGTATGGTTCCCACTATGCTTTGATTTCCACCCTACCACGACTCTATTGAGTCGTGCAAACAGGTAGATTTTTGGTACAGTCCCGAGACATATGGAGGCAGTGAGCGATAGGAGGGGTTTCGTCTCTCCTGGTATTGGGAGTTGATGTTGCGCAATGCGCGATTGGCTATAACCGCAAGTCCCTGGACAGGGCCGATGAGATTTACTAATAAGTGTTATCAGTAGTTTCTCGATTGGTTATAGGCCACACATCGGCATGACTTATCGAGTTATTGGGGTCGGACGATTTCAACCCCCAGACTCGATATGCGATATATCAGACGAAGAGACCGGACTGTAGGGTAAGTGTTTCTTGTTGGCTCTACGGGAGTTTGAACAAGTTTGCTTGTTGATCTTCTGTTCGTTCAATACCTGGGTAGCCGTTACGTCCAGCTAGTACCGCTGACGGCTTGTGGGTATCTGATATGATCGTTACCTACTGCTAGCGTATTGACGAGTCTTATGAGTCCCACATAGTGGTTTCCAAGCTCAAGCGAAACAAAGTAGGGCACATATGGAGATATGTGTGGAAGCTTGATTAACTACGAGTACATGATACCGTATTTAATTTAGCGTTTTTTATTTTGATATTAGTCGGGTTATATATCATATGACCGGATTATTAAATTAAGTGTTGATTTAATAATTAACTAATTACTCATTATAAATCCTTTCTTTATAAAAGATTATATATATATATATATATGTATGTATGTATATATGTATGTATGTATGTATGTGTAAGTGCACGGCGGCGCCCCGGCCGTCAATCCGACGCCGGAATGCGGAAGCGGTGATAAACTTTAATTTTTGCGGACTTTGCAAACCGGCACCACCGCGCACTAAACTCCGGATCGTAACCATTAACAAGTCTAAGCAACTAACAAGAAAGGGAAGAGGTGTACCGACTGATCCGAGTCCTCCGGTCTTCATCTCCACTCCGATCTCCTCGCGGGATCTCCGTCCGTCTCCTCCTCGTCGGAAAGGGCACCACATCGCCTGTAGCTTTTACGGGCTCCCACCTCAATACCGAGGCAACTCGGGCGCGAAGCTGGCGAATCGACGCGTCCAAGATTTGCTGTAGGAAGTGTAGTGTAGAATCATGTCTCACTTTGGGGTTGGTTGCCTTTGGATGGAGGAAATATGAATGGACTTTGGAATGAAGTGAAGAATTTTTGCAAGCATGAAAAAAAATGATATGTGAATTAATCCCTCATACCAAAAATGAACTCCTCTCTCTCTCACTCCAAGATGTGGCCGGCCAATCCATTGTAGGAAATGGTGGTGGAGGAAAACAACTAAGGGAGGTGAGTGTAGGATCAATCAAGAGGTGACCACAACCAAACATACACCATGCTTCATTAAATCCAACCATACCCATTTCAAATCACATTAATGCAAAAGCATGGAGCAAAAGAAATGATGCTATCATAATAAATACTTTTGCAATAAAACCCTCCACAAAGTGTTATTTGCAAACTTGCAAATAACCCCCTCCATCGGAAAAGTCCGGCCGGGAAAGAACAAAGGAAAACCGGCCGGAACGGAATGCAAACTGGCAACTCCAGAAAACTGGTCCCGTAATAAATCACAGGAAAACCCCGATACTGTGCATACACACCCGCATCTGTATTCCGTCCGGATACAAATACAAAGAGACAAAATCTACACTGTACTAAACTAGGACCGGCTTAAACCAAAGCCGGCTAGTAATATCCGTTCGATCCTGATCCGTGCAATACCGCACGTATCTGATCGAACCCTGCCATATACCTATACGGCTACTAGTACAAACTGTCCGATCCTGATCCGTTCAATACCGCACGTATCTGATCGGACCTGCCATATCTCCATACGGCCTCTACAGCGTTTCGCCCGAAAGCTGAGTAACTGAAAGTGTGGTGGACTCTAAAGACTCGTCAATACTATGGCTGTGGATTTAACCACTAGCCCGTCAGAGGTATAAGCCAATACGTAACGGGCCACCAGCTATTGACTAAAAGGGACGTCGATGAGCGAACTCATCCTGACACCCTACTGAGCCTGTCAGTGACAATATCCGTACAGTCCGGTCCGTTCGTCTATGAGCATCGCATGTCGGGCCTAGGGGGTGGGTAAAAGTCAGACCCCCAAAAGTGGTACAAGTCGTGTCGGAGTGTAGCCCAGAACACCCTGAGATACTACTGGAATACCTACCAGTAAATCTCCTGCCTTGGCCAAGGACTTCGTGTAATGGCTCTCCTAGACACAGCGCGACCTCACCCCCAATACCGGGAGAGACGAACCCCCGAAGATCCGCTCACTTCCTCCATGTGGCTCGGGACTGTACCCAACTAAAACCTGTTTGCACGACTCTTTTGAGCCGTGGTAGGGTAGTAATCAAAGCACAGTGGGAACTCACACGAGACAAATGATGATCCCCAGGTCGATGAACTAACCTGTACACATGTCACCTGGGAACTGCTATCTGACGTCAGGTATAAGACCAACTAGCATGTTCCCGGCGAGTCCTGTCCGGTGTACTCATAACCCAATGAGCACCTGTATACATCTTAGGTGAACCAACTGACACCAGTGGCTTGTGAGACCGGCCACCGCCCCTCGTCGGGGTCTCGACTGTATACACTAGTCTACTCTGGAGTATCGATGCCCTATCTCGAAACTCCCACGACTAGGGACCTTTTAAGGATATGCTTGTAGACCCCAGCTCTCACGTATATGATCGCCCTCATACTGCTGGTCGTCAAGCAAGAATCCTAGGGGCTCTATCAACGTGCAATAGCGACCTGTCAGGTCACCTAAAGCAGTACACGATGATAAAGGTAAACCAGATAGCAAACTATCATCTCGAGTAAGACTGTCGTACCGGGATAGGTCCTCCCTCAATCATTGCAATCACGTGCCTGTGATCCAATAATTGACTCTGAGGGCACTATCTCCAACAATCTCCCACTTGCACTCAAGGCTAATTATTGCGATGTCGCATACTCACAGCCCGTGTGATACCGAACACCCAACTCCTCTACTAGTCAGTCTCACAAAGCCTGTTTGCGAAACTCTTGCGTTCGAGGAATAGCCTCAGCGAGTGGATCCGCTCTGAAGTTTCTTTCTATATCTCTCTCTAAATCTCAAGTTCGTGGAGAATGCCATCTCCCGAAATGAGCAATACCTGTCTTAGAATGTCTGGATATCTGATGGGACCGAGCTCATAAATGAACTCCAAATCCAAACTTCTTAGACTGTATCGTCAACTGAACTTAATCAGTATCCTGCGCCATGCCACCCTCAGTATTTCCTTAGACCACCTGTCCAAAATACTGCCCCTCGTCAGAAGGAAAACTAAAACTCTGACAACCTCCTTGTCGTCCATGTCACCTTGCAAGCCTGGAATGATAACTGTCTCTCGAATGAGGCTGTCATTATCATATCCCTAGAACATCCACTTATGTTCTAAAACTTCTTCCTACTGTTTCTCCAGGATTGGATCAATATCAACTTATTGCATATAATGCAAGAACAACATCTGGTGTGGTACTTGACATCTCATGATTGACTCAATTGCCTAAGCAAGTGATCTGCCAATCATGCGCATCCCTCTCCACTTTAGTCTATAAGACACCTTTAGAGAGGGTGACTCCATCACCTGCAGGTACACTACCATGTCAGGAGTCGTCCATTCTAAATACTCTTAGAATGCTGTCAAAGTACCCTGATTGGGAAACCACCCAAATCTAGATCTAAAAACCATAGATCTAGTAACCAGAATGTCTGATATAATATCCAAGTCCTATGTGGAGAAACCACTGTGTGACGACCAAAGTATAACCGATCGTAGTAAAGGAATATCACTTCCTACTACCTTGTGTATGTCATCCAAATACCATGACATCACACCCTACTACCTTCTCAACAGATCCATCCCCTATTCTGATGACGTCAAACCCATGACTGTCACATCAGAAATAGATGATCTATCTCCGCTATATCTGCTTTAGTCTATAAATAGACATCAGCCTGATGTCCACCAATGCTTCCGTTGCTCCCACTGACTACGACAACCCTCTGGCAGAGTCATATAGACGTGCACTTCTAAAGCTAGTTTAGAACGACGCTATACTCATCCTCCTGCCGGGTCTCGCAGCCTGGAACAACAACAATGGCAAGTGTGGGTAAACAAGAACTTCCCTGTCACCGTCCTTGAGGCTACCGGAGTACCTCTCGGGTGCCTGAAGTTACCCACCTTATCTGCGGAGTGGCCAATGGAATGTCAAAACAGATTGAATCTTTAGGTTCCTTATCAAATCTTCAGTAATCGTTTGCGGTTCTGGAATCACTTCCAGTTCTACCATACTCCCACTACTGTTTTTGAAAAAATCCATTTTTAATAAAACTGTGGCGAGTCTAGAACAATATTTCTATTGATCTACCAGATGGTAGAAAGTCAACCCTCGTCATAGCCTGGGTCAACCCACAAACAGCCATTACAGAAACGTGCCTTGAGTTATCCAGAGTCTGGTTTTAATCATAAGCCGGATAACTCCCCGTACCTTAACAATGTTAAGATACGAACTGTACTATATCCAATATAGAACCAGAGGCACTGATTTAATTGAACCAGATTCAAATCATGCAGCTGTCTCCAGTGCATGTCAACTAAATGGAGAGAGGCCGATCAGCGTTACTCAACTTAGGAATGCTTCCAATTATGAGTAACCTGAAAGAGAAGCAATTTCTCTTTATCATTACTATCAACTGAATACCATACACAAGTATCTACATCTTCGATCACTTTGAAGAATCCCGATACTTGCTACACCTGGTTCTCTACTCTATTCAAATACCTATAACTCCTCAAAAATTTAGACCCTGTGTTTCTACGAAACACATGTCTAAGAACTAGAGAAGTTAAAAGTAAACAGAATATAGTATGAGGACCAACCCCTCTGTCCTAATAGACACTGGACAACATACAATACTCTGTATAAGTCCGCCGAGTCTAACAACTCTTTCACTGTGTGTTGTATGTTGAAAACTGTACTTATGGTTAAGAAGAATTACACCGCTGTTTAATACTCCTTACCTAACCATCCACTGATATAGGTAAATGTCATCGACATAATATCAAAAGGTATATCTCACTCTATGAAAATAGACGTACAGATATATCAATTTGAAATTGGTGCACAACAGCGGATATTCAAAACCAAATATTTGCCGACCGGCAAACAGCCAAGGTGATCTCCTCAAATATCACCGATTACAACGAATCCCGATATAATGAGGATGATCATCCAATTCCCAATAACTTACTCCCACCCATCATCTGTAAAACCATACAGATGTGAGAATCAAACCTGGTAAATACATACCCTGGAGCAAGTGTCTAATCAGGAAATCAGTTTTCTTTTAACAGTACACAGTGAAACTGAAACATAGAAATGTTCCGTAGGGGTATCCTGGTATTCCTAGTAATGCCTCTTCCAGATTCACAACTGTAACCGTGTATTTCTTTGCCATCTCTCTAAATCCCTTTATATGTCTTTAGTCATAACCTTCTGTACACCCCTTTAGCCCAAATGGCTTTCTTCCTTCCCTACCGTTCGGCACCAGCCTATGGTTTGGAAGAAGACTATCCAATAAGCATAATGGGTGTACTGTCCCAATCCTAGGAACACTCGCAATGCGAGAGAAGGTGAGGATAAAAGAAAACTGAATAAACCTTATTCCTATTTCTCCTGAACCAGAATCCATCCCCGAACTGGAACAAGTTCCTTTCGAGTTCGTATATAACCATACGATGGAGTATCCAAATAAATTGTGGATCTTCGCAGTGATACGGAGTGTCCTGGAGAAATACAAAGGTGATTTAGGATTGGCGAAGGAATACTTGGTTTGGTCGTGAATAGCAGTCGCAATTTACTTTGCCCTCTTACTAATCCCTTGCTTTGTCTGAACTTAATATCTTCTGTACACCGTTTAGGCTAACTGGTTTTCTTCATTCCCTACCGGTCGGCACCAGCCTATGGTCTGGAAGAAGACTATCCAATTTGCGTAATAGGTGTACTACTCCTAAACCAAGAAGTACTCGCAACCTGAGAGAAGGTGAAAAGAAAAGACAACTGAATAATCCTATTCGTTTTCTCCAGAACCGGAAACCATCCTCGAATAAATTCCTTCGAGTTCGTATCTAACCATACGATGGCTTTGTCCAATGGAAGTGGACGTTCGCAGTAATACGGGGTGTCCTGGAGAAAAGGGTAAAAGTAGGAGTGGCAATGAGGTCTGCAACTCTGACAATCCAAAAGCCAGTGTTAAGTGGGTTCGGTCAACTTGGTCACTGAGTCAAAGTCTAGGGTCGGGTCAATGGTCGCTGCTAGAGAGAGAGAGAAAAGAAACACTCAGCGTGCACTCTAACCTAGATCAGAATGGTTATCACTTTTTCTAATCAGGAAAACCTCCCACTGTACCTCAAATTCTCCTCCAAACCTAAAAGAAGAATTAATCGGGGATACCCGAGGAGTAAACTAACTCATCAGTGGGAATCGGGATCCAACTATCATCGCATGATAACGTGACGGAATCCGCTCACGCTATAACACTCCAGAAGGTATGCGCATATTTGGCAAGTTTCAGTTCTTTTGAAACTCCCGATGTGATTTCTTCCCCATGCTCTTATGACCTTGACTTTGGCCAACAAATCATAAGTCACATGTCAAGTTCTACCCGTCATTCTCCAGGTTAATCTGAGCCCACCCGTACAAGCCCTTGACTTTGGCCAACAAGGCTATACGACTGTCCCAAACCAACGCATCTATCTATGCTGCATGTGAATAACCAACAGCTACCAAACACTGTGCCTTGACTTTGGCCAACAAACACAGCTTGAATACTATTGACTACCCATATGAAACGACGGAGGGCTACGAATGGTTTCTGGCGAAAACCTTTAACGTAATGAACTTGATATCGTTGAAGGAACGGATAGCTTTTTAGAAAATATAGTGACGAAAACCTTTACTAAAGAGGTCACTCCCGGTGAAGGGATCTCGGCTCTTTCCCCGTAGAATGAGGTGCAGGATATTCCAACTGAATACCACGGTGCAAAGCAAAAGTAATCGGCTATAGTGAAGTTAATGCCCTGACGCAAACTTCTGTCCAAGGGGTCACTCCCCGTGAAGGGATCTCGGCCCTTGCCTCGTCGACTGAGGAGCAGGATATTCCAAATGAATACCACGATGCAAAACAAAAGTGAACGTCCTTGCAATAACAGCTTTTTGAAAAGTGTTCCAACAACATCAGATTAGGTTTGTTTAACTTGCATTGATCCGAATCAATGCAGTCCCATCAATTGATCACACCACAAAGAACGAAAATATACTGACGTACGTATATGCCATCCGCATTCGCCACTGGGTCCCGTCATCACCCGTTAGGTTAGCTAACTAACGGCAGAGCGGGGACTGGACTAGCGCGGATGAAAAAACATATACAACATCTACTAATATATATACCAATATATAGTATTTCGCTCAAGGCGTGAAAAGAAATGCAACATCACAGAAATGTACAGCATCACAAAACAATACAGATATCTGGGATCCCCGGGTTTCACAGAGCCACTACTGAAACCCGACGTTCCCCTGGTCGTGTGGATAGCCTGTGCAATGAAAACCTAGACCCCTACGGGCGCGGCAAGTCACCCGCCAAAACCTGAAGCGAGGCAGCCCCCTTCAGCACCGTGAATGGACCACCCAGCACTTCATGGAATCCGGTAACTTGGGCACCCCTCCTGGGTCAACCTGTACCCCCTACGAGTGCGGCGAATAGCCCGCCAATTCCAGACTGAAGCCCCCTCCGTCTCAATGCCCTGAGATGCGGGCTTGTTGCCCTCCAGAACCCGGCTATCCGTGCACCCCTCCGCGGGGTAACCCTAGTACAGAAAGTAAAATATACATACACCGGGTACATCGACCGCAACCAGGTCGTGCCCCAAAAGAATAATACAAACAGGCAGTGACGGCAGTCCACATGTCGGACGCTCGCCCCGCAATATCAAATGTACATAATACAACAAAACTGAACTAGCATTGCATCCAGGCTATCCCCCACGACCGATCCGCAACATCACAGCATAAACATAGAACATCAACGTGAAGGTCACGTTCGCAAATCCGTCTAACCGGGCTATAGCAGTTAGACTGGATTTACCGATCGAGTGACATTCACGGTCGCAGATATAATGTAAATACTGTGAAAAATGTGTTTAAAATTTTCCGATTGATCAAACAATTAACAAGTGGGCCCCAAAGAAAACTGTAGCACTCACAGAAAAAATTGGCCCAACTTTAACCTTCCAGAAAGCACATTTTCAACTCAGGAACATTCTGCAAAGTTTTGGAGTCATGAACAGTAAACATTGCGGCGGAAGCACGGCCGAAGTAGGGGTTTGGCCGCTCTTCCGCGGTGGAATGGTGGGTTCATGGTACCAAATTTTTACAGTATGCTTCTAATTCCCTGCACATCACTCTGAGACAACCTGAAAAATTTTTGGACTCAAAAAAAATTCGACAGAAACTGATGTGCTTGAAATACGCGTTTTCGGGATTTTGTTCGATCGGAAACGTAAAACACATTAAACAAAGCTAGACGAAGTTAATGGCGAGGCTCTGATACCACTGTAAGTGCACGGCGGCGCCCCGGCCGTCAATCCGACGCCGGAATACGGAAGCGGTGATAAACTTTAATTTTTGCGGACTTTGCAAACCGGCACCACCACGCACTAAACTCCGGATCGTAACCATTAACAAGTCTAAGCAACTAACAAGAAAGGGAAGAGGTGTACCGACTGATCCGAGTCCTCCGGTCTTCATCTCCACTCCGATCTCCTCGCGGGATCTCCGTCCGTCTCCTCCTCGTCGGAAAGGGCACCACATCGCCTGTAGCTTTTACGGGCTCCCACCTCAATACCGAGGCAACTCGGGCGCGAAGCTGGCGAATCGACGCGTCCAAGATTTGCTGTAGGAAGTGTAGTGTAGAATCATGTCTCACTTTGGGGTTGGTTGCCTTTGGATGGAGGAAATATGAATGGACTTTGGAATGAAGTGAAGAATTTTTGCAAGCATGAAAAAAAATGATATGTGAATTAATCCCTCATACCAAAAATGAACTCCTCTCTCTCTCACTCCAAGATGTGGCCGGCCAATCCATTGTAGGAAATGGTGGTGGAGGAAAACAACTAAGGGAGGTGAGTGTAGGATCAATCAAGAGGTGACCACAACCAAACATACACCATGCTTCATTAAATCCAACCATACCCATTTCAAATCACATTAATGCAAAAGCATGGAGCAAAAGAAATGATGCTATCATAATAAATACATTTGCAATAAAACCCTCCACAAAGTGTTATTTGCAAACTTGCAAATAACCCCCTCCATCGGAAAAGTCCGGCCGGGAAAGAACAAAGGAAAACCGGCCGGAACGGAATGCAAACTGGCAACTCCAGAAAACTGGTCCCGTAATAAATCACAGGAAAACCCCGATACTGTGCATACACACCCGCATCTGTATTCCGTCCGGATACAAATACAAAGAGACAAAATCTACACTGTACTAAACTAGGACCGGCTTAAACCAAAGCCGGCTAGTAATATCCGTTCGATCCTGATCCGTGCAATACCGCACGTATCTGATCGAACCCTGCCATATACCTATACGGCTCCTAGTACAAACCGTCCGATCCTGATCCGTGCAATACCGCACGTATCTGATCGGACCTGCCATATCTCCATACGGCCTCTACAGCGTTTCGCCCGAAAGCTGAGTAACTGAAAGTGTGGTGGACTCTAAAGACTCGTCAATACTATGGCTGTGGATTTAACCACTAGCCCGTCAGAGGTATAAGCCAATACATAACGGGCCACCAGCTATTGACTAAAAGGGACGTCGATGAGCGAACTCATCCTGACACCCTACTGAGCCTGTCAGTGACAATATCCGTACAGTCCGGTCCGTTCGTCTATGAGCATCGCATGTCGGGCCTAGGGGGTGGGTAAAAGTCAGACCCCCAAAAGCGGTACAAGTCGTGTCGGAGTGTAGCCCAGAACACCCTGAAATACTACTGGAATACCTACCAGTAAATCTCCTGCCTTGGCTAAGGACTTCGTGTAATGGCTCTCCTAGACACAGCGCGACCTCACCCCCAATACCGGGAGAGACGAACCCCCGAAGATCCGCTCACTGCCTCCATGTGGCTCGGGACTGTACCCAACTAAAACCTGTTTGCACGACTCCTTTGAGCCGTGGTAGGGTAGTAATCAAAGCACAGTGGGAACTCACACGAGACAAATGACGATCCCCAGGTCGATGAACTAACCTGTACACATGTCACCTGGGAACTGCTATCTGACGTCAGGTATAAGACCAACTAGCATGTTCCCGGCGAGTCCTGTCCGGTGTACTCATAACCCAATGAGCACCTGTATACATCTTAGGTGAACCAACTGACACCAGTGGCTTGTGAGACCGGCCACCGCCCCTCGTCGGGGTCTCGACTGTATACACTAGTCTACTCTGGAGTATCGATGCCCTATCTCGAAACTCCCACGACTAGGGACCTTTTAAGGATATGCTTGTAGACCCCAGCTCTCACGTATATGATCGCCCTCATACTGCTGGTCGTCAAGCAAGAATCCTAGGGGCTCTATCAACGTGCAATAGCGACCTGTCAGGTCACCTAAAGCAGTACACGATGATAAAGGTAAACCAGATAGCAAACTATCATCTCGAGTAAGACTGTCGTACCGGGATAGGTCCTCCCTCAATCATTGCAATCACGTGCCTGTGATCCAATAATTGACTCTGAGGGCACTATCTCCAACAGTATGTATGTATGTATGTATGTATCATGGTAGATGGTATATAGAACATGACAATGTAAGAATCACATGGAAAAGGATATTAGAGATATTGGTAAATATAAATGAAAAAATACAAAATTAAAGAATGAGTCATGGCTTCTAAAAGTTTCTAAAAGGCTCTAGTGACTATGACTCACTCTTTTCTTTTTGTTTTTTTCATTTATTCTTATCATATCAATCTCTATATATCTTATCTCCAGGGTTCACTTCACTTGGCCATAGTTCATCCTCCTCCTCTTATCTCTCTAGATATTTTTCTAGGTTAGAAAAAGAGAAGAAAAAGAAAGGTTTTTAGTGAGAAAAATCCCACTTCATCACCCTATATTAGCTTAGCAAACTAGTATAGGTTGTTAGCTTCACTTCTTCTTTGATTAGTGAAGTAAGAGTTTAAGTGCAAGGAACTTCGTGGTGGATCATCGTAGACAACGAAGGCCTCAAGAGAAGTTGTTCCAACTTCAAGTGAAACCAAAGAGGAGCTCAAGGACTTCTACATGGAGCCATTGAAGAAAAGGAGTGGTCTTCAAAGGTTGTAGTTCTTTTTCACTTAGGATTATACACACTTTTCCTTTTCTATTAACCCTAATCTCTAGTTTGATTCATGGTTAGTTAACTTAGCATCCAATAAAATTAAAAAAAAACTCACTTGATTAGGTTGAAAGCCTTGATTGTGGTGCTAAGATAGACTTACACCAACATGGTATCAGAGCCTCCATAAACCTTTACTAGCTGGTTTGCACAAGTTTAAAGTCTCGATCGACGGATTTTTCCGGATCGCGTTTCCATTTTATATGCTTGATGTTCGAATTTTAAAGTTGTTCAAAAAATCATTCTGGTTCCTTTAAAATTATGTGCAGGCAAATTTAGTGACCAGAAAAAATTTTGGGCACATAATCCCAAAATTTGGCTGCGGAACCGCCGCTAAACATGCCATTTGGCGGCGGTTCCATGGTCTAATTTTAGCCGTTGTGCCTCAAAAATTTTCTGGTGCTCTATAATATGGAAATGTGATTTTTGGGATGTATTGTTTTGGTCCAAATTTGTTTGAGTACTGGTTTGTACTTGGGGACAATGCGGAAAGTTTTGGTCAATCGAAATTTTGAATTCGTATGTATCAGTGCGTATGTTAGTTTCTGCGACCGTGAATATCATAGAGCGGTACAATCCGACTGGTTTCTATATGTACAATCAGATCGGTTTACGAACATAATATTCACGTTTGTTCTGTGTTGCACTGATGTTATGGATGGATTATCGTGATGGATAGCCTTGTGTGCAATGTTAGATGTACAGTTCAGATTCATTTATATATTGTTTATTGCGGGGCGAGCATCTGACATGTGGACTGTCGTTTCTGCCAGTTTGTATATTCTTTTATTGTGGCACGACCGGGTTGAGGTCGTTTTCACCATTGTATATATATTTTCTTTTCTGTAGTAGGATTACCCCGCGGAGAAGTGCTCGAATAGCCGGGTTCTAGAGGGCAATGGGACCGCGTCTCATGGCGTTGAGACCGGGGGGCCTTAGTCTAGAATTGGCGGGCTATTCTTCGCACTCATAAGAGGTATAGGTTGACCCACGGAGGGGTGCTCAAGTTACTGGATTTCGTGAAGTTCATGGTGGCACATTCACTTTGTTGATTGGGGTTTCCTCACTTCGGGGATTGGCGGGTAACTTTCCGCACTCGTAGGGGTGTAGGATCTTCATTGCACTGGCTATCCACATGACCGGGGAACGTCGCATCTCATTTATGGCTTAAATGAAATGCGGGGCTCCTAGATTATCCTCTATTCCATATTGTTTTTCGCATGCTTGTAATGATTTTTATCTGCCTGTGATGATTATTATCATGTTGATATATATATATATATTATATTTAGTAGATGCTTCTATATATTTTACATCCGCACTAGTCCATCCTCCGCTCTGCCGTTAGTTAAGTAACCTAACGGTGCATGACGGAGCCCCGTGGCGAATGCGGATGGAATATAAAAAGCATGTTATTTTGGTTGTTTCTTTTGTGGTTTGGAAACATAAAATGATAGGAACACATTATCGATATAATGCAAGGAAAATAAACCTAAATGATGTTGTTGGAACCAATTTTAAACTACTCGGTTTTCTTCAAAACCCATGGTCATATTCTTTTGCTTTACATAAAGGTATTCGGTTAGGAATATCCTGCACCTCATTCTTTGAGGGAAGAGCCTTGATCCCTTCATTGGGAGTTCACTCTTAAGCAAAAGTTTATGTTACTAGTTTTAAAATTCGGAACTTAAACCACTCCATTTCAAAGCCACTCGAGTTCCTTCAACGATATCAAGTTCATTACATTAAAGGTTTTTCTCCAAAAACCAGCTGTAGCCCTCCTTCATTTCAGATTAGTATTGCTTAGTGTTCGTGCTATGTTTGTTGACCTTGTCAAGGCGTAGTGTGTGGTAGCTCTGTAATACTTTTTTGTCGCATAGATATGTGGATTGGTTAAGACAGTCATTTAACCTTGTTGACCTTATCTAGGGTCTGTGCGGGTGGGCTAATGCAATCAGGATAATGACGGGTTGAACTTGACTAGGACCCTTTGACTTGTTGATCTTGTCAAGGTCACTTGGATCCTAGTGGAAAAAACTATATCAGGAGTTTCAAACATATGGAAAACTCGCTAGGCATGCGCATACCTTCTGGAATGTGGTGACTTGAGTGGATTCCGTCAGGTTATCCCATGATGATAGTTGGGTCCCGATTCCCACTGATGAGTATGTATTACTCCTCAGGAGATTTTTCACTTCACAATTAGATAATCTATTAGGTGTCTAGAAAGTGTTAACGAGGTTACGTCTCTGCGGAAACGAGGTTATTAATTGGGTCCGTGCGAGAGCTCGGGAGACCTCCCTCGGAGTACCAATACTGGCCTGGCTGAACGGTTAGCGAACTTGTAAAGTGTAAATGATCTCGACTAGTTCTCCTTTTAGGATTTGAAGGAGAATTCGAGGAAACAGTGGGAGCCATCCTGATCAGATAACGTGATAACCAATCTGATCTTGATAGAGTGCACGCTGAGTGTTTCTTTTCTCTCTCTCTGGTACAACGACCTATGACTTACCTTAAAAACTCATGAACCAATTTCACCGAACCTTCTTATACCCTTTGGCTTTGGCTTGTCTTGATTCACAATAAAGTCGCATATATCCTTGCCACTCCTACTCTACCCTTTGCATTTCTTTAGAACACGTTGTATCACTACGATGATCCATATTGCTTGGAACGACCATCGTATAGTTACATACGAACTCGAAGAAGTTACTTCAATTGAGGATGGCCACAGGTTCTGAAGAAATTGAATAGGATTATTCGGTTGTCTCTTCCCTTTACCTTCTCTCAGGTTGCGAAAGCTCCTTGATTAAGAGAGTACACCTGTTACGCTTATTGGAAAGTCTTCTTCCAAACCTCAGGCTGGTGCCGAAAGGTAGGGAAGAAAGAAAACCAATTAGCCTAAGGTCGGTGTACAGAAAGTAAGATGTAGAGACATATAAAGGGATTGAAGTGAGGGCAAAAGAAATTGCGACTACTGTCATGAATCTGGATAATGGAAAAGGCATTACTAGGAATACCTGACCATCCCTTATGAAACATTTTCATGTTTCAGTTTTTCCGTGTACATGTAATAGAGAGCTGTTTTCCCAATCAATTCTGACTCCAGGGTATGTATTTACCAGTTTTGGATCTCACATCTGTACGGTGTTACAGATGATGAGTAGGAGCAGAATATTGGAAAATGAGCAATTTGATCCTCAATATCGGAATTCGTTGTAATTGGTGATTTTGGATTAAATCGCTTGGTTTTTGCCTGACGGTAAATATTTGGTATCGAATAACCGTTGTTATGCACCAAATTTTAAAATGAAATATCTATACCTTTATTTTTATGAAGTGAGATATATATTTTGAAAACTGTGTTGTAAAAATTTACCTTTATCAGTTGAGGATAGGGTAAGGTGCATTGAATAACGGTGTAAGACATGAGTTGGTATACTCTTAGGACTTATACATGAAAATGTATGCTGTCCAGTGTCCTTCGGGACAAAGGTGTTGGTACTCTTACTTCATTCAGGATTGCCTATGAGTTCTCTGGTTTTAGACACGCATTCGTAATAATGCAAGGTCAAAGATTTTGAGAAGTTTGTAGGTATAAGAATAAAGTAGAGAACCATACGTTGGAAGTATCGGGATTCTTCGAGGTGATCAAAGATGTAGATACTTATGCTAGGTATTCTATCATAGTAATATCGAGAACTTGATTCTCTCACAGGTTACTCATCCGTGGACACGCTCCATGATAAGTAATACCGTATTGGCCTTTTTCCATTAGGTAACATGCACTGGAAACAGTTGCATGACTTTTGAATCTGGTTCCATCTAAATTAGTACCTTGATTCTATAAGAACATAGAATGGTTACATATCTTGAGGTTGCTAAGATATGGAGTTATCTGATTTCTATTTAAAGGAAGAATCTAGTCAAACTCGAGGAACGCTTCGGTAATTGCGGATTGTGGACTATCCCGAGCATTCGCTAGGATTTTGTTTCTACCATTTTCAAGATCAATAGTTACATTGTTCTTGACTCGGCACCTTTTTATAAAAGGAATCTTTTTGCAAAAGAAACTAGTGGGAGTATAGTAGAATTGGAAGTGATTCTAAAACCACAAACGGTTACCGAAAATTTAGTAGGACCTAAGGATTCAATTGGACTTGACAAACCGCTGGCCACTCCGCAGATTTTAGTAGGTGGACTCAGACACCCGAGAAACACTTTGGTTTTCTCGTAGACGGTGACAGAGAGGTCAGCATCATGGTGATAATGACCCTACTAGTTATCAGTAGGTCATAGGAAGTGGTAATTTCCAGGTGACCAGATGCTTCATATCCAAGATGGACTCCACGCATTTCAGCAAATTATGGATTTTTTATTTTGCTGGGTGCTCCTGAATGGGGTAAAACCCATTAGGAGCAGGTAGATCTTTCGAGATCTGTGCAGGTGGAAAGGTACTAACCTGATAAGGCTAGACTTGTTGTAAAGAGTTTTCATTAAATACCTGTTGTGAATTGTGATGTGATTTTTACTTCAGTGTCTATGCTAAAATCCATATGGATATGACTTGACATTACTATTCCCCCTACTTATTATCAGCAGGTCATAAGAAGTGGTAACTTCCAGCTGACCAGATATTTCATACCCCAGATGAACTCCACGCACTTCAGCAAGTCATGGATTTTGGACTGTGCTGGGTGCTCCTGAAGGGGTAAAACCCATTAGGAGCAAGTAGATCTTTCGAAATCTATGCAGGTGGAAAGGTGTTAACCTAATAAGGCTAGACTTGTTATAGGGAGTTTTCATCAAATACCCGTTGTGGATTGTGATGTGATTTTTACTTCAGTGTCTATATTGAACTCCATATGGATATGTTTTGACGCTGATACAGTTCATGGCTATGATATCTGGAAGGTGGGTGACTATAACGTCTTTTCAAATAGGATTTTAGAAGTGCATGTGTATATAACTTTTTCATAAGGTTATCATAGTCAGTGGGAGCAGCAGAAGGTGTGCAAGATGCTTATATCTATTCGTAGACTGAAGCATGGAAGTGGAGATAGATTATCTATTTTGATGTGACAGTCAAAGTGGTTGACTTCATCAAAACAAAATATGAACCTAGTAAGAAGGATGTAGGGAGTACTGTCCATGTTTTGGATGACATACTCCAGATAGGAAGTGATGTTCCTATACTACAATCGGTCAGATTTTGGTCATCACACAGTGTTTTCTCCATGTTGGATATGGATAGTATATCAGGAGTTTTGGTGACTAGATTTATGGTTTTAGATCTAGATTTGGGAAGTTTCCCAATCAGCTACTTGGAAAGCATTCTAAAAGTATTTTAGAATAGACGACTCCTGGCTGGTAGTGTACCCACAGATGATAGAGTCACCCTCTCTAAAAGGATGTCCTTTTTGGACAAATGAGGAGAGGGACTGGCATGAATGACATATCATTTGCTTAGGAAGCTGAGTCAATCATGCAATATCTTGTTCAACACCAGATATTGCTTTTGCACTAGATGCAACAAGCATATATTAATCCAATCCTTGAGAAACAAAGGGAAGCAGTAAAGAACATAAGAGGATGTTCTAGGTATAAGATAACGGCAGCCTCCTCTGGGAGGCGGTTATCAGTTCAGGTTTCCAAGGTGACGTGGATGACAGAGATGTTGTCAGAGTTATAGGTTTAGCCTCTTCTAAGGATCAGTGTATTAGATAGTATTCCAATAAGGATACTGAGGTAATCATGTTGCAGGATGCCAGTTATAACTCAACAGAGGACACATCCCACGAAGTTTGTTGGATAGGAGTTGTTCATTGATGAACTTGGTCCCATCAGGTATCCAGACAAATTCTTGAGGCGTGGTATCACTCAGATTAGGAGATTGTTCATCTTCGCAAAGTTGAGATATAGAGAGATGAAGTTGGAATATTGTAGCGGATCCACTCACTGAGGCTATTTCTCGAACATGTTAAGTTTCACAAACTTAGTTTGCAAAACTGATTAGTAGAGAAGTTGGGTATTCGGTAGCACACGAGCTGTGGGTATGCGATACCGCAATAATTAGCCTTAAGTGTAAGTGGGAGATTGTTGGATATAGTGCCCTCAAGGCAATTATTGTGATCGCAAGTAGGCGATTATGATAATTGAGGGAGGACCTATATAGGTATAACAGTCTTACTCGAAATGATAGTATGCTATCTGGTTTGTCTTCATCATTGATGAAGCCGGTAGGACTATTGCTTGATAACCAGCATTATGATGGTGATCATATAGGTGGGAGCTGGATTGTCCATAAGCACATCCTTTAATGTCCCTAGTCGTGGAAGTATCGAGACTGGGCATCGATATTTCGGAGTAGACTAGTGTATACGCTTTGAGACACCGACAAGGGGAGGTAGCCGGTCTCACAAGCCATTGGTGTTGTGACACCTAAGATAGTATACAGGTGCTCCCTGGAGGTGAGTACACTGGACGGACTCACCGAAAACTTCTAGATGGTATTATACCTATCGTCAGATGGAAGTTCTCAGGTGGCTTGAGTACAAGTTATTCCTTTGACCTGAATTCGTCGTTTGTCTCGGGTGAGTTCCTACTGTACTTTGATTACTGTAGGGTTCCTAGGCACTCCAATGAGGTCTCACAAGGCAACAACCATGCCAATTTCAAATTTTACAAGTGCCGAGAGACCCTAATACGGATCGTTAATTAGAATTTTAGGCGAAACAAGCAACTAGTTAACAATTTAACTAAGTGAACGGAAATACAACCTTTGTAGATCCGGTCCTCCACCTCCATAGCTCCACGATGAAGTCTCCTTGCTGTCCAAATCGAATCCCGGACTCTAGCGTCGGCTTCATCGGAGAAATGGGCGGGCTAGGTCATCGACAACGATGCCGAAGATGATCTACGTCGAGGCATCACAAGATCAAGCTCCAACTTCACCAAGTCAAGAAACTTGTGAAGAAAACACCCTATACTACTTGGCAAGAGGTAGAGGATGAAGAAATAGGAAGTGGGTTCACTTTAGAATTGGATTTCTCACTCATTTCATCAAATCACCATTGATGGAATCAAGCTTCTTCATCTTGAAGAAGAAGAAGAAGAAGAAGATGAAGATATATCTTATGATAAGTTATTTTTCAAATAGAAAATAAATGAATACTTATCATAATCTAACCATGGTCAAGTGTAGAGAATGAACTAGGGTTAAATGAATGGTTAGGGTTAAGCATGAAGACAAAAATGGTGACTTAGTCAAAGCTTCATTAAGCTTCAATATCAAACAAAGAAAGCCACCATTTTCTCTTTATCTTTTTCATAATAAATAAATAAATAAATAGATAAGTAAATCAAAACCCTAACCATTTAAATAACCATGGTTTAATCTTTACACAAACTCAAGTAAGCATGTATCATCAAACATGATACAATCAAGTGCACACAAAAATATATCACATACACAATGTGCACATCCGAGTGAGAAAATCCATTTAAAGTGAACCGATACTAGTTAATGCAAAGTAATATATCATATATATAATTATGCATTAAATCATTAAATCAACACTTGATTTAACGATCCGGTCATATCGCATATAACCGACTAATATACAATGTATCGGCTTATCGAATCAATACTTGATTCGATAACTAGGTTATATCGCATACAACCAATCGATACATTCATCGCGAGAATAGAATACGGTATCACATACACGCATTATTCTCGGTCCCGCACATATCTCATATGCGCTCCTATTTCGTTTCGCTTGAGCCAGAAAACCTCTGTGCAGGACTCTAAAGACCCGTCAATACGCCGGCAGCAGGTGATGATCATATCAAACACCCGCAAGCCGCAAGCGGTCTGCTAAACGTAACGGCCACCCGGGTATTGAGCAATTAGAAGATCGACGAGCAAGCCCGCTCACACTCCTGTGAATCCAACCAGTAACACTTACCGTACAGTCCGGTCTGATCGTCTGATATGTCGCATATCTCGCCTAGGGGTGGTAAACGTCAGACCCCAATAGCTCGATAAGTCGTGTCGATATGAGGTCTATAACTTTTCAAGAAACTACTGGTAACACTTACCAGTAAATCTCAGCAACCCTGGCCAGGGATTTCCGGTTATAGCCAATCGAACACAGCGCAACATCAACTCCCTATACCGGGAGATACGAATCCCCTCCTATCGCTCATTGCCTCGATGTGATTCGGGACTGTACCCAAAAACCACCGTTTTGCATGCCCTCTTGGACGTGGTAAAGTGGAAATCAAAGCACAGTGGGAACCACACAAGACTCTATGACGATCTCGGGTCAACAGACTATTATGTACCAGTGTCACCAGAGAACTGCCATCTGACGTAAGGTATAATACCATCTGGGAGTTCTCGGCGAGTCCGTCCAGTGTACCCAGTCTCTACTGAGCACCCGTATATCATCTCTGATGTCAAACACCAATGGATATGGGATCATCCATCGCCCATCTGTATGGGTCGAGAAGGTACACGCTAGTCTACTCTGGTATATCGATGCCCTGTCTCGATATACCCATGACTAGGGACCTTGAAGGATGTACTTATGGACTACCATGTCCCCACTAGTATGATCTGCATCATAGTCCAGGTAGTCAAGTACACATCCTAAGGGCTTTACCAACATGTAACAGAAAGACAATCAATGTACACGTTAAGGTAAAGAGTAACCAGATAGCATACTATCATGTCGAGCAAGAAAGTCCTCCCTATATATGTCCCAGCATCCACTACAATATACATCCAATGTACAGTAATGGCCTCTAGGGCATACATATAACTAACAATCTCCCACTTGCACTAGGGCCATCTGATAGCAGTGGTTGTAGTATCTCATACTCAACCATCTCATAAAAGTCTCTCTCTGGGAAAAGGCCTTTGTGAGTGGATCCGCCGTGTTTTCCTCTGAGTCTACTCTCCTAACCTCGATCACCCTGGAGATCAACCATCTCCATGATCAGGTGACACTGCCTTAGAATATGTCTGGATCACTGATTGGACCGGCGTTCCTTGGCATAAGCCACAACTCCATTGTCTCACAATGGTTGGAACGTAGTTCATCTTATGAACCAATATACACCCAAACATCCTCCTTGGTAGCATCTTAAGTAGCGATGTATCCAGCCTTAATCGTCTAGTATGCCACGGTATCTAGCTTGGAACTCTTCCAACATACCGTCCCTTTACTGAGGGTAAAGACAATGCCTGCTACTGACATTCAGTTGTCATTATCACTCTGGAACCTTTCTAGCGATTCTCCCCAGAATCAATTGATACCATCTCACTACAACTAGTGAGAATCCTAACTTCCATTTAGATCTATCTCATAGATCCAAAACCCAGGATTTAGGAGGTATCACTTTGATCCTATATGGAGAATCCTTGTGATAAGTGGAGATTGACCGAGCGTAGCATAGGAAACTCCTTCCCTATCAAGAGCATGCCATCCACGTACTCTACGAGGATCGTCACTATACTCCCTACTACCTTTTTTTTTGTTTATACAAGGTTCATTTACCATTTTGATGATGTCAAACTCTTTGACTAACACATCAAAACAGATGTTCCAGCTCCGCGATGTCTACTTTATCCTATAAAGCATCTTGCACACGTTTCCGCTGCTCCCACTGTCTACGAAGCCCTCTGGCTGTGTACTTATAGACGCTCTCTTCTAAAACATCATTTAGAAAAGCTGTCATGACACCCAACCGCCAGATATCATAGTCATGGTACGTAACCGTGGCAAGTAGGATCCGGATGGACTTAAGCATAGCCACTGGAAAAGGTTTCATCATTTTCCACGCCTGGTCGATGAAGAAAACCTTTAACAAGTCTAGCTTTGAAAGTCTCAACTTTTCCATGTACACCAAGTAATCTTCTCAAGATATACTTGCTCCTGATGGGGATTTAACCCTTCAGATAAAGCAACTAAAGTCCATACTTTGTTGGTGTATAAGGATTCCATCTCAGATCACTATAGCATCCAGCCATTCCTACAGAGTCCCACTCCTGATGGCCAGCTCGAAACTAGTTGGGTCATCATCTCATGATGCAATCCTAGCTCCCACTGTCATAGAGAAACCGAAGTATCTCTCAGGTGGGTGAGGAACCCTACTAAATCGGTGGAGAGGCTGAGGTTCGTTGGTAACTATTGAATCCTTTGGTTCTGTCAAATCATCAGCTGCAGTTTTGTATAGCTGGAACCTTTCCAGTTCTACATTACAGACCTTGCTTCGAGCTTGTCCGGATTTTTCTTTTCAGACATAGGCTGGACAACCCCAAATATTAACTAACTTAAGAGATGGGCTCTTCCTTTATCATATCAAATATGAAGTGGTACGCAACTGATTTGATTTGAACCCTATTCAATAGGTATGCAGCTTCTCAAGTGCATAACTCCCAAAAAGGAAATAGGTAACTCAGTAGTACTCATCATAGAGCACACCATATCATATAGGGTGCTATTGCTCCGCCCCGATATACCATCGTGCTATGGTGTATACGGAGGAGTAATGCTGAGAGAGAATCTCATTCTCCTTTAGAATAATCCAGGATTTCCGTGCTCAAGTATTCTCCTCCTCGATCTCATCAAAGGACATAATACTTATACCCGTGTGTTGGTTTTCTACTTCTAAATCATATTCTGTGAATATCTTAAAAGGTTCGGACTTGTGTTTCAACAGGAACATAGGTCTGAATCTCGAAAGATCATCAGAGAATGTAATGAAGTACAAGGAACCGGTCTCGGCATGTGTAGACAGGGGACCTACATACATCAACATGTATCATCCCAAGAGTTCACTAACTCTTTCTCTGTTTCCAGTAAACGGAGCTATGGTCATCTTATCTTTGTGACATGACTGGCAAGTTTCACAAGATGTAAATTCAAACTAATTTAAATATGCATCTTTATGTAACTTCAGCTAGTCGGGTCGCATTGATATGACCCAGTCTATAATGCCTCAAGAAGGATCCGTTCATTTCTGAACTCTTTCTCTTGTGTGTGTTCCGTATACTAAGAACTGTAGTTTGATTTAGAACATCAATGCTTTTAGATAACGTGCCTGAACCGATCAACTTTTGATATAGGAAATGTTCAAAACATTATCCAACTATACAAAATTTTATCATTTCTTTACTAATAAAGAGATAGATATGATTTTGTATATCAGGTTCGGTATCTAATAACATTCGTTCAGAATCAATGTATTGGTAATACAGGGTGACAGTGACCAACAGACTTGGCTGCAACACTTGCCCTGTTTTCTGCCTCATGAAACTTATCACCCGTTCTCAGTTCTCTACCTTTCTGTAGCCCTATGTAACATATTACATATCTGGGATCCTGATCCGGTATCACATACCCAGGACGTAAAGGATACTGAGAAACAGTTCTCTGTAATGAACACACCCGAAGATGATGCATCAGCATGCACTCTCTTCGTTTGGACGGCACGGGAATTCTGGTAATCCCCAATTTCCTGCTCTGTCTTATAACAATTATAAGTTGGAGCGGGACCAACGTTCCCCAGCTCAGTATAACAAGAGGGTTCGGTCAAAGATCCGTATTATTATCTTGATTAAGGCGTGATATGGTCGCTACCTGGAGAGAGAGAGAAGAAAACACTCAGCGTATGCTCTTGCAAGAATAGATTGGTTATTATTTTATCTAATCAGGATGGCTCCCACTGCTTTTCATCAAATCTTCCTTCAAACCCTAAAAGGAAAGACTAGCCGGGATTAATTACACACTACAAGTTCGCCAATCTTTCAGCCAGGCCAGTGTCGGTACTTTGAGGGAGGTCCCCCGTGCTTTCGCACGAACCTAATTAATGTAAACCTCGTTTTCCCAGAGGCGTAACCCCGTTAACACCTTTCTAGACACCTACTTGATCGGCTAATTGTAATGTGTAAAACTCTCCCAGGAGTAACAATTACTCGCAGCGGGTATCGGGATCCAACTATCTCATAGAAGGTATGCAATCTCATTGCAAATTTCAACACTTGAAATTCCCGATATTTTGCCCCTAGCGTCCTATGACCTTGACGCAGGCCAACAAACCATAGTGCGCTAGTCAAGTTCAACCCGTCATTTCCTGATTGAATTAAACCCACCCGCACGACCCTTGACGCAGGCCAACAAAGTCGCACGACTACCCTAATCCAATCTGCATCATATGCATAAGCAGATAAATACTAGTTAGCTACCGCACACTACGCCTTGACGCAGGCCAACAAACGTAGCACGAATACTAACTAGAACTTATCTGAAATGACGGAGGGCTACGACATGTTTTTCTAAAAACCTATTGCGTAATGAACCTGATATCGTTGTAGGATCGAATGAATTTTGAAATGGAGTGTTTTTGAGGCTTTTCTAGTTTTGCTAAAGGAGTCACTCCCGGTGAAGGGATCGTCGGTCCTTTCCTCGTCGAATGAGGTGCGGGATATATCATATATATCACTGTGCAAAGCAAAAACTCTTAAAAGAAATCAAAAGACAAACCGAGTGTGTAGCATCTGCCAGTTATTGCTAAGGGAGTCACTCCCGGTGAAGGGATCTCGGTCCTTTACTCATCGAATAAGGTGCAGGATATATCACATATACCGCTGTGCAAAGCAAGAACTGTAGCTACCCTTTTATTTTTGAAATTCGATTCTACAACATCTTAGGTTTCTTTTATTTCATTAATCACATTAATGAAGTCCCATCAATTAAGTACCTAAATATCACAGATAAATACGACGTACACTTATGCCATCCGCATTCGCCTCGATGTCCCCTCGTGCACCGTTAGGTTAGGTAACTAACGGCAGAGCGGGGCAGGGCTACCGCGGGTGTAAAACAAAAGTAACGTCTATATAATATATCATATATATTATATACAGTATCTATCATAGAACATCACATGATCACATCACAGATATCGCAGCAGAAGAATCATATGAAATATTGGATATACAAGGACGTCCGTGTTTTCAATACGAGCCAGTATAAAACACGGATTCCACGGTCGTGATGAATAGCCAAACCCACACCCCTAGACCCCTACGAGAGCGGCAAGCAACCCTACCAATTCTAGAGTTAGGAGCCCCGGACTCGACTCCTCGAGTTGGTCTCCCACTGGACTCCAGAACCCGGTTACTTGTGCTCCCCTCCTTGGGTCTATCCTAATGCAGAAAAGTAAAAAATATACAAAAGGTGACATCTTCCGCAACCAGGAAGTGCCCCAATAAAAGAATATTACATACAAGTTTTTACATGAATGAAAATGAAAAACACTCATCTCATATAAAAAACCCCTGGCTATTCAAACACGACGATCCAATATAACATATCCAGCAACACATAACATCACATGTCATCAACGTAAGTAAATATGCGCATCCCAATTGTCATTGACATATAGCAACGAAACCGGCGATATCACATATTACACTTACGGTCACAGAAAAGAAAGTGTAAAACTACAACAGTTGGAATCCGCAACATCCTTAGACATCACATGCCTAATCAAATGAAATACTTAGACATCGCATGCCTAACAATTATAAACCCCGCATTTTCGTCTCATTATCGAAAACTCTTTTCAATATCAAGTCGGGCAATTCAGCAAGTTTCCCGACATCCTAATTGAATGCTCGTCGCAAACTTTAGTAGGCGGCCGCACCCCCGATACAGTCGACGAAGTGCACCAAGGCGGAACACCGCTGCCGCGAGCACCCTGACGGATGCTTTCGGCGACGGGGTTCTCCAACAGTCACTTGGTCGGGGCTATGGAGTGAGGCTGTCTATTAAGTTTACCCGGCGAGTATCCGCGTACGCTACGTGATTGCAACGGACTTTTGATCGCATCAAAATTCCGTAGCAACCGATTAAGTGAGACTAAATTGCTAGATTTATAACATTCATTCAGTTATCTCATAACTACTTGTGAATTCCAATTATTGTATCCCATTCCAGATAAATAGAAAATGTTAAACTCTCCGATCGAACAATCGAACACCCAAGTTTTCCCGATACAGCTCAACACATGAAATAAGTCTAAAAACATTCACTTCGTGCCTCAGTACCAACGGTCCAGCCGTAGAAGGGTCAAGCCAACGCCTCACATGTGGGAAGCCGTACTTCCCCAAACCCTAAGGTTCAAAGGGCAGTTCAAGACGGTCACATAATCGAGTTAAGGTTTGTTGTCTTCTAGAGGGACCATCGCGTTACTTGTACTACTTAGAACGTCTTTAAATCTCGGAAAAATCCAACACTTGGAAATTTTCCGGCAGGGGAAAGATTGGGTATTTATATCCGGTCGAACTTTTTAACATATTCAAAAATTATCCGGAAAGCCACACAGACAAAATTTGATAATCCGATCGAACATTCGAATCCCCAAAATAACCCAGAAAATTCAACTCTTGAAAAAATATTAAAAATTCCAAGGAAAACCAGCACTTGAAACTAAGAATTACTGTGCAAAACACATTATATAATGAGGCCGTACGGCCGCGGAACCGCCGCACGAGCCATGCTCGTGCCGCGGAACCGCGGCGACTTTGTGGAATTGGGCTGTCGAATTTCACAGTAATTCTTAGATATTCCTGCTTATTTTTCTGCATATTTTTAATATCGAAAAACTCCAGATTTTGGAAAAAGTCCAGAGAGCATGTTTGTGTTAGGGTTTCGGGTTCGCTTGGGTTTCAAACTTCGTCTACGCATCGCCTAAGGCTCTAGCTAGGCTCTGATATCACCGTAGGGTTCCTAGGCACTTCAATGAGGTCTCACAAGGCATCAACCATGCCAATTTCAAATTTTACAAGTGCCGAGAGACCCTAATACGGATCGTTAACTAGAATTTTAGGCGAAACAAGCAACTAGTTAACAATTTAACTAAGTGAATGGAAATACAACCTTTGTAGATCCGGTCCTCCACCTCCATAGCTCCACGATGAAGTCTCCTTGCTGTCCAAATCAAATCCCGGGCTCTAGCGTCGGCTTCATTGGAGAAATGGGCGGGCTAGGTCATCGACAACGATGCCGAAGATGATCTACGTCGAGGCATCACAAGATCAAGCACCAACTTCACCAAGTCAAGAAACTTGTGAAGAAAACACCCTATACTACTTGGCAAGAGGTAGAGGATGAAGAAATAGGAAGTGGGTTCACTTTAGAATTGGATTTCTCACTCATTTCATCAAATCACCATTGATGGAATCAAGCTTCTTTATCTTGAAGAAGAAGAAGAAGAAGATGATGAAGATATATCTTATGATAAGTTATTTTTCAAATAGAAAATAAATGAATACTTATCATAATCTAACCATGGTCAAGTGTAGAGAATGAACTAGGGTTAAATGAATGGTTAGGGTTAAGCATGAAGACAAAAATGGTGACTTAGTCAAAGCTTCATGAAGCTTCAATATCAAACAAAGAAAGCCACCATTTTCTCTTTATCTTTTCCATAATAAATAAATAAATAAATAGATAAGTAAATCAAAACCCTAACCATTTAAATAACCATGGTTTAATCTTTACACAAACTCAAGTAAGCATGTATCATCAAACATGATACAATCAAGTGCACACAAAAATATATCACATATACAATGTGCACATCCGAGTGAGAAAATCCATTTAAAGTGAACAGATACTAGTTAATGCAAAGTAATATATCATATATATAATTATGCATTAAATCATTAAATCAACACTTGATTTAACGATCCGGTCATATCGCATATAACCGACTAATATACAATGTATCGGCTTATCGAATCAATACTTGATTCGATAACTAGGTTATATCGCATACAACCAATCGATACATTCATCGCGAGAATAGAATACGGTATCACATACACGCATTATTCTCGGTCCCGCACATATCTCATATGCGCTCCTATTTCGTTTCGCTTGAGCCAGGAAACCTCTGTGTAGGACTCTAAAGACTCGTCAATACGCCGGCAGCAGGTGATGATCATATCAAACACCCGCAAGCCGCAAGCGGTCTGCTAAACGTAACGGCCACCCGGGTATTGAGCGATCAGAAGATCGACGAGCAAGCCCGCTCACACTCCTGTGAATCCAACCAGTAACACTTACCGTACAGTCCGGTCTGATCGTCTGATATGTCGCATATCTCGCCTAGGGGTGGTAAACGTCAGACCCCAATAGCTCGATAAGTCGTGTCGATATGAGGTCTATAACTTTTCGAGGAACTACTGGTAACACTTACCAATAAATCTCAGCAATCCTGGCCAGGGATTTCCGGTTATAGCCAATCGAACACAGCGCAACATCAACTCCCTATACCGGGAGAGACGAATCCCCTCTTATCGCTCATTGCCTCCATGTGATTCGGGACTGTACCCAAAAACCACCGTTTTGCATGCCCTCTTGGACGTGGTAAGGTGGAAATGAAAGCACAGTGGGAACCACACAAGCCTCTATGACGATCTCGGGTCAACAAACTACTCTGTACCAGTGTCACCAGAGAACCGCCATCTGACGTAAGGTATAATACCATCTGGGAGTTCTCGGCGAGTCCGTCCGGTGTACCCAGTCTCTACTGAGCACCCGTATATCATCTCTGATGTCAAACACCAATGGATATGGGATCATCCATCGCCCATCTGTATGGGTCGAGAAGGTACACGCTAGTCTACTCTGGTATATCGATGCCCTGTCTCGATATACCCACGACTAGGGACCTTGAAGGATGTAGTTATGGACTACCATGTCCCCACTAGTATGATCTGCATCATAGTCCAGGTAGTCAAGTACACATCCTAAGGGCTTTACCAACATGTAACAGAAAACACAATCAATGTACACGTTAAGGTAAAGAGTAACCAGATAGCATACTATCATGTCGAGCAAGAAAGTCCTCCCTATATATGTCCCAGCATCCACTACAATATACATCCAATGTACAGTAATGGCCTCTAGGGCATACATATAACTAACAATTACTACCCTACCTCGGCTCAAAAGAGACATGCAAACAGATTTTAATTGGGTACAGTCCCGAGCCACATGGAGGCAGTGGTCAACTGTCAGGGATTCGTCTCTCCTGGTATTAGGAGTCGATGTCGCGCTGTGTTCAGTTGGCTATCACCAGAAATCCGTAGCCACGGTAGGTTAGATTTACTGATAGTTGATCAGTAGTATCTCAGTTGATGATGAGCTTGACTCAGACACGACTTATCGAGTTAGTAGGGGTCTGACGTTATCCACCCCCTAGACTCGATATGCGATACTCTTTGATGAAGAGACCGGACTGTACGGAGATTGTCACATTCAGGCTCAGTAGGGTAAGGACGCACTTGATTGTCGACCCCCCTTTCGACAAGTACCTGGGTAGCCGTTACGTACAGCTAGTGCCGCTGACGTACTTGTGATTAAACCCACTGCCAACGTATTGTTGAACCTTTAGAGTCCCACACAGAGGGTTTTCCTGGTTCAGGAGACAGATGTAGGAGCCGTACGTTGGTACGTGTAAGGGGTCCGATTAAATACGTGTACGCATTACACGGACTTTAATCGGGCAGTTGATAATACTAGCCGGCTTAGGATTAAGCCGGATTATTAAATCAAGTTTTGATTTAATAATTTATATATGTATTTTGATACATATATTTTAGTATTATTGTTCACTACTCATTTTCTCTCTATGGTGCTATCCGTATTTTCATTCGGATACGCATATGTGTAGCGATACATATACCGGGTGAAATATTCCGTATTTATACGAGAATGCTTCTAGAAGAGAGACACCGCATATTTATTTTTCTATTTAGAAAAATAAAAAGGAAATGAGGTGGAAATGAGGAGTTATGAAGTATGGTGTTAGTGTATATGCCCTAGAGGCCATTACTGTATCATACTACTTTGTATATTACTTAATGGAAGCTTGGGATATTCACCATTGTATATACAATCTTTCTCAAAATAGTAGTATGCTACTCGGTTTTTTTCTAGTTCAATGTGTGTACGTGTGTTTCTTTTAAAATATCGCCTATACACATTAGTAGAGCCCTTAGGATCATTGCTTGATTACCGGCGTTGTGATGGAGATCACACTCGTGGGGGCAGGGTAATCCACAAGCACATCCTTATGCAGGTCCCTAGTCATAGGACTATCGAGACAGGGCATCGATACTCCGGAGTAGACTAGCGTATGCGCTTCTCATCCCAGCAGGGGAGACGATCTGTCCCACAGCCGTCAGTACATCGTACTTGAGATAGTATGCGGGTGCTCGTTAGGTTACGAGTATACTGGACAGGACTCGTCGGGAACTGTTGGTTGGTATTATACCTATCGTCAGTTAACAGTTCCCAAGTGACATGAGTACAGCTTAGTCCGCTGACTTGACATTGTCACTTCTCCTCGAGTGTGTTCCCACTGTTCTTTGATTACCACCCTACCACGGCTCTACTGAGTCGTGCAAACAGGTAGTAGTTGGGTGCAGTCCCGAAGCACCTAGAGGCAGTGACGGTTAGACAGGATTCGTCTCTCCCGGTATTGGAAGTTGATATCGCGCTGTGTCTAGGACAGCCATTACACATAGTCGTCCCTGGCCAGGGCAAGCGAGATTTGCTGGTAGTGTTACCAGTAGTTTCTCAGGGTGTTTTGGGCTATACTCTGACACGACTTGTATCGCTATTAGGGGACTGACGTTTTCCACCCTCTAGGCCCGCCATGCGATACTCTTAGACGAACAGACCGGACTATATGGAGATTGTCACATACAGGCTCAGTAGGAGTTCGGATGGGTTCACCTCATCAGTCTTCTTATCGGCATCTACCTGGGGACCGTTACGTAAAGCTAGTGCCACTTGCGGTCTGTGGTTAACCCCACTGCCAGCGTAGTGTCGAGTCTTTAGAGTCCCACACAGAAGGTTATTCGCCTTTGGGCAAAACAGAGTAGAGGTCGCATGGTTTTGCGACGGGGTTCGTTCACATCCGCGCACTTGTGCACGTTTGGTGTCCGGACAGTTATTACTAGCGGGCTTTGGTTTAAGCCAGATCCTAGTATATGTTTTGGGATTGGTTTTGTCTCATTGTATTCGTGTTCCTCGGAAAGCGGATGCGGGTGTGTATGCACAGTTGATAGAGGCAGAGGCAGAGGATTCTCATTAGGGTTGTTGACCATTTGACTTTGGTTGACTTGTTGACCGTTGACTTTTTCCAAACCCTAATGAGAATGATAAATATGATTAATAATGATAATTAAGGATTGTTGTGTGATGGTTAGGTTGACCGCTTGACCATGGTGGACATTTTGACCCTTGTTGACATTTTGACCATAATCATTTCATATCAAAGATGCTTCTTGATCTTTGCAAATTGCATTTATTATGAAATGATAATGGTCATTCCATACTCACCATCACATTTTCCTTTTTAATTATTATTATTAATTTATTATTCTCCCATATGAGTATGGTTGCAAAATGAGAGCTCTCATTCTATCATATCTTTTCTCTCTTTGCAAAAGCTCTTCTTCTTCCTCTCTCAAAGCTTAAGTGTTCCATGTGTTGGAAATCATAAGTTTTTGAGACAAAGCCACCATAACACATCTCTACTCATTCTAGGGTACTAGGTTTAGCAAACCAAATACCTTAGTTACCTCTAGGTTGAGGTAGGAGCTCAAGTTCGAGGCCCTCGGGTGGATCTATCTTCGGCAAAGAGGAGACAAGGAGGAGGAGCCGTTCAAACTACCACAAGGAGCAAGCAAGGAGGAGAACAACAAGAAGAGAAGGAGTTCAAGACAAGGTATAACCCCCTAACCGAGTAGGTAAAGCTCGTAGTTGTTGCTAGAGTGTTGTTTAGCAAAGATCCGGGTTTTCTAGTCCATGTTACCAAAACCCTAAAAATTATTTTTTACCGTTTCCGCAACCCCGTAAGAACCGGGAGAGGTAACGTGGACCTAACAGTGGTATCAGAGCCTAGCTAAACACACACTAGCATATTAGCAAAGTATCTAGAATTTCGATCGGACAAAAAACCGCAAAACATGCCGAAAAAGTTAACTTTCTGCCGATTTTTAGATCTGTTCAAAAAATAATAAATCACATGCTAAAAATCGGCTCAAGGTTTTTACAGAACACAGAAGAAATTTGGTCCAGTGAGTCGGTTAAGGTGCCGCGGAACCGCGGCAAGAGCATGCTCTTGCCGCGGATCCGCGGCCGAGTTAACTCGGCCATGGGTCAAACTTCTTGCACTGTTCTTATGTTTGTGTTTTGTGATTTTTAGGATGGTTTGTTTCTGCCCAGAATTTCCAGAGAACAAAATTTGTTTTTGGGGTGGTTACAAGTCCGTATTTTGATCGAATTTCTGTAGACTTTGGCTAATTGGTTATATCTGTAATGTGATATATGTATTGAACGTCTGCTAATCGCTATACGTCGATTAGTGGGGGTTATACATATCTGTGATCTGTAATGTGGATGGTTTGTGTATATGAATTCGTTGGATTGTCGCGGATGAATAGCCGGGGGGTTGTGAGATGAGAGTTTTCTTTATCTTTCAATTCATGTAATATGTAAATTGATGTAATATTATTTGTATGGCCGCACATCCGGGATGAGGTTGTAGCCGCCATTGTATAATTTCTTTTTACTGTTTTTGCTCCTAGGATAGACCCAAGGAGGGGTGCACAAACTACCCGGTACCTCGAAGTGCCGAGTGGCCTACTCACATTGTTGAGGGAGGTTGCTTCACTTCGGGTATTTGGCGGGTAGTTTGCCGCACCCGTAGGGGTCTAGGGTAGGGTATTTGGCTATTCATCGCGACCGTGTAATCTGTCTTTCGTTGCAGGCTCGAACGAAATGCAGATTCCTAGTATATCCAAAGTATTCATCTGTGATCTGGAATGGCTATCATTGCATCTGACGAATGGATTTATATATTTATATATGATATCTATTTAGGCGTTGCTTATGTTTTGCATCCGCGCTAGTCCAGCCCCCACTCTGTCGTTAGTTAAGTAACCTAACGGGTGATGACGGGACCCCGTGGCGAATGCGGATGGCATAAGCGTACGTCATATTTTCGTTGTTTTCTGCAATGGTAGGATTAATTGATGGGACGCATTAAATTAATGCAAGAAAATAAACCTAAAAGACGTTGTTGGAACAATTTTCAAAAAGCTGTTATTGCAAGGACGTTCACTTTTGTTTTGCATCGAGGTATTCAGCTTAGAATATCCTGCACCTCATTCGACGAGGCAAGGGCCAAGATCCCTTCATCGGGAGTGACCCCTTGGACAAAAGTTTGCGTCAGGGTAATAACTTCACTATAGTCGATTATTCTTGCTTTGCATCGAGGTATTCAGCTTAGAATATCCCGCACCTCATTCGACGAGGAAAGTGCCGAGATCTCTTCACAGGGAGTGACCTCTTTAGCAAAAGTTTTCGCCACTATATTTCTGAAAAGGCTATCAGGTTCCTTCAACGATATCAAGTTCATTACGTTAACGGGTTTTTCGCCAAAAACCCAGCCGTAGCCCTCCGTCATTTCTTACAAGTAACACTTAGTATTCGTGCTGCGTTTGTTGACTCCGTCAAGGCGTAGTGTGCGGTAGCTGAGTGCTGCTTGTTTGTAGCAGTATATGGGATTGGTTAGGACAGTCGTATAACCTTGTTGACTCCGTCAAGGGTTATGCGGGTGGGTTTGATGCAATCCAGATAATGACGGGTTGAACTTGACTAGGACTCTTTGATTTGTTGACTCCGTCAAGGTCACTTGGGTCCTAGGGGCAAAAATCCACATCGGGAGTTTCTAAAGAAACTGAAACTTGCAAATTTAGCATACCTTCTGGAGTGTGGTGACTAGAGTGGATTCCATCTAGGTCATCACACAATGATAGTTGGATCCCGATCCCACTGATGAGTTGGATTACTCTCGGGAGATTATTTCACTTAACAATCAATGCTATAAACCAAGTAGGTGTCTAGAACGGTGTTAGTGGGGCTACGCCTCCAGGGAAAAGAGGTTATTTAATTAAGGAACTTCGCGAAAGCGTTGGAAAACCTCCCTCGAAGTACCAACACCAGCCTGGCTGAAAGGTTAAGCAAGTGTTATGACGTGCGATTAATCCTGACTAGTTCTTCTTTTAGGGTTTGAAGAAGAATTTGAGGAAACAGTGGGAACCATCCTGGTTAGACAAATTAATAAACCAATCTAATCTTGTAAGAGCGCACGCTGAGTGTTTCTTTTCTCTCTCTCCAGGTAGCAACCATTTCACGCCCTAATCAAGATAATAAAATGTATCGCTTGACCGATCCGAATTCTTATTCGGGGCTGGGGAACGTTGGTTCGGCTCTAACTTGTGACAACAGTCATAAGTATGAGCAAGGGAAAGAGGATTATATGAATTCCAAGGATACCCAGTTGAAGAAGAAGCATGGTTTTTTTATCTACTTCAGGTGTTCTTGTAATTGAGAACTGCTTTACGGTCAGCCCTACCTCCTGGGTACTTGATACCGGATCAGGATCTCATATCTGTAATTTATTGCAGGGACTGAGAAAAAGTAGGAAAGTTGTACCTGGTGATATGTCGCTCAGAGTAGCGAACGGAGCACAAGTTAATGCTGCAGCCGTCGGTGAATATCACCTAGTGTTGCCAAATGGCAATACTATGATTTTGAACGATTGCTACTATATACCTTCCATGGTTTGCAACATCATATCAGTTTCTTTACTCGATAAAGATGGATATAACTTTGTTCTTGATAGAAATATCATGAACATTTACCTTCATAAGGTACTGGTTGCAGAAGGTACACTGTGTAATGGTATCTACGTTCTAAATCAGAATACAGTTCTCAATATCCAAAACACACGCAAGAGGAAGAATTCAGATACGAATGAATCCTACTTGTGGCATTGTAGACTTGGTCATATTGGAGAGAAAAGACTAAGTAAGTTGCATAAAGATTGACTCTTGAATGCGTTCGAGTTTTCATCTTATGAAACTTGTCGGTCTTGTCTCAAAGGGAAGATGACCAAATCTCCGTTCACCGGACATGGAGAAAGGGCAGCAGAGCTCTTGGGACTCATACACAGTGATGTATGTGGTCCAATGTCTATACATATAAGGGGTGGGTTCTTGTACTTCATCACATTCACTGACGATCTCTCTAGATTCGGATATGTGTATCTTATGAAACACAAATCTGAAACTTTTGAGAAATTCAAGGAATTCAGAAACGAAGTAGAGAACCAGACTGGCAAAAGTATCAAGATCCTTCGGTCTGATAGAGGAGGGGAGTACTTAAGCATGGAATTCCTAGATTACTTAAAAGAGAATGGTATTCTTTCTCAGCTTACTCCTCCTTATACACCACAGCACAACGGTGTATCGGAGTGGAGGAATCGTACCCTATTGGATATGGTTCGCTCCATGATGAGTAGTGCCGAGTTGCCTCTTTCATTTTGGGGACATGCGCTTCAAACAGCGGCATACCTACTGAATTACGTTCCATCCAAATCAGTGCCTAAGACTCCATATGAAATATGGAGTGGAAGAAATCCGTATCTTAAGCGATTTAAGATATGGGGTTTTCCGGCCTATGTGAAAACACAGAAACCGGACAAGCTAGAGGCACGGTCAGTTCTGTGTAAATTTGTGGGATATCCTAAAGGAGTTTCTTGCAAAAGAAACTGGTGGGAGTTCGGTAGAACTGGAAGAAATTCAACGACCACAAAATGTAACTGAAAATTTGGAGGAACCACTGGATTCAATAACCCCAGACGAACCTCAGCCACTCCGCAGATCTGGTAGGATTTCTCATCCGCCCGAGAGATACTATGGTTTTCTCTTAGACGGGGATCGAGAAGATTGCATCTTAGAAGAAGATGACCCTACCAGTTTCAAGCAGGCCATTATCAGTAGGGTCTCAGATAAGTGGCTGGAAGCAATGCAATCCGAAATGGAGTCCATGTACACCAATAAAGTGTGGACCTTGGATATTTGTCCACCTGGGGTAAAACCCGTTGGATGCAAATCGATTAACAAAAGGGAACTTGGTGTAGATGGGCAGGTGGAAACCTATAAAGCTAGACTCATTGCAAAAGGTTTTCGTCAAATACCTGGTTTGGACTATGACAAAACTTTTTCTCCGGTGGGTATGCTCAAATCCATTAGGATCCTACTTGCCATTGCTGCCTTCCATGACTATGAAATCTGGCAGATGGACGTTAAAATGGCTTTTCTAAACGGCTGTTTAGAAGAGTGCGTTTACATGGATCAGCCAGAAGGTTTCGTAGACAGTGGGAGCAGCGGGAAGGTGTGCAAGTTGCTTAAATCCATTTATGGATTAAAGCAGGCATCGCGGAGCTGGAACATCTGTTTTGATGAGGCAATCAAGGAATTTGATTTCATCAAGAACGAAGATGAACCATGTGTCTATAAGAAGATTGTAGGACGAACTGTCGTATTCCTAGTCTTGTACGTGGATGACATTCTTTTGATAGGAAATGACATTCCTATGCTACAATCGGTCAAGCTATTTTTGTCACAACGGTTCTCCATGAAGGACCTGGGTGATGCCTCGTACATTCTGGGGATCAAGATCTACAGAGATAGATCCAAGAGACTACTGGGACTTTCGCAGTCCAGGTACATAGAGACCGTACTAAAGAGATTTAGTATGGAGGATTCCAAGCGCGGTAACATACCCGCATTGCACGGAATTACCCTCTCCAAGAAGATGTCTCCTAAGACTGATGAGGAGAGGGCTCGCATGAGCACTATACCCTACGCTTCGGCGGTAGGATCTATAATATATGTGATGCTATGTACAAGACCAGATGTAGCTTACGCACTAAGCGTGGTGAGCCGGTATCAGTCAGACCCAGGTGAGGACCACTGGACGGCAGTGAAGAACATTCTCAAGTACCTGAGAAGGACTAAGGAGATGTTCCTGGTTTACGGTAATGGAGACCTCAGGGTCGAGTCCTTTACCGATTCAAGCTTCCAGAGTGACAAAGATGACAGCAAGTCTGTCTCGGGTTTTGTGTTTAACCTCAACGGAGGGGCGGTGTGTTGGAGGAGTTCCAAACAGGATACCGTCGCAGACTCGACGATGGAGGCTGAATACATTGCTGCAAGCGATGCCGCAAAAGAGGCGGTCTGGATGAAGAAGTTCATTAGTGAACTTCAGGTGGTTCCGTCCATTGTTAACCCAATACCTTTGTATTGCGATAACAATGGGGCTATAGCTTTAGCGAAGGAACCATGGTCCCATCAGAAACCATGACACATCTTAAGGCGGTATCACCTGATCAGGGAGATCATTGATCGCCAGGAGATCGAGGTACGGAGAGTGGACACAAAAGAAAACACGGCGGATCCATTCACGAAGGCCTTGCCCCAGACTCAGTTCGAGCGGCTGATCGAGATGATAGGTCTTCGGTACGCCAGTACATGGACTTAGTGCAAGTGGGGAGATTGTTAGTGTATATGCCCTAGAGGCCATTACTGTATCATACTAGTTTGTATATTACTTAATGGAAGCTTGGGATATTCACCATTGTATATACAATCTTGCTCAAAATAGTAGTATGCTACTTGGTTTGTTTCTACTTCAATGTGTGTACGTGTGTTTCTTTTAAAATATCGCCTATACACATTAGTAGAGCCCTTAGGATCTTTGCTTGATTACCGGCGTTGTGATGGCAATCACACTCGTGGGGGCTGGATAATCCATATGCAGGTCCCTAGTCATAGGACTATCGAGACAGGGCATCGATACTCCGGAGTAGACTAGCGTATGCGCTTCTCATCCCAGCAGGGGAGACGGTCTGTCCCACAGCCGTCAGTACGTCGTACTTGAGATAGTATACGGATGCTCGTTAGGTTACGAGTACACTGGACAGGACTCGTCGGGAACTGTTGGTTGGTATTATACCTATCGTCAGTTAACAGTTCCCAGGTGACATGAGTACAGCTTAGTCCGCTGACTTGACACTGTCACTTCGCCTCGAGTGTGTTCCCACTGTTCTTTGATTACTACCCTACCACGGCTCCACTGAGTCGTGCAAACAGGTAGTAGTTGGGTGCAGTCCCGAACCACTTGGAGGCAGTGACGGTTAGACAGGATTCGTCTCTCCCGGTATTGGGAGTTGATATCGCGTTGTGTCTAGGAGAGCCATTACACATAGTCGTCCCTGGCTAGGGCAAGCGAGATTTGCTGGTAGTGTTACCAGTAGTTTCTCAGGGTGTTTTGGGCTATACTCCGACACGACTTGCACCGCTATTAGGGGACTGACGTTTGCCACCCCCTAGGCCCGCTATGCGATACTCTTAGAACAGACCGGACTGTACGGAGATTGTCACATACAGGCTCAGTAGGAGTTCGGATGAGTTCACCTCATTAGTTTTCTTATCGGCATCTACCTGGGGACCGTTACGTATAGCTAGTGCCGCTTGCGGTCTATGGTTAACCCCACTGCCAGCGTAGTGTCGAGTCTTTAGAGTCCCACATAGAGGGTTATTCGCCTTTGGGCAAAACAGAGTAGAGGTCGTATGGTTTTGCGACGGGGTTCGTTCACATCCGCGCATTTGTGCACGTTTGGTGTCCGGACAGTTATTACTAGTGGGCTTTGGTTTAAGCCAGATCCTAGTATATGTTTTGGGATTGGTTTTGTCTCATTGTATTCATGTTCCTCGGAACGCGGATGCGGGTGTGTATGCATAGTTGATAGAGGCAGAGGCAGTGGATTCTCATTAGGGTTGTTGACCATTTGACTTTGGTTGACTTGTTGACCGTTGACTTTTTTCAAACCCTAACGAGAATGATAAATATGATTAATAATGATAATTAAGGATTGTTGTGTGATGGTTAGGTTGACCGTTTGACCATGGTGGACATGTTGACCCTTGTTGACATTTTGACCATAATCATTTCATATCAAAGATGCTTCTTGATCTTTGCAAATTGCATTTATTATGAAATGATAATGGTCATTCCATACTCACCATCACATTTTACTTTTTAATTATTATTATTAATCTATTATTCTCTCATATGAGCATGGTTGCAAAATGAGAGCTCTCATTCTATCATATCTTTTCTCTCTCTTTGCAAAAGCTCTTCTTCTTCCTCTCTCAAAGCTTAAGTGTTCCATGTGTTGGAAATCATAAGTTTTTGAGACAAAACCACCATAACACATCTCTACTCATTCTAGGGTACTAGGTTTAGCAAACCAAATACCTTAGTTACCTCTAGGTTGAGGTAGGAGCTCAAGTTCGAGGCCCTCGGGTGGATCTATCTTCGGCAAAGAGGAGATAAGGAGGAGGAGCCATTCAAACTACCACAAGGAGCAAGCAAGGAGGAGAACAACAAGAAGAGAAGGAGTTCAAGACAAGGTATAACCCCCTAACCGAGTAGGTAAAGCTCGTCGTTGTTGCTAGTGTGTTGTTTAGCAAAGATCCGGGTTTTCTAGTCCATGTTACCAAAACCCTAAAAATTGTTTTTTACCTTTTCCGCAACCCCGTAAGAACCGGGAGAGGTAACGTGGACCTAACATATGGTGCAAACAATGTAGAGAGGTATGGATTTACTTTTAAAATGATTAAATCATTTGGATGCACTATTGATGCATGGTTGTAAAAAGAGAAAGCCATTCACTTTTCCACACTTGATGACATGATGATTTTCTTCATCTCCTCCAAGCATGCTTCATGCTTCTTCTTCTCCTTCTCCTTCTCCTTCTTGCTCTTATTTTTTAGCAAGGGTATTGAGAGAAAAATATTTAGTGGAGTATTGCTACATCACCAACCATCCAAACCTAGCGAGCTTGGATCGTCGGTTAGAGCCTCTTCCGGACTCCCTAAGGTGGATCGTCTTCGGCAAGGGTGGTCGATTCTCAAGCGCGATCCCGGCGGATACGAGCTTGGAGGGGTCTTCCACAATTGGGTGGACACGCGACAAAGGTTGTATTTCACAACCTTTTGCACTTGTAGAATAGCTAGTTTAGGTATATGGTTCGAATCTTGGGTTTTACGGGTGTCCGGTGCTCGTCAAAATTTTTGTTTTTCGCTTCCGCCTCGGCCGCGGCGCGGGCACCAGATCCCAACAATCTATGCCTACCACTCCATATGAAATATAGAGTGGTAAGAAACCATGTCTTAAATTTATTAAGATATGGGATTGTCCGGCTTATGTTAAAAAGTAAAATTCGGACAAACTGGAGGCACGGTCGATTCTTTGTAAGTTTTTAGAATATCCTAAGAATTCACTAGGATATCTGTTCTACCATACTGAGGAACAGAAGATGTTTGTATCTCACCATGCCACCTTTTTGGAAAGGGAATTTCTTGCAAAAGAAATTAGTGGGAGTACGGTAGAACTGGAAGAAATTCTGGAACCACAAACTGAAACTGAAAATTTGGTGGAACCTTAGGATTCAATAATTCCGGATGAACCTCAGCCACTCCACAGATTTAGTAGGATTTCTCATCCGCCCGAGAGATACAGTTTTCTCATATATGGGGATCGATAGGATTGCATCTTGGAAGAAGACATTCCTACTATTTTTAAGCAAGCCATTGCTAGTACGGACTCTGATAAATGGCTGGATGCTATTTGATCCGAAATGGAATCCATGTACACCAACAATGTTTGGACTTTGGATGTTGCTCTTCCTGGGGTAAAACCAGTTGGATGCAAGTAGATCTTCAAAATGAATATTAATGTAGATGGACAAGTAGAAACCTATAAGGATTGACTTGTTGCAAAAGGTTTTCGTTAAAGACCAGGAGTGGACTATGACGAAACCTTTTCTCCAATGGCAATACTGAAATCCATTCAGATCCTACATTCCATTTGTAGGACTACGGTAGCACCCCAGCCGTCTTTCCTCAGCCAAAATGCGGAAACGAAAATTTTTCTCAAACTAGAAACCGGCACTACCGCATCCTAAAACCCGGATCGAACCATTAACCTAAAGCTAGCTAACAAGAGAAAAGGTAGAGGGCTATACCGAGTGATCCGTGTCCTTCGGTCTTCGGCGTCCGTCCCGATCTCCTCGCGGAATCTCCGGTCATCACCTCCTCGTCGGAAAGGGCACCACATCGAGAAGTCTTTTTACGGGCTCCCGCTTCATCCGAAGCAACTCGGGAGCGAAGTGTGCTAGCCGACGCGTCCAAGGTGTTGTAGAGAATGTTTGTGATCACTTTTTCTCTTGCATCCATGGCTTTAGATTGAGGTTAAAGATGATGCCATTGATGGAAGCAATGAGCTAGAGAAGAAAGAGGAAGAAGAAGGAGTTTCATCCTCTTTTCTTTTGTTGTAAGTATGATAGAATGAGAGAGAGAGAGGAAAATAATATGAGAGCTAACAATAACCCCATGGCAGTCCCTCGCTCTCTCTCTTCCTCTTATATCATCACAAATCAATCCATTAATGTGACACTTTTGCTAAAAAAAGAGATCATGACTCATGATATAAGTCCATGTCACATTAATGCATTGTCATGATGAAAATCTAGCTCATTATTTCCTTAAGCAAACATTAATCCAAATGTTTGCCATAACAAAGAAAATCCGGCAACATCTAAAGTAAACTCGTGACGGATCACGAGGATACCCCTCACCTGTATATACATACCTGCACCCGCATTCCGACTGAATGTGAATGCGATGAGACTAAAGTAATCCAACAAATCAAATACTAGGATCCGGTTTAAACCAAAGCCCACTAGTATGATCCGTCCGATCATGATCCGTGCAATACCGCACGTATAAGATCGAACCCTGCCATATATCATACGGGCTCTACAAAGTTTCGCCCGAAACTTGAGAAACTGTCTGTGGGGGACTCTAAAGACTCGTCAATACCTTGGCTGTGGATTTAACCACTAGCTCGTCAGAGGTATTAGCCGTACATAACGGGCTACCAAGTATTGACAAAAAGGGAGGTCGATGAGCGAACTCATCCTGACACCATACTGAGCCTGTCAGTGACAATATCCGTACAGTCCGGTCCGTTCGTCTATGAGCATCGCATGGCGGGCCTAGGGGGTTGGTAAAAGTCAGACCCCCAAAAGCGGTACAAGTCGTGTCGGAGTGTGGCCCAGAACACCCTGAGATACTACTAGAATACCTACCAGTAAATCTCCTGCCTCGGCCGAGGGCTTTGTGTAATGGCTCTCCTAGACACAGCGCGACCTCACCCCCAATACCGGGAGAGACGAACCCCTGCAGATCCGCTCACTGCCTCCATGTGGCTCGGGACTGTACCTAACTAAAACCCGTTTGCACGACTCCTTTGAGCCGTGGTAGGGTAGTAATCAAAGTACAGTGGGAACTCACACAAGACAAATGACGATCTCAGGTCGATGAACTAACCTGTACACATGTCACCAGGGAACTGCTATCTGACGTCAGGTATAATACCAACTAGCATGTTCCTGGCGAGTCCTGTCCAGTGTACTCATAACCCAATGAGCACCTGTATACATCTTAGGTGAACCAACTGACACCAATGGCTTGTAAGACCGGCCACCGCCCCTCGTCGGAGTCTCGACTGTATACACTAGTCTGCTCTGGAGTATCGATGCCCTGTCTCGAAACTCCCACGACTAGGGACCATTTAAGGATGCACTTATAGACCCCAGCTCCCACGTATATGATCGCCATCATACTACTTGCAGTCAAGCAAGAATCCTAAGGGCTCTATCAACGTGCAATAGTGACCTGTAAGTTCACCTAAAGCAGTACACGATGATAAAGATAAACCAGATAGTGTAGGGTTCCTAGGCACTCAAGTGAGGTCTCCCAAGCCATCAACCATGGCAATTTCAAAAAATATGGTGCCTACAAACCCTAAACTACGGATCGATAACTAGAAGTCTAGGCGAACATAGAACTAGTTAACAGATTAACTAATGAGAATACGGAAATACAACCTTTGTAGATCCGGTCCTCCACCTCCACGGCTCCGCAACGAGGTCGTCTCCGCTGTCCAAATCAAATCCGGGCTCTAGAGTCGGCTTCGTCGGAGAATGGGCAAGCTAGGTCGTCGATGTCCATGCCGAAGATGATCTACGTCGAAGCATCGCAAGATCAAGCTCTCAACTTCACCAAGTCATGAAACTTGTGAAGTAAACACACTCTACTACTTGGCAAGAGGTAGAGGATGAAGAAATAGGAAGTGGGTAGACTTTAGTTTTGGATTTCTCACTCTTTTCCAACAATCACCATTGATGGACTTCAAGCTTCTTCACTTGAAGCAAGGAAGAAGAAGAAGGAAAATGATATGATAAGTTAAAAGAATAAGAAAAGAAAATGAATTCTTATCATAATTTTAACCATGGTGAAGTGTAGAGAATGAATCATGGTTAGTGTGAATGGTTAGGGTTAAGGATGAGATAAGTATGGTTGACTTTATCAAAGCTTCATGAAGCTTCAACTAAACTCCAAATCTAGCAACCATTCTTTTCTCTTCTTTTCCAAAATGAATAAATAAATAAATAAAGGAATAAATAAAGGAAATGAAACCCTAGCCATTCTTTTAACCATGGTTTAATTCTTTGCACTTAACCAAGTAATCATGTATCATCAAACATGATACAATCAAATGCACAAAATCATATCGCATATGTAATGCGCACACCCGAGTGAGAAAATCCATTTAAAGTAAACCGATACTAGTTGATGCAAAGTAATATATCAAATATATAAATATGCATTAAATCATTAAATCAACACTTGATTCAATGACCCGGTTATGTCGCACACAACCGACTAGTATACAATATATCGGCTTATCGAATCAACGCTTGAATCGATAACTAGGTTATATCGCATACAACCATTCGATATATTTATCGCGAGAATAGAATACGGTATCACATACACGTATTATTCTCGGTCCCGCACATATCTCATATGCGCTCCTATTTCGTTTCGCTTGAGCCAGGAAACCTCTGTGTAGGACTCTAAAGACTCGTCAATACGCCGGCAGCAGGCGATGATCATATCAAACACCCACAAGCCGTAAGCGGTCTGCTAAACGTAACGGCCACCCGGGTATTGAGCGATCTGAAGATCGACGAGCAAGCCCGCTCACACTCCAGTGAATCCGACCAGTAACACTACCGTACAGTCCGGTCTGATCGTCTGATCTGTCGCATATCTCGCCTAGGGGTAGTAAACGTCAGACCCCAATAGCTCGATAAGTCGTGTCGATATGAGGTCTATAACTGTTCGAGAAACTACTGGTAACACTTACCAGTAAATCTCAGCAACCCTGGCCAGGGATTTCCTGTTATAGCCAATCGAACACAGCGCAACATTAACTCCCTATACCGGGAGAGACGAATCCCCTCCTATCGCTCATTGCCTCCATGTGACTCGGGACTGTACCCAAAAACCACCGTTTTGCATGCCCTCTTGGATGTGGTAAGATGGAAATCAAAGCACAGTGGGAACCACACAAGACTCTATGACGATCTCGGGTCAACAGACTACTCTGTACCAGTGTCACCAGAGAACTGCCATCTGACGTGAGGTATAATACCATCTGGGAGTTCTCGGCGAGTCCGTCCAGTGTACCCAGTCTCTACTGAGCACCCGTATATCATCTCTGATGTCAAACACCAATGGATATGGGATCATCCATCGCCCATCTGTATGGGTCGAGAAGGTATACGCTAGTCTACTCTGGTATATCGATGCCCCGTCTCGATACACCCACGACTAGGGACTTTGAAGGATGTACTTATGGACTACCATGTCCCCACTAGTATGATCCGCATCATAGTCCAGGTAGTCAAGCACACATCCTAAGGGCTTTACCAACATGTAACAGAGAGACAATCAGCATACACGTTAAGGCAAAGTTCAACCAGATAGCATACTATCATGTCGAGCAAGAAAGTCCTCCCTATATATGTCCCAGCATCCACTACAATATACATCCTATGTATAGTAATGGCCTCTAGGGCATACATATAACTAACAATCTCCCACTTGCACTAGGGCCATCTGTAGCAGTGTTTGCAGTATCTCATACTCAACCATCCCATGAAAGTCTCTCTCTGGGAACAGGCCTTTGTGAGTGGATCCGCTGTGTTGTCCTCTGAGCCTACTCTCCTAACCTCGATCACCCTGGAGATCAACCATCTCCATGATCAAGTGATACTGCCTTAGAATATGTCTGGATCACTGATGGGACGGGCGTTCCTTGGCATGAGCCACAACTCCATTGTCACACAATGGGAGGAACATAGTTCATCTCATGAACCAATATACACCCAAACAGCCTCTTTGGTAGCATCTTAAGTAGCGATGTATCCAGCCTTTATCGTCTAGTATGTCACGGTATCTAGCTTGGAACTCTTCCAACATACCGTCCCTTTACTATGGGTTAAGACAATGCCTGCGACTGACATTCAGTCGTCTTTATCACCCTGGAACCCTTCCAGTGATTCTCCCCAGGATCGATTGATACCATCTCACTACAACTAGTGAGAATCCTAACATCCATTTAGATCTATCTCATAGATCCAAAATCCAGGAGTTACTAGGTATCACTTTAATCCTATATGGAGAATCTTTGTGATAAGCGGAGATTGATCGAGCGTAGCATAAGAAACTCCTTTCTTATCAAGAGTATGTCATCCACGTACTCTACGAGGATCGTCACCATACTCCCTACTACCTTTTTGTTTATACAAGGTTCATCTACCATTTTGATGATGTCAACTTCTTTGACTGCTTCATCAAAACAGATGTTCCAACTCCGCGATGCCTGCTTTATCTTATAAAGCATCTTGCACACGTTTCCGCTGCTCCCACTATCTACGAAGCCCTCTGGCTGTGTACTTATAGACGCTCTCTTCCAAAATATCATTTAGAAAAGCAGTCATGACACCCAACCACCAGATATCGTAGTCATGGTATGTAGCCGTGGCAAGTAGGATCTGGATGGACTTAAGCATAGATCCTTAGAAAAGGTTTCAACATAATCCATACCTGGTTAATGATGCAAACCTTTAACAAGTCTAGCTTTGAAAGTCTCAACTTTTCCATATACACCAAGTAATCTTCTCAAGATATACTTGCTCCTGATGGGGATTTAACCCTTCAGATATAGCAACCAAAGTCCATACTTTGTTGGTGTACATGGATTCCATCTCAGATCGCTAAGCATCCAGCCATTCTTACAGAGTCCCACTCTTGATGGCCAGCTCGAAACTAGTTGGGTCATCATCTCATGATGTAATCCTCGCTCCCACTGTCATAGAGAAACCGAAGTATCTCTCAGGTGGGTGAGGAACCCTACTAGATCGACGGAGAGGCTGGGGTTCGTTGGTATCTACTGAATCCTTTGGTTCTATCAAATCATCAGCTGTAGTTAGTATAGCTGGAACTTTTCCAGTTGTACATAACTGACCTTGCCTCGAGCTTGTCCGGATTATGCTTTTAGACAAAGCCCGGACAACCCCAAATCTTAACTAGCTTAAGACATGGGCTCTTCCCTTTCCATATCACATATGAAGTGGTAGGTAACTGATTTGATTCGAACCCTATTCAATAGGTATGCAGCTTCTCAAGTGCATAACTCCCAAAAGGAAAAAGGTAACTCAGCAGTACTCATCATAGAGCACACCACATCATATATGGTGCATCTGCTCCACCCCGATACACCATCGTGCTATGATGTATTCGGAGGAGTAATGCTGAGAGAGAATCTCATTCTCCTTTAGAAAAGTCCAGGAATTCCGTGCTCAAGTATTCTCCTCTTTGATCACATCAAAGGACATAATACTTTTACCCGTATTTTGGTTCTCTACTTCTAACTTATATTCCGTGAATATCTCAAAAGGTTAGGACTTGTGTTTCAACAGGAACATATGTCTGAATCTTGAGAGATTATCAGAGAATATAATGAAGTATAAAGAACCAGTCTTGGCATGTGTAGACAGGGGACCTACATACATCAACATGTATTATCCCAAGAGTTCACTAACTCTTTCTCTGTTTCCAATAAACAGAGCTGTGGTCATCTTATCTTTGTGACATGACTGGCGAGTTTCATAAGATGTAAATTCAAACTAATTTAAATATGCATCTAAATGTAACTTCAGCCAGTCGGGTCGCATTGATATGACCTAGTCTACAATGCCTCAAGAAGAATTCGTTCATTTCTGAACTCTTCCTCTTGTGTGTGTTCCATATACTAAGAACTGTAGTTTGATTTAGAACATCAATGCTTTTAGATAACGTGCCTGAACCGATCAACTTTTGATATAGGAAATGTTCATAACATTATCCAACAATACAAAATTTTATCATTTCTTTACTAATAAAGAGATAGATACGATTTTGTATATCAGGTTCGGTATCTAATAACATTCGTTCAGAATCAATGTATTTGTAATACAGGGTGACAGTGACCAACAGACTTGGCAGCAACGCTTGCCCCGTTTTCTGCCTCATGAAACTTATCACCCGTTCTCAGTTCTCTACCTATCTGTAGCCCTATGTAACATATTACATATCTGGGATCCTGATCTGGTATCACATACCCAGGACGTAAAGGATACTGAGAAACAGTACTTTGTAACGAACACACCCGAAGATGATGCATCAGCATGCACTCTCTTCGTTTGGGCGGCACGGGAAATCTGGTATTCCCCAATTTCCTGCTCTGTCTTATAACAATTATAAGTTGGAGTGGGACCAACGTTCCCCAGCTCAGTATAACAAGCGGGTTCAGTCAATAATCCGTATTATTATCTTGATTAAGGCGTGATATGGTCGCTACCAGGAGAGAGAGAGAAGAAAACACTCAGCGTGCGCTCTTACAAGAATAGATTGGTTATTATTTTATCTAATCCGGATGGCTCCCGCTGCTTTTTATCAAATCTTCCTTCAAACCCTAAAAGGAAAGACTAGCCGGGATTAATTACACATTACAAGTTCGCCAATCTTTCAGCCATGCCAGTGTCGGTACTTTGAGGGAGGTCCACCGTGCTTTCGCACGAACCTAATTAATGTAAACCTCATTTTCCCAGAGGCGTAACCTCGTTAACACCTTTCTAGACACCTACTTGATCGGCTAATTGTAATGTATAAAACTCTCCCAGGAGTAACTCTTACTCGCAGCGGGTATCGGGATCCAACTATCTCATAGAAGGTATGCAATCTCATTGCAAATTTCAACACTTGAAATTCCCGATAATATTTTGCCCCTAGCGTCCTATGACCTTGACAGAGGTCAACAAACCATAGGCTGCTAGTCAAGTTCTGTAAGTCGATGTAGTACACCCCAGTACTTGTGGGGAGGCGGAATTTTCAAAAACGATCAAGTTTAAAGAACGAACATCGACTAACCGCTTAAATCGAAGCTAAACAACTAATAACCAAACACAATGATTTTCTTATCACTTGTGATTAGGGATTATACCTATCGATACTAGTCCTTCGTCTTTGTGTCCTCCTTGTTCTCCTCGACCTTCTCTAGGTAGTAGACGATCCACCCGAGAGCAAAACTCCAAGCTAAACCTCTCACTTGAGGTAACTAATCAACTTTGATTGCTAATCAAAGATGAAAGGATGATAAAGAGTGATGGTTATGGATTGTTTAGTCTAACTAATCCTTTGATCTCAACTCATGAGGTGTAAGGATTAGGGTTTGAAGATGAGAGCTTGAGGAGAGAGAATGTGAATGAGATAATGAGAGAAGAGAGAGAGTGTATCATAATATATCATGAAGCATTTCTTTTTAAGAAAAATGAATAAAGGAAATGAATAAGCATGCTTCATGAAATATCTAGTGGTGATTCATTAGCATGAGTCATTAAGCAATAAATGTGCATTAATGAAATGAATGAATCACCACCATGACTCACTTTCTTATCCAAAAGAAACCTCCTTAGTCACATCTTCTAGAAGCTTCTCGTACAATTACGAGAACGCCCCCCGATCCGTAAAAATACGGAAAAACTTTAGACTGTAAAAATCCAATAACCGGATACCAGTAACTGGCTTAAACCAAAGCCGACTGGTAAAAACTGTCCGAAAGTCATACGTGCGTAAACGCACGTATGCGTCCGAACCCTTTGTCGCAAAACCATGCAACCTCTATATCGTTTCGCCTGGAGTAGGAAACTCTCTGTGTGGGACTCTAGAGACTCGACTACTACGCTGGCAGTGGGTTTAACCACAGACCGTAAGCGGCACTAGCTGTACGTAACGGTCCCCAGGTAGTTGTCGATAAGAAGGCCGATGAGTAAACCCATCCGAACTCCTACTGAGTCTGATGTGACAATCTCCATACAGTCCGGTCCGTTCGTCCAAGACTATCGCATATCGGGCCTAGGGGGGCGGCAAGCGTCAGTCCCCTAATAGCGGTATAAGTCGTGTCGGAGTGAAGCCCATTACACCCTGAGAAACTACTGGAACCTACCAGCAAATCTCGCTTGCCCTGGCCAGGGACTTTGCGTAATGGCTCTCTGACACAGCACGATATCTACTCCCAATACCGGGAGGGACGAATCCTGTCTAACCGCCACTGCCTCCAAGTGCTCGGGACTGCACCCAACTGCTACCTGTTTGCACGACTCCTTTGAGCCGTGGTAGGGTAGCAATCTAAGAACAGTGGGACACACTCGAGGCGAAGTAGCAGTGTCAAGTCTGCGGACTACGCTGTACTCATGTCACCTGGGAACTGTTCACTGACGACTGGTATCAAACCAACCAACAGTTCCCTGTGAGTCCTGTCCGGTGTACCCGTAACCTAACGAGCACCTGCATACTATCTCCAGTACGACGTACTGACGGCTGTGGGACAGACCATCTCCCCAACTGGGATGAGAAGCGTACACACCAGTCTACTCCGGAGTATCGATGCTCTGTCTCGATAATCCAACGACCAGGGACCTGAATAAGGATGTGCTTGTAGACTACCCAGCCCCCACTAGTGTGACTGCCATCACAACGCTGGTAGACAAGCAAGATCCTAAGAGCTCTATCAATACGTACACTCACATATTAAGATAGAAAAACCAAGTAGCATACTACCATGTTTAGCAAGACTGTTATATACATGTGAATATCCCAAGCTTCCATTAAGTAATATACAAGCTAGTATGATACAGTAATGGCCTTCTAGGGCATAAACACTAACAATCTCCCACTTGCACTAGGGCCATGTACTGGCATATCGTAGACCAATGATCTCGAGCAGCCTCTCGAACTGAATCTGAGGAAGGGCCTTCGTGAATGGATCAGCAATGTTCTCTTCTGAAGAAACTCTCCGAACCTCGATCTCCTGACGATCAATGATCTCCCTGATCAGGTGATACCGCCTCAAGATGTGTCTGGACTTCTGATGGGACCTTGGTTCCTTCGCTAAAGCTATAGCTCCGTTGTTGTCGCAATACAGAGGTATTGGATCAACTATGGTAGGAACCACCTGAAGTTCTGTTAGGAACTTCTTCATCCAGACTGCTTCTTTTGCGGCATCGCAAGCAGCAATATACTCCGCTTCCATCGTCGAGTCAGCAACGGTGTCCTGCTTGGAGCTCTTCCAGCACACCGCCCCTCCATTGAGGGTAAAGACATAACCCGACATGGACTTGGAATCGTCCTTATCACTCTGGAAGCCGGAATCAGCAAAGGCCTCCAACCTGAGGTCTTTTCCGCCGTAAACCAAGAACATCTCCTTAGTCCTCCTCAGGTACTTGAGAATATTCTTTACTGCTATCCAGTGTTTCTCCCCTGGGTCTGACTGATACCGGCTTACCACGCTCAGTGCGTAAGCTACATCTGGTCTGGTACACAACATCGCATACATTATAGAGCCTACCGCAGAAGCGTAGGGTATAATAGACATGCGTTCCCTTTCCAAATCAGTCTTGGGAGACATCTCTTTGGAGAGGGTGATTCCGTGACAAGCCGGTAGATTACCGCGCTTAGAATCTTCCATACTGAATCTTTTCAGTACAGTGTCGATATACCTGGACTGCGAAAGTCCCAACATCCTTTTGGATCTATCACGATAGATCCGGATCCCCAGAATGTAAGAGGCATCACCCAGGTCTTTCATGGAGAACCTGTGTGACAAGAATCCTTTGACAGATTGTAGCATAGGAATGTCATTTCCTATCAATAGAATGTCATCCACGTACAAGACGAGGAATACGACACTTCTGGCCACAACTTTACTATATATGCACGGTTCATCTGGATTTTTGATAAAGTCATATTCTTTGACTGTCTCATCAAAACAGATGTTCCAACTCCGCGATGCCTGCTTTAGTCCATAAATAGACTTAAGCAGCTTGCATACTTTCCCGCTGCTCCCACTCTGATTGAAACCCTCTGGCTGATCCATATAGACGCTCTCTTCTAAATTTCCATTCAGAAAAGCCGTCTTTACGTCCATCTGCCAGATTTCATAATCATGGAAGGCAGCAATAGCAAGAAGGACCCGAATGGATTTGAGCATAGCCACTGGAGAAAAAGTTTCGTCATAGTCCAAACCAGGTCTTTGACGAAAACCCTTTGCAACAAGTCTAGCCTTATAGGTTTCCACCTGTCCATCTACACCAATCTTTTTCTTGAAGATCCATTTGCATCCTATGGGTTTTACCCCATCTGGAGCAAAGTCCAAAGTCCATACTTTGTTGGTGTACATGGACTCCATCTCGGTCCGCATTGCATCTAGCCATCGTACCGAGTCGCCGCTCTGGATGGCCTGCTGGAAGTCAGTAGGTTCATCATCATCTATGATGCAATCCTCTCTATCCCCGTCTATGAGAAAACCGTAGTATCTCTCAGGCGGATGAGACGGCCTACTACTCCTGCGGAGGGGTGCGGGAATGATCTGTTCTTCTTGAACCTCTGGTTCTACCAAACTTTCAGTAGCAGTTTGTGGTTCTGGAATTTCTTCCAGTTCTATTTCGCTCCCACTTGATTCCTTTTCTAAATACTGATGTTCTAGAAAATGGGCATTACGAGAAACAAATACCTTTTGTTCCTCTGCGTAATAGAATAGATATCCCCTGGAGTGCTTTGGATATCCCACAAACTTACACTTTACTGATCGTGCCTCGAGCTTGTCCACATGCTGCTTTTTAACAAAAGCTGGACATCCCCAAATTTTTATATACTGTAGATGGGGTTTCTTCCCGCTCCACATCTGATATGGAGTGGTAGGCACAGTATTGGTAGGAACCATGTTCAAAAGATATGCCGCTGATTCTAGCGCATGTCCCCAGAAAGATCGCGGTAACTCAGCATTACTCATCATGGATCGTACCATATCCAATAGGGTTCGATTCCGTCTCTCCGATACACCGTTATGCTGTGGAGTGTACGGAGGAGTAAGCTGAGAGAGAATTCCTTTCTCTTTTAGGTAACCTAGGAACTCGGCACTCAAGTATTCACCACCTCGATCAGATCTAAGTGTCTTAATACTTTTGCCGGTTTGGTTTTCTACTTCATTCTTATACTCTTGGAATTTCTCAAAAGCCTCGGATTTATGTTTCATCAGATAAATGAATCCGTATCTTGAGTAATCATCCGTGAAAGTAATGAAATAGGAAAAACCACCTCTCGCATGTGTAGACATTGGACCACATACATCACTGTGTATGAGTCCTAAGAGCTCGCTCGCTCTTACTCCTTGTCCAGTAAATGGAGTCTTTGTCATCTTTCCTTTGAGACAAGATTGACAAGTGTCATAGGATTGATATTCAAACGTGTCCAAATATCCTTCTCTATGCAACTTAGTTAACCTTCTCTCATTGATGTGACCCAGTCTACAATGCCATAAGAAAGCTTTATTTAAATCTGGAGACTTTCTTTTTAGTGTGTTCTGGACATTGAAAATTTGGAGTTGGTTTAAAACATATATGCCGTTATTTAGAGTACCGGACCCAATCAAACCATGATTAAGGTGGATGTTGACAACATCTCTTACAAACGTGAAATCATAACCTTTATTTGATAACAAGGAAACTGATATGATATTACACGTTAAGCTGGGTACAAAATAACAGTTATGCAAAACCAAAATATGTCCACTCGTCAATCCTAGGTGATAATCCCCGACGGACGCAGCTCCCACGCTAGCTCCGTTAGCAACCCTGAGGATCATATCACCTTCCTTCAGCACTCTACGGTTTCTCAGTGCCTGCAATGAATTGCAAATATGAGATCCTGATCCGGTATCCAATACCCAGGAAGTAGAGTTGATCGACAGACAATTCTCAATTACAAACACACCTGAAGTCGAAGCCACAGCTTGCTTCGGTTCCTGGTTCTTGGCGTTCCACGCCTTGCAATCCTTCTTCCAGTGCCCTTTCCTGTGACAATGAAAGCACTCATCCTGACCAACTATCGGTACTGCTTTCTTTATCTTTCCCTTCCCTCTCACCTTACTAACACCTCCTCTAGGTTTGGGTGCGGCCTTCTTCTTCCTTCCTTTGGCCCTAGCCTTGGACCCTGAAGAAGATGAACCGCCAACAAACATAGCGGGTGTTTCCCTTACCTTCTGTAAGGTGCCCTCTGCACTCCTTAACATGTTCAGGAGTTCCGCAAGTTCAACTTCTTTTCCTTGAAGGTTGAAGTTGAGGATAAACTGGGCGTAGGTGGGAGGAAGGGACTGGAGAATAAGGTCTGTATAGAGCTCATTATCCAAAGTCGTCCCAAGGTCTGCGAGCTCCTCAATATAGCCGATCATCTGTAGGACATGTTCACCTACCGATGACCCGACAGCCAACCTCGCTCGAAATAATTTCTTCGAGGTCTCGTATCTTGCAATACGAGATTGCTCTCCATAAAGTTCCTTTGTATGGAGAAATATGCCATCTAGGGACATATCCTCGTGCCTCCTCTGATGTTCATTGTTCATCGAGGCAAGCACGATGCACTTGGCTCTCGCGCAATCTAAATCCCAGGTTTTGCGGATTTCCTTATCCGCATTGCTGGATTTGGGACCAGGGACAGCAGGTGCCGTAGCGGTGAGGACGTACCCCAATTTGTCATAGGTCAAGGCCATCTTGACATTCCGCAGCCAATCTTTATAGTTTGGCCCCGTCAGTATATTCTTTTCTAAAAGTAACTTAAGTCCAGTCATTTTCAGGGTCGCTGCAATTAGGAGAGAGAGAAGAAAACACTTTAGCACGATGCTCTTGCAAGTTTAGAGTGGTTTTTAGTTTATCTAAACTGGATGGCTCCCACTGTTTCTCGAATCCTTCCTCAAACCATAAAAGAAGAATTAGCCAGGACTATTCTCACCGTACAATACTTGCTTAACCGTTCAGCCAGGCCGGTGTCGATACTTCGAGGGAGGTTTTCCAACGCTTTCGCGAAGTTCCTTAATTAAATAACCTCTTTTCTCTGGGGGCGTAACCCCGCTGACACTTTTCTGGACACCTACTAGGTTTATAGCATTGATCGTTAAGTGACGAATATCCTGATAAGTAGCATATACTCACAGTAGGATCGGGATCCAAATATCATCGTCTGATAATGTTGTAGGAATGCTACCAACATTCATCAAAACTCAAAATGGTATGCATCTCTTTGCAAATTTCAGTTTCTTTTGAAATTCCCGATATAAGTTTTTGCCCCATGCTCTTATAACCTTGGCGTTAGGTCAAAATGTCATAAGTCACATGTCAAGTTCTGCCCATCATTATCTTGTCAATTTGAACCCATCCGTATATATCCTTGACGTTCGGCCAAAATGATAATACGACTGTCCCAAACTAACTCATCTATCTATGCAACAAATGAATACCCAGTAGCTACCAAACACTATGCCTTGGCGTTAGGTCAAAATACATAGCTTGAATACTACTGAATACCCAGATGAAATGACGGAGGGCTACGAATGGTTTTGGTGAAACCGTGAACGTAGTGAACTTGATATAACCGAAGGAACCTGATAGCTTTTAAAAGGAGTGGTTAAATCTCCGCATTTAAAAATATCTGTTTTAAAAATAACCGAGTGGTTTCTTTTAAATTGTTCCAACGATTTAAACTTTGGTTTGTTTTCTTTGCATTACAGATAATGCGTCCCATCATTAACCTATCATTGCAGAAAACAACGAAAATACAACGTCCTCTTATGCCATCCGCATTCGCCACGGGGTCCCGTCATCACCCGTTAGGTTACTTAACTAACGACAGAGCGGGGGCTGGGCTAGCGCGGGTGTAAAACATAAGTGACGTCTAAATAGCTACAATAAATATAGATATTTTACATTCGTCTGACGCAATGATATTCATTCCAGAACACAGATAAACAATATTGGATATGCAAGCAATCTGTATTTCTTTTGAGCCTGCAAGAAAAGACAGATTACACAGTTGTGATGAATAGCCGTTACCCCACCCTCGACCCCTACGGGTACGGCAAACTACCCGCCCGGCAGTCTGTGTACCCCATCTTGGGTCAGTCCTAGGAGCAAAAAACAGTAAAATGAAATAATACAACGGTGGCTACAACCGCAACCTGGAAGTGCCCCGCAAAAAATAATATTACAACAAATTACATTTACAACAAATGAATTAATCAATAACCCATTGCAAACCCCGGCTATACACCACAACAGTCCAATACAGTTTATATGCACAAACAGATATAACCATTTCAGAAATGTGCAACCCCCTGCCAACCGACATACTAGCAGTTGGGGGAGGTTTACGAACACATCAAACAATCACAGATATAATCCAATACGCAAATACTGTACAATTCGATCGAATAAACAACATCAATATTGCTCCAAAATCTGCTCTGTTAAACAGTAACCTGAGCAATAATTAAATATTCCAGAAAACCCTAAATTTCACAGAGAAGCAACAGAAGAAAACTCGGTCGCTGACTCGCCAACTCGGCGGCGGAAGCGCGGCGACTCAGTAGGCTGAGGCCGCGCTTCCGCGGCGAGATGGTCGATTCAGTCGACTGTTTTTCTTGGGTGTTCTTCTGGTGTCATGTAAAGCTCTCTGAACTTACCTGAAAAATTTTCTGACATCGTTTTAAATTCGACAGAAACATGACAGAATTAGGGTTTTTCGGCTTCGTTTTTCCGTTCGAAATTCGTATAAATTTGCAATTAAGTTATTTAGTGTTTAGCGAGGCTCTGATACCACTGTAAGTCGATGTAGTACACCCCAGTACTTGTGGGGAGGCGGAATTTTCAAAAACGATCAAGTTTAAAGAACGAACATCGACTAACCGCTTAAATCGAAGCTAAACAACTAATAACCAAACACAATGATTTTCTTATCACTTGTGATTAGGGATTATACCTATCGATACTAGTCCTTCGTCTTTGTGTCCTCCTTGTTCTCCTCGACCTTCTCTAGGTAGTAGACGATCCACCCGAGAGCAAAACTCCAAGCTAAACCTCTCACTTGAGGTAACTAATCAACTTTGATTGCTAATCAAAGATGAAAGGATGATAAAGAGTGATGGTTATGGATTGTTTAGTCTAACTAATCCTTTGATCTCAACTCATGAGGTGTAAGGATTAGGGTTTGAAGATGAGAGCTTGAGGAGAGAGAATGTGAATGAGATAATGAGAGAAGAGAGAGAGTGTATCATAATATATCATGAAGCATTTCTTTTTAAGAAAAATGAATAAAGGAAATGAATAAGCATGCTTCATGAAATATCTAGTGGTGATTCATTAGCATGAGTCATTAAGCAATAAATGTGCATTAATGAAATGAATGAATCACCACCATGACTCACTTTCTTATCCAAAAGAAACCTCCTTAGTCACATCTTCTAGAAGCTTCTCGTACAATTACGAGAACGCCCCCCGATCCGTAAAAATACGGAAAAACTTTAGACTGTAAAAATCCAATAACCGGATACCAGTAACTGGCTTAAACCAAAGCCGACTGGTAAAAACTGTCCGAAAGTCATACGTGCGTAAACGCACGTATGCGTCCGAACCCTTTGTCGCAAAACCATGCAACCTCTATATCGTTTCGTCTGGAGTAGGAAACTCTCTGTGTGGGACTCTAGAGACTCGACTACTACGCTGGCAGTGGGTTTAACCACAGACCGTAAGCGGCACTAGCTGTACGTAACGGTCCCCAGGTAGTTGTCGATAAGAAGGCCGATGAGTAAACCCATCCGAACTCCTACTGAGTCTGATGTGACAATCTCCATACAGTCCGGTCCGTTCGTCCAAGACTATCGCATATCGGGCCTAGGGGGCGGCAAGCGTCAGTCCCCTAATAGCGGTATAAGTCGTGTCGGAGTGAAGCCCATTACACCCTGAGAAACTACTGGAACCTACCAGCAAATCTCGCTTGCCCTGGCCAGGGACTTTGCGTAATGGCTCTCTGACACAGCACGATATCTACTCCCAATACCGGGAGGGACGAATCCTGTCTAACCGCCACTGCCTCCAAGTGCTCGGGACTGCACCCAACTGCTACCTGTTTGCACGACTCCTTTGAGCCGTGGTAGGGTAGCAATCTAAGAACAGTGGGACACACTCGAGGCGAAGTAGCAGTGTCAAGTCTGCGGACTACGCTGTACTCATGTCACCTGGGAACTGTTCACTGACGACTGGTATCAAACCAACCAACAGTTCCCTGTGAGTCCTGTCCGGTGTACCCGTAACCTAACGAGCACCTGCATACTATCTCCAGTACGACGTACTGACGGCTGTGGGACAGACCATCTCCCCAACTGGGATGAGAAGCGTACACACCAGTCTACTCCGGAGTATCGATGCTCTGTCTCGATAATCCAACGACCAGGGACCTGAATAAGGATGTGCTTGTAGACTACCCAGCCCCCACTAGTGTGACTGCCATCACAACGCTGGTAGACAAGCAAGATCCTAAGAGCTCTATCAATACGTACACTCACATATTAAGATAGAAAAACCAAGTAGCATACTACCATGTTTAGCAAGACTGTTATATACATGTGAATATCCCAAGCTTCCATTAAGTAATATACAAGCTAGTATGATACAGTAATGGCCTTCTAGGGCATAAACACTAACAAGTTCAACCCGTCATTTCCTGATTGAAGTAAACCCACCCGCACGACCCTTGACAGAGGTCAACAAGGTCGCACGACTACCCTAAATCAATCACATCATATGCTTATGCAGATAAGCACTAATCAGCTACCGCACACTACGCCTTGACAGAGGTCAACAAACGTAGCACGAATACTAACTAGTACTTATCTGAAATGACGGAGGGCTACGACAGGTTTTTCTGAAAACCTATTGCGTAATGAACTTGATATCGTTGTAGAATCAAATGAATTTTGAAATGGAGTGTTTTTGAGGCTTTTCTAGTTTTGCTAAAGGAGTCACTCCCGGTGAAGGGATCGTCGGTCCTTTCCTCGTCGAATGAGGTGCGGGATATATCATATATATCACTGTGCAAAGCAAAAACACTTAAAAGCAATCAAAAGACAAACCGAGTTTGTAGCATCTGCCAGTTATTGCTAAAGGAGTCACTCCCGGTGAAGGGATCTCGGTCCTTTCCTCATCGAATAAGGTGCAGGATATATCACATATACCGCTGTGCAAAGCAAGAACTGTAGCTACCTGTTTTATTTTGAAATTCGATTCTACAACATCTTAGGTTTCTTTTATTTCATTAATCACATTAATGAAGTCCCATCATTTAAATACCTAAACATCACAGATAGATATAACGTACACTTATGCCATCCGCATTCGCCTCGATGTCCCCTCGTGCACCGTTAGGTTAGGTAACTAACGGCAGAGCAGGGCAGGGCTAGCGCGGGTGTAAAACATAAGTAACGCCTATATAATATATCATATATACTATATACTATATCCATCACAGAAACATCACATGATCACATCACAGATATCGCAGCAGAAGAATCATATGAAATATTGGATATACTAGGACGTCCGTGTTTTCAATACGAGCCAGTATAAAACACGGATTCCACGGTCGTGATGAATAGCCAAACCCACACCCCTAGACCCCTACGAGAGCGGCAAGCAACCCTACCAATTCTAGAGTTAGGAGACCCGGACTCGACTCCTCGAGTTGGTCTCCCACTGGACTCCAGAACCCGGTTACTTGTGCTCCCCTCCTTGGGTCTATCCTAGTGCGGAAAAGTAAATAATATACAACGGGTGACAACTCCCGCAACCTGGAAGCGCCCCAATAAAAGAATATTACATACAAGTTTTTACAAGAATGAAAATGAAAAACACTCATCTCACATAAAAACCCCCGGCTATTCAAACACGACGATCCAATATAACATATCCAGCAACACATAACATCACATGTCATCAACGTAAGTAAATATGTCCATCCCAATTGTCGTTGACATATAGCAACGAAACCGGCGATATCACATATTACACTTACGGTCACAGAAAAGAAAGTGTAAAACTACAACAGTTGGAATCCGCAACCACCTCAGACATCGCATGCCTGACCAAATGAATCACTTAGACATCGCATGCCTAACAATTATAAACCCCGCATTTTAGTCTCAAAATTGAAAACACTTTTCAATATCGAGTCGGGTAATTCAACAAGATTCCCGGCATCCTGATCGAATGCTCGTCGCAAACTTCAGTAGACGGCCGCACCCCCGATACCGTCGACGAAGTGCACCAAGGCGGAACACCGCTACCGCGAGCACCCGGAGGGATGCTTTCGGCGACGGGGTTCTCCTACAGTCACTTGGTCGGGGCTATGGAGTGAGGCTGTCTATTAAGTTTACCCGGCGAGTATCCGCGTACGCTACGTGATTGCGACGGACTTTTGATCACATCAAAATTCCGTGGCAACCGATCAAGTGAGACTAAATTGCTACGTTTATAACATTCATTCAGTTATCACATAACTTTTGTGAATTCCAATTATTGTATCCCATTCCAGATAAACAGAAAATGTTAAACTTTTCGATCGAACAATCGAACACCCAACCTTTCCCGATATATATCAACACATGAAATGAGTCTAACAACATTCAGTTCGTACCTCAGTACCAACGGTCCAGCCGTAGAAGGGTCAAGCCAACGCCTCACATGTGGCACGCCGTACTGCCCCAAACCCGAAGGTTCAAAGGGCAGTTCAAGACGGTCACATAATCGAGTTAAGGTTTGTGTCTTCTAGAGGGACCATCGCGTTACTTGCACTACTTAGAACGTCGTTAAACTACGGAAAAATCCAACACTTGGAAATTTCCCGACAGGGGAAAAATTGGGTATTTATATCCGGTCGGACTTTTTAACATATTCTAAAATTTATCCGGAAAGCCACATAGACAAAATTTGATAATCCGATCGTATGTACGAACCCCCTATACAACCCAAAATACTCAACTCTTGATTTCAGAAAAAAAATATTCCAGGAAAACCAACACTGCAAAATAGGAATTACTGTGCAAAATTGAATGCCTAATAAGACAAAAGTGCGGCGGAAGGGCCGCATTAGCACGCTAATGCCGCGGTTCCGCCGCACTTTAGAAAGATCATTAGGTAATTTTTGCACCGTAATTCTTAGACTTTCCTGCTGATTTTTCTGCATATTTTTAATTCTCAAAAATCCACGAATTTCAAAAAAGTACAGAGAGCATTCTAAGGTTTGGGTTTCGGTTCGATCGGACTTCAAACTCCGTCTACGCATCGCCTAAGGCTCTAGCTAGGCTCTGATACCACTGTAGGGTTCCTAGGCACTCAAGTGAGGTCTCCCAAGCCATCAACCATGGCAATTTCAAAAAATATGGTGCCTACAAACCCTAAACTACGGATCGATAACTAGAAGTCTAGGCGAACATAGAACTAGTTAACAGATTAACTAATGAGAATACGGAAATACAACCTTTGTAGATCCGGTCCTCCACCTCCACGGCTCCGCAACGAGGTCGTCTCCGCTGTCCAAATCAAATCCGGGCTCTAGAGTCGGCTTCGTCGGAGAATGGGCAAGCTAGGTCGTCGATGTCCATGCCGAAGATGATCTACGTCGAAGCATCGCAAGATCAAGCTCTCAACTTCACCAAGTCATGAAACTTGTGAAGTAAACACACTCTACTACTTGGCAAGAGGTAGAGGATGAAGAAATAGGAAGTGGGTAGACTTTAGTTTTGGATTTCTCACTCTTTTCCAACAATCACCATTGATGGACTTCAAGCTTCTTCACTTGAAGCAAGGAAGAAGAAGAAGGAAAATGATATGATAAGTTAAAAGAATAAGAAAAGAAAATGAATTCTTATCATAATTTTAACCATGGTCAAGTGTAGAGAATGAATCATGGTTAGTGTGAATGGTTAGGGTTAAGGATGAGATAAGTATGGTTGACTTTATCAAAGCTTCATGAAGCTTCAACTAAACTCCAAATCTAGCAACCATTCTTTTCTCTTCTTTTCCAAAATGAATAAATAAATAAATAAAGGAATAAATAAAGGAAATGAAACCCTAGCCATTCTTTTAACCATGGTTTAATTCTTTGCACTTAACCAAGTAATCATGTATCATCAAACATGATACAATCAAATGCACAAAATCATATCGCATATGTAATGCGCACACTCGAGTGAGAAAATCCATTTAAAGTAAACCGATACTAGTTGATGCAAAGTAATATATCAAATATATAAATATGCATTAAATCATTAAATCAACACTTGATTCAATGACCCGGTTATGTCGCACACAACCGACTAGTATACAATATATCGGCTTATCGAATCAACGCTTGAATCGATAACTAGGTTATATCGCATACAACCATTCGATATATTTATCGCGAGAATAGAATACGGTATCACATACACGTATTATTCTCGGTCCCGCACATATCTCATATGCGCTCCTATTTCGTTTCGCTTGAGCCAGGAAACCTCTGTGTAGGACTCTAAAGACTCGTCAATACGCCGGCAGCAGGCGATGATCATATCAAACACCCACAAGCCGCAAGCGGTCTGCTAAACGTAACGGCCACCCGGGTATTGAGCGATCTGAAGATCGACGAGCAAGCCCGCTCACACTCCAGTGAATCCGACCAGTAACACTACCGTACAGTCCGGTCTGATCGTCTGATCTGTCGCATATCTCGCCTAGGGGTGGTAAACGTCAGACCCCAATAGCTCGATAAGTCGTGTCGATATGAGGTCTATAACTGTTCGAGAAACTACTGGTAACACTTACCAGTAAATCTCAGCAACCCTGGCCAGGGATTTCCTGTTATAGCCAATCGAACACAGCGCAACATCAACTCCCTATACCGGGAGAGACGAATCCCCTCCTATCGCTCATTGCCTCCATGTGACTCAGGACTGTACCCAAAAACCACCGTTTTGCACGCCCTCTTGGACGTGGTAAGATGGAAATCAAAGCACAGTGGGAACCACACAAGACTCTATGACGATCTCGGGTCAACAGACTACTCTGTACCAGTGTCACCAGAGAACTGCCATCTGACGTGAGGTATAATACCATCTGGGAGTTCTCGGCGAGTCCGTCCAGTGTACCCAGTCTCTACTGAGCACCCGTATATCATCTCTGATGTCAAACACCAATGGATATGGGATCATCTATCGCCCATCTGTATGGGTCGAGAAGGTATACGCTAGTCTACTCTGGTATATCGATGCCCCGTCTCGATACACCCACGACTAGGGACTTTGAAGGATGTACTTATGGACTACCATGTCCCCACTAGTATGATCCGCATCATAGTCCAGGTAGTCAAGCACACATCCTAAGGGCTTTACCAACATGTAACAGAGAGACAATCAGCATACACGTTAAGGTAAAGTTCAACCAGATAGCATACTATCATGTCGAGCAAGAAAGTCCTCCCTATATATGTCCCAGCATCCACTACAATATACATCCTATGTATAGTAATGGCCTCTAGGGCATACATATAACTAACAGATAGCATATTATCATCTTGAGTAAGACTGTCCTATCGGGATAGGTCCTCCATCAATCATTGCAATCACGTGCCTGTGATCCAATAATTGACTCTGAGGGCACTCTCTCCAACAGTCTCCTACTTGCACTCAAGGCTAATTATTGCGATGTCCCATACTCACAGCCCGTGTGATACCGAACACCCAACTCCTCTACTAATCAGTCTCACAAAGCTCGTTTGCGAAACTATTGTGTTTGAGGAATAGCCTCAGTGAGTGGATCCGCTCAAATGTTTATTTCTATGTCTCTCTTTATCTCAAGTTCGCGGAGAAAGCCATCTACCGAAATGAGCAATACCTGTCTTAGAGTATGTCTGGATATCTGATGGGACCTAATTCATAAATGAACTCCAAATCCAAACTTCTCATACTGTATCGTCAACTGAACTTAATCAGTATCCTGCGCCATGCCTCCCTCAGTATCCGCTTGGACCACCTGTCCAAAATACTGCCCCTCTTCAGAGGGAAAACTATAACTCTGACAGCCACTCTGTCATCCAGGTCACCTTGGAAGCCTGGAATGATAACTGTCTCCCAAAGGAGGCTGCCGTTATCATTTCCCTAGAACATCAACTTATGTTCTAAAACTGCTTCCGATCGTTTCTCCAGGATTGGATTAATATCAACTTATTGCACCATGTGGAGAAACCACTGTTTGACAACCAAAGTATAACCGATCGCAGTATAGGAATTTCACTTCCTACTCTGTGTATGTCATCCAAATACCAGGACATCACACCCTAATACCTTCTTAACAGATCCATCCCCTATTCTGATGAAGTCGACCCTATGACTGTCACATCAGAAATAGATGATCTATCTCCGCTATATCTGCTTTAGTCTATAAATAGACATAAGCCACTTGTCCACCAATGCTTCCGCTGCTCCCACTGACTACGACAACCCTCTGGCAGAGTCATATAGACGTACACTTCTAAAGCCAGTTCAGAACGACGCTATACTCATCCTCCTTCCGGGTCTCATAGTTTGGAACAACAGCAATGGCAAGTCTGGGTAAACAAGAACCTCCCTGTCACCGTCCTTGAGGCTACCGGAGTACCTCTCGGGTGCCTGAGGTTACCCACCGTATCTACGGAGTGGCCAATGGAATGTCAAACCAGATTGAATCTTTAGGTTCCTATCAAACTTTCAGTAATCGTTTGCGGTTCTGGAATCACTTTCAGTTCTACCATACTCCCACTGCTGTTTTCTGAAAAAATCCATTTTTGTTTAAACTGTGGCGAGTCAAGATCAATATCACTATTGATCTTCCAGATGGTAGAAAGTCAACCCTCGTCATAGCCTGGGTCAACCCACAAACAGCCATTACAGAAACGTGCCTTGAGTTATCCAGAGTCTGGTTTTAAGCATAAGCCGGACAACTCCCCGTACCTTAACATCATCAAGATATGAACTGTTCTATATCCAATATAGAACCAGAGGCACTGATTTAATTGAACCAGATTCAAATCATGCAGCTGTCTCCAGTGCATGTCAAGTAAATGGAAGGAGGTCGATCAGCGTTACTCAACTTAGGAGTGCTTCCAATTATAAGTAACCTGAAAGAGAAGCAAGTTCTCTTAATCATTACTATCAACTGAATACCATACACAAGTATCTACATCTTCGATCACCTTGAAGAATCCCGATACTTGCAACACCTGGTTCTCTACTTTATTCATATACCTATAACTTCTCAAAACTCAGACCTTGTGTTTCTACGAAACACTTGTCTAAGAACTAGAGAAGTCATAAGTAAACAGAATATAGTACGAGGACCAACCCCTCTGTCCTAATGGACACTGGACAATATACAATCCTCTGTATAAGTCCTCTGAGTCTAATAACTCAAACCCTGTGCGTCGTAGGTTGAAAACTGTACTATGGTTATGAAGAATTACACCGTTGTTTAATGCTCCTTACCTAACCATCCACTGATATAGGTAAATGTCATAGACATAATTTCAAAAAGTTATATCTCACTCTATGAAAATAGACGTACAGATATATCAATTTGAAATTGGTGCATAACAACGGATATTCAAAACCAAACATTTGCCGTCCGGCAAACAACCCAGGCGATTTCCTCAAATATCACCAATTACAACGAATTCCGATATAATGAGGATAATCACCTAATTCCCAATAGCTTACTCCCACTCATCATCTGTAAAACCATACAGATGTGAGAATCATACCTGGTAAATTCATACCCTGGAGTAAGGACTAATTGGGAAATCAGTTTTCTTTTAACAGTACACAGTGAAACTAAAACATTGAAATGTTTCGTAGGGGTATCCTGGTATTCCTAGTAATGCCTCTTCCATTATCCAGATTCACAACTGTAACCGTATATCTCTTTGCCATCTCTCCAAATCTCTTTATATGTCTTTAGTCATTACCTTCTGTACACCCCTTTAGGCCAAATGGTTTTCTTCCTTCCCCACCTTTCGGCACCAGCCTATGGTTTGGAAGAAGACTATCCAATAAGCATAATGGGTGTACTGTCCTAATCCTAGGAGCACTCGCAATGCGAGAGAAGGTGAAGATAAAAGACAACTGAATAAACCTTATTCCTGTTTCTCCTAAACCAGAATCCATCCCCGAACTGGAACAAGTTCCTTTCGAGTTCGTATATAACCATACGATGGAGTATCCAATAAACTGTGGATCTTCGTAGTGATACGGAGTGTCCTGGACAAATACAAAGGTGATTTAGGATTGGCGAAGAAATACTTGGTTTGGTCGTGAATAGCAGTCGCAATTTACTTTGCCCTCTTACTAATCCCTTGATATGTCTTTACTTAATACCTTCTTTACACTATCGTTATGCTAATTGGTTTTCTTCATTCCCCACCGTTCGGCACCAGCCTAAGGTTTGGAAGAAGACTATCCAATTTTCGTAATAGGTGTACTATCTCCTAAACCAAGGAGTACTCGCAACCTGAGAGAAGGTAAAAGGAAAAGACAACTGAATAGTCCTATTCGTTTTCTCCAGAACCGGAAACCATTCTCGAATAAATTCCTTCGAGTTCGTATATAACCATACGATGGTTTTGTCCAATAGAAATGGACGTTCGTAGTAATACGGGGTGTCCTGGAGAAAAGGGTAAAAGTAGGAGTGGCAATGAGGTTTGCAACTCTGACAATCCAAAAGCCAGTGTTTAAGAAGGTTCGGTTAATTTTGGTCACTGAGTCATAGTCAAGGGTCGGGTCATGGTCGCTGCCAAAAAGAGAGAGAAAAGAAACACTCAGCGTGCACTCTAACCTAGATCAGAATGGTTTTCACTTTATCTAATCAGGAAACCTCCCATTGTAACGTCAAATTCTTCCCCTAACCTGAAAGAAGAATTAGTCGGGATCACCCGAGGAGTAAACCAACTCATCAGTGGGAATCGGGATCCAACTATCATCGCATGATAACGTGACGGAATCCGCTCACGTTATCACACTCCAGAAGGTATGCGCATATCTGGCAAGTTTCAGTTTCTTTAGAAACTCCCGATGTGTGTTTTTACCCCTAGGACCCAAGTGACCTTGACACAGTCAACAAATCAAAGAGTCCTAGTCAAGTTCAACCCGTCATTATCCTGGATTGCATTAAACCCACCCGTACGAGCCTTTAACACAGTCAACAAGGCCACACGACTGTCCTAACCAATCCCATTAATATGCCACGAACAAACACTACTTAGCTACCGCACACTACACCTTGACACAGTCAACAAACGCAGCACAAATACTAAGTAATACTTGTAAGAAATGACGGAGGGCTACGTGTAGTTTTTGGCGAAAAACTTTTAACGTAATGAACTTGATATCGTTGAAGGAACTGCATAGCTTTATAAAAATATAGTGACGAAAACCTTTGCTAAAGAGGTCACTCCCGGTGAAGGGATCTCGGCTCTTTCCCCGTAGAATGAGGTGCAGGATATTCCAACTGAATACCACGATGCAAAGCAAAAGCAAACGACTATAGTGAAGTTATTGCCCTGATGCAAACTTCTGTCCAAGGGGTCACTCCCGGCGAAGGGATCTCGGCCCTTGCCTCGTCGACTGAGGAGCAGGATATTCCAACTGAATACCACTATGCCAAACAAAAGTGAACGTCCTTGCAATAACAGCTTTTTGAATAATGTTCCAACAACATCAGAATAGGTTTGTTTATCATGCATTGATCCAAATCAACGCAGTCCTATCAATTGATCACACCACAAAGAACGAAAATAATGATGTACGTATATGCCATCCGCATTCGCCACTGGGTCCCGTCATCACCCGTTAGGTTACTTAACTAACGACAGAGCGGGGAGTGGACTAGCGCGGATGCAAAACATATACAACATCTACTAGTATATATATCAATATATAATATTCGCTCAGGGCGTGATAAAATACAACATCACAGAAATATAATAAGCATCACAGAACAATACAGATATCTGGGATCCCCGGGTTTCATAGAGCCGCTACTGAAACCCGTCGTTCCCCTGGTCGTGTGGATAGCCTATGCAATGAAATCCTAGACCCCTACGGGCGCGGCAAGTTACCCGCCAAAACCTGAAGCGAGGCAGCCCTCTTCAACAACGTGAATGGACCACCCAGCACTTCACGGAATCCGGTAACTTGGGCACCCCTCCTGGGTCAACTTATACCCCCTACGAGAGCGGCGAATAGCCCGCCAATTCTAGAGTGAAGCCCCCTCTGTCTCAAAGCCATGAGATGCGGGCTCGTTGCCCTCTAGAATCCGGCTACCCGTGCACCCCTCCGTGGGGTAATCCTAGTACAGAAAGTAAAATATACATACAACGGGTATATCGACCTCAACCCGGTCGTGCCCCAAAAGAATATTATACAAATAGGTAGTGACGGCAGTCCACATGTTGGACGCTCGCCTCGCAATATCAAATGTACATATAAAACAAAAACTGTACTACCATTGCATCCAGGCTATCCCCATGACCAATCCGCAACATCACAGCACAACACAGAACATCAACGTGAATATCACGTTCGCAAATCCGTCTAAAAGGGCTATAGCAGTTAGACAGGATTTACCGATCAAATGACATTCATGGTCGCAGATATAATGTAAATACTGTGAACTAACATGTTCAAAATTTTCGATCGATCAAATTTACCGAAGTGGGCCCCAAGCACAACTGTAGCACTTAAAGAAAATCTGGGCCCAAACAGAACATTCCAAAACCCCAATTTCCCTGTAAAAAGATCACTGTGCAAAAATGGTGCAGTGAAGGCACCGTGCTGCGGCGGAACCGCGGCCTGAACAGGGGTTTGGCCGCGGTTCCGTGGTCGTGCTACAGTGTCACACCACCATTTTTTCACAAAAGTCTTAAAATTTCCTGCATGTGTTTCTGCAATGTACTGAAAAAGATTTTGAGCCAAAAACAAATCGACAGAGAACAGATGCACATGAAATCGGGTTTTCGGAAAATCCGTTCGATCGAACTTGTAAACACGTTAGAGCAAGCTAGACTAGGTTAATGGCGTGGCTCTGATACCATGTAGGACTACGGTAGCGCCCCGGCCGTCTTTCCTCGGCCAAAATGCGAAAACGAAATTTTTTCTCAAACTAGAAACCGGCACTGCCGCATCCTAAAACCTGGATCGAACCATTAACCTAAAGCTAGCTAACAAGAGAAAAGGTAGAGGGCTATACCGAGCGATCCGTGTCCTTCGGTCTTCGGCCTCCGTCCCGATCTCCTCGCGAAATCTCTGGTCATCACCTCCTCGTCGGAAAGGGCACCACATCGAGAAGTCTTTTTACGGGCTCCCGCTTCATCCGAAGCAACTCGGGCGCGAAGGGTGCTATCCGACACGTCCAAGGTGTTGTAGAGAATGTTTGTGATCACTTTGTCTCTTGCATCCATGGATTTGGATGGAGGTTAAAGATGATGACATTGATGGAAGCAATGAGCTAGAGAAGAAAGAGGAAGAAGAAGGAGTTTCATCCTCTTTTCTTTTGTTGTAAGTATGATAGAATGAGAGAGAGAGGAAAATAATATGAGAGCTAACAATAACCCCATGGCAGCCCCACTCTCTCTCTCTTCCTCTCATATCATCACAAATCAATCCATTAATGTGACACTTTTGCTAAAAAAGAGACCATGACTCATGATACAAGTCCATGTCACATTAATGCATTGTCATGATGAAAATCTAGCTCCTTATTTCCTTAAGCAAACATTAATCCAAATGTTTGCCATAACAAAGAAAATCCGGCAACATCTAAAGTAAACTCGTGACGGATCACGAGGATACCCCTCACCTGTATATACATACCTGCACCCGCATTCCGACTGAATGTGAATGCGATGAGACTAAAGTAATCCAACAAATCTAATACTAGGATCCGGCTTAAACAAAAGCCCACTAGTATGATCCGTCCGATCATGATCCGTGCAATACCGCACGTATAAGATCGAACCCTGCCATATATCATACGGGCTCTACAACGTTTCGCCCGAAACTTGAGAAACTGTCTGTGGGGGACTCTAAAAACTCGTCAATACCTTAGCTGTGGATTTAACCACTAGCTCGTCAGAGGTATTAGCCGTACGTAACGGGCTACCAAGTATTGACAAAAAGGGAGGTCGATGAGCGAACTCATCCTGACACCCTACTGAGCCTGTCAGTGACAATATCCATACAGTCCGGTCCGTTCGTCTATGAGCATCGCATGGCGGGCCTAGGGGGTTGGTAAAAGTCAGACCCCCAAAAACGGTACAAGTCGTGTCGGAGTGTGGCCCAGAACACCCTGAGATACTACTAGAATACCTACCAGTAAATCTCCTGCCTCGGCCGAGGGCTTTGTGTAATGGCTCTCCTAGATACAGCGCGACCTCACCCCGAATACCGGGAGAGACGAACCCCTGCAGATCTGCTCACTGCCTCGATGTGGCTCGGGACTGTACCCAACTAAAACCTGTTTGCACGACTCCTTTGAGCCGTGGTAGGGTAGTAATCAAAGTACAGTGGGAACTCACACGAGACAAATGACGATCTCAGGTCGATGAACTAACCTGTACACATGTCACCAGGGAACTGCTATCTGACGTCAGGTATAATACCAACTAGCATGTTCCCAGCGAGTCCTGTCCGGTGTACTCATAACCCAATGAGCACCTATATACATCTTAGGTGAACCAACTGACACCAGTGGCTTGTGAGACCGGCCACCGCCCCTCGTCGGGGTCTCGACTGTATATACTAGTCTACTCTGGAGTATCGATGCCCTGTCTCGAAACTCCCACGACTAGGGACCACTTAAGGATGCGCTTATAGACCCCAGCTCCCACGTATATGATCGCCATCATACTACTGGCAGTCAAGTAAGAATCCTAAGGGCTCTATCAACGTGCAATAGTGACCTGTAAGGTCACCTAAAGCAGTACACGATGATAAAGATAAACCAGATAGCATACTATCATCTTGAGTAAGACTGTCCTATCGGGATAGGTCCTCCATCAATCATTGCAATCACGTGCCTGTGATCCAATAATTGACTTTGAGATCACTATCTCCAACACCATTGCTGCCTACCATGACTATGATATCTAGCAGATGGACGTTAAAACAGCTTTTCTAAATGGAAGTTTAGAAGAGTGCGTTTATATGGATCAGCCAGAAGGATTCATAAACAGTGGGAGCAGCGGGATGATGTGCAAGTTGCTTAAATCAATTTATGAATTAAACTAGGCATCGCGGAGCTGGAACATGTGTTTTGATGAGCCAGTCAAGAAATTTGACTTCATCAAAAATGAGGATGAACCATGTATCTACAAGAAGATTGTAGGGAGAACTGTTGTATTCCTCGTCTTGTACGTGGATGGCATTCTCTTGATAGGAAATGACATTCCTATATTGCAATCAGTGATGTTGTTCTTGTCACAAAAGTTCTCCATGAAAGACCTGGGTGATGCCTCCTACATTCTGAGGATTAAGATCTACAGAGAAATATCCAAGAGATTGTTAGGACTTTCACAGTCTAGGTACATAGAGACCATACTAAAGAGATTTAGTATGGAACATTCCAAGCGCGGTAATATACCCTCTTTGCACGGAATCACCCACACCAAAGATATGTCTCCCAAGACTGATGAGGAGAGGGTTCACATAAGCACTATACTTTGCACTTCGGCGGTAGGATCTATAATGTATGCAATGATGTGCACCAGACCAGATGTAGCTTACACGCTTAGCATGGTGATCCGGTATCAGTCGAACCCAGATGAGAATTATTGGACAGCTGTGAAGAACATTCTCAAGTATCTGAGAAGAACTAAGGAGATATGATGAGGAATACAACAGTTCTTTACCTCCAGGTTGAGTCCTTTACCGACTCAAGATTCAAGAGTGACAAGGATGACAACAAGTCTGTCTCGGGTTTTGTGTTTACCTTCAACGGAGGGGCGGTCTATTGGAAGAACTCCAAACAGGACACCGTCGTAGTCTCGACGATGGAGGCTGAATACATTGCTGCTAACGATGCTGCAAAAGAAGCATTCTGGATGAAGAAGTTCATTACTGAACTTGAGGTGGTTCCGTCCATTGTTGATCTGATACCTTTGTATTGCGATGACAATGGGGCTATGGATTTAGCGAAGGAACCACTGTCCCATCATAAATCCTGACACATATTGAGGCGATATCACCTGATCGAGATCGTAGATCGCCGGGAGATCGTAGATCGCCGGGAGATCAAAGTCCGGAGAGTAGATACGAAAGACAACACGACGGATCCATTTACCAAGGCCCTCCCTCAAGCGTAATTCGAGCGACTTTTTGAGATGTTGGGTATGCGATACGCCAAGAACTGGCCCTATAGTAGATGTTGGGTGTTCGGTACGCCAATTACAGGCCTTAGTGCAAGTAGGAGATTGTTGGATATGTATGCCCTAGAGGCCTGTATTGTATAGGATGCTGGGGATATGTATGTACAGGATAATCTTGCTCAGCTATATATAGTATACTATTTGAGTTAATTTATCTGAACATGTGTATTTGTTTTTCTTACTGCTTTGTATTGTTTATACATATTGATAAAGACTCGTCACTGTAGTATACTATTTTAGTAAGTCTTTATCTTAACATGTGCAAATGTTATACTCGATATCACATATGGCTGATACATTTTGATAAATCCCATAGGATTTTTCTTGACTACCAGCGTTATGATGGTGATCATACTTATGGGAGTTGGGTAGTCCATATGCACATCCTTAAAGGTCCCAAGTCGCAGAAGTATCGAGACCGAGTATCGATATTCCAGAGTAGACTTGTGTTTATGTTTTTAGATCCCGACGAGGGGCGATGGTGTAATAACTCTGTTTCAGTGTACAGGAAATTTGATTAAATTTAAATACAAATGGAGTATTTGTAATCCTGTGTACACTATAAGTATTTGAATTGCTTTTGAACAGCAAGTACACCGGACGGACTCACCGAGAACATGCTAGTTAGTATTATACCTATCGTCAGATAGCAGTTCCCTGGTGACATGTGTACAGATTAGTCTATCGACCTGAGATCGTCATTTGTCTCGTGTGAGTTCCCACTGTGCTTTGATTACTACCCTACTACGGCTCAAAGGAGTCATGCAAACAGGTTTTAGTTGGGTACAGTCCCGAGCCACATGGAGGCAGTGAGCGGATCATCAGGGGATTCGTCTCTCCCGGTATTGGGGGTGATATCGCGCTATGTCTGGAGAGCCATTACACAAAGTCCCTGGACAGGGCAAGCGAGATTTACTGGTAGGTATTCCAGTAGTTTCTCAGGGTGTTCTGGGCTACACTCCGACACGACTTATACCGCTATTGGGGGTCTGACGTTTACCAGCCCCCTAGGCCCGATATGCGATACTCATAGACGAACAGACCGGACCGTACGGATATTGTCACTGACAGGCTTGGTAGGGTTTCAGGATGAGTTCGCTCATCGGCCTCCCTTTTGCTCAATACCTGGGTAGCCCTTACGTACAGCTAGTGCCACTGACGTGCTTGTGGTTAAACCCACTGCCAGTGTATTGACGAGTCTTTAGAGTCCCCCACAGAAAGTTTTTCACAAGTTCGGGCGAAACGTTGTAGAGGCCGTATGGTTTTATGGCAGGGTTCGATCATATACGTGCATTCGTGCACGGATCATGATCGGACGGATCATACTAGTGGGCTTTGGTTTAAGACGGATCCTAGTATTAGATTGTTGGATTATTTTCGTCTCGTAGTATTCGTATTCAGTCGGAATATGGATGCGGGTATGTATATAAGGATGATGGGTAATCTTGTAATTCGTTACGGGATTACTTTTGAAGTTGCCTATTTCCTTTCTTCCATTTTAAACATTTGGTTTAATGTTTAATTAATAGAATTTGTTAGCAAATCTTTTTAGCCAAAAATACTTTTGTGTGCTGGCATTTTCCAGCATGAAATTTCGTGAGCAGTGACCTTTTTGGGCATGGGCTTTGGTGTGAGTCATGATTTAGCATTTAATATTCATTGTCAAGTTAAGGATATTTTTGTGTTGCTTTTCTTACACTGACCCCTTGGTTTTCTTAACCTCACCACCCCAAATGATATTCCACAGAGAGCACAAAAGATATTGGCCGAGCCCATCATGTCTAGTGAGCTCAATTTTTCTTCCAAGCAAAAATCCAATGCTCACATCTTCACTTCACCAAGTGGCAATTTCATTCACCTCCACCGAAATCCTTGGGTGCCTTGAGACAAAGTATTCACACACTATCTCTACTTCACCTTGGACATGTCGGCTGGCAAACTTCATGTCCGAGTTGCTTCGGTTTGAAGCGGGAGCCCGTATAAAGAATCCTCGACGTGGAGCCACTTCGACGAGCGAGATCGGAGAGCGAACTTCGTTGGGGACAACCGCAACTAGCAAGGGACAGAGATTGAAGACCGAAGGACACAAATCAATCGGTATAATCTCTTTAACCACTTTACAGTTTATAGTATAGGGTTAATGGCACGATCCGGGTTTTAGGGTTACGATAGCACTAGTTTGAAAAGTTTTTGTTCCGCATTTGGCCTCGGATTGACGGCTGGGGCGCTGCCGTAGCCTTACACCCAATCTGCCGGAGTGAAGCGTCCTGCCACTCAGATGGTAGGAGGAGCCTCTTCAAGGCCACCTTTTGTGCCCAGGAGACCGAGAGTACCAATCAACCGGCCCAGCATAGCCTTTTGCATCTACTGCAGGAGGGATGGACACCTAGTGAAGGACTGCCGGCGTGCAAATCGCCTTTGCTTAGTCTGAGGCTCAGCCACACATAATATTAGGTCTTGTCCTCGAAGACTCAATCCAAATGCTGCACTTAGACCAGCAATCACTTATCAGCAGTGACCAGCCATCCAGGCACCTGCTCCACGACTAGCTCTCCCAGCTCCACCTCCTCATGGATCTGCTGCACCTCCTCCTCGTCAGTTCCATCAAGCTCAAAGTAACTTACCTCAAGTACAGAGGAACGGATAGAGGAATGCTCCTCCAGCAAGGAAGAATGTGCCGAGGCGACAGGCTTTCATAATGACTGTGGAAGAAGCTAAAGCCACTGGCCAAGTCATTACTGCTAACCTTTCAATTCAAAGCTGTTCAATACTTGTTATATCCATATATTTTTCCTATACCTAAACCTATCCCACATAACTTAGGTACAATCTTAGTAGCCTCACTTCCTGCACTAGCACTCTTCGATACTGGATCATCTCATTGCTTTATGTCGCAACGGTTCATCCGAACTCATATGATTCTAATCAAACCACTTATATCCAACTGGAATGTCAGTTCTGGGAACGGTGTTCTAAAGGCAATAATGGGATACGACCTGTGTCCAGTGGTCGTCTGCAGCAGAGAATTCTATGCTGACTTCAAGGTGCTGGACATACAGAATTTCGATGTCGTTTTGGGTATGGATTAGCTAGGAACATTCTATGCTACCATTGACTGTCGTCAAAGGAGGGTAGTGTTCGAGATTTCGGACCATCCGCGCTTTTATTTCAAAAGTGGAGACCGTACCCTGGAGCCAAGCACATACAAAGCAAAACCGAAGAAGGCAGTGATTGCAGCACTTCAAGCAGAGGAAGGATCGAAGCCAGAGATATTTCAAGGGTTTGAAGATGTATTTCCTGAAGACATATCAGGTTTGCCTCCCGATCGAGCTCTTGAATTCAGCATCGATTTAGTACCTGAAGCACAACCGGTGATCAAAGCACTGTATCGATTAAGCCCTGAAGGTGTGAAGGAGGTCCGTACTCAGTTGGACGAATTATTGACGAAAGGTTGGATTCGTCCCAGCACTTCAAGTTGGGGATCGCCAGTTCTACTTGTGAAGAAGAAGTAAGGTTCATATCGAATGTGCATTGATTATAGAGCTCTGAACGAAGTAACTATAAAGAACAAGTATCCACTTCTACACATCGACGACCTATTCGATCAACTAAGTGGATCTTGCGTTTTCTCCAAGTTAGATCTTCGTTTGGCTTATCATTAGGTGAAGGTCAAAGAATCTGATATCCATAAAACGACATTCAGAATTCGCTATGGACATTACGAATTTCTTGCGATGCCATTTGGAGTGACCAACACACCAGCTATATTCACGAACCTAATGAATCAAGTTTTCCGAGCGTATCTAGACAGGTTTGTTGTCATCTTCATCGACGACATCCTGGTGTATTCTAAGAGTCAGAAAGAACATGCCGAACACCTACGAATTGTCGTAGAGACTTTACGTCAGCATCAACTCTATACCAAGTACAAAAAGTGCGAGTTTTGGCTAGATCAAGTCGGTTTCCTCGGACATATTGTATCAGGCGATGGAATCTCTGTAGATCCAGCTAAAGTATCAGCAGTAAGCGAATGGCCGACACCGAAGTCAGTGAAGGACATTCGAAGTTTCTTGGGTCTAGCTAGATATTACAGAAAGTTTATTGAAGGATTTTCGAAGATTGCAACACCCTTGACCAAGCTCACACGTAAAGATAAAGAATTCGTGTGGTCAGAAGCATGCGAACGAGCTTTCATAGAACTCAAGTCAAGATTGACGTCAGCACCTATTCTCGTTATACCAGACCAATCTGGAGGTTTTGAAGTGCACTGCGATGCATCCGGTAAGGGATTAAGATGTGTTCTACATCAGCACGGTAAAGTTGTAGCTTATGCATCAAGACAGCTGAAGATTCATGAGCGCAACTATCCGACGCATGATTTGGAGTTGGCAGCCATAATCTTTGCACTCAAGATTTGGCGCCATTATCTTCTTGGTGAACGAGTGGACATATACACAGATCACAAGAGTTTGAAATATGTGTTTACTCAGAAAGAGTTGAATATGCGGCAGAGAAGATGGTTAGAACTTATGGAAGACTTCGACATCAACCTACAATATCATCCAGGGAAGGTGAATGTAGTACCTGATGCACTTAGTCGCCAACCATTAGCATTGAATCTCACCGCACAGTGGAATCTTCAACTAGATTTATATCAGATGGAGATTGAAGTGGTCATGCCAGGTAACACTTCAAGTATGATGAACTTACAAGTTCAATCTACCATTGTCAATCAGATCAAAGCAGCTCAAGCAAGTTATGCTAAGTTGCAAAAGATCAGAAAGTAGACTTCGAACAGACTTCATCATCCATGAAGACTGATCTTTGAGATACGACAGTAGGTTGTGTGTACCCAAAGGTTCTGTGTGGGAAGAGTTGATGAAAGAAGCTCACAGCTCTCCTTATTCAGTACACCCTGGAGGCACAATGATATACAAAGATCTGCGTCAAAATTACTGGTGGCATGGAATGAAGCGTGAAGTAGCCAGAAGCGTCACTAAATGCTTGGTGTGTCAGCAAGTAAAGGTTGAACATCACAGGACAGCTGGTTTACTTCAGTCGTTACCTATCCCAAAATAGAAGTGGCAATACATCACTATGGATTTCGTGACTGCACTTCCTCGCAGCACGAAAGGTAATGATGCGGTATGGGTTATTGTGGATCGACTCACAAAGTCGACTGACTTCATCCCATTTCTAGTTGGCCAATCTACTGAGATACTAGCAAAGAAGTACATGGAAGTAAATATGAATCTAAGTAAGATTTAACTCTTCAATGTGTACTATTTCTGATATCCATGAACTCATGCAGGAAATCGTGAGATTACATGGAGTACCGGTTTGCATTGTCTCCGATCGTGACACCAGATTCCGATCACAATTTTGGCAGAGTCTGCAAGCTAGCTTGGGAATAAGTCTGAACTTCAGCATAACTTACCATCCACCAACAGATGGACAGTCTGAGCAAACTATTCAGATACTTGAAGATATGCTAAGAGCGTGTATGCTAAACTTCGTAGGATCGTGGGAAGATCACCTACATCTTGTGAAGTTTTCATACAACAACAGCTACCATGCAAGTATAGGAATGGCACCATTTGCAGCTCTATATGGAAGGAAGTGTCGATCGCCATTAAGTTGGGACGATATCGGAGATAGAGAACTCTTTGGACCTGAGATGATAGTAGCAACAGTCGATGTGGTTCACACCATCAGGGAAAGAATGCGCATAGCCCAAGATCGACAGAAGCACTGGGCTGATGCAAAGCGCCGTCACTTGGAGTTCCAACCGGGAGATCATGTCTTCTTGAAGATATCTCCAAACCGTGGAGTGATTCGATTTGGAAGACGGGGTAAGCTCAATCCGAGGTATATTGGACCGTTCGACATACTCGAACGAGTCGGAGAAGTGGCTTATCGCTTGGCACTTCCACCTTCATTGGAAGGAGTGCACAATATATTCCACATATCCCAACTCAGAAGGTATGTGAGTGACCCCAGCCTTATTCTTGATTACTCCGAGCTCACTGTACAGCCAGATTTATCCTGTGAGCAACAACCTATTGAAATCCTGGATAGAAAGGTGAAGTCACTTTGGAATAAGGAAGTAAACTTGGTTCGAGTGATGTGGAGAAAAGACTCACTAGGAGAATCAACATGGGAACGTGAGGACGACATGCATGCAAGATACCCTCAATTGTTTGTAAGCTAGTCCTTAAAATAATTGTAAATTTCAAGGACGAAATTTTTGTAAGGAGGGTAGAATGTAATAACTCTGTTTCAGTGTACAGGAAATTTGATTAAATTTTAATGTACAAATAGAGTATTTGTAATCCTGTGTACACTATAAGTATTTGAATTGCTTTTGAACAGCAAGAAATTACTTGTAGCTTATTGGTAAAGCCTTGCACTGCTGTGACGTAGCCCCTGTGTTCGAATCCGCTCAGCCACACATATTTTTTGTTGATTTTCTTTTAAGCTTTTAGAAGCTCAAAAGTTTGCACGTGCACAACACGTAAAATGAAAAGTCACAAAGTAATCAAACACGTGCACTGAGGTATACCAAGCGACAGGGACACATGGCCAACGTCCCAACCCCATCCCACCGGATTGGACCGGTGAGATTTGAAAGGGGGGCCGGCACCGCCGGATATATCCGTAGGGAATGCCTTGGATTTTTTCCCCAGGCACCCCTTGGCCTACCCTACTACCCCCATGTTGTTTGTTTACTCTGCAATTATCCAGAGAATTAAAAAATTACTATTAAACCAAAATTTTAATGCACATTTTAATTCTCAAATTCATTACCCTAAACCCTAATTCTCCTTATAAATACCACACTACATTTCACCCCTCCTCATTCAGAAATCCCATACAAAAAACTATCTAAAATTTCTAAGTCCCAAGTTGTACAAGTGGAGTTAGCAAATGGCAAGGTTCCGGCGACGTTTCGGGAAGAATCCAGTGACGAAACGACTTCCCGACGATTCCAATAGCTTCATCTATCTCTCCTCTTTATATTCAATCAGTAAGCCCCTTTCACCCTTCTCAACTTCTAGTCTTAAACATCTTCTTTTCAAAACCCGTCGGAAGCGGAGTTATTCCGACTCTCTTTTCTTTAAAAACACAATTACTTTTATACAATAAATTCCCATAAATTCTTATAATGTTTAAAAAATATAAATAAATACATTAGAACAAGTTTCATCTCAAAATAATTCGTATGGCAATTTCTATTTCACTTTTACAGTAAAATATCATCATGTTTACATACGACATTGTTTATTCATTTTACCCATAATACCTTTAGAAAACTCATGAGGTAATGACCTACCACATCACAACACACATTCTTGACATAGCACGATAATTTGTGGAACATTAGTTTGTGGAAAAATATGAGTTTACATTTAAATACCATAAACATTCAAAAACCGTTTTCTTTAAAGTGTATTACTTAATTCCTTACAAATACGCCTCTACAACCCATTTTGGGAATTCCGATTGGGATGTTGCGGGTTATCGCACATCCTCGGGCCTACTAGAGAGAGATGCAGACCTCCGCAAGGAGCATTCGATCTTGATGGAATTTTTAATGCATTTTTTAAGAAAAATGTGATTTCTATTTAATAAATAAGTTTTATTTTTTTTGAAAATATATATACACTATCAAAATATCTACTTTAAGTATACAATATATATATTCCATGTTTTCTAAATCAAAGGAATCATAAATTTCATAAAACTACCATTACAAACCAATACAATTCCAATATTACATTAAAATACCATATACAATGAAATCTAGGTTATATACACTAGAATATTTCACTTTATAAAAAATTACAATTATGAAAACACTAAAGACGATAATTAAATACTTGAGGTGTATTTTGAAAATATATCAAAACTATTTTTCATAAAACCCCCTCAAGTTATATTAATTTACAATAAGGACCCTAGTAAACATAGGTTTTGTAACATTTCAGAAATATAAAATATTATTTTTGAAAATTAAATATTAAAATAATATATTTCGAGAAAACTATTCGATTTGCGAATAGGGTTTTTCGTAAAATGGTATAAGTATATACCAATAATTGGAATATAAGCGGAAATTAAAATGATTTATTTATTAAAAAGATATTTATCGTATTTTGGCATTTTTATAATTAATTATATGCAGGTTTAAATTAAATTGATTATTGCACTATTAATCACGACTAAGCCAAATCCGTATTTTTACATTTTTCCATGGCTAGTGCACCATGTCATGTGATATTTTGGTTGCATGTTGTATCCTTATGTTTGGTTTTAATTATTTGGAAAAGAAAAGAAAACGAAAATAGATGCCATGGTTGTGAGAGAGAGAGAGAATAAAACAAAATGAGATATTTGTGAGAGAGTGAGCATAAGAGAGAGTAACCCTTGACTTCTTCATCCATTCTTCTTCCTTCTTCATTCCTTCACTAATTCCTTCATCTCCTTCAATCTCATCTACCTCCATGTATCATCTCATATTCATTTCTAAAATCCCATGCTACCTTCATTAAAAAGATGCACAAGCTCATCCTAAACCCTTTGGACCAATCAAGTGTGGATTTTGAAGGCTTTGGGCAACTCAAGAATTTTCTTCAGTTGCTAATGAGGTAAATCCCTACACTTTTAGTTAGGTATTTGTGTTTAGTATATCCTAGTTAGTTTAGAAATTGATTTAGTTAGGTTTAGAGATCTTTGAAAATTTCCAAGTTGATGTTAAGTGGTAAATAAAGAGTAGTGAGTGTTTATAATACTTTAGTGATGTTTTTACTGGCCAAGACCAGATACTAGAAACCAAAACACGAACTTTGAATTGACCGATATCGTATCTTGTGGAATTTGTGATGGGATACTGAGATCTGCTATAACTCGGGGACCCTAAAAATTATTTAGCGATTACAGAGGGACGTACAGGTAACCAGGAACCTACCCTAGAAACCCGAGCCCATTTCCTTCTATTCTGGCCATAAGTTTATTGCCTAGGGCCGCAAATTTCGGCCACTTTGTGGTGAAAAGTGTTGAATTTTGGTCAGTGACTCCCTTATCTGATATCTAGAGCAACTCTATATGCAAAATTAGCTAATTTGACCCGAGGCAAAATCTGGAGATGTTTTCTTAAGTTTCTGATTTCGTATTGCGACTTTTAATGACTTGGGATTTGGTATTTGATATTGTGTTTCGTCGTTAGACGTTTTTACGTCAACGACGATGGTTGTTTGGTTATATTTGCATGCGTAAGCTATAGGTTCTAACCTATGAGCACTTCGTGTGCCGTATCGGTTTTCCGGACTTGATTTTAATAGTATTGCGACTGTGTATTGATTGTAGGTACCTTCACGTGGACTTCCGAGATGACGACGCACATCGACTTCGGCTAAGCGAGGAGTTTAGCAGATGAGTAGATTTATATCTACGGGGGAAGTCGGGTGGAAGGCATATAGCACCCCCGCAACCATTGATATGGAAGATAGTCTATAAATTATAACTTTGATAAGGGATATGCTACCAACTTACCGACATGATTATAGGTTTTAGTAAGAGATGATATGATAAAAGTTGACACCAATGAATATATTTGCTTGAGAATATTATATAGGTATATAAGATAACACGATGTGGGATATTGAGATGATAGATATAGATAACTCGGATTGATATATTGAGAATATGATATAGGATATAAGATAACATGATGTGGGATATTGTGATGATAGATATAGATGACTCAGTTTGATATATGAGAATATGAAATGAGAAAGTGAATCATGATAAGTATGAATTGAAAAAGAACAAGTATGAATTGATAGTGGTATGATATGAGATCAAAATCGATACGACTTGAGATTAATAAGATATGGCGTATAAATAAATGTGACTTGATATGAGATTGATACAAATGTAATTTGAGATATATGTGTATATATAATTATTTATGTGGATTAAGAGTGATATGCCGTACGAGATTTTAGATCCGTATCCTTATTGATGAATAGGATGATAGAATCCCTATTCTGTTTGATGCTATCGTACGATGGATTACCGTACGCGATTAGATGTACCGGATGATTAATCCACGCTAGTGATTTGAGGATGATGATCGAGAATTATTATCATATCGGATGTTATGAGGCGGGATTGCTGACGTGGGATATTACCCCTCGTGATGTACATACCATGTTTCCAGTATTTAATGCTATATGATATCATTTTCTAGTACACCTGCACAATTACCGTTGATGCGTATGTTACACTTACACAGAATTGCCGATTCACACACATTCATCATCGGTAATTGCTATACCACTTACACAGTAGAACTGCCATATCATGAGATTAATCTTAAACGTAAAAGTACATTCATTGTTCAGTATTATCACTTGACATACTTGCATGATATACTCGATATGCTCATATTACTAATCTATGTTGCATATATCATACTTTATGGTTATATGCATTGAGATGTTGTTTTTATGAGATCTCTGGATTTGAGAACCGCAGTTATATTTCAAAGGGAATTATGTATTTCTTTAAAAAGCGGTTTCTCTTGATATGATATTTCGAGGTGTCCACCATGAGTTTTCTTGGATCTAAGTAGTGAGTATACCCGATTCGAGGAGCGGGAGGCACCGTCTGCAGGTACATGGTGGACCCGGTGAGGTACTCCGGGGCAAGAAGCTCGAGATGTAGATGATGAGCCTGGCAGGGGGAGCACTACCTACCGGTTATAGTTTTAGGCTCGGCGGATATCTGGAGGATACCGACCGGAGTCATGAGATGTTATGGGCCGATCCGGACTGACAGAGCCCGAGATAGTTTGGCACGGCGGATATCTGGAGGATACCGACCGTAGTCGTGATATGGGTTGATCCGGACTGACGGAGCCCGAGATATGAGGATTTACATGTCGATGCTGGATACGGGTTTCATGATGTTTCGAGTGTCGGTGTTGGACACTCAGGTTCCATGATTTTGATGTGTCGTTGATAGATACACGTGGTTGATATCCTCATATATATATACAGGCATATGTTTTCATGATGTTTCGAGTGTCGATGTAGGACACTCAGGTTCCATGATATTGTTTGTGTCGTTGATGGACACGTGGATGATATCCACATGCATACAGGCATATGATGTCAGATGTTTATTTATATATGTCATTGCATTTGATCAATTGTTGACATATATGCATATGTGGTCAGCCTAGATATCATAGTATTACCTTCCGGATATAGTGACCAAGGAAATCATTATTTTATTCGATTTTTACTTGCTGATGTTTTCTACTCATGAGTTGGCAACTCACCCCCGTTGTGCCACAGTTCTTGCAGGTTTGACGTTTGGGATCAGTTGCGGTTTCGCTGACATACAGATTCTTCCATGGTGTTTTGCTTCAGTAGGTGGGACACAAGTTGGATCGTGCCCACTCTCGTACTTTTATATTTCGTTGTATCTAGATAAACTCCATCAAATCAAATCAGAAACTAGAATTTGTATATTGGTAGACCTAGTCAGACTTGGGTATTGTGCGAGACTTAGAGCGATGGGTTTATGATCGCTTTCTTGAGTTTTGATGTCTTGCTTATTTATTGTTCTTTCTGTGTTGATCTTTTCCGTTGGGCGTCTTATATATGTTATTGCGTGGTTGTGATTCCGCCGGCTGGCGAAGAGCTAGCTCCTGCTTGGGGATGCCTTCATTGTTGTGTATATGGTTTTTGGATCAAAATATACAAGGGAGGTGCTGCCCAAATTTTTAAAGACAAAACATGTTTTCAACTGTAGTATAATCCACTTGCATTTTCATGTCTCATTAGTTATGCATTTAAAGAAAAACATGATTCATTATACCTTTATTTCAAAACTGCACTCTTACAATTTTCCGCAAAAAGGTTTAGATTTTCTGGGCTTTGGCTTACTTGATTTACGTTACGCCTTTAGACGTTGCGTAATTTAAGTGCCAGTCACGTGCTAAATTACGGGTCGTGACAGGTTTAAGCGGGACCAGTTCTCTTGAGCCTCAGGGAGCCGGAGAATATGGGTGCTTGCCTATCTAAGGTAGACAACCTAAAAACGGTGTTATCAACAAGGTAATTGTCTTTGAAAAATACACAAATCCTGCCGTCCATGTGCAGAAGTTACCGATAACTCAAAAACAATCAGAACTTCAATTCTGTTTAAAAGTCTGACTCAGTTCGAGTCATGGTCAAATCTGAATACAATATGACTTGAATTCATTTCAAGTATAACTGCAATACAACATGAATCCATGAATACCAGAATACAATCCATATCAACATGAACATGACTTGAACCGAACTATGGATATACTCTGATGTCACGACCCAATTTAGGAACGCGACCGGCACTTAAATCACGCAACGTCAAAAGGTGTAACGTAATTCTAGTAAGCCGAAAAACCCAGAAATCTAAACCATAAAAATTTAGAATGGGAAAAACCTTTAAAACATTTGTTAAAACATTTAGAAATCTCAAATTTACAAACGTCAATTTAATTTATGTTCCTAAAAATTTCGGCAGTATCTCCTTTGTAAAAACTAGCCCCAAACGGGTAGAAACAAAGAATAAATATAAAGCATCCCCAACGGGAGCAACTCACGCCAAAATGGCGAACACAACCACAATAAGTATATACAACGTCGTAGCGAAGGAATAAGCAAGAAGGAAGTGAAAACAACATATATAATCAAAATAAAGCCAGCTCACATGAGCTCGACACCCAGAGTCACAAATAATACAATATCGATCCTCACAATCTCGTCTCCAAGTCAAATACATGAAAGTAGTAGATGGAGAGTACTAGATACAATAAGATATACAATGAGATCATACGGATACCCGCAAAACCACCCACCTATCCAAAATCACGATTAACGGTAGCGGTATCAGCAAAAGTAGATGCAATGAGAAGCCCTGCCGCGACTACTCTGAGGGTCAAGCCAGCAAAACACTGTGGCACAACGGGGGGTGAGTTGCCAACTCGCGAATAGTAAATAACATCGTACAGATAATCGCAAGTATGCACGAAAGCGATAGTCTGCAATATATAAGCTAATGGCATAAGCATAACAGTACGGATATGCAGTAACATCATGATCAAGGTACACCTCCAGGGTACAATAACTACATGAAACAATGCATGTCAAATAAATCCCGAGTATGGGATAAAACATAAAACCTCATGCATGAATCATCATCATGGAACCTGAGTGTCCAACATCGACACTCGAAACATCATGAAAACCCGTGTCCAGCATCGATACGTAAATACTCATCTCTCAGGCGCCGCATACTCAGATCGACCCTTATATATTCATCTCATATCATAACTCCAAAACGGTATCCTCCGGATATCCGTCGAGTTCTATACAATCACCGATAGGTAGTACTCTCTCTGCCAGGCTCATCATCTACTGCACAACATACCTTTCTTGCCCCGGGGTACCATACCGGGTCCTCCATGTACCCGCAAACGACTCATCCAGCTCCTCGAATCGGGTATCACACAGCTCAGAACCGAGAAAACTCATAGTGGACTCCTCGAAATATCATATCAAGAGAAACCGCGTTTTAAAGCAACATGTAATTCTTTATGAAATATATTCGCAGTTCTCAAATCCAGAAATCACATGAAATCGGTACATCGATGCATATGTCTATGAAATACAATGCATGCAACATGTGGTGATGTGAGCATATCAAGGGAAAACCGCTCTTCTAAATATATAAAGTTTTCAAAGGTATCTTGCGGTTTCCCAATTTTCATGAAATCGAAGTGCAACATCTTTTGAAAGCAACGGGTGATTATAACAATGTATGTATGTATGCATGTATGTATGATGCAATTCATATGCGCAATAGAACAAGATTTAACATCTAACTATTAGTAATCAAGAAAGCAATACAATAAGTTATCCAAGGTAATTTCTATAGTGTGCGTGTCATGGCAATTACTAACAGTGTGTGTGTGGCATACAGTTTGGTGCTTGTGCAACATGAACCGTTAGTAATAGTGTCATGTCTCATTAATACTATGTCCATATACAACAGGAAATGGGGTATGCAACAATGGTACTCATGCACAATCGATGTATACTTATAAATAATAGTCATGTCACTGAATCCAACCCTCGACGCATAACGCCATACGGGTGATTCCCCCGTAGATGTTAAATCTACTCACCGATGATCTCGAGCTAAGTGAATCCAAGCACCTCCTTCCCTTTTCCAGTAGCGCCCGAAGTCCCCGCAATCGATCCTAATATCACACAAAACATAACGAGTGAAATTAGCGAACTACGAAAACACACGGATACAACGGCAACAACAAACCGACTCCCACAATGTACCAAGCGCTCGCTTAGCGGCTAGGTCTCTGTGATGGCAACTTTCCAAACAATAACCTGGTTCGATAGCAGATTCAACAGAGATTCGAACTTAACCAAAAAGCGATACAAACACTAATCTTAACACATTATGGTATTAAACTGAAACTATTTTAGCAAAACAACTTCCCTATAGCCTAAATAACAGTCAAAGATCATTACCTCTCCAAAACTTGAGAAAAAACCCTAGCTTTCCAAGCTCCAAGTCATCACAAGTGGGTTTAAGCAAACTTGATGAAGTTTTTGTGAGGTTTAAAGAAGGTTTAGGCTTAGGGTTTGAAGAAATTAAAGATCAAGATAAGGGTTTTAGTGGATAAGAAGGAGAACAATAAAAATGAGAGTGTGTGAGTGATGAGGGAAAATGAGGGAGCGGGGTTAGGAAATGAGCCATGCCCTCTCTCTCCACATTAATTGCTCCAATGCTTGCTCCATGCCTCATCATTCCTTCAATTGTCAACTCTCTCCCCCTTAATAAAAAAAATAAAACTCTTTACTAAAAAAATAGGTGAAATGAGCTAGCATGGCATGAAAATGGTTTAGTGTGCCATGGCTAGTTAAGCATGGTTAACACCTCCTTAACCCTAAAGTTTACATGCACAAGTGTGTGCAAGCTTAAAAATAATATAATAAAATATCAATTAATTTCAATAAAATATGTGAAAACTATTTTGGTTAACTTTTTATTAAAAACCCGCATTATCGTTTAATTAACACTAATCGCATTCTAAGGTGTTACAATCTTCCCCCTTAAAGAAATTCGGTCCCCGAATTTAAAAATCTTACTATGCGTACTTTCGAAGAGGTGAGGAAATTTCTTCCGCATCTCGCTCTCGGCTTCCCATGTTGGGTTTTGCCGGCTCCCCGGCCATCAAACCGTGGCCAAATACGGAACAAAAACTTTTAAAACTTTGGCGCAAACAGCCGCATAAGACCGACCCAAAAACCATATACTAGCAAACATGTAAAGAGGAGTTAGAGAGGTTATACCGATCGATCCGTGTCCTTTGGTCTTCAAACTCTTCCAAAGCTCCTCGCGGCTACCCCGAACAAGTTAGCTCTTCGGTCTCCCTCGTCGAAGACGATCCACGTCGAGGATTCTTAATACGGGCTCCCGCTTCAAAACCGAAGCAGCTCGGACATAAAGTTTGCTAGCCGAGATATCCAAGGTGAAGTAGAGATAGTGTGTGATCATTTTGTCTCAAGACATCCTTGCATTCTCAACACATGAGAGGGTATGGATGGAGGTTGAAGAAGATTCCTATTGGTGTATGAAGTGTGAGCTCAAGACTTAGCAACAAAAGAAAAAGGCAACACTTGAAAAAGAAGTGGTGGCTGCCCTCTCTTTTCTTGTGATCAATTGTGAGGTATTTATGTATTGCAACTAAAGAAATATCATCTCTCATGCCTCCACAAATATCTCAAAACAATAATAAAATATCAAGCATGGCACAAGTAAACACACCATGACTCATCAAGCCACAATAAATGCCACATGCCAAGACTTAACTTTACACTTTACACCTCACATAATATTAAACATTTAACAAAACCCTAAATGTTTAATACTATAAAAAGAAATGGCATCTTCAAAAGTAATCTTGTAACGGATTACAAGAATACCCTTCATCTATATATACATACATGTATTCGTATTCTGACCGAATACGAATACAACGAGACGAAAATAATCCAACAATCTAATACTAGGATCCGGTTTAAACCAAAGCCCACTAGTATGATCCGTCCGATCATGATCCGTGCACAAGTGCACGTATATGATCGAACCCTGCCATAAAACCATACGGCCTCTACAACGTTTCGCCCGAACCAGGGAAACCCTCTGTGTGGGACTCTAAAGACTCGTCAATACGCTGGCAGTGGGTTTAACCACAAGCACGTCAGTGGCACTAGCTGTACGTAACGGCTATCGAGGTATTGAGCGAAAGGGAGGCCGACGAGCGAACTCATCCTGAAACCCTGAGCCTGACGTGACAATATCCGTACAGTCCAGTCCGTTCGTCTATGAGCATCGCATATTGGGTCTAGGGGGTAGATAAAGTCAGACCCTTAATAACGCGATATTTAGTGTCGGTATGTAGCCCATCACCACCAGAGAAACTACCGATCCTAGATCAGTAATTCTCGACTACCTTGGCCAAGGATTTCAAGTGATGGCTACCCATGCACACTGCGACATCAACCTCTAATACCGGGAGAGACGAATCCCCTGACGATTCGCTCACTGGCTCCATGTGGCTCGGGACTGTACCCAACTAAAACCTGTTTGCACGACTCCTTTGAGCCGTGGTAGGGTAGTAATCAAAGCACAGTGGGAACTCACACGAGAAACATGACGATCTCATATCGATATACTAACCTGTACACATGTCACTAGGGAACTGCCATCTGACAATAAGTATAATACCAACTAGTATGTTCCCGGCGAGCCCGTCCGGTGTACTCATAACCTAATGAGCACCTGTATACTATCTTAGGTGAGCCAACTGACACTAATGTATACTATCTTAGGTGAACCAACTGACACTAATGGCTTATGAGACCGGCCACCGCCCTTCGTCGGGGTCTCGATCCGTATACACTAGTCTACTCTAGAATATCGATGCCCAGTCTCGAAACCCCATCGACTAGGGACACTTTAAGGACGTTCTTATAGACCACCCAACTCTTACGTATATGATTGCCATCATACTGCTGGTAGTCAAGCAAGAATCCAATGGGCTCTATCAACATGTAATAGTGATCTGTAATGTCACCTGAAGTATGTACACGATGATAAAGACAAACCAAATAGCATACTATCATCTCGAGTAAGACTGTTCTTCCGGTATAGGTCCTCCCTCAATCATTGCAATCACGTGCTTGCGATCCAATAATTAACTTGAAGGCACTATAGCCAACAATCTCCCACTTGCACTTAAGGCTAATTATTGCGATGTCGCATACTCACAGCCCGTGTGATACCGAATACCCAACTCCTCTACTAATCAGTTTCACAAAGCTCATTTGTAAAACTATTGTGTTCGAGAAATAGCCTCAGTGAGTGGATCCACTCTGATGTTTCTTTCTATATCTATCTTTATCTCAAGTTCGCGAAGAAAGCAATCTCCCAAAATGAGTAATACCTTTCTTAGAATATGTCTGGATATCTGATGGGACCTAGTTCACAAATGAACTCCAAATCCAGCAAACTTCTTAGACTGTATCGTCAACTGAATTTAATCAGTATCCTGCGCCATGCCTCCTTCAGTATCCGCTTAGACCACCTGTCCAAACTACTGCCCCTCATCAGGAGGGAAAACTATAACTCTGACAATCACTATGTCATCCAAGTCACCTTGGAAGCCTGGAATGATAACTGTCTCCCAAAGGAGGCTGTCGTTATCATATCCCTAGAACATCCACTTATGTTCATAAACGGCTTCCGAACTTTTCTCCAGGATTGGATTAATATATCCACTTATTGCATCTAGTGCAAAAACAACATCTGGTGTGGTACTTGACATCTTATGATCAACTCAATTGCCTAAGAAAGTGATATGCCAATCATGCACATCCATCCCCCCTTTAGTCTGTAAGACACCTTTAGAGAAGGTGACTCCATCACCTGCAGGTACACCACCATGCCAGGAGTCGTCCATTCTAAAACACCTTTAGAATACTGTCTAAGTACCCAGATTAGGAAACTACCCAAATCTCGATCTAAAACCATAGATCTAGTAACCAGAATACCTGATATTATATCCATAACCTATATGGAGAAACCATTGTGTGAAAACCACAGTATAACCGATCATAGTATAGGAATTTCACTTCCCACTATGTGTATGTCATCCAAATATCAGGACATCACACCCTACTACCTTCTTAACAGATCCATCTCCTATCCTGATGAAGTCAAAACCCATGACTTTCACATCAAAAATAGATGATCTATCTCAGCTATATCTGCTTTAGTCTATAAATAGACATAAGCTACTTGTCCACTATGCTTCCGCTGTTCCCACTGACTACAACAACCCTCTGGCAGAGTCATATACACGTGCACTTCTAAAGCTAGTTTAGAACGACGCTATACTCATCCTCCTGCCGGGTCTCATAGTCTAGGACAACAGTAATGGCAAATCTGGATAAACAAGAACCTCCCTGTCACCGTCTTTGAGGATACCGAAGTACCTCCCGGGCGCCTGAGGTTACCCACTATATCTGCGGAGTGGCTAATGGAATGTCAAACCCGATTGAATCTTTAGGTTCTTATTAAATTTTCAGTAATCGTTTGTGGTTCTGGAATCACTTCCAGTTCTACCATACTCCCACTACTGTTTACTAAAAAAATCCATTTTGCTAAAACTGTGGCGAGTCAAGAACAATATCACTATTGATCTTCCAGATCGTAGAAAGTTAACCTTCTTCATAGCCCGGGTTAACCCACAAACTGCCATTACAGAAACGTGCCTTGAGTCATCCAGAGTCTGGTTTTAAGCGTAAGCCGGACAACTCCATATACCTTAACATCGATAAGATATGAACCATTCTATATACAATATAGAAACAGAGGCACTGATTTAATTGGAACCAGATTCAAATCATGCAGCTGTCTCCAGTGCATGTCAACTGAATGGAAAGAGGCCGATCAACATTACTCAACTTAGGAGTGCATCCAGATATGAGTAACCTGAAAGAGAAGTAAGTTCTCAAAACCATTACTATCAACTGAATACCAAATACAAGTATCTATATCTTCGATTACCTTGAAGAATTCTGATACTTGCAACACATGGTTCTCTACTTTAATCTTGTACCTATAACTTCTCAAAACTTGGACCTTGTATTTCAACGAAATACTTGTCTAAAACTGGAGAAGTTACAAGTAATCAGAATATAGTACGAGGACCAAACCCTCTATCCTAATGGACACTGGACACCATACAATACTTTTTATAAGTCCCCTGAGTTGAATAACTCAAACCCTATGCGTCGTAGGTTGAAAACTGTACCATGGTTAAGAAGAATTACACCGCTGTTTAATGCTCCTTACCTAATCATCAATTGATATAGGTAAATGTCATGGACATAATTTCAAAAGGTTATATCTCACTTTATAAAATAAACGTACAGATATATCAGTTTGAAATTGGTGCATAACAACGGATATTCAAAACCAAATATTTGCCATTAGGCAAAACCCCGGGTGATTTCCTCAAATATCACCAATTGCAATGAATGCCGATATAATGAGGATGATGACCTAATTCCCAATAACTTACTCCCACTCATCATCTGTAAAACCATACATATGTGAGAATCAAAACGTGGTAAATACATACCCTGGAGTAAGGATCTAATTGGGAAATCAGTTTTCTTTTACAACGCATAGTGAAACTGAAACATGAAAATGTTTCGAAAGGGTATCCGGGTATTCCTAGTAATGCCTCTTCCACTATCCAGATTCATGACTATAACCGTATATTTCCTTGCCATCTCCCCAAATTGCTTTATTTGTCTTTACTCATTACCTTCTGTATACCACCCTTAGACTAAATGGTTTTCTTCCTTCCCTACCGTTCGGTACCAGCCTATGGTTTGGAAGAAGACTATCCAATAAGCATAATAGGTGTACTCTCCTAATCCTAGGAGCACTCGCAATCTGAGAGAAGGCAAAGATAAAAAAAAACTGAATAAACCTTATTTTATTTCTCCTGAACCAGAATCCATCCTCGAACTGGAACAAGTTCCTTCGAGTTCGTATGTAACTATACGACGGATTATCCAATAACTGTGGATCTTCGTAGTGATACGGGGTGTTCTGGAGAAATTCAAAGGTGAAGCAGGAGTGGCGATGATATACGCGGTTTGGTCATGAATGATAGCAGTCGCAATTTAGTTTGCCCTCTTTCTAATCCCTTTATCTGTCTTTACTTATTACCTCCTATACACCACACTTAGGCTAATTGGTTTTCTTCTTTCCCTACCTTTTGGCATCTGCCTATGGTTTGGAAGAAGACTATCCAATAAACGCAATAGGTGTACTCTCTCCTAATCCTAGGAGCCCTCATAACCTGAGAGAAGGTAAAAGGAAAAAACAACTGAATAGTCCTATTCATTTTCTCCAGAACCGAAACCATCCTCGAATCTGAAACAAGTTTCTTCGAGTTCGTATGTAACTATACGATGGTCATATACAATAAATGTGGATCTTCGTAGTGATTCGGAATGTTTCGGAGAAAAGCAAAGGGTAAAAGAAGCAGTGGCAATGATGTATGCAACTCTGACAATTCAAAGGCCAGTGTTTTAAGAAAGTTCGGTTAACTTGGTTATTGAGTTATAGTCTAGGGTCGGGCCATGGTCGCTGCCAAAGAGAGAGAGAAAAGAAATACTCTGCGTCACTCTAACCTAGATCAGAATGGTTAATTACTTTATTTAATTAGGATGTCTCCCAATGTATCCTCAAATTCTCCTCCAAACCTGAAAGAAGAATTAGTCGGGATCATCTAAAATCACCCGAGGAGTAAACCAACTCATCAGTGGGTAGCGGGATCTAACTATCATCGCATGATAACCTGATGGAATCCACTCACGTTATCACACTCCAGAAGGTATGCGCATGCCTGGCAAGTTCCCTGTATGTTTGAAACTCCCGATGTGATTTTTACCCCATGCTCTTATGACCTTGACGAAGGCCAACAAATCATAAGTCACATGTCAAGTTCTACTCGTCATTATCCAGGTTAATTTGAACCCACCCGTACTCGTCCTTGACGAAGGCCAATAAAGCTGTACGACTGTCCCAAACCAATGCATCTATCTATGCAACAGAAAGGTAACAAGCAGCTACCATACACTATGCCTTGACGAAGTCCAACAAACATAGCATGAATACTAAGTGCTACCCGTCTGAAATGATGGAGGGCTACGAATGGTTTTTGGCGAAAAACCTTTAACATAATGAACTTGATATCGTTAAAGGAACGGGATAGCTTTTTACAAATATATAGTGGCGAAAACCTTTGCTAAAGAGGTCACCCCCGGTGAAGGGATCTCGGCTCTTTCCTCGTAGAATGAGGTGCAGGATATTCCCACTGAATACTATGAAGCAAAGCAAAAAGTAATTGACTATAGTGACGTTATTATCCTGACACAAACTTCTACCCAAGGGGTCACTCCCGATGAAGGGATCTCGGCCCTTGCCTCGTCGAATGAGGTGCTGGATATTCATAACCGAATACCGCTGTGCAAAACAAAAGAAAACATCCTTGTAATAACAGCTTTTGAAAATTTGTTCCAACAACATCGAATAGGTATGTTTTCCTTACATTGATCTGAATAAACTGTAACGTTTTGAAAATAGTTTCGGTGAAATTTCGAAAAAACGGTAAAATAAGGGGGTTTTCTGTAAAAAGTCAAAATGCAAATATCTTTATTATAAAATTAAATATACATATTCTAGCTATGTAATTGCTAGTATTTGGTGTTTATTGAGCCACTGCTGAAATTTCAAATTTTCTGAAAATTTTTCCGAAATTAATTATTTTAATATTATTTTAAGCCGGTAAGAAAATACATTAAAGTAGCGATAAATACAAATTTAAATGGGCTAATTTTAATCTTTAAAATCATGTTAATTAAAATCTAGTTGTAATATAATTTTTTAGTATTTTATTTCAATTTTAATTGATTTATTATATGGAAAACAAAAATATAGTTATTTTGAACTAAAACTTGCAAATATGGTATTGTGGGGGGTCTTTTTGCATAGAATTTTTTTGTAAAGTCTCTCACACTCATCCTCACTCCCCTTGGCCGGCCCCACACTATTGTAGCAGCCCAAGAATTTTATTTCCCTCCTTTTGACCTTAAATCATGTGAGAAATGGGTTAAAATAAGGTTTTTATATATAGTCTTATTTTTATATATAGTAAAGTAAGTGGGAGTATTATGGTAATTTGGGAGGGGATTTGACTTGGATTCTTTTCCACAACTTCTCCACACCTCTCCCCACTCCTTCCTCAGCCGAAATTCTGCTACAACAGCCCCCATCTTTTCCCTCCATTTTCCATCTCTTTTGCTTCAAAAATTGCCTCAAAATCCATCAAATAAATCCCAAAATCCAAATCCAACTCCTACCCATTTCTCATTAGCCAAACTTACATGGATCTAGAAGCATGGAAGCTATTTTTGGAGGCTAGAATTTGCATGCTAGATCCTTGATCTTGTGAGGTATAAATCAAGACCTTTTGTTAAATTGTTGTTTGAATACCTTAAATCAAGCATTATTAGTTATTAATTTGGGTTTAATTGTATGTTTGGAAAAACTTAGTAAGGGATTATGAAATTCAAGTTAGGTTTTTGTGTATGTAATTGTGGTTGCAATTGTAGTTCTTCATATTGTGAAATGAAAACCTAATCAAATTTCTAGTTGCAAATTGTTAGTTTGGAATTGTAATATTTAAGCTATATTGCTAGCTAGGTTTTTGTAAACCATGAATTTGATTATGAGAAAAATATAATTAGGTTTTTTCATGACTTCATTAACATTATTAAGTGTATTTTAATACTGTAGTTCATGAAAATCCAAGCTAGATTGTAGTTTGTGCATTTTGCTATAAAATTGTTAAAATTGGTTAATATTGCAAACTAGGTTTTTGAAATCGATTTAAATTGTGGGTTTAAAATTTACGTAATGGTTTCTATGGCATAATTAGGATATTAAGTTATCATCTTGGTCACTAGAATTGTTAAAATATCATGTTTTGTACAAAAACGGCGAATTGTGCTTGCTAGATTTTCGGAAAAATGACTTTTTAAGTGAAATTGGGGTTTTTGTGAATTTTAACCTATTTTATATTAAAATTAGTGTTCGTGAATGTGCAAATGAGTGTGTTGGGAGTTTTCTCGATGGTTTGGCGTTTGTACGCCGACGTCGAGGGCTTTTGGGTCGATTTGCGAAAGCAACCATAGGTTTTGACCTATGTGGGATTCGTGCGTCGTTTTGGTCATGAGTCGGATTTTAATACGGTATGGTGCGTTATGATATGTAGGTACCCCATGTGGACTTCCAGACGACAAGCAAGCGCGTGGCGACGTCGGTACCGGCGAACGAGGACCAGGTGAGTAGATTTATATCTACGGGGAGAAGTCAGGTGGATGGCGTATAGCACCCCCGCAGTCCGTGGTGGTGTATACGGATGCGTATACACACCAACAATTAGTATATGTTATTTAGGATTAATAACGATGTTAGGATGGATATTGGTGTGTTGGATTACTTTAGTGTTGCGAACCCTAGGGTAGTGTTGCACTACACATACACACATACATACTTGCATACATTCCTTTTTATATGTGCTCATGAGATTCTTTATAGTTATGTGTTCACATGGGTATGGGATTATGTGTTCACATACGGATATGAGGATGATACTTGGGATTGAGCTGAGTCGATGAGATTTGTTTTGTGGTTGTGATATCGGTGATATGGCAGGATTCGTACTTGAGGTACGTCCTGGTGTTAGAGCGGATCTTGCGGCGGCGATACGGGTGAATAGTGTTATAAATAAAATGGTTGACATGTGATCGTGATATGAGGCATGATATGCTAGGATATTGATATTAGGCCGTATCGGGCGATGTATACCCTTGATGATGCTATGTGCTGACGGTATCGGTTTGTATGAGATTGTCGATCTGTAGTCAGATCATGAGTATATTGAGGATATTAGTATTGTACTAGACATAGGTCAGTACCCTAGACTATGATCTTGAATAAAGAGGATACCAGAGGAATGGTGTGAGGAATATGATATTGACCCGTACCTTGATTTGGGGATGCCGTACGACGGATTTACGTACGAGCTATATCTTGATGATTGATCCGCACTCTTGACTTGGGATGGCTGATTGTAGATATGGTATCGGATATGATATTATTGAGGCGGGATCACCGACTAATATATATACAGGTATGTATATGGATCGACTCAGATGTTAGGCGGTTTCCTTACCTGTAGTCCAGCTTGTTAGCTTAGCCCTTTAGTTTAGTTTAGTTGTTAGATTAGATTCGATTCTTACCTATTTCAAAAACTAACGAATCGTGGGTATTTTAAAAGACAGCCCAAGAGATCCTACGGATATTTCAAAAGACGTATCTTTTCATAAAAACACCGTAGCCCCTATTTTCAAAACCCAATGATTCGTGTTATTTCAAAAGGCACCATTTGTAGGACTTATATTAGATTAATGCAGGTTAGTTACAGTTGCGTCTAGTATTCAGCTCCCGCTTATTATTGTGGTTCGCTTCGCATCGCATACTTATGTTATAATTTCTTATTGCAATGTTGATATCATATTGTTAGGACACCAGCACCATTACCGATGATGCGTATGTACCACGTACACTTACTTGCCGGCTCACACACATCTTCATCGGTAATTGCCATGTCACGTACACCTTAGAAAATATTATTGCTTGACTTAGCTTGTTAGTTAGTAATTTGACATGATATTAGTGTGCCTGCCTTATATGCCAGCTTAACATTGTAGTTATTACTTGTCACTTCATGCATACTGTTATTCATTGTTATGCCTATATTCATGGTTTTTACATGCTATTGATGATTTGGATTCGGATTTCCATGAAATTTTCTTGATTTGGGGGGAAAACCGCAAAACTTATATAAACTGATTTCTCTCTTTTTAAATAAAAAGTGCGGTTTTTCCCATGATGTATGAGTCGTCCACCATGAGTTTGCTGATGGATTTCGAGACCCGATTCGAGGAGACGGATGAACCGTTTCGGGTACATGGTGGACCCGGTAAGGTACCCCGGGGGATGATGACGATGTGAGCCTGGCAGGGGAGCACTACCTACCGGTGATTTTACCCGACACGTCGGATATCCGGAGGATACCGTCGTGGTCTTGAGATGGATGGTAGGGGCCGGTCTGGACTGACGGCGCCCTAGATATTGTGATTGAGACATTGAGATTTCGAGATATTGAGGTACGGAGACTGTGATACAGAGATATCGAGACAATGGGATTACGTTTTGTGCCGATGCTAGGCACTGTTTTATGCTGATTTCATTATGATACCTCATTTTAAAAATACAAAGGAAATCTCACTAAATTATGAAAACAGTTCTTCATTTACATGTATTCTATTTTCATGCATTCATACCTTATTCATATGATATATTGCTACTTGAGTCACTGACACGGGCACATGAGATTACACTCGGGTTAGATATTTACCCTAGCCTTGTTATAGGCTACGTGTTATTCATATATTTGAGGATATATTATGATCATTGACCTAGGTTGCGTTATTTATGCGATTTCTGTGCGTAGATATTTTTCTATTCACGAGTTAGCAACTCACCCCCGTTGTGCCCCAGTTTCTTGCAGGTTTGCCGTACAGGTTTCATTACGGCTTTGCGGGCATAGTTTCCTTCGGGTGATTTGCTAGTAGGTGGGTTTACTTGTATCGTACCCCCATTATATATCTTGTATATCATTATTCTGTTGTATCTAGAAGTTCCATTAACCAAACATGTATTTATTTGAGATAGAGACCAGTGATATTTATTCTTTCGACCTTAGAGTCGCGCGTTGTATTTATGTGGTTTTCTTGTGGTTTTTGAGTTTCCTTTTGAATTTTGATCCTCGCCCTTGGCGTTATATATTATATTGCTTGTGTGGTTGTGACCGTCGATTGACGAAGAGCTAGCTCCCGCTTAGGGATGCCTTTTTATTGATTTCGTATACTATTCATGTTGTATCCCATTTGGGGGCCAGTATTTACAAAGGAGACTCTGCCGAAATTTTCGGGAAATTTTTGATGTTTTTAAAACCGCCTAATTCGGCTTATGCTATTGAAACTACTTGCTTTAAGTTGGTTTTTCCTGCACTCTACATCTTTCTTGGTTTGGATTTCTGGGTTTTCGGTTTACTTAGATTACGTACGCCTCGAGACGTTCGTAGTTTAAGTGCCGTTCATGTTCCGTACTTTCGGGTCGTGACAAAGTTGGTATCAGAGCGTTAGGTTTTACCTTCGGAGAGTAGGATGACCCTTGGTTGATAGAATAGGTGACTAAAGTAGAGTGACGTACCGTGGGTATGTTCCGCGGCATATTTACGATACGCTACTCCACTTAAGAAGCCTTAGGATGTACATTTCTTTGCTCAGTATAATATTCATTCCGATCTAGCCTCATCAGTACCAGTTATGGTTTTGCTGCCACGATTACGGGCAGGGAGAGCTACGGCTAGAGTTGCAGTCAGCACGAGCTCGTCACGAACGAGGACTGACCAGGGCGAAATTCCGGCGACACTCGATTGCAGAGATGTGTCTTTTTACTGTGTTTCCGCGCCACGAGCGTTTGGCGGATCGCCTTTATGAGATTTCTCGGACGTGCCGATCAGTATCAGAGGATTGGGCCACTGACAGAGGCCAGCCAGATTTTGATGACCGTTGGTGTGTTGCTTATTCATGATGGTCGAGGCACTGTTCAGCGTGCAGACGAGCGAGCCAGTTATTGCTGCGAACGACGAGATATTGCCCCAGATGCTGGCGTTAGTGCAGAACGAGTTGTACTAAGAGATGATAGAAGGTCGCTAGTCATCGAGGATGAATGACTAGGACATGTGGATCGTTCGCCTACCCCGATGCGAGGTCATCAGATAGATTGATTCCAGCTAGAGACGACTTCACGCGGAGACGTTGGGAGTCGACAGAGACGATCGAATGTCAGAAACCTATTATTCCAAGTTTAAAGTAGTCGGAAAGACATGCAGGCAATTCTATGGTCCCTCTAGAAGAATGAAACCCTAACTCGACTTAATGACCGTGTGAAAGCCTTTGAACCTTCGGGTTTGCGGCAGTTCTACGGCGCCATTAGTGAGGCTTGGGTTTTCCCTTCTACGGCTGGACCACCGATGCTGTGGTATGTACTCGATACTATTAAACTGTGCCCAAGATGTTGAGCTCTTGGGGAATTATGAGGTTTTGACGACTCGATCGGATGGCTCGACTTAATTCGGATGCTAGGTGGTGAGATGCATTTCTTGGGAGACTCCAGATACGTGGATAGCCGTTGGAGCTCAGTCCATGCAGCCGCGACGAGACGAGTCCAAAGAAGACGACATTAGAGCAAAGTGAAGTAAGAGGTTCGTACCAGATCTAGATGAGATGACGTTCCACTCCGCCGACATCAGAGATGCGATGCGCATGCCGAGGCATGGTACTTGGATTTACCTTCCAGAAGGAGTCGTGATGAGTACGCAGCCGTTCTGGAACGAGAACAGATCTAGTAAGGAACGATGACTTTCGGATAGTTCGGCAGAGGCGAGATTTGGGAGAGACCTCGACAGGACCTTTCTGGGACAAATTACGAGAAGACTTGGACCCAGGAGTGGTCGTGTTATGCACACCAGCAGGCCAGAGTTCATGATCATCGACGAGACGTCCCACTAGTGACCGCGACAGTTGGCCCGAGATTCTTAGAGGATGCACTTGAGCGGTACTATTCCGCCATTATTGATTTCGATGTTTTGGGTGATTTATTCGCATGATTTAATTTTGATGATTGAGAATTTACGATCTTTGCACAGTGTTGCACTTGATATCGTTTTCGTGCTTGGTTTCACATGTTTGCGATTTTACGGTTTTAGACATTTGAGTTGATTTTGTGCGTATATACGCACACGATTTGGTTTTTACACGCGGTATAGTTCATATATGCTTGCAGTGCAGTGTTACGTATGTTGTGCATTTAGATGCCCTGGACTTTGATTTCGATGGTGATGTTCGATATTTGTTTTGTGCACCTTGTGCACCTGATTTGATTTTGCGCATGTTCGGCACTTGATATTGGATTTCATGATTTCGTGCACGATGGATGCACCTGATTTGGATTTTCGCGCATGTTGGGCGCATGTTTTGAAGTGTGATTTTGATGCACACCAGATGCACTAAATCGAGATTTTTCGTGCATGTCAGATGCACCTGATTTTGCTGTCAGGCACACATGTTGCCTATGACAGATGTTTCGTGCACACCCGATGCACTTAGATGTTGTTTCTGTGCATATGTATGGCACATATTTGGATTTTGATTTCCGTGCGCACAAGACGCACGTAGTATTCATACGCGTATTTTGGGGATTGATTTTTCTTATAGAGCAGTACGTTTTTATGATATTGCTATGTGTTTTCGTACTGAGCAGGACTAGTCAGAGGACAGTATCTGAATATATTTTACATGTATAGTTTCGAGTTATATCATATTGGTTTTGCTTTGGATTTGGTATTGATGTCTTCCCCATGACTCCGATGATTGCGGGATGCTTGACGGAGTTCTGGTTTGAGTTATATGCTCATTTTTCATGCGCATGCGTTGCGCTATGATTTGTTTTATGTATTTATGATTTCGGAGCCCCGGCGATTTGATGGTTTTGGCTGAAATATTTTAGTATTTAGGGGAAGTTTTAATTTAAATTCGGGGACTGAATTTCTTTAAGGGGGGAAGATTGTAACGTTTTGAAAATCGTTTCGGTGAAATTTTGAAAAAACGGTAAAATAAGGGGGTTTTCTGTAAAAAGTCAAAATACAAATATCTTTATTATAAAATTAAATATACATATTCTAGCTATGTAATTGCTAGTATTTGGTGTTTATTGAGCCACTGCTGAAATTTCAAATTTTCTGAAAATTTTTCCGAAATTAATTATTTTAATATTATTTTAAGCCGGTAAGAAAATACATTAAATTAGCGATAAATACAAATTTAAATGGGCTAATTTTAATCTTTAAAATCATGTTAATTAAAATCTAGTTGTAATATAATTTTTTAGTATTTTATTTCAAGTTTTAATTGATTTATTATATGGAAAACAAAAATATAGTTATTTTGAACTAAAACTTGCAAATATGGTATTGTGGGGGGTCTTTTTGCATAGAATTTTTTTTTAAAGTCTCTCACACTCACCCTCACTCCCCTTGGCCGGCCTCACACTATTGTAGCAGCCCAAGAATTTTATTTCCCTCTTTTTGACTTTAAATCATGTGAGAAATGGGTTAAAATAAGGTTTTTATATATAGTAAAGTAGGTGGGGGTATTATGGTAATTTGGGAGGGGCTTTGACTTGGATTCTTTTCCACAACTCCCCCACACCTCTCCCCACTCCCTCCTCAGCCGAAATTCTGCTACAACAGCCCCCATCTTTTCCCCCCATTTTCCATCTCTTTTGCTTCAAAAATTGCTTCAAAATCCATCAAATAAATCCCAAAATCCAAATCCAACTCCTACCCATTTCTCATTAGCCAAACTTACATGGATCTAGGAGCATGGAAGCTACTTTTGGAGGCTAGAATTTGCATGCTAGATCCTTGATCTTGTGAGGTATAAATCAAGACCTTTTGTTAAATTGTTGTTTGAATACCTTAAATCAAGCATTATTAGTTATTAATTTGGGTTTAATTGTATGTTTGGAAAAACTTAGTAAGGGTTTATGAAATTCAAGTTAGGTTTTTGTGTATGTAATTTTGGTTGCAATTGTAGTTCTTCATATTGTGAAATGAAAACCTAATCAAATTTCTAGTTGCAAATTGTTAGTTTGGAATTGTAATATTTAAGCTATATTGCTAGCTAGGTTTTTGTAAACCATGAATTTGATTATGAGAAAAATATAATTAGGTTTTTTCATGACTTCATTAACATTATTAAGTGTATTTTAATACTTTAGTTCATGAAAATCCAAGCTAGATTGTAATTTGTGCATTTTGCTATAAAATTGTTAAAATTGGTTAATATTGCAAACTAGGTTTTTGAAATCGAATTAAATTGTGGGTTTAAAATTTACGTAATGGTTTCTATGGCATAATTAGGATATTAAGTTATCATCTTGGTCACTAGAATTGTTAAAACATCATGTTTTGTACAAAAACGGCGAATTGTGCTTGCTAGATTTTCGGAAAAATGACTTTTTAAGTGAAATTGGGGTTTTTGTGAATTTTAACCTATTTTATATTAAAATTAGTGTTCGTGAATGTGCAAATGAGTGTGTTGGGAGTTTTCTCAATGGTTTGGCGTTTGTACGCCGACGTCGAGGGTTTTTGGGTCGATTTGCGAAAGCAACCATAGGTTTTGGCCTATGTGGGATTCGTGCGTCGTTTTGGTCATGAGTCGGATTTTAATGCGGTATGGTGAGTTATGATATGTAGGTACCCCATGTGGACTTCGAGACGACAAGCAAGCGCGTGGCGACGTCCGTACCGGCGAACGAGGACCAGGTGAGTAGATTTATATCTACGGGGAGAAGTCGGGTGGATGGCGTATAGCACCCCCACAGTCCGTGGTGGTGTATACGGATGCGTATACACACCAACAATTAGTATATGTTATTTGGGATTAATAACGATGTTAGGATGGATATTGGTGTGTTGGATTACTTTAGTGTTGCGAACCCTAGGGTAGTGTTGCACTACACATACACACATACATACTTGCATACATTCCTTTTTATATGTGCTCATGAGATTCTTTATAGTTATGTGTTCATATGGGTATGGGACTATGTGTTCACATGTGGATATGAGGATGATACTTGGGATTGAGCTGAGTCAATGAGATTTGTTTTGTGGTTGTGATATCGGTGATATGGCAGGATTCGTACTTGAGGTACGTCCTGGTGTTATAGCGGATCTTGGGGCGGCGATACGGGTGAATAGTGTTATAAATAAAATGGTCGACATGTGATCGTGCTATGAGGCATGATATGCTAGGATATTGATATTAGGCCGTATCGGGCGATGTATACCCTTGATGATGCTATGTGCTGACGGTATCGGTTTGTACGAGATTGTCGATCTGTAGTCAGATCATGAGTATATTGAGGATATTAGTATTGTACTAGACATAGGTCAGTACCCTAGACTATGATCTTGAATAAAGAGGATACCAGAGGAATGGTGTGAGGAATATGATATTGACCCGTACCTTGATTTGGGGATGCCGTACGACGGATTTACGTACGAGCTATATCTTGATGATTGATCCGCACTCTTGACTTGGAATGGCTGATTGTAGATATGGTATCGGATATGATATTATTGAGGCGGGATCACCGACTAATATATATACAGGTATGTATATGGATCGACTCAGATGTTAGGCGGTTTCCTTACCTGTAGTCCAGATTGTTAGCTTAGCCCTTTAGTTTAGTTTAGTTGTTAGATTAGATTCGATTCTTACCTATTTCAAAAACTAACGAATCGTGGGTATTTTAAAAGACAGCCCAAGGGATCCTACGGATATTTCAAAAGACGTATCTTTTCATAAAAACACCGTAGCCCCTATTTTCAAAACCCCATGATTCGTGTTATTTCAAAAGGCACCATTTGTAGGACTTATATTAGATTAATGCAGATTAGTTACAGTTGCGTCTAGTATTCAGCTCCCGCTTATTATTGTGGTTCGCTTCGCATCGCATACTTATGTTATAATTTCTTATTGCAATGTTGATATCATATTGTTAGGACACCGCACCATTACCGATGATGCGTATGTACCACGTACACTTACTTGCCGGCTCACACACATCTTCATCGGTAATTGCCATGTCACGTACACCTTAGAAAATATTATTGCTTGACTTAGCTTGTTAGTTAGTAATTTGACATGATATTAGTGTGCCTGCCTTATATGCCAGCTTAACATTGTAGTTATTACTTATCACTTCATGCATACGGTTATTCATTGTTATGCCTATATTCATGGTTTTTACATGCTATTGATGATTTGGATTCGGATTTCCATGAAATTTTCTTGATTTGGGGGGAAAACCGCAAAACTTATATAAACTGATTTCTCTCTTTTTAAATAAAAAGTGCGGTTTTTCCCATGATGTATGAGTCGTCCACCATGAGTTTGCTGATGGATTTCGAGACCCGATTCGAGGAGACGGATGAACCGTTTCGGGTACATGGTGGACCCGGTAAGGTACCCCGGTGCAAGAAGCGCGTGATGATGACGATGTGAGCCTGGCAGGGGAGCACTACCTACCGGTGATTTTACCCGACGCGTCGGATATCCGGAGGATACCGTCGTGGTCTTGAGATGGATGGTAGGGGCCGGTCTGGACTGACGGCGCCCTAGATATTGTGATTGAGACATTGAGATTTCGAGATATTGAGGTACAGAGACTGTGATACAGAGATATCGAGACATTGGGATTACGTTTTGTGCCGATGCTAGGCACTGTTTTATGCTGATTTCATTATGATACCTCATTTTAAAAATACAAAGGAAATCTCACTAAATTATGAAAACAGTTCTTCATTTACATGTATTCTATTTTCATGCATTCATACCTCATTCATATGATATATTGCTACTTGAGGCACTGACACGGGCACATGAGATTACACTCGGGTTAGATATTTACCCTAGCCTTGTTATAGGCTACGTGTTATTCATATATTTGAGGATATATTATGATCATTGACCTATGTTGCGTTATTTATGCGATTTCTGTGCGTAGATATTTTTCTATTCACGAGTTGGCAACTCACCCCCGTTGTGCCCCAGTTTCTTGCAGGTTTGCCGTACAGGTTTCATTACGGCTTTGCGGGCATAGTTTCCTTCGGGTGATTTGCTAGTAGGTGGGTTTACTTGTATCGTACCCCATTATATATCTTGTATATCATTATTCTGTTGTATCTAGAAGTTCCATCAACCAAACATGTATTTATTTGAGATAGAGACCAGTGATGTTTATTCTTTCGACCCTAAAGTCGTGCGTTGTATTTATGTGGTTTTCTTGTGGTTTTTGAGTTTCCTTTTTAATTTTGATCCTCGCCCTTGGCGTTGTATATTATATTGCTTGTGTGGTTGTGACCGTCGATTGACGAAGAGCTAGCTCCCGCTTGGGGATGCCTTTTTGTTGATTTCGTATACTATTCATGTTGTATCCCATTTGGGGGCCAGTATTTACAAAGGAGACTCTGCCGAAATTTTCGGGAAATTTTTGATGTTTTTAAAACCGCCTAATTCAGCTTATGCTATTGAAACTACTTGCTTTAAGTTGGTTTTTCCTGCACTCTACATCTTTCTTGGTTTGGATTTCTGGGTTTTCGGTTTACTTAGATTACGTACGCCTCGAGACGTTCGTAGTTTAGTACCGGTCATGTTCCGTACTTTTGGGTCGTGACATAAACGCAGTCCCATCAATTAATCACACCACAAAAGAACGAAAATATGATGTACGTATATGCCATCCGCATTCGCTACTGGGTCCCATCATCACCCGTTAGGTTACTTAACTAACGACAGAGCGGGGACTGGACTAGCGCGGGTGTAAAACATATACAACATCTACTAGTCTATATATAGTAATATATAATCATCGCTCCAGGCGTGATAAATGCAATATCATAGAATAAGCAATAAGCATCACAGAACAATACAGATAATCTGGGAGTCCAGGGTTTCCATTGAGCCGCAACTGAAGTCCGACTTTCCCTGGGTCATATGGATAGCCTGTGCAATGAAAACCTAGACCCCTATGAGTGTGGCAAGTTACCCGTCAAAATCAGAAGCGAGACAGCCCCTTTCATCAAAGTGAATGGGTCACCAGGCACTTCACGGAATCCGGTAACTTGAGCACTCCTCCTTGGGTCAACCTGTACCCCCTGCGAGTGCGGTGAATAGCCCGTCAATTCTAGAGTGAGGCCCCCTCCGTCTCAACGCCATGAGATACGGGCCCGTTGCCTTCTAGAACCCGGCTATCTGTGCACTCCACCGCGGGGTAATCCTAGTACAGAAAAGAAAATGTGTACAACGGTGACATCGACCTCAACCCGGTCGTGCCCCGAACAAATAATATACAAACAGGAAGTGACGGTAGTCCACATGTCGAACGCTCACCCCGCAATATCAAATGTACAAATGAAACTAAAATGCACTACCATTGCACCCCAGGTTATCCATCACGACAATCCACACAAACCATAACCAGATTTATCCACAGAAACAAGTAACTGAATCAAGTGTGTAACCCCGTCTAATTGAGCATATAGAAATTAGACAACGTTACCAACACATCCACGCATGCAAACAAAGTCACGACATTAGAATTCCAAAACACAATTAGCGCACATCCAAAATATACTAAGGATCAAAAACCAAGTGCACTAAACATCCCAAAAAGTCGAGTTTTGAGCCAATTCGGAGGTCCGAATCAAAACGAAACGCGGCCGAACCTTCGCGAGGAGTTAGAGCCCGAAATTAACTTCGAGTCAGGGGGCCTAAAGGGGGTACCCTACCCCCGAGGCCACCATGAGGTGGCCAGAGGGTGAGGCAGACCCGAAACTGCCCATGCAGGGGCAGTTTCAGGTCCCCACCCCCAAGACCACCTTGTGGTGGTCATGGGGAGTGGGCCCAGCCATTCGGTCCCCCTGAGGTCTTCACGGGGTGCCCACGCAGCACCCCGCGGCTTCTCGGTTCAAACCGAGAGCCCGCGGGGTGTGCAAACATCTCAAAACTCAAAAATTCGGGACTGTTTTTTTGAAAGTTTTCGATGCCCGAAAAAACGTGAATTCTAATGTCGCAACTAGCTAGTTTAAGGTGTTTGGGTGGCTCTGATACCATGTTGGGTTTTTCCGGCTCCCCGGCCATCAAACCGTGGCCAAATGCGGAACAAAAACTTTTAAAACTTTGGCGCAAACAAAACCCGCATAAGATCGAACCAAAAACCCTATACTAGCAAACATGCAAAGAGGAGTTAGAGAGGTTATACCGATCGATCCGTGTCCTTCGGCCTTCAACCTCTTCCCAAGCTCCTCACGGCTGCCCCGAACAAGTTCGCTCTTCAGTCTCCCTTGTCTAAGATGATCCACGTCGAGAATTCTTAATACGGGCTCCCGCTTCAAAACCAAAGCAACTCGGACATCAAGTTTGCTAGCCGAGATGTCCAAGGTGAAGTAGAGATAGTGTGTGATCATTTTGTCTCAAGACATCCATGGATTGTCAACACATGAGAGGGTATGGATGGTGGTTGAAGAAGATGCCCATTGGTGTATGAAGTGTGAGCTCAAGACTTAGCAACAAAAGAGAAAGGCAACACTTGAAAAAGAAGTGGTGGCTGCCCTCTCTTTTCTTGTGATCAATTGTGAGGTATTTGTGTATTGCAACTAAAGAAATATCATCTCTCATGCCTCCACAAATATCTCACAACAATAATAAAATATCAAGCATGGCACAAGTAAACACACATGACTCATCAAGCCACAATAAATGCCACATGCCAAGACTTAACCTCACACTTTACACCTTAGATAATATCAAACATTTAACAAAACCCTAAATGTTTAATACTATAAAAAGAAATGGCATCTTCAAAAGTAATCTTGTAACGGATTACAAGAATACCCCTCATCTGTATATACATACATGTATCCGTATTCCGACTGAATAAGAATACAACGAGACGAAAATAATCCAACAATATAATACTAGGATCCGGCTTAAACCAAAGCCCACTAGTATGATCCGTCCGATCATGATCCGTGCACAAGTGCACGTATATCATCGAACCCTGCCATAAAACCATACGGCCTCTACAACGTTTCGTCCGAACCAGGGAAACCCTCTGTGTGGGACTCTAAAGACTCGTCAATACGCTGGCAGTGAGTTTAACAACAAGAACGTCAGTGGCACTAGCTGTACGTAACGGCTACCCAAGTATTGAGCGAAAGGGAGGCCGACGAGCGAACTCATCCTGAAACCCTACTGAGCCTGACAGTGACAATATCCGTACAGTCCGGTCCGTTCGTCTATGAGTATCGCATATCGGGTCTAGGGGGTGGATAAAGTCAGACCCCTAATAATGCGATATTTTGTATCGGTATGAAGCCCATCACCACCTGAGAAACTACCGATCCTAGATCAGTAATTCTCGACTACCTTGGCCAAGGATTTTTGGTGATGGCCACCCGTGCACATCGCGACATCAACCCCCAATACCGGGAGAGACGAATCCCCTGATGATCCGCTCACTGCCTCCATGTGGCTCGGGACTGTACCCAACTAAAACCTATTTGCACGACTCCTTTGAGCCGTGGTAGGGTAGTAATCAAAGTACAGTGGGAACTCACACGAGAAAAATAACGATCTCAGGTCGATAGACTAACCTGTACATATGTCACCAGGGAACTACCATCTGACAATAGGTATAATACCAAGTAGCATGTTCCTGGCGAGTCCGTCCGGTGTACTCATAACCCAATGAGCACCTATATACTATCTTAGGTGAACCAACTGACACCAATGGCTTGTGAGATCGGCCACTGCCCCTCGTCAGGGTCTCGATCCGTATGCACTAGTCTACTCTAGAGTATCGATGCCCAGTCTCGAAACTCCCTCGACCAGGGACACTTTAAGGATGTGCTTATAGACCACCCAACTCTCACATATATGATCGCCATACTGCCGGTAGTCAAGCAAGAATCCTATGGGCTCTATCAACATGTAATAGTGATCTATAATATCACTTGAAGCATGTACACAATGATAAAGACAAACCAGATAGCATAATATCATCTTGAGTAAGACTGTTCTTCCGGTATAGGTCCTCCCTCAATCATTGCAATCACGTGCCTGCGATCGAATAATTGACTTGAGGGCACTATAACCAACATCCCATGTGACCTCTTCGCTATTCGGTCCACGCCAAAGAACCTTTACTGACAACATGACCTTTGACCGAAGTTTCTTCACCTGCCGATCCAATATAACTACCGACTGCTTGGTGAACGAAAGATCACGCTCCAGCTGAATAGTCTGGTGCTGAATCATGTGGGAAGGGTCATGGAGGTACTTGCGAAGCATCGATACATGAAACACGGGGTGAACATCCGGAAAACTGGGCAGAAGTGCCAAACGTAGGCAACGGCACCAACTCGCTCAAAGATCTCGAAAGGACCCATAAATCTGGGATTAAGCTTCCCCTTCTTCCCAAATCTCATCACCCCTTTCATCGGAGAAATCCGTAGGAATACATGACCACCCACCGTGAACTCAAGTCTGCGACGACGACGGTCGGCATAAGACTTCTGCCTACACTGGTTTGCTCTCATCCTGTCCTGAATCAACTGGATCTTCTCCGTAGTCTCCTGGACTAGCTGGGGTCCCAAAATCCTACTCTTGATTAGTTCGGTCCAACAGACAGGCGATCGACACTTTCTACCATACAAAGCCTCAAAAGGTGTCATCTGAATCATCTCCTGATAACTGTTATTGTAGGAGAACTATATCAACGGCAAGTGACGATCCCAACTGCTACCAAAATCAAGCACGCACGCATGAAGCATATCCTCCAGAGTCTGTATAGTCCTCTCTGACTGACCATCGGTCTGCGGATGGAAAGTGGTGCTAAAACTCAACCGGGTACCCAAACCTTCCTGAAGTTTCTGCCAAAGACGGCTGGTAAACTGGGTGCCCCTATCGGATACGATGCATATAGGAACGTCGTGCAAACACACAATCTCCTCAATGTACAACTGAGCATACCGAGCATAACCGAAAGTGGTCTTCACTGGAAGGAAGTGAGCCACTTTCGTCAACCGGTCAACAATCACCCAAATGGAGTCATACCCTTGACTGGACCTGGGTAAACCTACAACGAAATCCATGGAGATCTGCTCCCATTTCCACTCCGGAATGGGTAAAGACTGCAACTATCCTGCCGGTCTCTGATGCTCAGCCTTGACTAGCTAACAAGTCAGGCACCTCAAAACGAAGTCTGAAACATGCCTCTTCATCCCTTTCTACCAGTAGATATCTCTCAAATCACGATACATCTTGGTGGAACCTGAATGAACACTATAAGCTGACTGATGTGCCTGCTCTAGGATCTCATGCCTCATGTAGGGTTACCTAGAATGACAGCAAGGTTTCGGGAGGTATCGTCCATGCTATTTTCAAAAATTTGCCATGCTAAACAACCCTAACCCTAGAATCTTAATTAGAGAATTAGACAATACATGCATGTAAACAACTTTACATCTAAGCGAACAAGGAATACAACCTTTGTAGACCGGTCCTTTACTTCAATAGCTCCATGTAGTAGTCCCTTCGCTCCAAGTAGTGAACTCCCGGACTTTAGAAAGGCTCCACAAGATGAAACGAACAAGCTTTCTTGAACTCTTCGAGGTCGAAGATGATCTACGTCGAGGAGACACTAACTCAAGCTACCTCTTCACTAATTGTGAAGCTAACACCCTAAACTAAATGGATAATCTAGTAGAGGATGATAAAGTAGGATTTTTGCTCACTGTAGAAATATTTTTCTCACTAATTTTCTTCACCTCCTCAAAACCTAGAGAACTCTCTCTTGTTCATGAAGAAGATGAAGCCAATATTGTTATGGCAACCATGGGTGAGAAATATCTCATATAACTCATGTAGAGACTTGACCATGGGTTTAGATAATGGTTAGGTTAATAAATATCTAAGGTAAGACAAAACTAGTGGACTAAGTCAATGGGTCCACAAGCTTCCACAAGCTTCACCCATGTGCTAATTTCCACTAATTTTGATTTACTTTAAATAAATAAACCCCTCATTATCATAATCATGGTGCGATTCTTATACACCCATGTAGCATGTAGCAACAAGCATGACACAAAAACATATATCACATATATATTAAGTCTACACATGTGAGAAAAAGAAATACTTAAGTGAGCTAATATTAGTTAATGTATGTTAATATATCAAATGTATAATTATACATTAAATTATTAAATCAACACTTGATTTAATAATCCGTCTATATCACATATAGCCGACTAATATTATTTGTATCAACTTATCGAATCAACACTTGATTCGATAACCCGGCTATATCATATATAACCGACCGATATCAGATATCGCGAGAATAGAATACGGTATCACATACTCGTATTATTCTCGATCCCGCACATATCACATATGTGCTCCTACTTCGTTTCGCCTGAGGCAGGAAATCTCTGTGTAGGACTCTAAAGACTCGTCAATACGCCGGCAGTAGGTGATGATCATATCAGTCACCCACAAGCCGTCAGCGGTACTAGATGGACGTAACGGCTACCCGGGTATTGAGCGATCAGAAGATCAATAAGTAAGCATGCTCATACTCCTGCGAATCCAATAAGTAACACTACCGTACATTCCGGTCTCTTCGTCTGATATGTCGCATATGTAGTCTAAGGGTGGAAAACGTCAGACCCCAATAACTTGATAAGTCGTGCCGATGTGAGGCTCATAACGGGTCGAGAAAATACTGATAACACTTACCAGTAGATCTCCGTATCAGCCCTGGCCAGGGACTTCCTGTTATAGCCAATCGAGCACAGTGCAACATCAACCCCGAATACCGGGAGAGACGAATCCCCTCCTATCGCTCATTGCCTCCATGTGACTCGGGAATGTACCCAAAAGCCACCGTTTTGCATGTTCTCTTGAACATGGTAAGGTGGAAATCAAAGCACGGTAGGAATCACACAGAACTCTATGACGATCTCGGGTCTACAGACTAACTTGTACCAGTGTCACCAGAGAACTGCTATCTGACGATAGGTATAATACCAACTAGGAGTTCTCAGCGAGTCTGTTCAGTGTACCCAGTTTCCACTGAGTACCCGTATACCATCTTTGATGTCAAACACCAACGGATGTGGGATCATCCATCGCCCATCATATGGGTCAAGAAGCGTATACTCTAGTCTACTCTGGAATATCGATGCCCTGTCTCGATATACCCTCAACTAGGAACAATTAAAGGATGTACTTGTGGACTACCCTGGCCCCACTAGTATGATCTCCATCATAGTCCTGGTAGTCAAGTACATATCCTAAGGGCTTTATCAACATGTGAGAGCAAGACAGTATCACAATACAAGTCTACATGTTAAGACAAAGAGCAACCAGATAGCATACTATCATGTCGAGCAAGAAAGTCCTCTCTATATATGTCCAAGCATCCACTATAATATACATCATATGTATAATAATAGCCTCTAGGGCATACATATAACTAAAAATCTCCCACTTGCACTAAGGCCAGTTGTTGTAGTATCTCATACCCAACATCCCGAAGAGTCTCTCAAATTGTATCTGGGGTATGGCCTTCATGAGTGGATCCGCCGTGTTATTCTTCGTGTCAACTCTCCTGACCTCGATCTCCCGGCAATCAACTATCTCCCGGATCAGGTGATACCACCTCAGAATATGCCTAGATCGCTGATGGGACCTGGGTTCCTTGGCCAAAGCCACTACTCCATTGTTATCGCAATACAAAGGTATTGGATGCTCGATGGACGGAACCACACCAAGTCCGTTTATGAACTTCTTTATCTAGACAGCCTCTTTGGCAGCATCGTTGGCAGCGATGTATTCAGCCTCCATCATCAAGTCTGCCACGGTTTCTTGCTTGGAACTCTTCCAACAAACCGCCCCTCTATTGAGGGTAAAGACAAATCTCGAGACCGACTAAGAGTCATCCTTATCACTCTGGAAGCTCGAATCGGTAAAGGACTTTACTTGGAGTTCATCGTTACCATACACCAAGAACATCTCTTTAGTCCTTCTCAAGTACTTGAGAATATTCTTCACAGCTGTCCAGTGATTCTCTCCTAGATCTGCTTGATACCTACTCACTACACTTAGTGAGTATGCTACATCGGGTCTGGTACATAACATCGCGTACATGATAGAGCTTACTGCCGAAGCATAGGGTATCCCTTGCATGCGAGCTCTTTCTAAATCAGTCTTGGGAGACATCTCTTTAGAGAGAGTGAGTCCTGAGATCGTGGGTATATTCCCATGCTTGGAATCTTCTATATTAACCTCTTTAGTATGGTGTCAATGAACCTGGATTGCGACAATCCCAGTATCCGTTTAGATCTATCTCTATAGATCTTAATCCCCAAGATGTAGGAGGCATCACCTAGATCTTTCATTGAGAATCTTTGTGATAAGAAGAGCTTAACCGAGTGCAGCACAGGAACATCATTTCCTATCAGGAGTATGTCATCCACGTACAATATGAGGAAGACAACCTTACTCTCTGCCACCTTCTTGTATATACAAGATTCATCTATATTTTTGATGAAGTCAAACTCTTTGACTACCACATCAAAACAGATGTTCCAACTCCGCGATGCCTGCTTCAACCCGTAGATTGATTTAAGCAGCTTGCAGGGCTGAGTCATGTACACACTCTCTTCTAAATCACCATTTAGAAAGGTGGTCTTAACATCCATCTGCCAGATTTCGTAGTCATGGTATGCAGCAATGGCAAGTAGGATCCGGATGGACTTAAGCATAGCCACTGGAGAAAAGGTTTCATCATAATCCACACATGGTCGTTGACGAAAACCTTTTGCAACAAGTCTTGCTTAGAAAGTCTCAACTTTTCCATCTACACCAAATTTCTTCTTAAAGATCCATTTGCTCCCAATAGGTTTTACCACATCGGGAGCAACTTCCAAAGTCCATACTTTGTTGGTATACATGGATTCTATCTCAGATCGCATTGCATCCAGCTATTTCACAGAGTCCCCACTCGTGATGGCCTGCTCGAAGCTAGTTGGGTCATCATCTTCCATGATGCAATTCTCGCTCCCACCGTCAATGAGAAAACCGTAGTATCTCTCAGGTGGATGAGGAACCCTACTAGATCGGCGGAGAGGCTGAGGTTCGTTGGGAAATATCGAATCCTCTGGTTCTACTAAATCTTCTGTCGTAGATTGTATAGCTGGAACTTTTTCCAGTTCTACCTTCTTGCCACTAATTTCTTTCACAAGAAATTCCTTTTCTAAAAAGGTGGCATGTCGAGAAACAAACACCTTTTGTTCCTCAGTGTGGTAGAAGATATACCCTCGTGAATGTTTGGGATATCCAATAAACTAACACAGAAATGACCTTGCCTAGAGCTTGTCCGGATTTTATGTTTTCACATATGCCAGACAACCCCATATCTTAACATAATTAAGATATGGTCTCTTTCCTTTCCATATCTCATATGGAGTGGTTGGCACAGATTTGGTGGGAACCATATTCAATAGGTCTGCATCTGTCTCCAGTGCATATCCCCAAAAAGAAATAGGCAACTCAGCAGTACTCATCATAGAGCGCACCATATCTAATAGGGTGCGATTCCACCGCTCCGATACACCATTGTGCTGTGGTGTATACGAAGGAGTAAGCTGAGAGAGAATCCCATTCTCTTTTAGATAGTCACGGAATTTCGTGCTCAAGTATTCTCCTCCCCGATCAGATCACAGGATTTTAATACTTTTATCCGTCCGGTTCTCGACTTCATGATTATATTCTTTGAATTTCTCAAAAGCTTCAGACTTGTTTTTAATAAGAACACATGTCCGTATCTTGAGAGATCGTCAGTGAATGTAATAAAGTACGAGAAACCATTCCTGGCATGTGTAGACATGGGACCGCATACATCATTATGTATCAGTCCCAAGAGTTCCGTAACTCTTTCTCCGTGTCCAGTAAACGGAGTTTTGGTCATCTTTCTTTTAAGACATGACTGGCAAGTTTCATAAGATGATAATTCGAATGGATTCAAATATCCATCCTTATATAACTTAGTTAGTCATGTCGCATTGATATGACCTAGTCTACAATACCATAAGAAGGATTCGTTCTTTTCTGAACTCTTCCTCTTGTGTTTGTTCTGTACGTTAAGAACCGTGGTTTGATTTAGAACGCATATGCCATTATTTAACGAGCCTGATCCAATCAACTTTTGATTCGTAAAAAATGTTCATAACATTATCTTGTACTACAAAATTATATCCTTCTTTACTTAATAAAGAAACTGATATAAGATTGCATATCAGGTTCGGTATGTAATAGCATTCGTTCAGAATCAATGTATTATCAGTTGGTATTATTACAAGGTGATATTCGCCAACTGTTTTGGCTGCAACATTTGCACCATTCCCTACTCTTACAGAATGATCACTCATTCACAGTTCTCTACCTTTCCTTAGCCCATGTAACATATTACATATGTGGGATCCCGATCCGGTATCTAATACCTAGGACGTAGAGTATACTAAAAAACAGTTCTCGGTAACTAATACACTTGAAGAAGATGTTTCAACATGCTCATTCTTCGTTTGGGTGGCGTGGGAATCCGGATATTCCCCTATTACCTGCTCGGACTTATAACAATTATAAGATAGAGCGGAACCAACGTTCCCTAGCTCAGTAAAACAAGCGGGTTCGGTCAATACATCCATATTATTATCATGATTAAGGCCTGACATGGTCGCTACCTGGAGAGAGAGAGAAGAAAATACTTAACGTATGCTCTTACAAGATTAGATTGGTTATTATTTTATCTAATCAGGATGGCTTCCACTGGTTTTATCAAATCTTCCTTCAAACCCTAAAAGGTAAGACTAGCCGGGATTAATTACACCTTACATGTTCGCTAATCTTTCAGCCAGGCCAGTGTTGGTACTTTGAGGGAGGTTCCCCGTGGTTTCGCACGGACCTAATTAAAATAAACCTCGTTTTCCCAGGGGCGTAACTGTTAGTTAAATGTATGCCCTAGAGGCCATTACTATACATAGGATGTATATTGTAGTGGATGCTTGGACATATATAGGGAGGACTTTCTTGCTCGACATGATAGTATGCTATCTGGTTGATCTTTACCTTAACGTGTATACTGTTTGTCTCTCTGTTACATGTTGGTAAAGCCCTTAGGATGTGTATTTGACTACTTGGACTATGATGCGGATCATACTAGTGGGAACATGGTAGTCCATAAGTATATCCTTCAAAGTCCCTAGTCGTGGGTGTATCGAGACGGGGCATTGATATACCAGAGTAGACTAGCGTATACCTTCTCGACCCATACAGATGGGCGATGGATGATCCCATATCCATTGGTGTTTGACATCAGAAATGATATACGGGTGCTCAGTGGAGACTGGGTACACTGGACGGACTCGCCGAGAACTCCCAGATGGTATTATACCTTACGTCAGATGGCAGTTCTCTGGTGACACTGGTACAGAGTAGTCTGTTGACCCGAGATCGTCATAGAGTCTTGTGTGGTTCCCACTGTGCTTTGATTTCTACCTTACCATGTCCAAGAGGGCGTGCAAAACGGTGGTTTTTGGGTACAGTCCCGAATCACATGGAGGCAATGAGCGATAGGAGGGGATTCGTCTCTCCCGGTATAGGGGGTTGATGTTGCGCTGTGTTCGATTGGCTATAACCGGAAATCCCTGGCCAGGGTTGCTGAGAATTACTGGTAAGTGTTACCTGTAGTTTCTCGAACTGTTATAGACCTCATATCGACACGACTTATCGAGCTATTGGGGTCTGACGTTTACCACCCCTAGGCGAGATATGCGACATATCAGATGATCAGACTGGACTGTACGGTAAGTGTTACTGGCTGGATTCACAGGAGTATGAGCGGGCTTGCTCGTCGATCTTCTGATCGCTCAATACCCGGGTGGCCGTTGCGTTTAGCAGACCGCTTGCGACTTGTGGGTGTTTGATATGATCATCACCTGCTACCGGCGTATTGACGAGTCTTTAGAGTCCTACACAGAGCTTTCCTGGCTCAAGCGAAACGAAATAGGAGCGCATATGAGATATGTGCGGGACCGAGAATAATGCGTGTATGTGATACCGTATTTCATTCTCGCGATGAATGTATCGAATGGTTGTATGCGATATAACCTAGTTATCGAATCAAAGATTAATTCGATAAGCCGATACATTGGATACTAGTCGGTTATGTGCGACATGACCGGATCATTGAATCAAGTGTTGATTTGATGATTTAATGTATAATTATATATTTGATATATTACTTTGCATTAACTGGTATTGGTTCATTTTAAATGGATTTTCTCACTTGATGTGCACATTGTATATGTGATATATTTTTGTGTGCACTTGATTGTATCATGTTTGATGATACATGCTAACTTGAGTTTGTGTAAAGATTAAACCATGGTTATTTAAATGGTTAGGGTTTTGATTTTCATATCTATTTATTTATTTATATATTATGGAAAAGATAAAGAGAAAATGGTGGCTTTCTTTGTTTGATATTAAAGCTTCATGAAGCTTTGACTAAGTCACCATTTTTGTCTTCATGCTTAACCCTAACCATTCATTTAACCCTAGTTCATTCTCTACACTTGACCATGGTTGGATTATGATAAGTATTCATTTATTTTCTATTTGAAAAACAACTTATCATAATATACTTCATCTTCTTCTTCTTCTTCACATGAAGAAAAGCTTGCTATCAACAATGGCAACTTGAGAAAATGAGTGAGAAATCCAATTCTAAAGTGAACCCACTTCCTATTTCTTTATCCTCTACCACTTGCCAAGTAGTATAGGGTGTTTTCTTCACAAGTTTCATGACTTGGTGAAGTGGGAGCTTGATCTTGTGATGCCTCGACGTAGATCATCTTCGGCATCGTAGTCGATGACCTAGCCCGCCCATTTCTCCGATGAAGCCAACCCTAGAGCCCGGGATTTGATTTGGACAGCAAGGGGACTTCATCACGGAGCTATGGAGGTGGAGCACCGGATCTACAAAGGTTGTATTTCCGTTCTTTTAGTTAAGTTGTTAACTAGCTTCTTGTTTCGCCTAAAATTCTAGTTAACGATCCGTATTAGGGTTTCTCGGCACTTGTAATTTTTGAAATTGGCATGGTTGATGCCTTGTGAGACCTCATTAGTGTGCCTAGAAACCCTACAGTGGTATCAGAGCCAGGTTAGAGCCTTAGACGATGCGTAGACGATGTTAGAAACCCGATCGAACCCCGAAACCCTAACTTTTAACCCTCTCTGGACTTTTTCTGAAAAAGTGGTTTTTTCCAAAATAAAAATGCTTAAAAAATTCAGCAGGAAATTCTAAGAATTACGGTGCAAAAATTACCTAATGATCTTTCTAAAGCGCGGCGGAACCGCGGCATTAGCCGCCTATTGCGGCGGTTCCGCGCCCATTTAGTCTCATCAGCCAACCATTTTTGCACAGTAATTCCTATTTTATGGTGCTGGATTTTATGGGAATTTTTAATATTTATTCAAGAGTTGAATATTCTGGGTTGTTTTGGGGATTCGTTTATTCGATCGGATTATCAAGCTTTGTCTATGTGTCTTTCCGGATAATTATTGAATATGTTAAAAAGTTTGACCGGATATAAATACCCAATTTTTCCCCTGCCGAAAAATTTCCGAGTGTTGGATTTTTCCGAGGTTTAAAGACGTTCTAAGTAGTGCAAGTAACGCGATGGTCCCTCTAGAAGACAACAAACCTTAACTCGATTATGTGACCGTCTTGAACTGCCCTTTGAACCTTAGGGTTTGGGGCAGTACGGCGTGCCACATGTGAGGCGTTGGCTTGACCCTTCTACGGCTGGACCGTTGGTACCGAGGCACGAAGTGAATGTTTTTGAACTTATTTCATGTGATGAGCTGTTTCGGGAAAACTTAGATGTTCGATTGTTCGATCGGAAAGTTTAACATTTTCTATCTTATTCGGAATGTGATTGTCACGACCCGAAAGTACGGAACGCGACTGGCACTTAGATTACGAGACGTCTAAAGGCGTACCGTAACCTAAGTCAGCCAAAGCCCAGAAGAATCTAAACCAAAATCAAAAGAGAGTGAAGGAAAAACCTTAAATGAAAACGGTTTTTAAATCAAATAAGTTGCATAGAATCCCTTAAAAAAACATCAAAAAATTTCCGAAAATTTCAGTAGAGTCTCCCCTGTATTTTCTATCCCCCAAAATGGGTACAACAAGATAATAAACCTGTAATCATAAAAATGGCATCCCCAAGCGGGAGCTAGCTCTTCGCCCAAGGCGGATCACAACCACATGCAATATAATAGCAATATCAAGAAAAGAGCATAAAAGAAACGCAAAATATCAGAAAACACAACGCCGGCTCAAGTGAGCTCGACCCAAAAGAAACCAAAAATATACAAATCTCTCAGTCTCACCACTAGGTCACATATACAATATAAAGTGGTAGAGGGAGAATACTAGATACAATGATAGAGCAAAAAGAAACAAAGTGTGCTCGCAACCCACCTACGGGCGATGTCGTGAGTCTGAGCAAAAGGAGCCGATGATAAGATAGCCGCCGCTACAAGACTGATGAGTCTGACCTGCAAGACACTGTGGCACAACGGGGGTGAGTTGCCAGCTCGTGAGTAAATACGACATCTAATAAGGCAATCGTAAGAATGCACGCAATGCACCACAACATGCATGTCCATATGTGATATAATAGCTCTAGTATGCATGCACATGTATGCAATGTCATTTCTAACTTTTTAAGTGTTTTAAATGCTAAGGGTACTTCGTTCTTAACTTTTAGAAAATGAATATCTGTATAATAGCTAAGTACCATCAAGAAATCATCTGAAAACCCGTGTCAAGCATCGACACCAAATAGGAATCATATCTGTCTCAATATCGGGCTCCGTCAGTCCGGATCGGCCCAAATCATCCAATCTCACGACAACGATCGGTATCCTCCGGATATCCGCCGCGCCAGACATCACCGGTAGGTAGTCTTCCCCTGCCAGGCTCATCGTCTACATCTCGATCTTCTTGCCCCGGGGTACCATACCGAGCCCACCATGTACCCGAGACGGTTCATCCACTCCTCGAATCGGGTCTCGAAATCCAATAGAAAACATGAAAACTCATGGTGGACGACACATACATCACGAGAAAACCGCAACTTTGTTTTAAAAAATGATAAATACAAGCTTTTGTTAAATTGTTGCGGTTTTCCCCAAAAATCCAGAAATCACAGAAAAACTGAAATCCTCAAGAAAATCATAGTGTCCACAAGTTAAATATGATAAATGTCTATGATATCAATGTATATGATGTGAATTTTGGATAGAATCTATGTAAATATGATGATAATGCGAGGTATAAGCAAGCTATGCAATTTCATATATCATGTATGAATGCAAGTGGCGATACTAAGTTAAACAGGTTCTATAGTGCACGTGGCATGGCAATTACCAAAGGCGTGTGTGTCAGATGAATAGTGCGCGTGCAGCAGATGCCAATGGTAACGGTGTTCGTGTCCTACGAAGTGTTATCGCATATGTGCATATGAATGTTATATGAATGTCCATGCAATTTAGTATACGGTTAGCTGTGAGGGTATGCAATGCAATAAAGGGGTAAGCTATCTAGCAACACAAGTCTTGCAAGAAATAGGGTAATCCTAACTAGGGGCGCATCGCGCCATCCAGACGATTCCCCCATAGATGAATACATCTACTCACCTGAAATCCCCGCTAATCCGATCCGGCCACCGCCTTGCCTTTACGCGCCGTGTCCGATGTTTCCCCGACCGATCCTATATTTGCACAACACCAAGCATAAGATTACAAAACCTAAAACGATGCAAGTCACAATATACAATTTTCGACGCTCTCGAATTAAACATAACATACACTCGGTGCGCGGGAAAACGCACGAAAATCGCTAAACTTTGACTAGAATCGTCATTTTGGGGAAATCAACAAAACTAAAACCCGACTAGACGAAACCCCGTGTTCGCGCACTCTAATAGTCCTATACGAAGCTAATTATATCGCTAACATAACACAATTTGATCGCATTCTAATTTTTGTAAAAATCTAGTAAGCAAATTTCAAACCGATTCGATGCAAACGTCGCAATTTAACGATTTAGCGAGCGTAACCCTACGCAATTAACCACTCTAATCAAATAGGTAACCAAAGCCCTAACTTAACTCTAACAACCATGCTTCAAACCCTAGTTCAACACCAAATCCCATTCTTGATTTTCATGAACAAGAATTTACAACTAAATTAATACTTCAAAATTGAATTTTAGCACACATAAACTACAAGTTAACAAACTAGTTTAGAATTTCACCTCACAAATGGAACCCTAGCATGATCAAGCCACCAAAGAAGCCTCCTTTCTCCTAGTTTTGAACTAAATTTGGTTGAGGAGAGAGTAGATTAGGGTTTGGTTTTGAATTGAGATGGAAATTTGTGAATTTTTAATGGATTTTTCATGATTTTTCATGATTTTTGAAGCAAGAATTGAGGTGAAAAGAGGGGGAGCTGCTGCTATTTTCGGCCAGAGTTGAAGAGGAGGAGGGTGTGGGGTTGTGTAGAGGTTACTAGGTCAAAACCCCCCTTAAGTTTCCATTTAATGCCTTTCACATCAACTTTTTACAAAAAAACCCCTTTTTACATCATTTTTTTCATAATTTTCACACCATAAAACTAAAATGTTGCAAGTCATGATACAATTTTATTAACACCATATTTTAGCTTATAAAGACTCCTAATTATGAAATTTACCTAATTAAATTTGTATTTATCACTAATTTAATGTATTTAAAAAGGCTTAAAATAATTATAAAAAAATTAATTACGAATTTTTTTTTATTTAACTAGAAAATTATAAGTGACATTTTAGTGACAAAATTATAGTAATATCTTATCTAAATTTTGTATAATTAGGTCTACGAAAAAAAATACCTATTTTGACTTTTTACGGAAAAAGCCGAAAAATTAGCCGATTACCGAAAAACTGCCTAAACGATTTTCGAAGGGTTACAATCTTCCCCCCTTAAAAAAATTCGGTCCCCGAATTTAGAATTTAACTACGCGTACCTTCAAAAAGATGGGGATATCTCTTCCTCATCTCGACCTCGGTCTCCCAGGTGACCTCCTCGCTATTCGGGCCACGCCAAAGGACCTTGACGGACAGTATAACCTTCGACCTCAATTTCTTCACCTGCCGATCCAGAATGACCACCGGCTGCTCGGTGAATGAAAGATCACGCTCTAGCTGGATCATCTGGTGCTGAATCGCATGGGATGGATCATGAAGGTACTTGCGAAGCATCGAGACATGGAATACGGGGTGAACATCGGGGAGGCTGGGCGGAAGAGCTAACCGATAAGCGACTGGACCAACACGCTCTAAGATCTCGAAAGGACCAACATATCTAGGACTCAGCTTCCCTTTCCGCCCAAATCTCATCACACCTTTCATCGGAGAGACCTTCAGGAAAACATGATCGCCAACAGCGAACTCGAGTCGGCGACGGCGCCTGTCAGCATATGATTTCTGCCTGCTCTGTGCCGCTCTCATCCTGTCCCGAATCAGCTGTATCTTCTCGGTCGTCTCCTGTACAATCTGCGGCCCCAAAATACTGCTCTCCCTAAGCTCTGTCCAACATACAGGCGATCGACATCTCCTCCCATATAAAGCCTCGAAAGGTGCCATCTGAATCGTCTCCTGGAAGCTATTATTGTAGGAAAACTCGATCAAAGGCAAATGACGATCCCAGCTACCACCGAAATCTAAAACACAAGCTCTGAGCATGTCCTCAAGAGTCTGAATAGTACGCTCTGACTAACCGTCAGTCTGCGGATGAAAGGCTGTGCTAAAACTCAATCGGGTGCCCAATGCTTTCTGAAGTTTCTGCCATAATCGGCTGGTAAACTGGGTGCCCCGGTCGGACACGATGCAAGTCGGAACACCATGCAGTCGCACGATCTCATCAATATAAACCTGGGCGTACTGAGAAAATCCAAAAGTGGTCTTCACTGGCAGAAAGTGAGCCGCTTTCGTCAGTCGATCCACAATCACCCAAATAGAGTCGTACCCTCGACTGGTCCTGGGTAGACCCACATTGAAATCCATGGAGACCTGCTCCCACTTCCACTCAGGGATGGTCAAAGGCTGTAACTCACCGGCTGGCCTCTGGTGCTCGGCCTTGACCTGCTGACAAGTCAGGCATCTCGACACAAAGTCTGTAATATCCTTCTTCATCCCGTCCCACCAGTAAACCTCTCTCAAATCACGGTACATTTTGGTGGAACCTGGATGCACGCTGTATGCTGATCTATGTGCCTCCTCAAGAATATCGCGCCTCAGTCCCTCTGAATCTGGCACGCACAGTCGAGTCCCAAATCGAAGTATCCCCTGATCATCAATCACGAACTCGGAAACTCTGCCCTGCCGAATCTGCTCAATAATATCTAATGTACGGGCATCGCCGGACTGTGCCTCGTGGATACGGTCAAGTAACTGTGGGCATGCTCTGAAATGGGCTAGCTATCCCCCTGTAGGAGTAAACTCGAACTGCACTCTGCTGTCACATAACACCTGCCAATCCGCCGACGACTGCATCTGCACTGCGCTCAAACAAGATAAGCTACCTCCGGGCCTTCTACTCAAAGCATCTGCCACCACATTCGCCTTGCCCGGATGGTATAAAATCTCGCAGTCATAATCTTTCACCAACTCCATCCAACGGCGCTGTCTCAGGTTCAGGTCTCGCTGCTGGAAGATATACTTCAAACTCTTGTGGTCAGTGAATATCTGGCACGACTCACCGTATAGGTAATGTCTCCAGATCTTAAGTGCAAATACCACTGCAGCCATCTCTAAATCATGGGTGAGGTAGTTCTGTTCGTGTTTCCTCAGCTGCCGAGAAGCATACGCGATAACTCTGTCGTGCTGCATCAATACACATCCCAGCCCCACTCGAGAAGCATCACAATATACGACGAACCCGCCTGATCCTGAAGGCAATGCTAACACTGGTGCAGTAGTCAGACGAGTCTTCAACTGCTGGAAACTATCCTCACATGCCTGGGTCCAATCAAAAGGAACTCTCTTCCGGGTCAACCCAGTCAATGGTGCAGCAATGCGGGAGAAATCCTGGACGAAACGTCGATAATAGCCGGCCAGACCTAGAAAACTGCGAACCTCTGTAACTGATACTGGTCTAGGCCAACGCTGAACTGCCTCGATCTTCCTCGGGTCCACACAAATACCATCTCTTGTCACCACATGACCCAAGAAGTCGACACTGTCTAACCAGAATGTGCACTTGGAGAATTTGGCGAACAGCTGATGCTCCCTTAAAGTCTGCAATGTGATACGTAAGTGCTGCTCATGCTCCTCCTGGCTCCGAGAATAAACCAAGATGTCGTCAATGAACACAATAATGAACTGATCGAGATACGGCCTGAATACACGGTTCATCAAATCCATAAATGTTGCCGAGGCATTAGTGAGCCCGAACGACATCACCAGGAACTCATAATGACCATAACGAGTACGGAAAGAGGTCTTCGGAATGTCCTCCTTCCGAACCCGCAACTGGTGATAATCTGACCGTAAATCAACCTTCGAGAAAAACCCTGCACCCTGGAGCTGATCAAATAAGTCATCAATGCGGGGTAGGGGATACCTGTTCCGCACAGTAACCCGGTTCAGCTGACGATAATCAATGCATAAGCGCATACTTCAGTCCTTCTTCTTAACAAACAAGACGGGAGCACCCCAAGGTGACACACTCGGTCGGATAAGCCCTTTGTCCAGCAAGTCCTGTAACTGATCCTTTAGCTCTCTCAGCTCTGCCGGGGCCATCCGATAAGGCGGTATAGAGATAGGCCCCGTGCCGGGGATCAAGTCAATACAGAACTCAATCTCGCGCTCTGGTGGCAGACCAGGCAGCTCGTCAGGGAATACATCAGGGAACTCTCTCACAATAGGGACCTGGTCCAACGGAACCTCTGTGGAGCTAGTATCACAAATATAGGCTAAGAATCCCTGACACCCTTTCCTTAAGAGCTGACCAGCGCGAAGAGAAGAAATCAAGCTGGGAAGGGTAGCACTACGATCTCCCTGAATAATAAGAACCGGCTCACCAGGAAAACTGAATCTGACTGCCTTTTCACGGCAGTCCACGGATGCATAACAGGTGGCTAGCTAGTCCATACCAAGAAGAACGTCAAAGTCTAGCATATCGAGGAGAATCAAATCAACTGAAGAATCTCTCTCCCCGATACGAACGGAACACGATCGGTACACAAAACGGGCAACAAAAGACTCGCCTACCGGGGTAATAACGACAAGCGGCTGATCTAACGGAGAAGACTCTCGGCCCAACCTCGGTGCAAAGTACGTGGATACATAGGAATGTATGGAGCCTGGATCAAATAATACCCGTGCATCAAAAGAACATACTGGTAGAGTACCTGTCACGACGGCATTGGATGCCTGTGCATCCTGAGGAGTCAACGCGAACACTCGGGCCTGTCCACCACTAATAGCTGGCTGTCCTCTGCCTCTACCTCGGCCTCTGCCTCTGCCTCTGTCGCCTCGTCCTCTCGGAACTGGACCGCCACGCCCATGGCCTCTAGAAGCATCTGACTGACGTGGAGCATCGTCAGGAGTAGGAAGTAAAGCTCTCTGAGAAGGTGGTGAGGGTGGTAAAGTCACATGCGGGACTGTCGCCGCGCCCTGGCGTCCCATAGTACAGTCTCTGACACGGTGGTACTGACTCCCACACCGAAAACATCCTGGAGACGACTGCTGGGTCTGTGGATATGAACCAAATAACTGACCTCGTCTCAATCCTCTGCCTCCACCATCTCCCGGAAATAATCTATCGCGGTGTCTGCCCATCTGCCGCTGAGCTGGCGTATCAGTACGGATCCTCTTCGGCCCAGAAACGACCGGAGTCTCAGAAATACGCTCCTCCAAAAGTAAGGCTGCATCCATCGCGGCTGCGTATGTATCAAAGTGCTGGGTGCCGATGGCAAGGGATAGCTGTGTATCAAGCCCTCGTACAAACCTTTTTATTCTCTTCTCTTCTGTGTCGACTAGGTACGGAGCATATCGAGACAACTGGGTAAACTGTATATCATACTCCGACACCGTCATCCCAGGAGTCTTGCGCAAAGACTCAAAACTACGGGCTCGAGCATCTCGGACACTCTCCGGAAGAAAACGGGCAAGAAATGCAGATGTAAACTCATCCCAGGTCATAGAAGGCAGACCTGCAGCTCGGCCTCTCTCTACTGAATCGTACCATGTCTGGGCAAGACCCTCCAGACGAAAACTCGCAAACTCCACCAATCTATCATCAGAACACCTCAACGAACGGCAAATCCGAGCCATCCTATCAAGAAATGCCTGTGGGTCCTCTGTCGCATCTGTACCGGTAAAAGCTGGAGGTCTCAATCTCATGAACTCCTGTAGTGAAACAGGGATAGTCTCCGTAGTAGCAGCAGGAGTGACCATCTGTGCAGCAGGTACGATCGTGGTCTGTGCGGTGGAAGGAACGTCCTCGGATCTCTGTGCCCGACTGGACTCAACTAAAGATCCCATCATCTGCCGCAACTCTTGCATGCCGGCCTCTAGTCTGGCAATACGGTCTGGATAAGGTGGATCAGTATGACCCTGAGGGACAGGCGTATCATCCCGCTCGATCCTCGCCTCAGATGGGCCCGCCCGAATCTCATCCCTAGCGGCAGCCCGCTGAGATCTCGTAGTCTTTGGCGGCATCGAAGCTGGAATAAGAAACAGGACTGATAAGGACATTGTAATTGAATCAAGGAATGCAAGGAATCAAGAAAGGAAATACAAGCAATTATGTCCTAAGGTCACTTAGGCGGAGTACCGTATCGTAAGTATGCCGCGGATCATACCCACGCTACGCCACTCTGCTTAAGTCACCTACTCCATCTACCAAGGTCGTCCTACACTCAGAAAGGTTAAACCTACACTCTGATACCAACTTTGTCACGACCCGAAAGTACGGAACGCGACTGGCACTTACATTACGAGACGTCTAAAGGCGTACCGTAACCTAAGTCAGCCAAAGCCCAGAAGAATCTAAACCAAAATCAAAAGAGAGAAGGAAAAACCTTAAATGAAAACGGTTTTTAAATCAAATAAGTTGCATAGAATCCCTTAAAAAAACATCAAAAAATTTCCGAAAATTTCGGCAGAGTCTCCCCTGTATTTTCTATCCCCCAAAATGGGTACAACAAGATAATAAACCTGTAATCATAAAAATGGCATCCCCAAGCGGGAGCTAGCTCTTCGCCCAAGGCGGATCACAACCACATGCAATATAATAGCAATATCAAGAAAAGAGCATAAAAGAAACGCAAAATATCAGAAAACACAACGCCGGCTCAAGTGAGCTCGACCCAAAAGAAACCAAAAATATACAAATCTCTCAGTCTCACCACTAGGTCACATATACAATATAAAGTGGTAGATGGAGAATACTAGATACAATGATAGAGCAAAAAGAAACAAAGTGTGCTCGCAACCCACCTACAGGCGATGTCGCGAGTCTGAGCAAAAGGAGCCGATGATAAGATAGCCGCCGCTACAAGACTGATGAGTCCGACCTGCAAGACACTGTGGCACAACGGGGGTGAGTTGTCAGCTCGTGAGTAAATATAACATCTAATAAGGCAATCGTAAGAATGCACGCAATGCACCACAACATGCATGTCCATATGTGATATAATAGCTCTAGTATGCATGCACATGTATGCAATGTCATTTCTAACTCTTTAAGTGTTTTAAATGCTAAGGGTACTGCGTTCTTAACTTTTAGAAAATGAATATCTGTCTAATAGCTAAGTACCATCAAGAAATCATCTGAAAACCCGTGTCAAGCATCGACACCAAATAGGAATCATATATGTCTCAATATCGGGCTCCGTCAGTCCGGATCGGCCCAAATCATCCAATCTCACGACAACGGTCGGTATCCTCCGGATATCCGCCGTGCCAGACATCACCGGTAGGTAGTCTTCCCCTGCCAGGCTCATCGTCTACATCTCGATCTTCTTGCCCCGGGGTACCATACCGGGCCCACCATGTACCCGAGACGGTTCATCCACTCCTCGAATCGGGTCTCGAAATCCAACAGAAAACATGAAAACTCATGGTGGACGACACATACATCACGAGAAAACCGCAACTTTGTTTTAAAAAAATGATAAATACAAGCTTTTGTTAAATTCTTGCGGTTTTCCCCAAAAATCCAGAAATCACAGAAAAACAGAAATCCTCAAGAAAATCATAGTGTCCACAAGTTAAATATGATAAATGTCTATGATATCAATGTATATGATGTGAATTTTGGATAGAATCTATGTAAATATGATGATAATGCGAGGTATAAGCAAGCTATGCAATTTCATATATCATGTATGAATGCAAGTGGAGATACTAAGTTAAACAGGTTCTATAGTGCACGTGGCATGGCAATTACCAAAGGAGTGTGTGTCACATGAATAGTGCGCGTGCAGCAGATGCCAATGGTAACGGTGTTCGTGTCCTACGAAGTGTTATCGCATATGTGCATATGAATGTTATATGAATGTCCATGCAATTTAGTATACGGTTAGCTGTGAGGGTATGCAATGCAATAAAGGGGTAAGCTATCTTGCAACACAAGTCTTGCAAGAAATAGGGTAATCCTAACTAGGGGCGCATCGCGCAATCCAGACGATTCCCCCATAGATGAATACATCTACTCACCTGAAATCCCCGCTAATCCGATCCGGCCACCGCCTTGCCTTTACGCGCCGTGTCCGATGTTTTCCTGACCGATCCTATATTTGCACAACACCAAGCATAAGATTACAAAACCTAAAACAATGCAAGTCACAATATATAATTATCGACGCTCTCGAATTAAACATAACATACACTCGGTGCGCGGGAAAACGCACGAAAATCGCTAAACTTTGACTAGAATCGTCATTTTGGGGAAATCGACAAAACTAAAACCCGACTAGACGAAACCCCGCGTTCGCGCACTCTAATAGTCCTATACGAAGCTAATTATATCGCTAACATAACACAATTTGATCGCATTCTAATTTTTGTAAAAATCTAGTAAGCAAATTTCAAACCGATTCGATGCAAACGTCGCAATTTAACGATTTAGCGAGCGTAACCCTACGCAATTAACCACTCTAATCAAATAGGTAACTAAAGCCCTAACTTAACTCTAACAACCATGCTTCAAACCCTAGTTCAACACCAAATCCCATTCTTGATTTTCATGAACAAGAATTTACAACTAAATTAATACTTCAAAATTGCATTTTAGCACACATAAACTACAAGTTAACAAACTAGTTTAGAATTTCACCTCACAAATGGAACCCTAGCATGATCAAGCCACCAAAGAAGCCTCCTTTCTTCTAGTTTTGAACTAAATTTGGTTGAGGGGAGAGTAGATTAGGGTTTGGCTTTGAATTGAGATGGAAATTTGTGAATTTTTAATGGATTTTTCATGATTTTTCATGATTTTTGAAGCAAGAATTGAGGTGAAAAGAGGGGGAGATGCTGCTATTTTCGGCCAGAGGTGAAGAGGAGGAGGGTGTGGGGTTGTGTAGGGGTTACTAGGTCAAACCCCCCCTTAAGTTTCCATTTAATGCCTTTCGCATCAACTTTTTACAAAAAAACCCCTTTTTACATCATTTTTTTCATAATTTTCACACCATAAAACTAAAATGTTGCAAGTCATGATACAATTTTATTAACACCATATTTTAGCTTATAAAGACTCCTAATTATGAAATTTACCTAATTAAATTTTTATTTATCACTAATTTAATGTATTTAAAAAGGCTTAAAATAATAAAAAAAAATTAATTACGAATTTTTTTTTTATTTAACTAGAAAATTATAAGTGACATTTTAGTGACAAAATTATAGTAATATCTTATCTAAATTTTGTATAATTAGGTCTACGAAAAAAAATACCTATTTTGACTTTTTACGGAAAAAACCGAAAAATTAGCCGATTACCGAAAAACTGCCTAAACGATTTTCGAAGGGTTACAGTGATACAATAATTGGAATTCACAATAAGTTATGAGATAACTGAATGAATGTTATAAACATAGCAGTTTAGTCTCACTTGATCGGTTGCCACGGAATTTTGATGTGATCAAAAGTCCGTCGCAATCACGTAGCGTACGCGGATTCTCGCCGGGTAAACTTAATAGACAGCTACACCCCATAGCCCCGACCAAGTGTCTGTAGGAGAACCTCGTCGCCGAAAGCATCCGTTCGGGTGCTCTCGGTAGCGGTGTTCCGCCTTGGTGCACTTCGTCGACGGAATCAGGGGTGCGGCCGCCTACTAAAGTTTGCGACGAGTATTCGATCAGGATGTCGGGAATCTTGTTGAATTGCCCGACTTGATATTGAAAAGTGTTTTCGATAATGAGACTAAAATGCGGGGTTTATAATTGTTAGGCATGCGATGTCTAAGGAATTCATTTAGTTAGGCATGAGATGTCTATGCAGGTTGCGGATTCCAACTGTTTTAGTTTTACACTTTCTTTTCTGTGACCGTAAGTGTAATATGTGATATCGCCGGTTTCGTTGCTATATGTCAACGACAATTGGGATGGACATATTTACTTACATTGATGACATGTGATGTTATGTGTTGCTGGATATGTTATATTGGATCGTCGTGTTTGAATAGCCGGGGTTTTTTATGTGAGATGAGTGTTTTTCATTTTCATTCATGTAAAAACTTGTATGTAATATTCTTTTATTGGGGCACTTCCAGGTTGCGGAAGATGTCACCGTTTGTATATTATTTACTTTTCCGCACTAGGATAGACCCAAGGAGGGGAGCACAAGTAACCGGGTTCTGGAGTCCAGTGGGAGACCAACTCGAGGAGTCGAGTCCGGGTCTCCTAACTCTAGAATTGGTAGGGTTGCTTGCCGCTCTCATAGGGGTCTAGGGGTGTGGGTTTGGCTATTCATCGCGACCGTGGAATCCGTGTTTTATACTGGCTCGTATTGAAAACACGGACGTCCTACTATATCCAATATTTCATATGATTCTTCTGCTGCGATATCTGTGATATGATCATGTGATATGTTCTGTGATAGATACTGTATATAGTATATATGATATATTATACAGGCGTTACTTATGTTTTACACCCGCGCTAGCCCTGCCCCGCTCTGCCGTTAGTTACCTAACCTAACGGTGCACGAGGGGACATCGAGGCGAATGCGGATGGCATAAGTGTACGTCGTATTTATCTGTGATGTTTAGGTACTTAAATGATGGGACTTCATTAATGTGATTAATGAAAGTAAAAGAAACCTAAAGATGTTGTAGAATCGAATTTCAAAAATAAAACAGGTAGCGACAGTTCTTGCTTTGCACAGAGGTATATGTGATATATCCTGCACCTTATTCGATGAGGAAAGGACCGAGATCCCTTCACCGGGAGTGACTCCTTTAGCAATAACTGGCAGATGCTACACACTCGGTTTGTCTTTTGATTGCTTTTAAGAGTTTTTGCTTTGCACAATGATATATATGATATATCCCGTACCTCATTCGACGAGGAAAGGACCGACGATCCCTTCACCGGGAGTGACTCCTTTAGCAAACTAGAAAAGCCTCAAAAACACTCCATTTTTAAAATCATTTGATTCTACAACGATATCAAGTTCATTACGTAATAGGTTTTCAGAAAAAACCTGTCGTAGCCCTCCGTCATTTCAGATAAGTGGTAGTTAGTATTCGTGCTACGTTTGTTGGCCTGCGTCAAGGCGTAGTGTGCGGTAGCTAACTAGTATTTATCTGCTTATACATATGATGCAGATTGGATTAGGGTAGTCGTGCGACGTTGTTGGCCTGCGTTAAGGGTCGTGCGGGTGTGTTTAATTCAATCAGGAAATGACGGGTTGAACTTGACTAGCGCACTATGGTTTGTTGGCCTGCGTCAAGGTCATAGGACGCTAGGGGCAAAATTATTGGGAATTTCAAGTGTTGAAATTTGCAATGAGATTGCATACCTTCTATGAGATAGTTGGATCCCGATACCCGCTGCGAGTAATTGTTACTCCTGGGAGAGTTTTACACATTACAATTAGCCGATCAAGTAGGTGTCTAGAAAGGTGTCAACGGGGTTATGCCTCTGGGAAAACGAGGTTTACATTAATTAGGTTCGTGCGAAAGCACGGGGGACCTCCCTCAAAGTACCGACACTGGCCTGGCTGAAAGATTGGCGAACCTGTAGTGTGTAATTAAACCCGGCTAGTCTTTCCTTTTAGGGTTTGAAGGAAGATTTGATAAAAAGCAGTGGGAACTATCCTGATTAGATAAAATAATAACGAATCTATTCTTGAAAGAGCGCACGCTGAGTGTTTTCTTCTCTCTCTCTCCAGGTAGCGACCATATCACGCCTTAATCAAGATAATAATACGGATTATTGACCGAACCCGTTTGTTATACTAAGCTCGGGAACGTTGGTCCCGCTCCAACTTATAATTGTTATAAGACAGAGCAGGAAATTGGGGATTACCAGAATTCCCATGCCGCCCAAACGAAGGGAGTGCATGCTGATGCATCATCTTCGGGTGTGTTCATTATACAGAACTGTTTCTCAGTATCCTCTACGTCCTGGGTATGTGATACCAGATCAGGATCCCAGATATGTAATCTGTTACATAGGGCTACAGAAGGGTAGAGAACTGAGAACGGGTGATAAGTTTCATGAGGCAGAAAACGGGGCAAGAGTTGCAGCCAAGTCTGTTGGTCACTGTCACCCTGTATTACCAATACATTGATTCTGAACGAATGTTATTAGATACCGAACCTGATATACAAAATCATGTCAGTCTCTTTATTAGTAAAGAAATGATAAAATTTTGTATTGTTGGATAATGTTTTGAACATTTCCTAAATCAAAAGTTGATCGGTTCAGGCACGTTATCTAAAAGCATTGATGTTCTAAATCAAACTACAGTTCTTAGTATACAGAACACACAAAAGAGGAAGAGTTCAGAAATGAACGAATCCTTCTTGAAGCATTGTAGACTAGGTCATATCAATGCGACCCGACTAGCCGAAGTTATATGAAGATGCATATTTAAATCAGTTTGAATCTACATCTTGTGAAACTTGCCAGTCATGTCACAGAGATAAGATGACACCAGCTCTGTTTATTGGAAACAGAAAAAGAGTTATTGAACTCTTGGGATGATTCATGTTGATGTATAAAGGTCCCCAGTCTACATATGCCAAGACCGGTTCTTTGTACTTCATTATATTCTCTGACGATCTCTCAAGATTCAGACATTTGTTTCTGTTGAAACACAAGTCCGAACCTTTTGAGATATTCACAGAATATGATTTACAAGTAGAGAACCAAAACAAGGGTATAAGTATTATGTCCTTTGATGAGATCGAGGAGGAGAATACTTGAGCACGGAAATCCTGGATTATTCTAAAGGAGAATGAGATTCTCTCTCAGCATTACTCCTCCGTATACACCATAGCATGATGGTATATCGGGGCGGAGCAATAGCACCCTATGTGATATGGTGTGCTCTATGATGAGTACTACTGTGTTACCTTTTTCCTTTTGGGAGTTATGCACTTGAGAAGCTGCATACCTATTGAATTGGATTCGAATCAAATCAAGTTGCCTACCACTTCATATGTGATATGGAAAGGGAAGAGCCCATATCTTAAGTTGGTTAAGATTTGGGGTTGTCCGGGCTATGTCTAAAAGCATAATCCGGATAAGCTCGAGGCAAGATCAGTTATGTAGAACTGGAATGGTTTCAGCTATACAAACTGCAGCTGATGATTTGGTAGAACCAAAGGATTCAATAGTTTCCAACGAACCTCAATCTCTTCGCCGATCTAGTAGGGTTCCTCACCCACCTGAGAGATACTTCGGTTTCTCTATGACAGTGGGAGCGAGGATTGCATCATGTGATGATGACCCAACTAGTTTCGAGCTGGCCATCAGGAGTGGGACTCTGTAAGAATAGCTGGATGCTTAGCGATCTGAGATGGAATCCTTATACACCAACAAAGTATGGACTTTGGTTGCTATATCTGAAGGGTTAAATCCCCATCAGGAGCAAGTATATCTTGAGAAGATTACTTGGTGTACATGGAAAAGTTAAGACTTTCAAAGCTAGACTAGTTAAAGGTTTGCATCATTGACCAGATATGGATCATAATGAAACCTTTTCTAAGGGCCTATGCTTAAGTCCATCCAGATCCTACTTGCCACGGCTACATACCATGACTACGATATCAGGCGGTTGGGTGTCATGACTTCTTTTCTAAATGATGTTTTAGAAGAGAGCATCTATAAGTACACAGCCAGAGGGCTTCGTAGACAGTGGGAGCAGCGGAAACGTGTGCAAGATGCTTTATAGGATAAAGCAGGCATCGCGGAGTTGGAACATCTATTTTGATATGGTAGTCAAAGAGTTTGACTTCATCAAAATGGTAGATGAACCTTGTATATACAAAAAGGTAGTACGGAGTATGGTGATGATCCTCGTAGAGTACGTGGATGAAATACTCTTGATAGGGAAGGAGTTTCCTATGCTACGCTCGATCAATCTCCGCTTATCACAATGATTCTCCACATAGGATCAAAATGATACCTCCTAAATCCTGGATTTTGGATCTATGAGATAGATCTAAATGGATGTTAGGATTCTCGCTAGTTGTAGTGAGACGGTATCAATTGATCCTGGGGAAAATCACTGGAAAGGTTCCAGGGTGATAAGAACGACTGAATGTCAGTCACAGGCATTGTCTTTACCCTCAGTAAAGGGACGGTATGTTGGAAAAGTTCCAAGCTAGATACCGTGGCTAACTAGACGATAAAGGCTGGATACATCGCTACTTAAGATGCTACCAAAGAGGCAGTCTGGGTGTACATTGGTTCATGAGATGAACTACGTTCCAACCATTGTGAGACAATGGAGTTGTGGCTTATGCCAAGGAACGCCGGTCCCATCAGTGATCCAGACATATTCTAAGGAAGTATCACCTGATCATGGAGATGCTTGATCTCCAAGGGATCGAGGTTAGGAGAGTAGACTCAGAGGACAACACGGCAGATCCACTCACAAAGGCCTTTTCCCAGAGAGAGACTTTTATGGGATGGTTGAGTATGAGATACTACAACCACTGCTGCAGATGGCCATAGTGCAAGTGGGAGATTGTTAGTTATATGTATGCCCTAGAGGCCATTACTATACATAGGATGTATATTGTAGTGTATGCTTGGACATATATAGGGAGGACTTTCTTGCTCGACATGATAATATGCTATCTGGTTGATCTTTACCTTAACGTGTATACTGTTTGTCTCTCTGTTACATGTTGGTAAAGCCCTTAGAATGTGTACTTGACTACTTGGACTATGATGCGGATCATACTAGTGGGAACATGGTAGTCCATAAGTACATCCTACAAAGTCCCTAGTCGTGGGTGTATCGAGACGGGGAATCGATATACCAGAGTAGACTAGCGTATACCTTCTCGATCCATACAGATGGGTAATGGATGATCCCATATCCATTGGTGTTTGACATCAGAGATGATATACGGGTGCTCAGTGGAGACTGGGTACACTGGACGGACTCGCCGAGAACTCCCAGATTGTATTATACCTTACGTCAGATGGCAGTTCTCTGGTGATACTGGTACAGAGTAGTCTGTTGACCCGAGATCGTCATAGAGTCTTATGTGGTTCCCACTGTGCTTTGATTTCCACCTTACCACGTCCAAGTGGGCGTGTAAAACGGTGGTTTTTGGGTACAGTCCCGAATCACATGGAGGCAATGAGCGATAGGAGAGGATTCGTCTCTCCCGGTATAGGGGTTGATGTTGCGCTGTGTTCGATTGGCTATAACCGGAAATCCCTGGCCAGGGTTGCTGAGAATTACTGGTAAGTGTTACCTATAGTTTCTCGAACTGTTATAGACCTCATATCGACACGACTTATCGAGCTATTGGGGTCTGACGTTTACCACCCCTAGGCGAGATATGCGACATATCAGACGATCAGACCGGACTGTACGGTAAGTGTTACTGGCTGGATTCACAGGAGTATGAGCGGGCTTGCTCGTCGATCTTCTGATCGCTCAATACCCGGGTGGCCGTTACGTTTAGCAGACCGCTTGCGACTTGTGGGTGTTTGATATGATCATCACCTGCTACCGGCGTATTGACGAGTCTTTAGAGTCCTACACAGAGCTTTCCTGGCTCAAGCGAAACGAAATAGGAGCGCATATGAGATATGTGCGGGACCGAGAATAATGCGTGTATGTGATACCGTATTTCATTCTCGCGATGAATGTATCGAATGGTTGTATGCGATATAACCTAGTTATCGAATCAAGGATTGATTCGATAAGCCGATACATTGGATACTAGTCGGTTATGTGCGACATGACCGGATCATTGAATCAAGTGTTGATTTGATGATTTAATGTATAATTATATATTTGATATATTACTTTGCATTAACTGGTATTGGTTCATTTTAAATGGATTTTCTCACTTGATGTGTACATTGTATATGTGATATATTTTTGTGTGCACTTGATTGTATCATGTTTGATGATATATGCTAACTTGAGTTTGTGTAAAGATTAAACCATGGTTATTTAAATGGTTAGGGTTTTGATTTTCATATCTATTTATTTATTTATTTATTATGGAAAAGATAAAGAGAAAATGGTGGCTTTCTTTGTTTGATATTGAAGCTTCATGAAGCTTTGAGTAAGTCACCATTTTTGTCTTCATGCTTAACCCTAACCATTCATTTAACCCTAGTTCATTCTCTACACTTGACCGTGGTTGGATTATGATAAGTATTCATTTATTTTCTATTTGAAAAACAACTTATCATAATATACTTTATCTTCTTCTTCTCCTTCATATGAAGAAAAGCTTGCTATCAACAATGGCAACTTGAGAAAATGAGTGAGAAATCCAATTCTAAAGTGAACCCACTTCCTATTTCTTCATCCTCTACCACTTGCCAAGTAGTATAGGGTGTTTTCTTCACAAGTTTCATGACTTGGTGAAGTGGGAGCTTGATCTTGTGATGCCTCGACGTAGATCATCTTCGGCATCGTAGTCGATGACCTAGCCCGCCCATTTCTCCGATAAAGCCAACGCTAGAGCCCGGGATTTGATTTGGACAGCAAGGGGACTTCATCACGGAGCTTTGGAGGTGGAGCACCGGATCTACAAAGGTTGTATTTCCGTTCTTTTAGTTAAGTTGTTAACTAGCTTCTTGTTTCGCCTAAAATTCTAGTTAACGATCCGTATTAGGGTTTCTCGGCACTTGTAATTTTTGAAATTGGCATGGTTGACGCCTTGTGAGACCTCATTAGTGTGCATAGGAACCCTACAGTAACCCCGTTAATGTTAGTTATATGTATGCCCTAGAGGCCATTACTATACATAGGATGTATATTGTAGTGGATGCTGGGACATATATAGGGAGGACTTTCTTGCTCGACATGATAGTATGCTATCTGGTTGCTCTTTACCTTAACGTGTACACTGATTGTCTCTCTGCAAACATGTTGGTAAAGCCCTTAGGATGTGTACTTGACTACCTGGACTATGATGCGGATCATACTAGTGGGGACATGGTAGTCCATAAGTACATCCTTCAAGGTTCCTAGTCGTGGGTGTATCGAGACAGGGCATCGATATACCAGAGTAGACTAGCGTATACCTTCTCGACCCATACAGATGGGCGATGGATGATCCCATATCCATTGGTGTTTGACATCAGAGATGATATACGGGTGCTCAGTGGAGACTGGGTACACTGGACGGACTCGCCGAGAACTCCCAGATGGTATTATACCTTTCGTCAGATGGCAGTTCTCTGGTGACACTGGTACAGAGTAGTCTGTTGACCCGAGATCGTCATAGTGTCTTGTGTGGTTCCCACTGTGCTTTGATTTCCACCTTACCACGTCGAAGAGGGCGTGCAAAACGGTGGCTTTTGGGTACAGTCCCGAATCACATCGAGGCAATGAGCGATAGGAGGGGATTCGTCTCTCCCGGTATAGGGAGTTGATGTTGCGCTGTGTTCGATTGGCTATAACCGGAAATCCCTGGCCAGGGTTGCTGAGATTTACTGGTAAGTGTTACCTGTAGTTTCTCGAACTGTTATAGACCTCATATCGACACGACTTATCGAGCTATTGGGGTCTGACGTTTACCACCCCTAGGCGAGATATGCGACATATCAGACGATCAGACCGGACTGTACGGTAGTGTTACTGGTTGGATTCACTGGAGTGTGAGCGGGCTTGCTCGTCGATCTTCTGATCGCTCAATACCCGGGTGGCCGTTACGTTTAACAGACCGCTTGCGGCTTGTGGGTGTTTGATATGATCATCACCTGCTGCCGGCGTATTGACGAGTCTTTAGAGTCCTACACAGAGGTTTCTTGGCTCAAGCGAAACGAAATAGGAGCGCATATGAGATATGTGCGGGACCGAGAATAATGCGTGTATGTGATACCGTATTCTATTCTCGCGATGAATGTATCAAATGGTTATATGCGATATAACCTAGTTATCGAATCGAGGGTTGATTCGATAAGCCGATACATTGGATATTAGTCGGTTATATGTGATATGACCGGATCGTTAAATCAAGTGTTGATTTAATGATTTAATATATAATTATATATTTGATATATTACTTTGCATTAACTAGTATCGGTTCACTTTAAATGGATTTTCTCACTTGAAGTTCACAAGTTGTATATGTGATATATTTTTGTGCACTTGCATGTATCATGTTTGATGATACATGTTAACTTGGTTAAGTGTAAAGTTTAAACAATGGTTAAGTTAATGATTAGGGTTTTGATTATCTTATTTATTTATTTATTTATATATTCATTTTGGAAATTTTTAAGGATGGTGGCTTATTTTGTTTTTATGTTGAAGCTTCTTGAAGCTTTGATCAAGTCAACCATTCTTATCTCATCCTTAACCCTAACCATTCCAACTAACCTTGGTTTAATCTCTACACTTGACCATGGTTCATTATATGATAAGTATTGATTTTCTTTTCAATAAAATAACTTATCATAACATTTTCTTCTTCTTCTTCACTTGAAGAAAAAGCTTTCTTCATCAATGGTGATTGATGAAAATGAGTGAGAAATCCAATTCTAAAGTCTACCCACTTCCTATTTCTTCATCCTCTACCTCTTGCCAAGAAGTAAAGTGTGTTTCCTTCACAAGTTTCTAGACTTGGTGAAGTTGGAGCTTGATCTAGTGATGCCTCGACGTAGATCATCTTCGGCACGTCGTCGATGACCTAGCCCGCTCTTTCTCCGATGAAGCCGACGCTAGAGCCCGGGATTGGATGAGGACAGCGGAAATGACTTCATCATGGAGCTATGAAGGTGGAGGACCGGATCTACAAAGGTTGTATTTCCGTATTCTTGTAGTTAAGTGTTAACTAGTTTGTTTTTCGCCTAAACATCTAGCCAACGATCCGTATTAGGGTTTCTCGGCACCGTTAAAATTTGAAATTGGCATGGTTTATGCCTTGTGAGACCTCTAGTGTGTGCCTAGGAACCCTACAGTGGTATCAGAGCCTAGCTAGAGCCTTAGGCGATGCGTAGACGAAGTTTGAAACCCGAACGAACCGAAACCCTAACACAATCCATGCTCTCTGGACTTTTTCTAAAAACTGGGTTTTTTCTATATTAAAAATTCTTCAAAAATTCAGCAGGAAGATCTAAGAGTTATGGTGCAAAACGACATCCTAATTCATCTAAACCACCGCGGTTCCGCGGCAGGAGCATGCCTCATGCGGCGGTTCCGCGGCCGTACGGTCGTATCTCACTGTCATTGTTGCACAGTAACTCCTCTTTTCTGATGCTGGATTTTATGGGAATTTTTAAATTTTATTCAACAGTTGAATTTTCTGGGGTTGTTTTGGGGATTCGGTGTTTCGATCGGAGTATCAGATTTTGTCTTTGTGGCTTTCCGGATAATTTTTGGATATGTTAAAAAGTTCGACCGGATATAAATACCCAACTTTTCCCCTGTCGGGAAATTTCCAAGTGTTGGATTTTTCCGTGGTTTAAAGACGTTCTAAGTAGTGCAAGTAACGCGATGGACCCTCTAGAAGACAACAAACCTTAACTCGATTATGTGACCGTCTTGAACTGCCCTTTGAACCTTCGGGTTTGGGGCAGTACGGCGTGCCACATGTGAGGCGTTGGCTTGACCCTTCTACGGCTGGACCGTTGGTACTGAGGCACGAACTGAATGTTTTTAGACTTGTTTCATGTGTTGATCTATTTTGGGAAAACTTGGGTGTTCGACTGTTCGATCGGAAAGTTTAACATTTTCTATTTATCTGGAATGGGATACAATAATTGGAATTCACAAGTAGTTATGAGATAACTGAATGAATGTTATAAATCTAGCAATTTAGTCTCACTTGATCGGTTGCCACGGAATTTTGATGCGATCAAAAGTCCGTCGCAATCACGTAGCGTACGCGGATACTCGCCGGGTAAACTTAATAGACAGCCTCACTCCATAGCCCCGACCAAGTGACTGTAGGAGAACCCCGTCGCCGAAAGCATCCGTCTGGGTGCTCGCGGTAGCGGTGTTCCACCTTGGTGCACTTCGTCGTCGGTATCGGGGGTGCAGCCGTCTATTGAAGTTTGCGACGAGCATTCGATCAGGATGTCGGGAATCTTGTTGAATTACCCGACTTGATATTGAAAAGTGTTTTCGATTTTGAGACTAAAATGCGGGGTTTATAATTGTTAGGCATGCGATGTCTAAGAAATTCATTTGGTCAGGCATGTGATGTCTGAGGTGGTTGCGGATTCCAACTGTTGTAGTTTTACACTTTCTTTTCTGTGACCGTAAGTGTAATATGTGATATCGCCGGTTTCGTTGCTATATGTCAACGACAATTGGGATGCGCATATTTACTTACGTTGATGACATGTGATGTTATGTGTTGCTGGATATGTTATACTGGATCGTCGTGTTTGAATAGCCGGGGGTTTTTATGTGAGATGAGTGTTTTTCATTTTCATTCATGTAAAAACTTGTATGTAATATTCTTTTATTGGGGCACTTCCAGGTTGCGGAAGATGTCACCTTTTGTATATTATTTATTTTTCCGCACTAGGATAGACCCAAGGAGGGGAGCACAAGTAACCGGGTTCTGGGGTCCAGTGGGAGACCAACCCGAGGAGTCGAGTCCGGGTCTCCTAACTCTAGAATTGGTAGGGTTGCTTGCCGCTCTCGTAGGGGTCTAGGGGTGTGGGTTTGGCTATTCATCGCGACCGTGGAATCCGTGTTTTATACTGGCTCGTATTGAAAACACGGACGTCCTAGTATATCCAATATTTCATATGATTCTTCTGCTGCGATATCTGTGATGTGATCATGTGATTTTCTGTGATGGATACTGTATATAGTATATATGATATATTATATAGACGTTACTTATGTTTTACACCCGCGCTAGCCCTGCCCCGCTCTGCCGTTAGTTACCTAACCTAACGGTGCACGAGGGGACATCGAGGCGAATGCGGATGGCATAAGTGTACGTCGTATTTATCTGTGATGTTTAGGTACTTAAATGATGGGACTTCATTAATGAGATTAATGAAATAAAAGAAACCTAAAGATGTTGTAGAATTGAATTTCAAAAATAAAACAGGTAGCTACAGTTCTTGCTTTGCACAGCGGTATATATGATATATCCTGCACCTTATTCGATGAGGAAAGGACCGAGATCCCTTCACCAGGAGTGACTCCTTTAGCAATAACTGGCAGATGCTACACACTCGGTTTGTCTTTTGATTGCTTTTAAGAGTTTTTGCTTTGCACAGTGATATATATGATATATCCCGCACCTCATTCGACGAGGAAAGGACCGACGATCCCTTCACCGGGAGTGACTCCTTTAGCAAAACTAGAAAAGCCTCAAGAACACTCCATTTCAAAATTCATTCGATCCTGCAACGATATCAAGTTCATTACGCAATAGGTTTTCAGAAAAACCTGTCGTAGCCCTCCGTCATTTCAGATAAATCCTGTTTAGTATTCGTGCTGCGTTTGTTGACCTTGTCAAGGCGCAGTGTGCGGTAGCTAACCCGTATTTATCTGCTTATGCATATGATGCAGATTGGGTTAGGGTAGTCGTGCGGTCTTGTTGACCTTGTCAAGGGTCGTGCGGGTGGGTTTGATTCAATCAAGAAATGACGGGTTGAACTTGACTTGCGGTCTATGGTTTATTGACCTTGTCAAGGTCATAGATCGTTTGGGGCAAAACATTATCGGGAATTTCAAGTGTTGAAATTTGCAATGAGATTGCTTACCTTCTATGAGATAGTTGGATCCCGATACCCGCTGCGAGTAATTGTTACTCCTGGGAGAGTTTTACACATTACAATTAGTCGATCAAGTAGGTGTCTAGAAAGGTGTCAACGAGATTACGCCTCTGGGAAAACGAGGTTTACATTAATTAGGTTCTTGCGAAAGCACGGGGGACCTCCCTCAAAGTACCGACACTGGCCTGGCTGAAAGATTGGCGAACTTGTAGTGTGTAATTAATCCTGGCTAGTCTTTCCTTTTAGGGTTTGAAGGAAGATTTGATAAAAAGCAGTGGGAGCCATCCTGATTAGATAAAATAATAACCAATCTATTCTTGCAGAGCGCACGCTGAGTGTTTTCTTCTCTCTCTCTCCAGGTAGCGACCATATCACACCTTAATCAAGATAATAAAACGGAATATTGACCGAACCCACTTGTTATACTGAGCTGGGGAACGTTGGTCCCGCTCCAATTTATAATTTTTATAAGACAGAGCAGGAAATTGGGGATTACCAGAATTCCTATGCCGCCCAAACGAAGAGAGTGCATGCTGATGCATCATCTTCGGGTGTGTTCATTACAGAGAACTGTTTCTCAGTATCCTTTACGTCCTGGGTATGTGATACCAGATCAGGATCCCAGATATATAATATGTTACATAGGGCTATAGAAAGGTAGAGAACTGAGAACGGGTGATAAGTTTCATGAGGCAGAAAACGGGGCAAGTGTTGCAGCCAAGTCTGTTGGTCACTGTCACCCTGTATTCCAAATACATTGATTCTGAACGAATGTTATTAGATACCGAACCTGATATACAAAATCATATCAGTCTCTTTATTAGTAAAGAAATGATAAAATTTTGTATTGTTGGATAATGTTTTGAACATTTCCTATATCAAAAGTTGATCGGATCAGGCACGTTATCTAAAAGCGTTGATGTTCTAAATCAAACTACAGTTCTTAGTATATGGAACACACACAAGAGGAAGAGTTCAGAAATGAACGGATCCTTCTTGAGGCATTGTAGACTAGGTCATATCAATGCGACCAGACTAGCTGAAGTTACATGAAGATGCATATTTAAATCCTGTTTGAATTTACATCTTGTGAAACTTGCCAGTCATGTCACAAAGATAAGATGACCATAGCTCCGTTTACTGGAAACAGAGAAAGAGTTAATGAACTCTTGGGACTGATACATGATGATGTATGTAAGGTCTCCTGTCTACACATGCCAGGACTGGTTCTTTATACTTCATTACATTTTCTGATGATCTTTCGAGATTCAGACCTATGTTCCTGTTGAAACACAAGTCCGAACCTTTTGAGATATTCACAGAATATAAGCGAGAAGTAGAGAACCAGAATACGGGTATAAGTATTATGTCCTATGATGAGATCAAGGAGGAGAATACTTGAGCACGGAAATACTGGACTATTCTAAAGGAGAATGAGATTCTCTCTCAGCATTACTCCTCTGTATACACCATAGCACGATGGTATATCAGGACGGAGCAATCACACCCTATATGATAAGGTGTGCTCTATGATGAGTACTACTGAGTTACCTGTTTCCTATTGGGGGTTATGCACTTATGAAGTTGCAAACCTATTGAATAGGGTTCCAATCAAATCAGTTGCCTACCACTCCATATGAGATATGATATGGAAAGAGCCCATGTCTTAAGCTAGTTAAGATTTGGGGTTGTCCGGCCTATGTCAAAAAGCAAAATCCGGACAAGCTCGAGGCAAGGTCTGTTATGTAGAACTGGAAAGGTTCCAGCTATACAAAACTGCAGCTGATGATTTGACAGAACCAAAGGATTCAATAGATACCAACGAACCTCAGCCTCTCCGCCGATCTAGTAGGGTTCCTCACCCACCTGAGAGCTACTTCGGTTTCTCTATGACAGTGGGAGCGAGGATTGCATCATGAGATGATGACCCAACTAGTTTCGAGCTGGCCATCAGGAGTGGGACTCTGTAAGAATGGCTGGATGCTTAGTGATCTGAGATGGAATCCTTATACACCAACAAAGTATAGACTTTGGTTGCTATATCTGAAGGGTTAAATCCCCATCAGGAGCAAGTATATCTTGAGAAGATTACTTGGTGTAGATGGAAAAGTTGAGACTTTCAAAGCTAGACTTGTTAAAGCTTTTCGTCATCGACCAAGTGTGGATCATGAGGAAACCTTTTTCTAAGGAGCTATGCTTAAGTCCATCCAGATCCTACTTACCACGGCTGCATACCATGACTACGATCTCTGGTGGTTGGGTGTCTTGACTGCTTTTCTAAATGATGATTTGGAAGAGAGCGTCTATAAGTACACAGCCAGAGGGCTTCGTAGACAGTGGGAGCAGCGGAAACGTGTGCAAGATGTTTTATAGGATAAAGCAGGCATCGCGGAGTTGGAACATCTGTTTTGATGGATAAGTCAAACAGTTTGACATCATCAAAATGGATGATGAACCTTGTATATACAAAAAGGTAGTAGGGAGTATGGTGATGATCCTCGTAGAGTACGTGGATGACATACTCTTGATAGGGAAGGAGTTTCCTATGCTACGCTCGATCAATCTCCGCTTATCACAATGATTCTCCACATAGGATCAAAATGATACCTGCTAAATCCTGGGTTTTGGATCTATGAGATAGATCTAAATGGATGTTAGGATACTCACTAGCTGTAGTGAGATGGTATCAGTTGATCCTGGGGAGAATCACTGGAAGGGTTCCAGGGTGATAAAGACGACTGAATGTCAGTCACAGGCATTGTCTTTTCCCTCAGTAAAGGGACGGTATGTTGGAAGAGTTCCAAGCTAGATACCGTGGCATACTAGACGATAAAGGCAGGATACATCGCTACTTAAGATGCTACCAAAGAGGCAGTCTGGGTGTATATTAGTTCATAAGATGAACTTTGTTCCTCCCATTGTGTGACAATGGAGTTGTGGCTTATGCCAAGGAACGCCGGTCCCATCAGTGATCCAGACATATTCTAAGGCAGTGTCACCTGATCATGGAGATGGATGATCTCCAGGGTGATCGAGGTTTGGAGAGTAGACTCAGAGGACAATACAGCGGATCCACTCACAAAGGCCTGTTCCCAGAGAGAGATTTTTATGGGATTGTTGAGTATGAGATACTACAACCACTGCTATCAGATGGCCCTAGTGCAAGTGAGAGATTGTTAGTTATATGTATGCCCTAGAGGCCATTACTATACATAGGATGTATATTGTAGTGGATGCTGGGACATATATAGGGAGGACTTTCTTGCTCGATATGATAGTATGCTATCTGGTTGGTCTTTACCTTAACGTGTACACTGATTGTCTCTCTGCATACATGTTGGTAAAGCCCATAGGATGTGTACTTGACTACCTGGACTATGATGCGGATCATACTAGTGGGGACATGGTAGTCCGTAAGTACATCCTTCAAGGTCCCTAGTTGTGGGTGTATCGAGACGGGGCATCGATATACCAGAGTAGACTAGCGTATACCTTCTCGACCCATACAGATGGGAGATGGATGATCCCATATCCATTGGTGTTTGACATCAGAGATGATATACGGGTGCTCAGTGGAGACTGGGTACACTGGACGGACTCGCCGAGAACTCCCAGATGGTATTATACCTTACGTCAGATGGCAGTTCTCTGGTGACACTGGTACAGAGTAGTCTGTTGACCCGAGATCGTCATAGAGTCTTGTGTGGTTCCCACTGTGCTTTGATTTCCACCTTACCACGTCCAAGAGGGCGTGCAAAACGGTGGCTTTTGGGTACAGTCCCGAATCACATCGAGGCAATGAGCGATAGGAGGGGATTCGTCTCTCCCGGTATAGGGAGTTGATGTTGCGCTGTGTTCGATTGGCTATAACCGGAAATCCCTGGCCAGGGTTGCTGAGATTTACTGGTAAGTGTTACCTGTAGTTTCTCGAACTGTTATAGACCTCATATCGACACCACTTATTGAGCTATTGGGGTCTGACGTTTACCACCCCTAGGCGAGATATGCGACATATCAGACGATCAGACCGGACTGTACGGTAGTGTTACTGGTTGGATTCACTGGAGTGTGAGCAGGCTTGCTCGTCGATCTTCTGATCGCTCAATACCCGGGTGGCCGTTACATTTAGCAGACCGCTTGCGGCTTGTGGGTGTTTGATATGATCATCACCTGCTGCCGGCGTATTGACGAGTCTTTAGAGTCCTACACAGAGGTTTCCTGGCTCAAGCGAAACGAAATAGGAGCGCATATGAGATATGTGCGGGACCGAGAATAATGCGTGTATGTGATACCGTATTCTATTCTTGCGATGAATGTATCGAATGGTTATATGCGATATAACCTAGTTATCGAATCGAGGGTTGATTCGATAAGCCGATACATTGGATATTAGTCGGTTATATGTGATATGACCGGATCGTTAAATCAAGTGTTGATTTAATGATTTAATGTATAATTATATATTTGATATATTACTTTGCATTAACTAGTATCGGTTCACTTTAAATGGATTTTCTCACTTGAAGTTCACAAGTTGTATATGTGATATACTTTTGTGCACTTGCATGTATCATGTTTGATGATACATGTTAACTTGGTTAAGTGTAAAGTTTAAACCATGGTTAAGTTAATGATTAGGGTTTTGATTATCTTATTTATTTATTTATTTATATATTCATTTTGGAAATTTTAAGGATGGTGGCTTATTTTGTTTTTATGTTGAAGCTTCTTGAAGCTTTGATCAAGTCAACCATTCTTATCTCATCCTTAACCCTAACCATTCCAACTAACCTTGGTTTAATCTCTACACTTGACCATGGTTCATTATATGATAAGTATTGATTTTCTTTTCAATAAAATAACTTATCATAACATTTTCTTCTTCTTCTTCACTTGAAGAAAAAGCTTTCTTCATCAATGGTGATTGATGAAAATGAGTGAGAAATCCAATTCTAAAGTCTACCCACTTCCTATTTCTTCATCCTCTACCTCTTGCCAAGAAGTAGAGTGTGTTTCCTTCACAAGTTTCTAGACTTGGTGAAGTTGGAGCTTGATCTAGTGATGCCTCGACGTAGATCATCTTCGGCACGTCGTCGATGACCTAGCCCGCTCTTTCTCCGATGAAGCCGACGCTAGAGCCCGGGATTGCATGAGGACAGCGGAGAGGACTTCATCATGGAGCTATGAAGGTGGAGGACCGGATCTACAAAGGTTGTATTTCCGTATTCTTGTAGTTAAGTGTTAACTAGTTTGTTTTTCGCCTAAACATCTAGCCAACGATCCGTATTAGGGTTTCTCGGCACCGTTAAAATTTGAAATTGGCATGGTTGATGCCTTGTGAGACCTCTAGTGTGTGCCTAGGAACCCTACAGTTAACACCTTTCTAGACACCTACTTGATCGGCTAATTGTGATGTGTAAAACTCTTCCAGGAGTAACTCTTACTCCGCAGTGGGTATCGGGATCCAACTATCTCATAGAAGGTATGCAATCTCATTGCAAATTTCAACACTTGAAATTCCCGATAATATTTTGCCCCTAGCGTCCTACGACCTTGACGCAGGCCAACAAACCATAGTCCGCTAGTCAAGTTCAACCCGTACATTTCCTGATTGAATTAAATCCACCTGCATGACCCTTGACGCAGGCCAACAAAGTCGTACGACTACCCTAATCCAATTGCATCATATGCAGCAGACAAGCACTAAATAGCTACCGCACACTACGCCTTGACGCAGGCCAACAAACGTAGAACGAATACTAAGCAGTACTTATCTGAAATGAAAGAGGGTTACGACAGTTTTTTAGGAAAACCTTTGCGCAATGAACTTGATATCATTATAGAATCTAGTGATTTTGAAAAGGAATGTTTTTGAGGCTTTTGCTAGTTTCGCTAAAGCGGTCACTCCCGGTGAAGAGATCTCGGCTCTTTCCTTATCAAATGAGCTGCTGGATATTCTACAAGGAATACCGCTATGCAAAGCAAGAACTAAAAAGGCAATAAAAAAAACCGAGTGGGTTGTAGCATCTGCTAGCTTTTGCTAAAGAGTTCATGTAACGTCTTGAAAAGTCGTTTTGGTGTTTTCCCGAAAATCGGTGAAAATTTGGTATTTTTCCGTAAATCGTCATTATTGTTATTTTGCAGTATAGGCCTAATTTACCTAATTTGGATAGCTAATTGCTAGTTTTTATTAGCTAATGAGTTACTTATTAATTTCTGGTCATTTAAATTTTTTTCCCTATTTTACTATTTTTAATATTATTTTAAGCTGTTAAAAAATACATTAAACTAGCGATAAATACAAATTTGAATGGGCTAATTACTTGCTTTAGAACCATGATAACTAAAATCTAGTTTGTAATATAAATTTTTAGTATGTTTTTCCAAGTTCTAGTTGTTTATAATCTAAGGAAATTAAAATTTTAATTAAACTAAACTAAAACTTACAAATATGAACTTGTGGGGGGTCTTTTTGCATAGAATTTTTTTGTGCAATCACTCACAATCCTCACCCCTCCCTTGGCCGGCCCTACAACCACAGCAGCCCACTTTTTCTCCCCCTCTTTTTTACTTCATCTCATGTGAAAGAAAAGTGAAGAATGGATTAAAATATGTTAATTTGACGTGGGTATTATTGTAGTATGGGAGAGAGTTGACTTGGAGGTAAAAATCCACATCATCCCACACCATTCTCCCCCATCCCTCACTGTTGCCAAGAGATCCTGCTGCTGTCCCCAATTTTCCCTTCTCTTTTTCCTTCAAAAAGTCACATAAATTCCATCAAAAATCAAATTAAACCTCAAAATTTCAAGCCCATTCTTCATCCCTTCTTCTTAGCCATTCTTGCATGGATCTTGGATGCTAGGAGGCCATTTTTGGAGGCAAATCATATTGCTAGATCTCTAGAATTTGAGGTATAATTTCTACCTAATTAAATACTTATGGTTAAATTCCTTTAATTAAGTTATTTTAGTGTTAATTTTAGTGCTATTTTCATTCAAGGTTTTCAAAGTTAATGGCTTGAGTTGAATTAGGGTTTCAATACACCATTATTAGGTTAATTAAATTTTATTTTGCTATCTAATTGTGTGCTAACCTAATCTAAGAGGTTACTTTGTTATGTGGGCTTCAAACTATGCTAATTTAGTTAATTTTAAAATGTGAAATTGGTTATAAATTGTTGTTTTTTTGAAATTCAAGAAAGGGTTTGTGTATTGAAATGGGTTTTGAAGCATGGTAAATGAGTTGAAATTATGTGATTGTGGCTAACTAGTTGTGTAGTTGGATGTTTGTATTGGATTGTGATAACCTTATCGCTAATTTTCGATGTTTGCACCAAATTAGCAAGTCTTGTGCTTACTAGGTTCTTTATAAAAAATTGTGGTGATTTATTTGTGATATCTTGATGATATTATTAGCATATCCTACGACATTTAGGATGTGTGAGTACGGAATTTTGCTTGATCGGGTTTTAGTTTTGCCGGGCGCCCCAAAACGACGATTCTAGTTAGGGTTTTTGTGATTTTCGTGTGTGTTCCGCGCACCTTGTGCCTAGCTTGTGAACGTTGATAATTTTGTTTAGTGATTTGCGTCGTTTCATGATATGTAACCTTATGTTTTTTATTAGTGCAAATTCCAGGATCGGTCGCGGAGATTTCGGACGCTGCACGAAAAGGGAAAGCGGTGATTGGATCGAGCTAGCTGGGGATTTACGGTGAGTAGATGTATACATCTACGGGGAGAATCATTTGGATGGCATGAGGCCCCCGATAATTTAGAATTTTAGTAATACCAGCTTATTGCATGTAGTTCTAGTTACTTATTTTACTGTACTGCATGACATGTATATCCATATTGTGCTAATTTCATCATATAGAAACCATCGAAACCATTAAATGAGATATGCGACACAGTAAATAATTGACTTGCTTAATTCTTTATATATAATTGTGCAACTCTATCGCATAAGACACTTGCACCATTACTAGGGTTTTATGCTGCACGAGCACTATTCATGCGAACACACACGCCTTGATAATTGCTATGCCACAAACACTAGATAACTTGTTTAAAACGGAATTTAGAATAATTTCACCATATAAGACATATAAACCAGTGCTAATATAGTAAATTCCGCAAGATGAACATGTAGAATTGCTAGTCATTTGCTTGTACCTCATTACATCATACGGTCATTCATAGTCTTCATGTTATATATTGCAGTCGCACTGTTGATACCATATGCATTCATCATCATTGACATGTATACTCATGGTACTTTCTTCTGGAGGATTTCAGTATTTGAGATTTATGAGATTTTGGGGAAAAGCCGCAAGGATTTTATAAAACTGATATTATTTTTAAACATTGCAAATTGCGGTTTTTCTCGTGACATGATACATGTGTCGTCCACCATGAGTTTCTATTGGTTTTCGAGACCCGTTTCGAGGAGTTGGATGTGTTAGTTATATGTATGCCCTAGAGGCCATTACTATACATAGGATGTATATTGTAGTGGATGCTTGGATAAATATAGGGATGACTTTCTTGCTCGACATGATAGTATGCTATCTGGTTACTCTTTACCTTAACATGTACACTGATTGTCTCTCTGTTACATGTTGGTAAAGCCCTTAGGATGTGTACTTGACTACCTGGACTGTGATGTGGATCATACTAGTGGGGACATGGTAGTCCATAAGTACATCCTTCAAGGTCCCTAGTCGTGGGTATATCGAGACGGGGCATCGATATACCAGAGTAGACTAGCGTATATCTTCACGACCCATACAGATGGGCGATGGATGATCCCATATCCATTGGTGTTTGACATCAGAGATGATATACGGGTGCTCAGTGGAGACTGGGTACACTAGACGGACTCGCCGAGAACTCCCAGATGGTATTATACCTTACGTCAGATGGCAGTTCTCTGGTGACACTGGTACAGGTTAGTCTGTAGACCCGAGATCGTCATAGAGTCTTGTGTGATTCCCACTGTGCTTTGATTTCCACCTTACCACATCCAAGAGGGCGTGCAAAACGGTGGTTTTTGGGTACAGTCCCGAGTCACATGGAGGCAATGAGCGATAAGAGGGGTTTCGTCTCTCCCGGTATTGGGGGTTGATGTTGCGCTATGCTCGATTGGCCGTAACAGGGAAGTCCCTGGCCAGGGCTGGTTTAGAGATTTACTGGTAAGTGTTACCAGTAGTTTCTCGACCCGTTATGAGCCTTATATCGGCATGACTTATCGGTTATTGGGGTCTGACGTTTACCACCCCTAGACTTGATATGCGACATATCAGACGAGGAGACCGGACTGTACGGTAGTCTCACTGTCAGGCTTTTTGCAGGAGTTGGAGCGGGCTTGCTTGCTGATCTTCTGATCGCTCAATACCCGGGTAGCCGTTACGTCCAGCTATTACCGCCGACGGCTTGTGGGTGTTTGATATGATTATCACCTATTACCGGCGTATTGACGAGTCTTTAGAGTCCTACATAGAGGTTGTACTGGCTCAGGCAAAATGAAATAGGAGCGCATATGTGATATGTACGGGACCGAGAATGATGCGAGTATGTGATACCGTATTCAATTCTTGCGATGATTGTATCGATTGGTTGTATGCGATATAACCTAGTTATCGAATCAAGGATTGATTCGATAAGTCGATACATTGATATTAGTCGGTTATATGCGATATGACCGGATCGTTAAATCAAGTGTTAATTTAATGATTTAATGTATAATTATATATTTGATATATTACTTTACATTAACTAGTATTGGTTCACTTAAGATTGATTTTCTCACTTGATATGCACAAGTTGTATATGCGATATATTTTTGTGCACAAGATTGTATCAAGTTTGATGATACATGCAAACTTGGGTGTGTATGCTTTAAACCATAGTTTAGGTTAATGGTTAAGGTTTTATTTATTTATTTATTTATTTAATTTGGCAAAAACCAAAATGGTGGCTTTATTTGTTTTCTTGCTTGAAGCTTCATGAAGTTTCTTTTAAGCATCTTTGAAAATTCTAACCATTTTGTTTTATGCCTTAACCTAACCATCAACCTAAACCCTAGTTTATTCTCTACATGGGTTAACCTCACCCATGGTTGCATTATGATAAGTCTTCACTTGATTTTCTATGATGATATTTTATTCTTTCATTCTTTTCTTTTCTTCTTCTTCTTCTTCTTGAAGAAACAGAGATAGCTTGCTAGAAAATTTCAAGTAAAGATTTAGAGTGAGAAATCAAAATCTAAAGAGTACCCACTTCCTATCTCACCATCCTCTACTAGACTAGCACTTTAGTTTAGGGTGTTTGCTTCACTAATTCTATGGTTAGTGAGGTAGAAGCTTGAGTCCGTATTCCCTCGACGTAGATCATCTTCGGTATCGAAGACTTTAAGCGATCCCGTTGCAATTTCTCATGGAGCCGTCCGAGAGTCTGGAGTTAGATGATCGCAGAGAAGGGACGTCGTCACGGAGCTTTGGAAGTGGAGGACCGGATCTACAAAGGTTGTAGTCCATTTCCTTAGTGATAATTGTTATCTACTAGCTTTATGTTTCGCCTAATCTCTAGTTAACGATCTTGCTTAGGGTTGTTAAGCACCTAAAAATTTTAATCCGGCATGTTCGATGCCTTGTAGAGCCTCCTTAGTGTGCCTAGTAACCCTACAGTGGTATCATAGTCTAGCTAGAGCTTTAGGCGATGTGTTAACGAAGTTAAAACCCCGATCGAACCCGGAAATGCAAAACTAAACCCCTCTCTGTACAATTTTTAAAATCTGGGTTTTTCCAGAATTAAAAATACCTAAAAAATTCAGCAGGCTAATATAAGAATTATGGTGAAAAACGAGCCCCCAATTCCTCAACATGGCCGCGGAACCGCGGCAATAAGCCACCTTTGGCGGCGGTTCCGCGGCATGGTAAGGGTATTAGGGATGGATTTTTGCACAGTAATTCTTGTCTCTATGGTTACTATTTTATGGGTATTTTTAATCTGACTCAAGTGTTGAGTATTCTGGGGTTTATTTTGTAATCGTCGATTCGATCGGGAATTTTAAATTCGTTATTATTTTTCCGGGTATTTTAAAAAAAATGTTGAAAAGTTCGACCGGATATAAATACCCACTTTTTCCCATGTCGGGAAATTTCCAAGTGTTGGATCTTTCCGTAGTTTAAGAACATTCGAAGTTGTGCAAGTAACGTGATGGACCCTCTAGAAGACAACAAACCTTAACTCGATTATGTGACCGTCTTGAACTGCCCCTTGAACCTTAGGGTTTGGGGCAGTACGGCGTGCCACATGTGAGGCGTTGGCTTGACCCTTCTACGGCTGGACCGTTGGTACTGAGGCATGAAGTGAATGTTTTTAAACTTATTTCATGTGTTGAGCTGTTTCCGGAAAACTTGGGTGTTTGATTGTTCGATCGAAAAGTTTACCATTTTCTATTTATCTGGAATGTGATACAATATTTGGAATTCATAAGTAGTTATGAGATAACTAATATGAATGTTATAAACATAGCACTTTAGTCTCACTTGATCGGTTGCCACGGAATTTTGATGCGATCAAAAGTCCGTCGCAATCACATAGCGTACGCGGATACTCGTCGGATAAACTTAATAGACAGCTACACCTCTTAGCCCCGACCAAGTGACTGTAGGAGAATCCCGTCGCCGAAAGCATCCGTTCGGATGCTCGCGGCAGCGGTGTTCCGCCTTAATGCACTTCGTCGACGGCATCCGGGGGTGCGGCCGTCTACTAAAGTTTGCGACGAGCATTCGATCACTTATCGGGAATCTTGTTGAATTGCCCGACTGATATTGAAAAGTGTTTTCAATATGGAGACTAAAATGCGGGGTTTATAATTGTTAGGCATGCGATGTCCAAGGAGGTTGCGGATTCCAACTATTGTAGTTTTACACTTTCTTTTCTGCGACCGTAAGTGTAATATGTGATATCGCCGGTTTCGTTGCTATATGTCAACGGCAATTGGGATGCGCATATTTACTTACGTTGATGACATGTGATGTTATGTGTTGCTGGATATGTTATATTGGATCGTCGCGTTTTGAATAGCCGGGGGTTTTATGGGAGATGAGAGTTTTTATTTTCATTCATGTAAAATTAATTGTATGTAATATTCTTTTATTGGGGCACTTCCGAGTTGAGGTTGATGTCACCATTTGTATATTATTTACTTTTCCGCACTAGGATAGACCCAAGGAGGGGAGCACAAGTAACCGGGTTCTAGGGTCCAGTGGGAGACCAACTCGAGGAGTCGAGTCCGGGTCTCCTAACTATAGAATTGGTAGGGTTGCTTGCCGCTCTCGTAGGGGTCTAGGGGTGTTGGTTTGGCTATTCATCGCGACCGTGGAATCCGTGTTTTATACTGGCTCGTATTAAAAACACGGACGTCCTAGTATATCCAATGTTTCATATATTTCTTCTGCTGCGATATCTGTGATGTGATCATGGGATGTGATGTGATAAATGCTGTATATAGTATATATGATATATTATATAGACGTTACTTATGTTTTACATCTGTGCTAGCCCTGCCCCGCTCTGCCGTTAGTTACCTAACCTAACGGTGCACGAGGGGACATCGAGGCGAATGCGGATGGCATAAGTGTACGTCATATTTATCTGTGATGTTTAGGTGTTTAAATGATGGGACTTCATTAATATGATTAATGAAAGAAAAAGAAACCTAAAAGATGCTGTGGAATCGAATTTTCAAAAACAGGTAGCTACAGTTCTTGCTTTGCATCGCGGTGTTCCTTGTAGAACATCCTGCACCTTATTCGATGAGGAAAGGGCCGAGATCCCTTCACCAGGAGTGACCCCTTTAGCAATAACTGGCAGATGCTACAACCCTCGGTTTGTCTTTTGATTGCTTCTATAGTTCTTGCTTTGCATAGTGGTATATATGATATATCCTGCACCTCATTCGACGAGGAAAGGGCCGACGATCCCTTCACCGGGAGTGACCCCTTTAGCAAAACTTGAAAAGCCTAAAAAACACTCCATTTTAAAATCATTTGATTCTACAACGATATCAAGTTCATTACGCAATAGGTTTTCTTAAAAAGCTGTCGTAACCCTCCGTCATTTCAGATAAGTACTAGTTAGTATTCGTGCTACGTTTGTTGACTATGTTAAGGCGTAGTGTGCGGTAGCTGATTAGTGCTTATCTGTATAAGCATATGATGCGATTGGATTAGGGTAGTCGCGCGACTTTGTTTACTATGTTAAGGGTCGTGCGGGTGGGTTTAATTCAATCGGGAAATGATGGGTTGAACTTGACTAGCACTTATGATTTGTTGACTATGTTAAGGTCATATAGCTGCTAGGGGCAAAATTATCGGGAATTTCAAGTGTTGAAATTTGCAATGAGATTGCATACCTTCTATGAGATAGTTGGATCCCGATACCCACTGCGAGTAAGAGTTACTCCTGGGAGAGTTTTACACATTACAATTAGCCGATCGAGTAGGTGTCTAGAAAGGTGTTAACGAGGTTACGTCTCTGGGAAAACGAGGTTTACATTAATTAGGTTCGTGCGAAAGCACGGGGGACCTCCCTCAAAGTACCGACATTGGCCTGGCTGAATGATTGGCGAAGTTGTAGGGTATAATTAATCCCGGCTAGTCATTCCTTTTAGGGTTTGAAGGAAGATTTGATAAAAACAGTGGGAACCATCCTGATTAGATAAAATAATAACCAATCTATTCTTGCAAGAGCGCACGCTGAGTGTTTTCTTCTCTCTCTCTCCAGGTAGTGACCATATCATGCCTTAATCAAGATAATAATACGGATTATTGACCGAACCCGCTTGTTATACTGAGCTGGGGAACGTTGGTCCCGCTCCAACTTATAACTGTTATAAGATAGAGCTGGAAATTGGGGAATACCAGATTTCCCGTGCCGCCCAAACGAAGAAAATGCATGATGATGCATCATCTTCGGGTGTGTTCATTACAGAGAACTATTTCTCAATGTCCTTTACGTCCTGGGTATATGATACCGGATCAGGATCCCGCATATGTAATCTGTTATATGGGCTACAGATAGGTAAAGAACTGAGAACGGGTGATAAGTTTTATGAGATAGAAAACGGTGCAAGTGTTGCAGCCAAGTCTGTTGATAACTATCACCCTGTATTACCAGAATACATTGATTCTGAACGATGCTATTAGATACCGAACCTGATATACAAAATCATATCAGTCTCTTTATTAGTAAAGAAAGGATACTATTTTGTATTGCTGGATACTGTTTTGAACATTTCCTATATCAAAAGTTGATCGGTTCAGGCACGTTATCTAAAAGCATTGGAGTTCTAAATCAAAATACAGTTCTTTGTATACAGAACACACACAAGAGGAAGAGTTCAGAGATGAACGAATTCTTCTTGAGGTATTGTAGACTAGGTCATATCAATGCGACCCGACTAGCTGAAGTTATATATAGATGCATATTTAAATCAGTTTGAATTTACATCTTATGAAACTTGCCGGTCATGTCACAGAGATAAGATGACCATAGCTCCGTTTATTAGAAACAGAGAAAGAGTTAGTGAACTCTTGGGATGATACATGTTGATATATGAAGGTCCCCTGTCTACACATGCCAAGACCGGTTCTTTGTACTTCATTACATTCTCTGATGATCTCTCAAGAATCAGACATATGTTCCTGTTGAAACAAAAGTCCGAACCTTTTGAGACATTCACAGAATATAAGTTTGAAGTAGAGAACCAAAATACGGGTATAAGTATTATGTCCTTTGATGTGATCAGGGAGGAGAATACTTGAGCACGGAATTCCTGAATTATTCTAAAGGAGAATGAGATTCTCTCTCAGCATTACTCCTCCGTATACACCACAGCACGTCGGTGTATCGGGACGGAGCAATCACACCCTATATGATAAGGTGTGCTCTATGATGAGTACTACTGAGTTACCTATTTCCTTTTTGGGAGTTATGCACTTATGAAGTTGCATACCTATTGAATAGGGTTCCGATCAAATCAGTTGCCTACCACTTCATATGAGATATGGAAAGGGAATAGCCCATTTCTTAAGTTAGTTAAGATTTGGGGTTGTCCGGCCTATGTCTAAAATAAAATCCGGACAAGCTCGAGGTACAGTCAGTTCTGTGGAAGTTTGTTGGATATCCCAAGCATTCGCAAGAGAATATCTTCTACCAAACCGAGAAAGAAAAGTGTTTTATTTCTCAGCATGCCACCTTTGTGAAAGGGAATTTCTTGTGGAAGGAATTATTGGTCATGAGGTAGAACTAGAAAAGGTTCCAGCTATACAAATTACGGCAGATGATTTGGTAGAACCAAAGGATTCAGTAGATTCCAACGAACCTCAGCCTCTCCGCCGATCTAGCAGGGTTCCTCACCCACCTAAGAGATACTTCGGTTTCTCAATGACAGTGGGAGAAAGGATTGCATCATGAGATGATGACCCAACTAGTTTCGAGCTGGCCATCAGGAGTAAGACTCTATAAGAATGGCTGGATGCTTAGTGATCTGAGATGGAATCCTTATACACCAACAAAGTATGGACTTTGGTTGCATTATCTGAAGGGTTAAATCCCCATCAGGAGCAAGTATATCTTGAGAAAATTACTTGGTGTACATGGAAAAGTTGAGACTTTCAAAGCTAGACTTGTTAAAGGTTTACATTATTGACCAGGTATGGATTATGATGAAACCTTTTCTAAGTAGCTATGCTTAAGTCCATCCAGATCCTACTTGTCACGGCTACATACCATGACTACGATATCTAGTGGATGGGTGTCATGACTGCTTTTCTAAAATGATGTTTTAGAAGAGAGCGTCTATAAGTACACAGCCAGAGGGCTTTGTAAACAGTGGGAGCAGCGGAAACGTGTGCAAGATATTTTATGTGATAAAGCAGGCATCGCGGAGTTGGAACGTCTGTTTTGATGAGTTAGTCAAAGAGTTTGACATCATCAAAATGGTAAATGAACCTTGTATAAAAAAAATGTAGTAGGGAGTATGGTGGTGATCCTCGTAGAGTACATGGATGACATATTCTTGATAGGGAAGCAGTTTCCTATGCTACGCTCGATCAATCTCCGCTTATCACAATGATTCTCCACAAAGGATTAAAGTGATACCTACTAAATCCTGGGTTTTGGATCTATGAGATAGATCTAATTGGATGTTAGGATACTCACTAGATGTAGTGAGATGGTATCAATTGATCCTGGGGAGAATCACTGGAAAGGTTCCAGGGTGATAAGGACGACTGAATGTCAGTCGCAGGCATTGTCTTTACCCTCAGTAAAGGGACGATATGTTGGAAGAGTTCCAAGCTAGATACCGTGACATACTAGACGATTAAAGGCAAGATACATCGTTACCAAAGATACTACCAAAGAGGCAGTCTGGGTGTATATTAGTTCATGAGATGAACTTCGTTCCTACCATTGTGAGACAATGGAGTTGTGGCTTATGCCTGGGACGCCCGTCCCATCAGTGATCCAGATATAATTCTTAGGCAGTGTCACCTGATAATGGAGATGGTTGATCTCCAGGGGATCGAGATTAGGAGAGTAGACTCAGAGGACAACACGGCGGATCCACTCACAAAGGCTTTTTCCCAGAGAGAAACTATTATGGGATGGTTGAGTATGAGATACTACAACCACTGTTATCAGATGGCCCTAGTGCAAGTGGGAGATTGTTAGTTATATGTATGCCCTAGAGGCCATTACTATACATAGGATATATATTGTAGTGGATGCTTGGACATATATAGGGATGACTTTCTTGCTCGACATGATAGTATGCTATCTGGTTACTCTTTACCTTAACATGTACACTGATTGCCTCTCTGTTACATGTTGGTAAAGCCCTTAGGATGTGTACTTGACTACCTGGACTATGATGCGGATCATACTAGTGGGTACATGATAGTCCATAAGTACATCCTTCAAGGTCCATAGTCGTGGGTATATCGAGACGGGGCATCGATATACCAGAGTAGACTAGCGTATATCTTCTCGACCTATACAGATGGGCGATGGATGATCCCATATCCATTGGTGTTTGACATCAGAGATGATATACGGGTGCTCAGTGGAGACTGGGTACACTGGACGGACTCGCCGAGAACTCCCAGATGGTATTATACCTTACGTCAGATGGCAGTTCTCTGGTGACAATGGTACAGGTTAGTTTGTAGACCCGAGATCGTCATAGAGTCTTGTGTGATTCCCACTGTGCTTTGATTTCCACCTTACCACATCCAAGAGGGCATGCAAAACGGTGGTTTTTGGGTACAGTCCCGAGTCACATGGAGGCAATGAGCGATAGGAAGGGTTTCGTCTCTCTCGGTATTAGGGGTTGATGTTGCGCTATGCTCGATTGGCCATAATAGGGAAGTCCCTGGCCAGGGCTGGTTTAGAGATTTACTGGTACGTGTTACCAGTAGTTTCTCGACCCGTTATGAGCCTTATATCGGCATGACTTATCGGTTATTGGGGTCTGACGTTTACCACCCCTAGACTTGATATGCGACATATCAGACGAGGAGACCGGACTGTACGGTAGTGTCACTGTCAGGCTTTTTGCAGGAGTTGGAGCGGGCTCTCTTGCTGATCTTCTGATCGCTCAATACCCGGGTAGTCGTTACGTCCAGCTAGTACCGCTGACGGCTTGTGGGTGTTTGATATGATCATCACCTACTGCCGGCGTATTGACGAGTCTTTAGAGTCCTACATAGAGGTTGTACTGGCTCAGGCAAAACGAAATAGGAGCGCATATGTGATATGTGCGTGACCGAGAATGATGTGAGTATGTGATACCGTATTCAATTCTCGCAATGATTGTATCGATTGGTTGTATGCGATATAACCTAGTTATCGAATCAAGGATTGATTCGATAAGTCGATACATTGATATTAGTCGATTATATGCGATATGACCGGATCGTTAAATCAAGTGTTGATTTAATGATTTAATGTATAATTATATATTTGATATATTACTTTACATTAACTAGTATTGGTTCACTTAAGATTGATTTTCTCACTTGATATGCACAAGTTGTATACGTGATATATTTTTGTGCACAAGATTGTATCATGTTTGATGATACATGCAAACTTGGGTGTGTATGCTTTAAACCATAGTTTAGGTTAATGGTTAAGGTTTTATTTATTTATTTATTTATTTAATTTGGCAAAAACCAAAATGGTGGCTTTATTTGTTTTCTTGCTTGAAGCTTCTTGAAGTTTCTTTTAAGCATCTTTGAAAATTCTAACTATTTTGTTTTATGCCTTAACCTAACCATCAACCTAAACCCTAGTTTATTCTATACATGAGTTAACCTCACCCATGGTTGCATTTTGATAAGTCTTCACTTGATTTTCTATGATGATATTTTATTCTTTCATTCTTTTCTTTTCTTCTTCTTCTTCTTCTTGAAGAAAAAGAGATAGCTTGCTAGAAAATTTCAAGTGAAGATTTAGTATGAGAAATCAAAATCTAAAGAGTACCCACTTCCTATCTCACCATCCTCTACTAGACTAGCACTTTAGTTTAGGGTGTTTGCTTCACTAATTCTATGGTTAATGAGGTAGAAGCTTGAGTCCGTATTCCCTCGGCGTAGATCATCTTCGGTATCGAAGACTTCAAGCGATCCCGTTGCAATTTCTCATGGAGCCGTCCGAGAGTCCGGAGTTAGATGATCGCAGCGAAGGGACGTCGTCACGGAGCTTTGGAAGTGGAGGACTGGATCTACAAAGGTTGTAGTCCCTTCCCTTAGTGATAATTGTTATCTACTAGCTTTATGTTTCGCCTAATCTCTAGTTAACGATCTTGTTTAGGGTTGTTAAGTACCTAAAAATTTTAATCCGGCATGGTCGATGCCTTTTAGAGCCTCCTTAGTGTGCCTAGTAACCCTGCAGGATGAACCGTCTCGGGTACATGGTGGGCTCGGTAAGGTACCCCGGGGCAAGAAGTTCGAGTAGTAGACGATGAGCCTGGCAGGGGCAGACTACCTACCGGTGATTGTTGACGCGTCGGATATCCAGAGGATACCGACCGTGGCCGTGAGATGTTGAGATATTGATATTTTGAGATGGACCAGCTGGATGGCTGGGGCCGGGATATTGGATACAGATACTTTGGGACATTGAGATATGTATTTGAGGTGCCGATGCTGGGCATGGATTTCTGTTGATTTCATATGATATTTCCTCAAATATTTCACAGAAATTTTCCTAAGATGAAAATAATGATTTCCTCATATTAGCATATTCAAATCTTTTATTACATTGCACTCATGTCGCATACATGCTAGTACTTCATACTATAGCAATATTGTAGAATTGTGACACTTTGCGTACATGCTTACGATAGTCTTTATAGATGATACATATTACTCATGAGTTGGCAACTCACCCCCGTTGTGCCACAGATTTTTTGCAGGTCCGATCCGTCAGTACTGTTGCAGCGGACGCACTTCCTCCTTTTGCGTGGATTTGAGGATTTTTTTGCTCGTGGGTGGGTTATATGTATATTTTGTTTTCCACCTTGTACATTCATTGTATCTAGTGTACTCCATCTACTGTATCATCTACCAGTATTGTTGTTTATTGACTTAGAGGCGAGACAGTGAGATTTTTAGGCTTGTATATTGTTTCTTTGGGTCGCACTCACTTGAGCCGACATGTTGCTTATTACTTGTGCTTTCTTTTGCTTATTTTGCACATTGCTGATTTATATTGCGTAGGATTTGTGACCGCCTTGGGGCGAAGAGCTAGCTCCCTCTTGGGGTGCCGTATTTCATGTTATTCATATATATTCTTGTTGTGCCCGTTTTGGGGGCCAATATTTACAAACGAGACTCTGCCAAAATTTTCGGAAAAATTGATATTGCTTTTAAAAAGGCTTGATATGACTTATTTGATAAACTCGCTTTCAATTGATTGGTTTTCCTTCACTCTACTGCTTATTTGGTTTTGATTTCTGGGCTTTGGCTTACTTAGATTACATCCTCCTTGAGACGTTCGTAATTTAAGTGCCAGTCACGTTTCATACCTTTCGGATCGTGACAAAGTTGGTATCAGAGCGATAGGTTTTACCTTTCTGAGTGTAGAATGACCCTTGGTAGATAGAGTAAGTGACTTAAGCAGGGTAACGTAGCGTGTGTATGTCCGCGGCATACTTGCGATATGGTACTCCACCTAGGTGACTCTAGGATATACTTGCTTGAAATATTCCTTCTTCAATTCCGTGTATCCTATGATTATATTGCTGTGTTCTTATCATCCTGTTTCCTGTACCAGCCACTATGCTGCCGAAGGCTACGAGAGCGCAGAGGGCTGCCGCCCGAGATGAGATCCGAGCAGGCTCGTCCGAGACGAGGACCGAGCAGGGTGGCGTACCTAAGCCTCAGGGACAGACTGATCCACATTCCCCAGGCCATATGGATAGGCTAGAGTCTGGTATGGAGAAGCTACGACAGATGATGGGAGGTATGCAGGAGTTACGACAGATGGTGGGATCCTTAGTAGCGGCCAGTCGTGCACCGAGATCGGAGGACGTACCTACCGCAGCACAGACTACGATAGTACTTGCTGCCCAGACAGTCGCTCCTACTACTACAGTGGCTATTCCAGTATCACTACAAGATTTCATGAGACTGAGACCCCCAGTCTTCATGGGCACCGATGCAGCGGAGGATCCGCAGACATTCCTTGACAATTTATCCAGGATTTGCCGTTCTCTCAGATGTTCCGACGATAGATGGGTTGAGCTTACGAGTTTCCACCTAGAGGGCTTTGCACAGACATGGTGGGAGTCAGTCATGAGAGGTCGAGCTGCAGGTCTACCTCCTGTGACTTGAGCCGAGTTCACAACAGTATTTCTAGCCCGTTTCCTTCCAGAGAGCGTTCGTGATGCTAGAGCTCGTAGTTTTGAGGCTTTGATCAAGACTCCAGGGATGACAGTGTCTGAGTATGATATCCAGTTTACTCAGTTGTCCTGATATGCTCCGTACTTGTTGATACAGAAGAGAAGAGGATAAAGAGGTTTGTGCAGGGACTCGACACACAGTTATTTCTTGCCATCGGCGCCCAGTACTTTGACACTTATGCGGCTGTTATGGACACGGCATTACGGATGGAGGCGCGCATTTCAAAGACTTCGGCCGTTTCTGGGCCGAAGAGGATTCGTACCGATATGCCAGCTCAGAGGCATCGTGCCGGATTCTTTCCCAGAGATGGTGCCGGTAGAGCAGTTGGACGGGGTCAGCTATTTGGTTCTTATCCACAGGGATAGCAGGCGTCGCTAGGATGTTTTGGGTGCGGGAGTCCGCACCATCGTATCAGAGACTGTCCGGTGAGACGACAGGGAGCGGCGACAGTTCCACACGTGACTTTACCACCTTCACCACCTCCTCAGAGAGCTCTACTTCCTGCCCCCGGTAATGTTCCACGTCAGTTAGGCGCCCTCAGAGGCCGTGGACGTGGTGGTCCTATTCAGAGAGGTCGAGGCCGAGGCCGAGGACAGCCAGCTATTGGTGGGGGACAGGCCCGAGTGTTCGCTTTGACTTCGCAGGATGCGCAGGCATCCAATGCCGTTGTGATAGGTACCTTGCCAGTATGTTCTTTCGACGCGCGAGTATTATTCGACCCAGGTTCCATACATTTGTATGTATCTACACACTTTGCACCGATGTTGGGCCGTGAGTCGTCATTGTTAGATCAGCCGCTTGTTGTTATCACTCCGGTAGGCAAGTCGTTTGTCGCTCGTGTTGTGTTTCGATTGTGTTCCGTTCATATCGGGGAGAGGGATTCATCGGCTGATTAGATTCTCCTCGATATGTTAGACTTTGATGTGCTTCTGGGCATGGACTGGCTGGCCACTTGTTATGCATCTGTGGACTGCCGTGAGAAGGCAGTCAGATTTAGCTTTCCGGGAGAGCCAGTCCTTGTTATTCAGGGAGACCGCAGCATCACCCTTCCCAGCTTGATTTCTTTTCTTTGTGCCGGTCAGCTATTGCGGAAGGGATGTCAGGGATTCTTAGCGTATATTTGTGATACTCGAGCTGCAGAGGTTCCTTTAGACCGGGTCCCGATTGTTTGTGAGTTCCCTGATGTTTTCCCTGACGAGCTGCCTGGGTTACCGCCTTAGCGTGATGTTGAGTTCTGCATCGATTTGATTCCCGGCTTGGGGCCTATTTCCATACCGCCTTATCGGATGGCCACGGCGGAGCTTAGAGAGCTGAAAGATCAGTTGCAGGATTTGTTAGATAAAGGGCTTATTCGACCGAGTGTGTCTTCGTGGGGTGCTCCTGTCCTGTTCGTCAAGAAGAAGGGCGGCAGTTTACGCTTGTGCATTGATTACCGCCAGCTGAACAGGGTTACCGTACGGAACAGATATCCCTTACCATGTATCGATGATTTGTTCGACCAGCTTCAGGGTGCTGGATACTTTTCGAGGATTGACTTGCGATCGGGTTACCATCAGTTGCGGATGCGGCAAGAGAATATTCCGAGGATGTCTTTTCGCACATGTTACGGCCACTACGAGTTTTTGGTGATGTCGTTTGGACTCACCAATGCACCAGCCGCGTTTATGGGTTTGATGAACCGGATTTTCAGGCCGTATCTAGATCTGTTCATCATCGTGTTTATTGACGACATTTTGGTGTATTCCCGGAGCCGAGAGGAGCACGAGCAGCACCTGAGGATCACGTTGCAGACTTTGAGGGAGCACCAGCTGTTCGCGAAATTTTCCAAGTGCGCATTTTGGCTCGACAGCGTTGATTTCTTGGGTCACGTAATTACGAGAGATGGCATATGTATGAACCCAAGGAAGATCGAGGCTGTTCAGTATTGGCCTAGACCGACATCAGTTACGGAGATCCGTAGCTTCCTAGGCCTGGGTGGCTACTACCGACGATTCGTTCAGGACTTCTCCCGTATCGCTGCACCGTTGACCGGGTTGATCCGGAAGGGAGTTCCTTTTGATTGGACCGAGGCATGCGAGAATAGCTTCCAACAATTGAAGACTCGTCTGACTACTGCACCAGTGTTGTCATTGCCTTCAGGATCGGGCGGATTCGTGGTTTATTGCGACGCTTCTTGAGTGGGACTAGGTTGCGTGTTGATGCAGCACGACAGAGTTATTGCGTATGCTTCTCGGCAGCTGAAGACGCATGAACAGAACTATCCTACGCACGATTTAGAGATGGCTGCAGTGGTTTTTGCACTCAAGATCTGGAGACATTACCTATACGACGAGTTGTGCCAGATATTTACGGACCACAAGAGCTTGAAGTACATATTTCAGCAACGAGACATGAATCTGAGACAGCGCCGTTGGATGGAGCTGGTGAAAGACTATGATTGTGAGATCCTTTACCATCCGGGCAAGGCGAACGTAGTGGCTGATGCTTTGAGTAGGAGGCCCGGAGATAGTTTACCTTGTTTGAGCGTCGTACAGAGGCAGTCGTCAGCAGATTGGCAGATTCTATGCGACAGCTGAGTTGAGTTCGAGTTCACTCCGACAGAGGGACAGCTTGCGCATGTTTGTGCACGTCCGCAGTTGCTTGACCGTATTCGAGAGTCACAGCCCAGTGATGACCGTCTTTCAGAGATCATAGAGCAGTTCGGCAGGGCAGAGTTTCCGAGTTCATGATCGATGATCAGGGGGTACTGCGATTTGGGACTCGATTGTGCGTACCGGATTCTGAGGGATTGCGGCGTGAGATTCTTGAGGAGGCCCATAGATCGAGGTATAGCGTTCATCCCGGTTCCACCAAGATGTACCACGATTTGCGAGATGTTTACTGATGGGACGGGATGAAGAGGGATGTCACTGATTTCGTGTCGAGATGCCTGACTTGTCAGCAAGTCAAAGCCGAGCACCAGAGGCCCGCGGGAGATTTGCAGCCTTTACCCATTCCGGAGTGGAAATGGTAGCAGATTTTTATGGACTTCATCGTGGGTCTACCCAGGACCAGTCGCAGGTATGACTCCATTTGGGTGATCGGGGATCGATTGACGAAAGCGGCTCACTTTCTGCCAATGAAGACCACTTTCGGTTTTACTCAGTATGCCCAGATTTACATCGACGAGATCGTACGAATGCATGGCATCCCGACGTGTATTGTGTCTGACCGAGGCACCCAGTTTACCAGCCGACTAAGGCAGAGACTTCAGGAGGCGTTGGGCACCCATTTGAGTTTCAGCACAACATTTCATCCGCAGACCGACGGCCAGTCAGAGCGGACTATTCAGACTCTTGAGGACATACTCCGAGCGTGCGTTTTAGACTTCGGAGGTAGCTGGGATCATCATTTACCCTTGGTGGAGTTCTCCTTTAACAACAGCTTCCAGGATACTATTCAGATGGCACCTTTCGAGGCATTGTATGGGAGGAGATGCAGATCGCCCGTCTGTTGGACAGAGCTCAGCGAGAGCAGTATTTTGGGGCCGCAGATTGTTGAGGAGATGACTGAGAAGATACAGTTGATTCGAGATCGGATGAGAGCGGCTCAGAGCAGGCAGAAATCGTATGCGGACAGACGCCGTCGCAGACTAGAGTTCGTAGTTGGCGATCATGTTTTTCTGAGGGTTTCTCCGATGAAGGGCGTGATGCGATTTGGGCAAAAAGGAAAGCTTAGTCCCAGATTTGTGGGTCCCTTCGAGATCCTCGAGTGTGTCGGCGCAGTTGCGTATCGTTTGGCTCTTCCACCCAGCTTTCCTGATGTTCGCCCCGTCTTCCATGTTTCGATGCTCCGCAAGTAACTTCACAACCCTTCTCGTTCGATTCAGCACCCGACAGTCCAGCTAGAGCGTGACCTTTCTTTTGCAGAGCAGCCGGTGGTCATCCTGGATCGGCAGGTGAAGAAATTGAGATCGAAAGTTATACCGACCGTCAAGGTCCTTTGGCGTGGCCCGAGCAGCGAGGAGGTCACCTGGGAGACCGAGGACGAGATGAGGAAGAAATATCCCCATCTCTTTGAAGGTACGCGTAACTATATTTTTAAATTCGGGGACCGAATTTCTTTAAGTGGGGATTGTAACGCCTTGAAAAGTCGTTTTGGTGTTTTCCCGAAAATCGGTGAAAATTTGGTATTTTTCCGTAAATCGTCATTATTGTTATTTTGCAGTATAGGCCTAATTATACCTAATTTGGATAGCTAATTGCTAGTTTTTATTAGCTAATGAGTTACTTATTAATTTCTGGTCATTTAAAATTTTTTCCCTATTTCCCTATTTTTAATATTATTTTAAGCTGTTAAAAAAATATATTAAATTAGCGATAAATACAAATTTGAATGGGCTAATTACTTGCTTTAGAACCATGATAACTAAAATCTAGTTTGTAATTTAAATTTTTAGTATGTTTTTCCAAGTTCTAGTTGTTTATAATCTAAGGAAATTAAAATTTTAAATAAACTAAACTAAAACTTGCAATTATGAACTTGTCGGGGGTCTTTTTGCATAGAATTTTTTTGTACAATCACTCACACAATCCTCACCCCTCCCTTGGCCGGCCCTACAACCACAGCACCCCACTTTTTCTCCCCCTCTTTTTTACTTCATCTCATGTGAAAGAAAAGTGAAGAATGGATTAAAATATGTTAATTTGAGGTGGGTATTATTGTAGTATGGGAGAGAGTTGACTTGGAGGTGAAAATCCACATCATCCCACACCATTCTCCCCCATCCCTCACTGCTGCCGAGAGCTCCTGCTGCTGTCCCCAATTTTCCCCTTCTCTTTTTCCTTCAAAAAGTCATCACAAATTCCATCAAAAATCAAATTAAACCTCAAAATTTCAAGCCCATTCTTCATCCCTTCTCCTTAGTCATTCTTGCATGGATCTTAGATGCTAGGAGGCCATTTTTGGAGGCAAATTATATTGCTAGATCTCTAGAATTTGAGGTATAATTTCTACCTAATTAAATTCTTATGGTTAAATTCCTTTAATTAAGTTGTTTTAGTGTTAATTTTAGTGCTATTTTCATTCTAGGTTTTCAAAGTTAATGGCTTGAGTTGAATTAGGGTTTCAATACACCATTATTAGGTTAATTAAATTTTATTTTGCTATCTAGTTGTGTGCTAACCTAATCTTAGAGGTTACTTTGTTATGTGGGCTTCAAACTATGCTAATTTAGTTAATTTTAAAATGTTAAATTGGTTATAAATTGTTGTTTTTTTGAAATTCAAGAAAGGGTTTGTGTATGGAAATGGGTTTTGAAGCATGGTAAATGAGTTGAAATTATGTGATTGTGGCTAACTAGTTGTGTGGTTGGATGTTTGTGTTGGATTGTGATAACCTTATCGCTAATTTTCGATGTTTGCACCAAATTAGCAAGTCTTGTGCTTACTAGGTTTTTTATAAAAAATTGTGGTGATTTATTTGTGATATCTTGATGATATTATTAGCATATCCTACGACATTTAGGATGTGTGAGTACGGAATTTTTCTTGATCGGGTTTTAGTTTTGCCGGGCGCCCCAAAACGACGATTCTAGTTAGGGATTTTGTGATTTTCGTGTGTGTTCCACGCACCTTGTGCACGTTGTGCCTAGCTTGTGAACGTTGATAATTTCGTTTGGTGATTTGCGTCATTTCATGATATGTAAGCTTATGTTTTGTATTGGTGCAAATTCGAGGATCGGTCGCGGAGACTTCGGACGCAGCACGAAAAGGGAAAGCGGTGATTGGATCGAGCTAGCTGGGGATTTACGGTGAGTAGATGTATACATCTACGGGGAGAATCGTTTGTATGGTGCGAGGCACCCGATAATTTAGAATTTTAGTAATACCAGCTTATTGCATGTAGTTCTAGTTACCTATTTTACTGTACTGCATGACATGTATATCCATATTGTGCTAATTTCATCATATAGAAACCATCGAAACCATTAAATGAGATATGCGACACAGTAAATAATTGACTTGCGTAATTCTTTATATATAGTTGTGCAACTCCATCGCATAGGACACTTGCACCATTACTAGGGTATGCTGCATGAGCACTATTCAAGCGAACACACACGCCTTGGTAATTGCTATGCCACAAACACTAGATAACTTTTAATTAAAACAGAATTTAGAATAATTTCACCATATAAGACATATAAACCAGTGCTAATATAGTAAATTCCGCAAGATGAACATGTAGAATTGCTAGTCATTTGCATGTACCTCATTACATCATACGGTCATTCATAGTCTTCATGTTATATATTGCAGTCGCACTGTTGATACCATATGCACTCATCATCATTGACATGTATACTCATGGTACTTTCTTCTGGAGGATTTCAGTATTTGAGATTTATGAGATTTTGGGGAAAAGCCGCAAGGATTTTATAAAACTGATATTATTTTTAAACATTGAAAATTGCAGTTTTTCTCGTGACATGATACATGTGTCGTCCACCATGAGTTTCTGTTGGTTTTCGAGACCCGTTTCGAGGAGTTGGATGAACCGTCTCGGGTACATGGTAGGCTCGGTAAGGTACCCTGGGGCAAGAAGTTCGAGTAGTAGACGATGAGCCTGGCAGGGGCAGACTACCTACCGGTGATTGTTGGTGCGACGGATATCCAGAGGATACCGACCGTGGCCGTGAGATGTTAAGATATTGATAATTTGAGATGGACCAGCCGGACGGCTGGGGCCGGGATATTGGATACAGATACTTTGGGACATTGAGATATGTATTTGAGGTGCCGATGCTGGGCACAGATTTCTGTTGATTTCATATGATATTTCCTCAAATATTTCATAGAAATTTTCCTAAGATGAAAATAATGATTTCCTCATATCAGCATATTCAGATCTTGTGTTATATTGCACTCATGTCGCATACATGCTAGTACTTCATAATATAGCAATATTGTAGAATTGTGACACTTTGCGTACATGCTTACGATAGTCTTTATAGATGATACATATTACTCACGAGTTGGCAACTCACCCCGGTTGTGCCACAGATTTTTTGCAGGTCCGATCCGTCAGTACTGTTGCGGCGGACGCACTTCCTCCTTTTGCGTGGATTTGAGGATTTTTTTGCTCGTAGGTGGGTTATATGTATATTTTTTTCCACCTTGTACATTCATTGTATCTAGTGTACTCCATCTACTGTATCATCTACCAGTATTATTGTTTATTGACTTAGAGGCGAGACAGTAAGATTTTTGGGCTTGTATAATGTTTCTTTGGGTCGTGTTCACTTGAGCCGACATGTTGCTTATTACTTGTGCTTTCTTTTTCTTATTTTGCACATTGCTGATTTATATTTCATAGGATTTGTGACCGCCTTGGGGCGAAGAGCTAGCTCCCGCTTGGGGATGCCGTATTTCATGTTATTCATATATATTCTTGTTGTACCCGTTTTGGGGGCCAGTATTTACAAAGGAGACTCTGCCGAAATTTTCGAAAAAATTGATATTGCTTTTAAAAAGGCTTGATATGACTTATTTGATAAACTCGCTTTCAATTGATTGGTTTTCCTTCACTCTACTGCTTATTTGGTTTTGATTTCTGGGCTTTGGCTTACTTAGATTACGTCCGCCTTGAGACATTCGTAATTTAAGTGCCAGTCACGTTCCGTACCTTTCGGGTCATGACAGTTCACTCCCGATAAAGGGATCTCGGCTCTTTCCTTATCGAATGAGGTGCTGGATATTCTACAAGGAATACCATTATGCAAAGTAAAAACTAGAGCTACCCTTTTTAAAAATTTGATTCTACAACAGTTTTAAGTTTCTTTCTTTTTCATTAATCTCATTAATGAAGTCCCATCATTTATGCTTCCTAAGCATCACAGAAGAAACGAAAATTCATTGTACGCTTATGCCATCCGCATTCACCACAATATCCCGTTATACACCGTTAGGTTACTTAACTAACAGCATAGCGGGGCGGGACTAGCGCGGGTGAAAAACATAAGCAACGTTTATTATATATCATATATATAATAATAAAGCATTCGTCTCAAGCATATAAAGTGATCACATCACAGAAATATCAGCAGAAGAAGACCACATATGAAATATTGGATATAAGATGTCGTGTTTTATATCAAGCCAGTAAAAAACACGGATTCCACGTTCGCGATGAATAGCCAAACCCACATCTCTAGACCCCTACGAGAGCGGCAAGCAACCATTCCAATTCTAGAGTTAGGAGACCCGGACTCGACTTCTCGAGATGGTCTCCTACTGGACTCTAGAACCCGGTTACTTGTGCTCCCCTCCTTGGGTCTACCCTAATGCGGAAAAGTAAATAATATACATCAATGGTGACATCATTCTCAATCCGGAAGTGCCCCAATAAAAGAATATTACATACAAGTTTTTACATGAATGAAAAAGGAAAAACTCTCATCTTACATAAAAAAACCCGGCTATTCAAACACGACGATCCTATAGGGTTCCTAGGCACACTCAAGTGGTTCCACAAGGTATCAACCATGCCAAACAAAATTTTTCCGGTACTAAGAAACCCTAAACTAGATCGTTAACTAGAGATTAGAAGAAAACTACAAGCTAGTAAAGAACTTTACCTTAAAGTGAACGGAAATACAACCTTTGTAGATCCGGTCCTCCACCTCCATAGCTCCGTGACGATGTCCCTTAGCTGCGATCATCGGATCCTAGACTCTCGCAGTGGTTTCGTCGGAGAAATGATCGGGCTAGGTCGTCGACTTCGATGCCGAAGATGATCTACGTCTAGGCAACTCAAGATCAAGCTCCACCTTCACCAAGTCATGAAACTTGTGAAGAAAACACCCTATACTACATGGCAAGTGGTAGAGGATGAAGAAATAGGAAGTGGGTTCACTTTTGATTTGGATTTCTCACTTGGAATCATCACTTAGAAATTTCAAGCAAAGGTTTTTCTTTTTCTCTTCATGAAGAAGATGAAGAAGAAGAATGGAAAAAGAATTATCAATAATAGAAAAACTAGTGATGGTTATCATAATGCAACCATGGTTAAGTGTAGAGAATAAACTAGGGTTAGGTGAAAGGTTAGGTTAAGCAAAAGAAACAAAAATGGTTGAACTTTTCAAAGCTTCATGAAGCTTCAAAGTAAATCCAAAAGAAGCAACCATTTGTTTTCTTGCTATAAAGAATAAATAAATAAAATAATCAAGAGAAGATAATAAAACCCTAACCATTCACTTAAACATGGTTTAAAGTAAACATAAACCCAAGTTTGCATGTATCATCAAACATGATACAAACAAGTGCACAAAAATATATCATATATACAACTTGTGCATTTCAAGTGAGAAAATCAATCTTGAGTGAACCAATATTAGTTAATGCAAAGTAATATATCAAATATATAATTATACATTAAATCATTAAATCAACACTTGATTTAATGATCCGGTCATACTGCATATAACCGACTAATATCATGTGTATCAATGTATGGAATCAACATTTGATTCGGTAACCCGGCTATATCACATATAACCGTCCCATGATATATATCGCGAGAATAGAATACAGTATCACATACTAGTATTATTCTCGGTCCCACACATATCTCATATGCGCTCCTATTTCGTTTCGCTTGAGCCAGAAAACCTCTGTGTAGGACTAACTTGTACCAGTGTCACCAGAGAACTGCCATCTGACGTAAGGTATAATACCATCTGGGAGTTCTCGGCGAGTCCGTCCAGTGTACCTAGTCTCCACTGAGCACCCGTATATCATCTCTGATATCAAACACCAATGGATATGGGATCATCCATCGCCCATCTGTATGGGTCGAGAAGGTATACGCTAGTCTACTCTGGTAAATCGATGCCCCGTCTCGATACACCCACGACTAGGGACCTTGAAGGATGTACTTATAGACAACCATGTCCCTACTAGTATGATCCGCATCATAGTCCAGGTAGTCAAGTACACATCCTAAGGGCTTTACCAGCATGTAACAGAGAGACAATCAGTGTACACGTTAAGGTAAAGAGCAACCAGATAGCATACTATCATGTCGAGCAAGAAAGTCCTCCCTATATATGTCCAAGCATCCACTACAATATACATCCTATGTATAGTAACGGCCTCTAGGGAATACATATAACTAACAATCTTCCACTTGCACTAGGGCCATCTGATAGCAGTGGTTGTAGTATCTCATGCTCAACCATCCCATAAAAGTCTCTCTCTGGGAAAAGGCCTTTGTGAGTGGATCCGCCGTGTTGTCCTCTGAGTCTGCTCTCCTAACCTCGATCACCCTGGAGATCAACCATCTCCATGATCAGGTGATACTGCCTTAGAATATGTCTGGGTCACTGATGGGACCGGGGTTCCCGGGCCAAAGCCACACTTCCATTGTCACACAATGGTAGGAACCTAGTTCATCTCATGAACCAATATACACCCAAACTGCCTCTTTGGTAGCATCTTAAGTAGCGATGTATCCTGCCTTTATCGTCTAGTAAGCCACGGTATTTAGCTTGGAACTCTTCCAACATACCGTCCCTCTACTGAGGGTAAAGACAATGCCTGTGACTGACATTCAGTTGTCCTTATCACCCTGGAACACTTCCAGTGATTCTCCCCAGGATAAATTGATACCATCTCACTTCAACTAGTGAGAATCCTAACATCCATTTAGATCTATCTCATAGATCCAAAACCCAGGATTTAGTAGGTATCACTTTGATCCTATGTGGAGAATCATTGTGATAAGCGGAGATTGATCGAGCGTAGCATAGGAAACTCCTTCCCTATCAAGAGTATGTCATCCACGTACTCTACGAGAATCGCCACCATACTCCCTACTACCTTTTTGTATATACAAGGTTCATCTACCATTTTGAAGAAGTCAAACTATTTGACTACTACATCAAAACAAATGTTCCAACTCCACGATGGCTGCTTTATTCTATAAAGCATCTTGTACACGTTTCCGTTGCTCCTACTGTTTACGAAGCCCTCTGACTGTGTACTTACAAACGCTCTCTTCTAAAACATCATTTTAGAAAAGCAGTCATGACACCCAACCGCCAGGTATCGTAGTCATGGTATATAGCCGTGGCAAGTAGGATCCGGATGGACTTAAGCATAGCCACTGGAAAAGGTTTCATCATTATCCACGCCTGGTCGATGACGAAAACCTTTAACAAGTCTAGCTTTGAAAGTCTCAACTTTTCCATTTACACCAAGTAATCTTCTCAAGATATACTTGCTCCTGATGAGGATTTAACCCTTCAGATATAGAAACCAAAGTCCATACTTTGTTGGTATACATGGATTCCATCTCAGATCGCTAAGCATCCAGCCATTCTTACAAAGTCCCTACTCTCGATGGCCTGCTCGAAACTAGTTGGGTCAACATCTCATGATGCAATCCTCGCTCCCACTATCATAGAGAGACAGAAATATCTCTCAGGTGGGTGAGAAACCCTACTAGATCGGCGGAGAGGCTGAGGTTCGTTGGTAACTATTGAATCCTTTGGTTTATCAAATCATCAGCTGCAGTTTGTATAGCTGAAACATTTCCAGTTCTACATAATAGATCTTGCCTCGAGCTTGTCCGGATTTTGCTTTTAGACATAGGCCGGACAACCCCAAATCTTAACTAACTTAAGATATGGGCTCTTCCCTTTCCATATCATATATGAAGTGGTAGGCAACTGATTTGATTTGAACCCTATTCAATAGGTATGCAGCTTCCCAAGTGCATAACTCCCAAAAGGAAATAGGTAACTCAGTAGTACTCATCATAGAGCGCACCATATCGAATAGGGTGCAATTGCTCCGCCCCGATATACCATCGTGCTATGGTGTATTCGGAGGAGTAATGCTGAGAGAGAATCCCATTCTCCTTTAGAATAATCCAGGATTTTCGTGTTACTTATATGTATGCCCTAGAGGCCATTACTGTACATTGGATGTATATTGTAGTGGATGCTGGGACATATATAGGGAGGACTTTCTTGCTCGACATGATAGTATGCTATCTGGTTACTCTTTACCTTAACGTGTACACTGATTGTCTCTCTGTTACATGTTGGTAAAGCCCTTAGGATCATACTAGTGGGGACATGGTAGTCCATAAGTACATCCTTCAAGGTCCCTAGTCGTGGGTGTATCGAGACAGGGCATCGATATACCAGAGTAGACTAGCGTATACCTTCTCGACCCATACAGATGGGCGATGGATGATCCCATATCCATTGGTGTTTGACATCAGAGATGATATACGGGTGCTCAGTGGAGACTGGGTACACTGGACGGACTCGCCGAGAACTCCCAGATGGTATTATACCTTACGTCAGATGGCAGTTCTCTGGTGACACTGGTACAGAGTAGTCTGTTGACCCGAGATCGTCATAGAGTCTTGTGTGATTCCCACTGTGCTTTGATTTCCACCTTACCACGTCCAAGAGGGCGTGCAAAACAGTGGTTTTTGGGTACAGTCCCGAATCACATGGAGGCAATGAGCGATAGGAAGGGATTCGTCTCTCCCGGTATAGGGAGTTGATGTTGCGCTGTGTTCGATTGGCTATAACAGGAAATCCCTGGCCAGGGTTGCTGAGATTTACTGGTAAGTATTACCAATAGTTTCTCAAACTGTTATAGACCTCATATCGACACGACTTATCGAGCTATTGGGGTCTGACGTTTACCACCCCTAGGCGAGATATGCGACATATCAGACGAACAGACCGGACTGTACGGTAAGTGTTACTGGTTGGATTCACATGAGTATGAGCGGGCTTGCTCGTCGATCTTCTGATCGCTCAATACCCGGGTGGCCGTTACGTTTAGCAGACCGCTTGCGGCTTGTGGGTGTTTGATATGATCATCACCTGCTGCCGGCGTATTGACGAGTCTCTAGAGTCCTACACAGAGGTTTCCTGGCTCAAGCGAAACGAAATAGGAGCGCATATGAGATATGTGCGGGACCGAGAATAATGCGTGTATGTGATACCGTATTTCATTCTCGCGATGAATGTGTCGAATGGTTGTATGCGATATAACCTAGTTATCGAATCAAGGATTGATTCGATAAGCCGATACATTGGATATTAGTCGGTTATGTGCGACATGACCGGATCATTGAATCAAGTGTTGATTTGATGATTTAATGTATAATTATATATTTGATATATTACTTTGCATTAACTAGTATTGGTTCATTTTAAATGGATTTTCTCACTTGATGTGCACATTGTATATGTGATATATTTTTGTGCACTTGTTTGTATCATGTTTGATGATACATGCAAAATTGGCTTTGTGTAAAGACTTGTACCATGGTTATGATAATGGTTAGGGTTTTGCTTTATTCACTTATTTATTTATCTATTCATTTTTGAGAAATAGATAAAAGAAAAACAAAATTGTTTCATTCTTTCTTTCATGAAGCTTGTTGAAGCTTCATGAAGTTTTGACCAAAGTGACCATTTTGTCTTCATGCTTAACCCTAACCATTCATCTAACCTTAGTCAATTCTCTACACCTAACCATGGTTCATATTATGATAAGTATTGATTTTTCTTTGGGATTAAAATTAACTTATCATAATATTTTCTTCTTCTTCTTCTTCTTCAAGATGAAGAAGCTTGCAACCATCAATGGTGATTTGATGAAAAGAGTGAGAAATCCAATTCTAAAGTGAACCCACCTCCTATTTCTTCATCCTCTACCTCTTGCCAAGAAGTATAGGGTGTTTTCTTCACAAGTTTCATGACTTGGTAAAGTGGGAGCTTGATCTTGTGATGCCTCGACGTAGATCATCTTCGGCATCGTAGTCGATGACCTAGCCCGCCCATTTCTCCGATGAAGCCGACGCTAGAGCCCGGGATTTGATTTGGACAGCAAGGGGACTTCATCACGGAGCTATGGAGGTGGAGAACCAGATCTACAAAGGTTGTATCTCCGTTCACTTAGTTAAGTTGTTAACTAGTTTCCTTTTTCGCCTAAAATTCTAGTTAACGATCCGTATTAGGGTTTCTCGGCACTCGTAAAATTTGAAATTGGCATGGTTGATGCCTTGTGAGACCTTATTAGTGTGCCTAGAAACCCTACAGTGGTATCAGAGCCTAGCCAGAGCCTTAGGCGATGCGTAGACGATATTAGAAACCCGATCGAACCCCGAAACCCTAACTTTTAACCCTCTCTGGACTTTTTCTGAAAAAGTGGTTTTTTCCATATTAAAAATGCTTAAAAAATTCATCAGGAAATTCTAAGAATTACGGTGTAAAAATTACCTAATGATCTGTCTAAAGCGCGGCGGAACCGCGGCATTAGCCGCCTATTGCGGCGGTTCCACGCTCATTTAGTCTCTTCAGTTAACCATTTTTGCACAGTAACTTCTTTATTTAAATGCCGAGTTTTATGGGAATTTTTAAAATTTACTCAAGAGTTGAGTTTTCTGGGTTGTATTAGGGACTCGGTATTTCGATCGGATTGTCTAATTTTGTCTGTGTGCTTTTCCGGATAATTTTAGAATATGTTAAAAAGTTCGACCGGATATAAATACCCACTTTTTCCCCTGCCGGGAAATTTCCAAGTGTTGGATCTTTCCATGGTTTAAAGACGTTCTAAGTAGTGCAAGTAACGCGATGGTCCCTCTAGAAGACAACAAACCTTAACTCGATTATGTGACCGTCTTGAACTGCCCTTTGAACCTTAGGGTTTGGGGCAGTACGGCGTGCCACATGTGAGGCGTTGACTTGACCCTTCTACGGCTGGACCGTTGGTACTGAGGCATGAACTGGATGTTTTTGAACTTATTTCATGTGTTGAGCTATTTCGGGAAAACTTGGGTGTTTGGATGTTCGATCGGAAAGTTTATCATTTTCTATTTATCTGGAATGGGATACAATACTTGGAATCCACAGGTAGTTATGAGATAACTGAATGAATGTTATAAACATAGCACTTTAGTCTCACTTGATCGGTTGCCACGGAATTTTGATGTGATCAAAAGTCCGTCGCAATCACGTAGCGTACGCGGATACTCGCCGGGTAAACTTAATAGACAGCCTTGCTCCATAGCCCCGACCAAGTGACTGTAGGAGAACCCCGTCGCCGAAAGCATCCGTTCGGGTGCTCGCGGCAGCGGTGTTCCGCCTTGGTGCACTTCGTACGGTGTCGGGGGTGCGGCCGTCTACTGAAGTTTGCGACGAGCATTCGATCAGGATGTCGGGAATCTTGTTGAATTACCCGACTTGATATTGAAAAGTGTTTTCGATAATGAGACTAAAATGCGGGGTTTCTAATTGTTAGGCATGCGATGTCTAGGGAATTCATTTGGTCAGGCATGCGATGTCTGAGGAGGTTGCGGATTCCAATTGTTGTAGTTTTACACTTTCTTTTCTGTGACCGTAAGTGTAATATGTGATATCGCCGGTTTCGTTGCTATATGTCAACGACAATTGGGATGCGCATATTTACTTACGTTGATGACATGTGTAACACCCGAGCCCAAAAACACTATTTATATTACTAGTTGAGGGTTGTGGTTTGCTTATTTCCAATTTTCCTGATTTTCTGGTGTTTATTGCTAAATTTTACCCGGTTAAGTCATTTTGGCACATAACAAATTTTAACTCCGAAAATGAAATTTAAGATGTCCATGTTGGCCTACTCGTCGCCACTAGTCGCGTGGTAGCATCAGCGTGTCGAGATTCCGTTCCGTTTGGCTAAACGGGCAGGTTTGGGCGACTACGCGCGCGTGCAAGTGTCCGACTTGGGGGCATGCATTTTAATCATTAAACACCTCTTTTCAAAATTTGGAACCCGCTTAAAATCTTATAATTTGAATTTGGAACATTTGGGCGCAACCCGGGCGCGATTTGGAAATGTTTCGTTTCGCGCCAAAAAGGGCCCGTTTCAATTTAATATATATAACTAAATATATCCACGAATATATTATCCTCAACTGTTTCAATCTCCACAAATCTCTTAATTGGTTTATCTAAAACCCTCAGCCAATCGCGAGGGTGGGATTGCCTTCTCGTGGGCCCCGCCTCTCTCTATCTCCTTTCCCTATCTCTCTCTCTCTCTTCCCTCAAATCTCTCTCTGTTTCTCTCTCCAATCTCTCTCTCTCTCTTCCTCTATTAATTAACCATGCATGCAGCCGCCCCTCACATTCTCTTCCTCGCGAGAAAACCCGACGCAAACCCTAACCCTAGCCCTCGCGGTCTCACCGCCGGTCTCCTCGCGACCTCGCCGTCGCCGCCCTCACCACCACGACCTCCACCGCACCCACCTACCTTCCTCCTCCCGTTCTCCCGACGATCCCGCGCCTGCAACCCATTCCCGACCTCGCCTCCACCCTCTTGGACCTCGCCGTCGACGTCTCCTCTCACCGTCGACGCCTCCCACGACTCGTCGAGACCTCGTCGTCGTTTCCCTCCTCCCCTCGCCGGAATAGCAAACCCGAGGCCCTAACCCCTCGCCTAACCTCCGCTGTTCGCCGGAGAAGCACGCCGGCGACCTCGTCGACGCCACCTCCGACCACCTCCCTTCCCTCTCGACCACCAGAGGCGACTACCACCCTCGCACTCGCTGCAGCACCCCTTTCCAGCGAACTCAAGATTGTTCCAGCCACCGTTCTTCTCCGTCGCTGCCTCGCCGGCGTCCCAGTGCCGTCGAGCCATCGTGTTTGCACCCTGTTTCTTCTCTGTGAGTTTTCCTTGTGTTTCCTTTTAGTACAATCCCCTCGCTGGTCGTATTTGGCATATATCGTATCTTCGTTGCTAACTTTGCTACTTTGTTGTTGTCGGAACCCGACCGTGCCGTCTTGACGAACCCGACGCTCCAGCGAAGTCCCCTGGTCCGTGTGATCCCGTTGACCTCTATTGGGACTCGATCCGTGGCCCGTGCTTCCGTACCGTGGTTTCCGCCGACATCGCATCCGTGTCTCGGTTTGCGGAACCGCCGAGGCAAGTATCCGAATACTTGCTTTAACATGCTACAATTTAATCATCATATTATAACCACACAACTATTATAACATCGATACCTTTTAAAACTTAGAATTGCTAGTCACAATTATCCGTAAATTTAAATCAATGAAATCATTGCTCGTATTAACCGGTCTGCTATTAATTCATACTTAACTAATCAAACCAAGTAGATCATCCCCACTTCATTTGTTAAAATCACTCATGAGACAATTATTATGCTTAGTTCAAATTCATGTAACTCCATTGCGTATATTATCGATATTGTTTCGTCTTGTGGCTATTGCACCTCAAAGGTGCGTGAACCGGATTAATATGAAAATGCAAACATCACTGTGTTCACATAGAATAATATTGTTAGTTACTGTTCCTGTTGTTGTTCATTATTCGTTACTATACCTGTTATCATCATATACCTGATTGCATTACTTATTGACCGATCTTGATACACCTGACACATGTACTGACACACCGGACACAACACCCTGTACATATCGACTCTATCTGTGGAAAGTAACCTGACCTGTTACCTGATCTCATGCCTAATGCCGACAAACCTAACCATTCCTGCTGTCGACCCAGACAGACCCACCTTTACTTGACTTGTGTTGGCATTAGTCCGTGACTACTGAATACCTGACTGACATACATAGTTTGGTGGTATGGGGAAATCAAAGGTGAAACCGACTTGTAACTCAACAGTTCGATACATTGTTCTGATCAGTCTTACGGGCTTGGCCGGTCCGGGAGTGATGATGCTGACATCACTCGTCTATCCTACTACCTTTTACTGCTTAGCGGCACGTCTCGGACTCAGCCCCGAGGATCATGACCGTGGTCCCGGGCACGCACGGGATACTATTGAGTTACATCGACGATTCATCAATTGGTTTCAAAGACTATAGAGTAGAAAACCTGATAGGACAGTTTAGTCACCTTTGCACATTACCCTGCTTGTTACTTCTTATTACTGCTTTATTCATGTTCATGCTTGCATTGTTTATTACCATGTTTTACTGTATACTTGATATCATGACGCGCTGACGTCTGGGTTTTGCATGGCCCAGATTCCGTACCTTTGTCGTCGACCGAGAAGGAGTGCTTCAGCCAGCAGGCTGAACTGTGAGTTCTTTAGAGTTTAGTTTATTTATGTCATTTCATTTCCAGATGTGAGCCCGCATTATGGGACGTACTGTTTATTCTTGTATTGGATCATTAGCTTCCGCACTTATTGTTTATTGATTCTCGTTATTATGGATTTGGACATGTATTAGTTTGGTTTATTTTACCGTTCTTGATATCTATACAACCGTAATGTGACTGTGGACAGATGCGTCCTACCCACAGGTAGCATGGTTGGCTATGTCACGTGCCCAAATCTTGCGTACTCTGGGAAGCGGGGCGTGACATGGTTTTATGGTATCAGAGCCATAGGTTAATTGGGTTGATTCTTGTAGTTGGGTATTACACCCGATACACGAATCAGGATACCCGTGATTAGGAAACATGTCCTGCCACCTTGACCGTTTTACCGTCCTTGAATCATTCTTCCGGATCATGTCGACATGCAAACTTACTTTGCATTGTTAACTCGAAAACCTAACTTCTTGTTATCTCTAGGACTTAGGCGACTTGGGTGGAGTTAAGTAATTGCGGCTATGATACCGCGGCATAGCTACAATGCGGCACTCTATTTAAGTATCTTGGAGTTCTAGCCTTGATCTATACTTGAAAACCATAATCATGCTAACGTTGGGTACTTTGATTTCCAGGGTTATGGCCGATCAGAATTTGGAGATGGACCCAGGGCATGCGGTCTTAGCCGCCAGGCGAAGAGTGATAAGGGGATTGTTGGAGAAACTAAAGGAACAACTCGAGCTGGAACCAGCATTTGCAATGGACCCCACGTCCGTGCGTAGAAGTATTCCAGTGAACGGGCGCAGCGTGGCACCAATGAAGAAAACAAGTATGGGTGATCGGAAGGGGAGAGTGATCTGTAGATACTGCTATAAACCCGGACATGTGCGAAGGAAGTGTCGTATGAGGCTGGGACTCTGTTTTAGATGTGGAGCGGCAGATCACACCGTTGATGTTTGTCCGTCGAAGCCTTGCACAAAGGATGATACACAGAAGCCTCCGCAGGGACCGTTCCAAGGACAGGAACCGCTTACTCAAGGACCACAGCAGGCTCGAGCGTTCGTGTTGACAACGGAAGAAGCTAAGGCATCAGGAGAAGTGGTTTCAGGTAATTTTACTCGTTCATGGTTTTCCCGCTTTGGCATTACTTAATTTCGGAGCATTCCATTGTTTAGGTCATCCAAATTTATAACTACACACTCGGTCACCTGCACGACCCTGTCTAGTTTCTGGGACGTACACACTGGAAATGGGAAAATCATAGCTAGTAAGGAATGTAGAGATTGTACTGTTGTTGTTTGTGGAAGGGAGCTTTTTGCGGATTTCTTGGTGATTGATACGGGCAGTTATGAGGTTGTCTTGGGGATGGATTTTCTTGGCACTTTCCACGCACACATTGATTATAGGGCAAGGAAAGTAATTTTCCAGATTCCCGGACACCCTGAGTTTACTTTCATTGGAGAAAGCAATTCTGTCGGGCCAGTCGAGTTTAGGGCTAGGCCGACGAACAGTGTTCTTGCGGCTATAGTAGTGGAGAGTAAGGAAGAGCCGGCAGTTGTTCGCGACTTTGTGGATGTGTTTGAAGACATTTCGGGCTTACCGCCGAAGCGAGACGTGGAGTTCACGTTTGACCTTAGTCCTGGTGCAGCGCCAGTGTCTAAAGCTTATCCGATGGCACCGGTGGAATTGGAAGAAGTTAAGAAACAAGTGAGTGAATTACTCGAGAAGGGATGATTCGAAGCAGCAACTCACCTTGGGGAGCTCCAGTTCTTTTAGTGAAGAAGAAGGATCGCACTGCCGACGCTGAGACAAGAGAAACTATTCGCGAAGACGAGTAAGTGCGAATTCTGGCTGGAAGGAGTGAAGTTTTTGGGGCATGTCGTGTCGGGCGATGGAATCGCCGTTGATCCCGAAACGATTGCAGCAGTTCGGGATTGGCCTGTTCCAAAGAGTGTTGCAGAGATAAGAAGTTTTCTTGGGCTCGCCGGATACTACAGAAGATTTGTGGAGAACTTCGCTCGTTTAGCTGAGCCGTTAACCAAGCTTACGCGTAAGGAGGTACCGTTTGTTTGGACAGATGGATGAGCATTGGCCTTCGAGACGTTGAAGCAGAAGTTGATAACCGCCCCTATCCTAACCGTACCGGATGATTCAGGAGGACTGGTGATTCACAGCGACGCATCTGGAAAAGGATTGGGATGTGTTTTGATGCAGAATGGAAAAGTCGTCGCTTACGCATCGAGACAGCTGAAGATTCATGAGCAGAACTATCCGACTCATGACTTAGAGCTTGCAGCCGTGATCTTCGCCCTGAAGATTTGGAGACACTACCTTTTGGGCGAGAGAGTTGAAGTCTTTACGGATCATAAGAGTTTGAAGTATGTGTTCACTCAGAAGGAGTTGAACATGAGGCAACGCAGATGGTTGGAGCTGATGGCCGACTACGACCTTGATCTTAAGTACCATCCGGGAAAAGTTAACGTCGTGCCAGATGCGCTAAGTCGGTTACCAGCAATTCAGTTATTGACTGCACAGAGAGAGATCATTGAGGAGTTTCGGAGATTTGATTTGGAGGTTGTGCTACCACGTGCTACAGGACAGTTGATGCAGTTGCAAGTACAATCGTCCTTAGTTGAGAAGATTAAAGCGGCGCAATCGCAGGATCCTAGACTGCAAAAGTTTCGAGAGCAGGTTGGAGCCGAACTACGAACCGATCTACTGATCCATGAAGATGGTTCGTTGAGATATGGTAGCCGTGTGTGTGTGCCAAAAGGAGATGTGCGTGAAGAGCTTATGAAGGAGGCACACAGTTCAGCTTACTCTGTACATCCAGGAGGGACGAAGATGTACCGAGATATTCGACAGCATTTCTGGTGGGAAGGTATGAAACGGGAAATTGCTCGCTTTGTGGCTAAGTGCTTGGTGTGTCAGCAAGTCAAGGCTGAACACCAAAGGGTTGCTGGTTAGTTGCAACCACTTCCGATTCCTCAATGGAAGTGGGAACATATAACCATGGATTTCGTGACGGCTTTACCACGGAGTCCAAAGGGCAACAATGCTGTATGGGTGATTGTCGATCGGTTGACCAAGGCAGCTCACTTTATTCCTTTTCGGGTTGGTCAATCGACAGAGACTTTGGCAGAGCGGTACATGCAGGAGATTGTCAGATTGCATGGAGTACCGGTAAGCATCGTGTCCGATCGGGACTCTCGGTTCTTATCGCACTTTTGGAGGAGCTTACAAAAAAGTTTGGGGACTCGATTGAAGTTTAGCACAGCTTATCATCCTCAGACTGATGGACAATCAAAGAGAACGATCCAGACCCTTGAAGATATGTTGAGGGCTTGCATGTTGGACTTCAAAGGTTCTTGGGAAGATCATCTACACCTGGTGGAGTTTTCGTACAACAACAGCTTCCAAGTAACTAGTCAGATGGCCCCGTTTGAAGCACTGTATGGTCGTAAGTGCCGTTCACCTGTTTGTGGGGATGATGTTGGTAAACGAAGGTTACTAGGACCAGATTTGGTGGTGCAGACAGTCGAGAAGGGGAATACAATCAGGAAGCATATGAAAGCAGCTCAAGACAGACAAAAAGTTGGGCCGACACATCAAGAAGACCTCTAGAGTTCGCCGTGGGCGATTTGGTATTCCTGAAGATATCACCGACTAGAGGGGTGATTAGTTTTGGAAGTTGGGGAAAGCTTAGTCCCCGGTTCGTTGGACCCTTCGAGATTCTGGAGCGTGTTGGAATCGTACAGGTTGGCGTTACCACCGTCATTAGCAGGAGTTCACGATGTGTTTCATGTGTCTCAACTACGGAGGTATGTTCGTGATGAGACTCATGTCTTGGACCATTCGGAGTTGACCGTTCGGGAGGACCTGACTTTTGAGGAGCGACCAGTCGAAATCAAGGATCGAAGAGAAAAGGTTCTTATGAACAAGGTTATCCCCCTTGTGCTAGTTTCTTGGGGTAATCGATCGCATGGAGAATCCACTCGGGAGCAAGAAGACGAGACCCGGCAGAATTTCCCTCATCTTTTCCAGTAGTTAGTTATCTTGTATTCTTGGAATTTCGATGACGAAATTCTTTTGTAGTTGGGTATGATGTAACACCCGAGCCTAATAACACTATTTATATTACTAGTTGAGGGTTGTGGTTTGCTCATTTCCAATTTTCCAGATTTTCTGGTGTTTATTGCTAAATTTTACCCGGTTAAGTCATTTTGGCACATAACAAATTTTAACTCCGAAAATGAAATTTAAGATGTCCATGTTGGCCTACTCGTCGCCACTAGTCGCGTGGTAGCGTCCGCGTGTCGAGATTCCGTTCCGTTTGGCTAAACGGGCAGGTTTGGACGACTACGCGCGCGTGCAAGTGTCCGACTTGGGGGCATGCATTTTAATCATTAAATACCTCTTTTCAAAATTTGGAACCCGCTTAAAATCTTATAATTTGAATTTGGAACATTTGGGCGCAACCCGGGCGCGATTTGGAAATGTTTCGTTTCGCGCCAAAAAGGGCCCGTTTCAATTTAATATATATAACTAAATATATCCACGAATATATTATCCTCAACTGTTTCAATCTCCACAAATCTCTTAATTGGTTTATCTAAAACCCTCAGCCAATCGCGAGGGTGGGATTGCCTTCTCATGGGCCCCGCCTCTCTCTATCTCCTTTCCCTATCTCTCTCTCTCTCTTCCCTCAAATCTCTCTCTGTTTCTCTCTCCAATCTCTCTCTCTCTCTTCCTCTATTAATTAACCATGCATGCAGCCGCCCCTCACATTCTCTTCCTCGCGAGAAAACCCGACGCAAACCCTAACCCTAGTCCTCGCGGTCTCACCGCCGGTCTCCTCGCGACCTCGCCGTCGCCGCCCTCACCACCACGACCTCCACCGCACCCACCTACCTTCCTCCTCCCGTTCTCCCGACGATCCCGCGCCTGCAACCCATTCCCGACCTCGCCTCCACCCTCGTGGACCTCGCCGTCGACGTCTCCTCTCACCGTCGACGCCTCCCACGACTCCCTCTCACCCTCCTCGTCGAGACCTCGTCGTCGTTTCCCTCCTCCCCTCGCCGGAATAGCAAACCCGAGGCCCTAACCCCTCGCCTAACCTTCGCTGTTCGCCGGAGAAGCGCGCCGGCGACCTCGTCGACGCCACCTCCGACCACCTCCCTTCCCTCTCGACCACCAGAGGCGACTACCACCCTCGCACTCGCTGCAGCACCCCTTTCCAGCGAACTCAAGATTGTTCCAGCCACCGTTCTTCTCCGTCGCTGCCTCGCCGGCGTCCCAGTGCCGTCGAGCCATCGTGTTTGCACCCTGTTTCTTCTCTGTGAGTTTTCCTTGTGTTTCCTTTTAGTACAATCCCCTCGCTGGTCGTATTTGGCATATATCGTATCTTCGTTGCTAACTTTGCTACTTTGTTGTTGCCGGAACCCGACCGTGCCGTCTTGACGAACCCGACGCTCCAGCGAAGTCCCCTGGTCCGTGTGATCCCGTTGACCTCTGTTGGGACTCGATCCGTGGCCCGTGCTTCCGTATCGTGGTTTCCGCCGACATCGCATCCGTGTCTCGGTTTGCGGAACCGCCGAGGCAAGTATCCGAATACTTGCTTTAACATGCTACAATTTAATCATCATATTATAACCACACAACTATTATAACATCGATACCTTTTAAAACTTAGAATTGCTAGTCACAATTATCCGTAACTTTAAATCAATGAAATCATTGCTCGTATTAACCGGTCTGCTATTAATTCATACTTAACTAATCAAACCAAGTAGATCATCCCCACTTCATTTGTTAAAATCACTCATGAGACAATTATTATGCTTAGTTCAAATTCATGTAACTCCATTGCGTATATTATCGATATTGTTTCGTCTTGTGGCTATTGCACCTCAAAGGTGCGTGAACCGGATTAATATGAAAATGCAAACATCACTGTGTTCACATAGAATAATATTGTTAGTTACTGTTCCTGTTGTTGTTCATTATTCGTTACTATACCTGTTATCATCATATACCTGATTGCATTACTTATTGACCGATCTTGATACACCTGACACATGTACTGACACACCGGACACAACACCCTGTACATATCGACTCTATCTGTGGAAAGTAACCTGACCTGTTACCTAATGCCGACAAACCTAACCATTCCTGCTGTCGACCCAGACAGACCCACCTTTACTTGACTTGTGTTGGCATTAGTCCGTGACTACTGAATACCTGACTGACATACATAGTTTGGGGGTATGGGGAAATAAAAGGTGAAACCGACTTGTAACTCAACAGTTCGATACATTGTTCTGATCAGTCTTACGGGCTTGGCCGGTCCGGGAGTGATGATGCTGACATCACTCGTCTATCCTACTACCTTTTACTGCTTAGCGGCACGTCTCGGACTCAGCCCCGAGGATCATGACCGTGGTCCCGGGCACGCACGGGATACTATTGAGTTACATCGACGATTCATCAATTGGTTTCAAAGACTATAGAGTAGAAAACCTGATAGGACAGTTTAGTCACCTTTGCACATTACCCTGCTTGTTACGTCTTATTACTGCTTTATTCATGTTCATGCTTGCATTGTTTATTACCATGTTTTACTGTATACTTGATATCATGACGCGCTGACGTCTGGGTTTTGCATGGCCCAGATTCCGTACCTTTGTCGTCGACCGAGCAGGAGTGCTTCAGCCAGCAGGCTGAACTGTGAGTTCTTTAGAGTTTAGTTTATTTATGTCATTTCATTTCCAGATGTGAGCCCGCATTATGGGACGTACTGTTTATTCTTGTATTGGATCATTAGCTTCCGCACTTATTGTTTATTGATTCTCGTTATTATGGATTTGGACATGTATTAGTTTGGTTTATTTTACCGTTCTTGATATCTATACAACCGTAATGTGACTGTGGACGGATGCGTCCTACCCACAGGTAGCATGGTTGGCTATGTCACGTGCCCAAATCTTGCGTACTCTGGGAAGCGGGGCGTGACAACATGTGATGTTATGTGTTGCTGGATATGTTATATTGGATCGTCGTGTTTGAATAGCCGGGGGTTTTAGGTGAGATGAGTGTTTTTCATTTTCATTCATGTAAAAACTTGTATGTAATATTCTTTTATTGGGGCACTTCCAGGTTGCGGAAGATGTCACCCTCTGTATATTATTTACTTTTCCGCACTAGGATAGACCCAAGGAGGGGAGCACAAGTAACCGGGTTCTGGAGTCCAGTGGGAGACCAACTCGAGGAGTCGAGTCCGGGTCTCCTAACTCTAGAATTGGTAGGGTTGCTTGCCGCTCTCGTAGGGGTCTAGGGATGTGGGTTTGGCTATTCATCGCGACCGTGGAATCCGTGTTTTATACTGGCTCGTATTGAAAACACGGATGTCCTAGTATATCCAATATTTCATATAATTCTTCAGCTGCAATATCTGTGATGTGATTATGTGATATGTTCTGTGATGGATACTTTATATAGTATATATGATATATTATGTAGATGTTACTTATGTTTTACACCCGCGCTAGCCCTGCCCTGCTCTGCCGTTAGTTACCTAACCTAACGGTGCACGAGGGGACATCGAGGCGAATGCGGATGGCATAAGTGTACGTCGTATTTATCTGTGATGTTTAGGTAACTTAAATGATGGGACTTCATTAATGAGATTAATGAAATAAAAGAAACCTAAGATGTTGTAGAATCGAATTTCAAAATAAAACAGGTAGCTACAGTTCTTGCTTTGCACATCGGTATATATGATATATCCTGCACCTTATTCGATAAGGAAAGGACCGAGATCCCTTCACCGGGAGTGACTCCTTTAGCAAAAACTGGCAGATGCTACACACTCGGTTTGTCTTTTGATTGCTTTTAAGAGTTTTTGCTTTGCACAGTGATATATATGATATATCCCGCACCTCATTCGACGAGGAAAGGACCGACGATCTCTTCACCGGGAGTGACTCCTTTAGCAAAACTAGAAAAGCCTAAAAAACACTCCATTTTAAAATCTTTTGATTCTACAACGATATCAAGTTCATTACGCAATAGGTTTTCAGAAAAACCTGTCGTAGCCCTCCGTCATTTCAGATAAGTCCTACTTAGTATTCGTGCTACGTTTGTTGACCTCCGTCAAGGCGTAGTGTGCGGTAGCTAACTAGTATTTATCTGCTTATGCATATGATGCAGATTGGATTAGGGTAGTCGTGCGGCCTTGTTGACCTCCGTCAAGGGTCGTGCGGGTGGGTTTAATTCGATCAAGAAATGACGGGTTGAACTTGACTAGTAGCCTATGGTTTGTTGACCTCCGTCAAGGTCATAGGACGCTAGGGGCAAAATATTATCGGGAATTTCAAGTGTTGAAATTTGCAATGAGATTGTATACCTTCTATGAGATAGTTGGATCCCGATACCCGCTGCGAGTAATTGTTACTCCTGGGAGAGTTTTACACGTTACAATTAGCCGATCAAGTAGGTGTCTAGAAAGGTGTCAACGGGGTTACGCCTCTGGGAAAAACGAGGTTTACTGTAATTAGGTTCGTGCGAAAGCACGGGGGACCTCCCTCAAAGTACCGACACTGGACTGGCTGAAAGATTGGCGAACTTGTAGTGTGTAATTAATCCCGGCTAGTCTTTCCTTTTAGGGTTTGAAGGAAGATTTGATAAAAAGCAGTGGGCGCCATCCTGATTAGATAAAATAATAACTAATCTATTCTTGCAAGAGCGCACGCTGAGTGTTTTCTTCTCTCTCTCTCCAGGTAGCAACCATATCACGCCTTAATCAAGATAATAATACGGATATTGACCGAACCCGCTTGTTATACTGAGCTGGGGAACGTTGGTCCCGCTCCAACTTATAATTGTTATAAGACAGAGCAGGATATTGGGGATTACCAGAATTCCCGTGCCGCCCAAACGAAGTAAGTGCATGCTGATGCATCATCTTCGGGTGTGTTCATTATATAGAACTGTTTCTCAGTGTCCTTTACGTCCTGAGTATATGATACCGGATCAGGATCCCGCATATGTAATATGTTACATGGGCTACAGATAGGTAAAGAACTGAGAACGGGTGATAAGTTTCATGAGGCAGAAAACGGGGCAAGTGTTGCAGCCAAGTCTGTTGGTCACTGTCACCCTGTATTACCAATACATTGATTCTGAACGAATGTTATTAGATACCGAACCTGATATGCAAAATCATATCTGTCTTTTTATTAGTAAAGAAACGATAAAATTTTGTATTGTCGGATTATGTTTTGAACATTTCCTATATCAAAAGTTGATCGGTTCAGGCACGTTATCTAAAAGCGTTGATGTTCTAAATCAAACTACAGTTCTTAGTATACAGAACACACACAAGTGGATGAGTTCAGAAATGAACGAATTTTTCTTGAGGTATTGTAGACTAGGTCATATCAATACGACCTGACTAGCTGAAGTTACATTTAGATGCATATTTAAATTTGTTTGAATTTACATCTTATGAAACTTGCCAGTCATGTCACAAAGACACAATGACCATAGCTCTGTTTACTGGAAACAGAGAAAGAGTTAGTATACTCTTGGGATGATACATGATGATGTATGAAGGTCCCCTGTCTACACATGCCAAGACCGGTTCTTTGTACTTCATTACATTCTCTGATGATCTCTCAAGATTCAGACATATGTTCCTGTTGAAACACAAGTCCGAACCTTTTGAGATATTCACGGAATATAAGTTAGAAGTAGAGAACCAAAATAAGGGTATAAGTATTATGTCCTTTGATGTGATCGAGGAGGAGAATACTTGAGCACGGAAATCCTGGATTATTCTAAAGGAGAATGAGATTCTCTCTCAGCATTACTCCTCCGTATACACCATAGCACGATGGTATATCGGGGCGGAGCAATAGCACCCTATGTGATATGGTGTGCTCTATGATGAGTACTACTGTGTTTCCTATTTCCTTTTGGGAGTTATGCACTTGAGAAGCTGCATACCAATTGAATTGGGTTCCAATCAAATCAGTTGCCTACCGCTTCATATGTGATATAGAAAGAAAAGAGCCCATATCTTAAGTTGGTTAAGATTTGGGGTTGTCCGGGCTATGTCTAAAAGCATAATCCGGACAAGCTCGAGGCAAGGTCTGTTATATAGAACTGGAAAGGTTCCAGCTATACAAACTACGGAAGATGATTTGGTAGAACCAAAGAATTCAGTAGATTACCAACGAACCTCAGCCTCTCCGTCGATCTAGTAAGGTTCCTCACCCGCCTGAGAGATACTTCGGTTTCTCTATGACAGTGGGAGCGAGGATTGCATCATGAGATGATGACCCAACTAGTTTCGAGCTGGCCATCAGGAGTGGGACTCTGTAAGAATGGCTGGATGCTTAGCGATCTGAGATGGAATCCATGTACACCAACAAAGTATGGACTTTGGTTGCTATATCTGAAGGGTTAAATCCCCATCAGGAGCAAGTATATCTTGAGAAGATTACTTGGTGTAGATGGAAAAGTTGAGACTTTCAAAGCTAGACTTGTTAAAGCTTTGCATCATTGACCAGATATGGATTATGATGAAACCTTTTCTAAGGATCTATGCTTAAGTCCATCCAGATCCTACTTACCACGGCTACATACCATGATTACGATATCTGGTGGTTGGGTGTCATGACTACTTTTCTAAATGATGTATTGGAAGAGAGCGTCTATAAGTACACAGCCAGAGGGCTTCGTAGATAGTGGGAGCAGCGGAAACGTGTGCAAGATGTTTTATGTGATAAAGCAGGCATCGCGGAGTTGGAACATCTGTTTTGATGAGTTAGTCAAATAGTTTGACATCATCAAAATGGTAGATGAACCTTGTATATACAAGAAGGTAGTAGGGAGTATGGTAGTGATCCTCGTAGAGTACGTGGATGACATACTCTTGATAGGGAAGGAGTTTCCTATGCTACGCTCGGTCAATCTCCGCTTATCACAAGGATTCTCCATATAGGATCAAAGTGATACCTTCTAAATCCTGGGTTTTGGATCTATGAGATAGATCTAAATAGATGTTAGGATACTCACTAGTTGTAGTGAGATGGTATCAATCGATCCTGGGGAGAATCACTGGAAGTGTTCCAGGGTGATAAAGACGACTGAATGTCAGTCACAGGCATTGTCTTTACCCTCAGTAAAGGGACGGTATGTTGGAAGAGTTCCAAGCTAGATACCGTGGCATACTAGACGATAAAGGCAGGATACATTGCTACTTAAGATGCTACCTAAGAGGATGTTTGGGTGTATGTTGGTTCATGAGATGAACTACGTTCCAACCATTGTGAGACAATGGAGTTATGGCTTATGCCAAGAAATGCCGGTCCCATCAGTGATCCAGACATATTCTAAGACAGTGTCACCTGATCATGGAGATGGTTGATCTCTAGGGTGATCGAGGTCAGGAGAGTAGAGTCAGAGGACAACACGGCGGATCCACTCATAAAGGCCTTTTCCCAGAGAGAGACTTTTATGGGATGGTTGAGTATGAGATACTACAACCACTGCTATCAGATGGCCCTAGTGCAAGTGGGAGATTGTTAGTTATATTTATGCCCTAGAGGCCATTACTGTACATTGGATGTATATTGTAGTGGATGCTGGGACATATATAGGGAGGACTTTCTTGCTCGACATGATAGTATGCTATCTGGTTGCTCTTTACCTTAACGTGTACACTGATTGTCTCTCTGTTACATGTTGGTAAAGCCCTTAGGATCATACTAGTGGGGACATGGTAGTCCATAAGTACATCCTTCAAGGTCCCTAGTCGTGGGTGTATCGAGACAGGGCATCGATATACCAGAGTAGACTAGCGTATACCTTCTCGACCCATACAGATGGGCGATGGATGATCCCATATCCATTGGTGTTTGACATCAGAGATGATATACGGGTGCTTAGTGGAGACTGGGTACACTGGACGGACTCGCCGAGAACTCCCAGATGGTATTATACCTTACGTCAGATGGCAGTTCTCTGGTGACACTGGTACAGAGTAGTCTGTTGACCCGAGATCGTCATAGAGTCTTGTGTGATTCCCACTGTGCTTTGATTTCCACCTTACCACGTCCAAGAGGGCGTGCAAAACGGTGGTTTTTGGGTACAGTCCCGAATCACATGGAGGCAATGAGCGATAGGAAGGGATTCGTCTCTCCCGGTATAGGGAGTTGATGTTGCGCTTTGTTCGATTGGCTATAACCGGAAATCCCTGGCCAGGGTTGCTGAGATTTACTGGTAAGTGTTACCAGTAGTTTCTCGAACTGTTATAGACCTCATATCGACACGACTTATCGAGCTATTGGGGTCTGACGTTTACCACCCCTAGGCGAGATATGCGACATATCAGACGAACAGACCGGACTGTACGGTAAGTGTTACTGGTTGGATTCACAGGAGTATGAGCGGGCTTGCTCGTCGATCTTCTGATCGCTCAATACCTGGGTGGCCGTTACGTTTAGCAGACCGCTTGCGGCTTGTGGGTGTTTGATATGATCATCACCTGCTGCCGGCGTATTGACGAGTCTCTAGAGTCCTACACAGAGGTTTCCTGGCTCAAGCGAAACGAAATAGGTGCGCATATGAGATATGTGCGGGACCGAGAATAATGCGTGTATGTGATACCGTATTTCATTCTCGCGATGAATGTGTCGAATGGTTGTATGCGATATAACCTAGTTATCGAATCAAGGATTGATTCGATAAGCCGATACATTGGATATTAGTCGGTTATGTGCGACATGACCGGATCATTGAATCAAGTGTTGATTTGATGATTTAATGTATAATTATATATTTGATATATTACTTTGCATTAACTAGTATTGGTTCATTTTAAATGGATTTTCTCACTTGATGTGCACATTGTATATGTGATATATTTTTGTGCACTTGTTTGTATCATGTTTGATGATACATGCAAAATTGGCTTTGTGTAAAGACTTGTACCATGGTTATGATAATGGTTAGGGTTTTGCTTTATTCACTTATTTATTTATCTATTCATTTTTGAGAAATAGATAAAAGAAAAACAAAATGGTTTCTTTCTTTCTTTCATGAAGCTTGTTGAAGCTTCATGAAGCTTTGACCAAAGTGACCATTTTGTCTTCATGCTTAACCCTAACCATTCATCTAACCTTAGTCAATTCTCTACACCTAACCATGGTTTATATTATGATAAGTATTGATTTTTCTTTGGGATTAAAATTAACTTATCATAATATTTTTTTCTTCTTCTTCTTCTTCTTCAAGATGAAGAAGCTTGCAACCATCAATGGTGATTTGATGAAAAGAGTGAGAAATCCAATTCTAAAATGAACCCACCTCCTATTTCTTCATCCTCTACCTCTTGCCAAGAAGTATAGGGTGTTTTCTTCACAAGTTTCATGACTTGGTGAAGTGGGAGCTTGATCTTGTGATGCCTCGACGTAGATCATCTTCGGCATCGTAGTCGATGACCTAGCCCGCCCATTTCTCCGATGAAGCCGACGCTAGAGCCCGGGATTTGATTTGGACAGCAAGGGGACTTCATCACGGAGCTATGGAGGTGGAGAACCGGATCTACAAAGGTTGTATCTCCGTTCACTTAGTTAAGTTGTTAACTAGTTTCTTTTTTCGCCTAAAATTCTAGTTAACGATCCGTATTAGGGTTTCTCGGCACTCGTAAAATTTGAAATTGGCATGGTTGATGCCTTGTGAGACCTCATTAGTGTGCCTAGGAACCCTACATTTCGTGCTTAAGTATTCTCCTCCCTGATCACATCAAAGGACATAATACTTATACCCTTATTTTGGTTCTCTACTTCTAACTTATATTCTGTGAATATCTCAAAAGTTTCGGACTTGTGTTTCAACAGGAACATATGTCTGAATCTTGAGAGATTATCAGAGAATGTAATGAAGTATAATGAACCGGTCCTGGTATGTGTAGACAGGGGACCTTTATACATCCTAAGAGTTCACTAACTCTTCCTCTTGTGTGTGTTCTGTATACTAAGAACTGTAGTTTGATTTAGAACGTCAATGCTTTTAGATAACGTGCCTGAACCGATCAACTTTTGATATAGGAAATGTTCAAAACATTATCCAACAATACAAAATTATATCCTTCTTTATCTAATTAAAGAGACTGATATGATTTTGTATATCAGGTTCGGTATCTAATAGCATTTGTTCAGAATCAATGTATTCTGGTAATACAGGGTGACAGTGACCAACAGACTTGGCTGCAACATTTGCACCGTTTTCTGCCTCATGAAACTTATCACCCGTTCTCAGTTCTCTACCTTTCAGTAGCCCATGTAATATAGAACATATGTGGGATCCTGATCCGGTATCAAATACCCAGGACGTAAAGGACATTGAGAAACAGTTCTTTGTAATGAACACCCACGAAGATGATGCATCAGCATGCACTTTCTTCGTTTGGGCGGCACGGGAATTCTGGTAATCCCCTATTTCCTGCTCGATCTTATAACAATTATAAGTTGGAGCGGGACCAACGTTCCCCAGCTCAGTATAACAAGCGGGTTCGGTCAAATATCCGTATTATTATCTCGATTAAGGCGTGATATGGTCGCTACCTGGAGAGAGAGAGAAGAAAACACTCAGCGTGCGCTCTTGAAAGATCAGATTGGTTATTATTTTATCTAATCAGGATGGCTCCCACTGTTTTTATCAAATCTTCCTTCAAACCCTAAAAGGAAAGACTAGCCGGGATTAATTACACGCTACAAGTTCGCCAATCTTTCAGCCAGGCCAGTTTCGGTACTTTGAGGGTGGTTCCCCGTGCTTTCGCACGGACCTAATTATTGTAAACCTCGTTTTCCCAGAGGCGTAACCTCGTTAACACCTTTCTAGACACCTACTTGATCGGCTAATTGTAATGTGTAATACTCTCCCAGGAGTAACTCTTACTCGCAGCGGGTATCGGGATCCAACTATCTCATAGAAGGTATGCAATCTCATTGCAAATTTCAACACTTGAAATTCCCGATAATATTTTACCCCTAACGTGCTATGACCTTGACGAAAGCCAACAAACCATAGCCCGCTAGTCAAGTTCAACCCGTACATTTCTTGACTGAATTAAACCCACCTGCACGACCCTTGACGAAAGCCAACAAAGCCGTACGACTACTACCCTAATCCAATCGCATCGTATGCAGCAGATAAGCAGCATATAGCTACCGCACACTACACCTTGACGAAAGCTAACAAATGTAGCACGAATACTATATACAACTTATCTGAAATGACGGAGGGCTACGACAGGTTTTTCTGAAAACCTATAGCGTAATGAACTTGATATCGTTGTAGAATCAAATGATTTTAAAATGGAGTGTTTTTTTAGGCTTTTCTAGTTTTGCTAAAGGGGTCACTCCTGGTGAAGGGATCGTCGGCCCTTTCCTCGTCGAATGAGGTGCGAGATATATCATATATATCACTGTGCAAAGCAAAAACTATAGAAGCAATCAAAAGACAAACCAAAGGTGTAGCATCTGCCAGTTATTGCTAAAGGGGTCACTCCCGGTGAAGGGATCCTCGGCCCTTTCCTCATCGAATAAGGTGCAGGGATATATCATATATACCGATGTGCAAAGCAAGAACTGTAGCTACCTGTTTTATTTTGAAATTCGATTCTACAACATCTTTAGGTTTCTTTTACTTTCATTAATCATATTAATGAAGTCCACATCATTTAAGTTACCTAAACATCACAGATAAATACGACGTACACTTATGCCATCCGCCTTCGCCTCGATGTCCCCTCGTGCACCGTTAGGTTAGGTAACTAACGACAGAGCGGGGCAGGGCTAGTGCGGGTGTAAAACATAAGTAACGTCTATATAATATATCATATATACTATATACAGTATTTATCACAGAACATCACATGATCACATCACCAGATATCGCAGCAGAAGAATCATATGAAACATTGGATATACTAGGACGTCCGTGTTTTCAATATGAGCCAGTATAAAACACGGATTCCACGGTCGTGATGAATAGCCAATCCCACACCCCTAGACCCCTACGAGAGCGGCAAGCAACCCTACCAATTCTAGAGTTAGGAGACCCGGACTCGACTCCTCGAGATGGTCTCCCACTGGACCCTAGAACCCGGTTACTCGTGCTCCCCACCTTGGGTCTATCCTAGTGTGGAAAAGTAAATAATATACAAAGGTGACATCTTCCGCAACCTAGAAGTGTCCCAATAAAAGAATATTACATACAAGTTTTTACATGAATGAAAAAGAAAAATACTCATCTCACATAATAAAAAAACCGCGCTATTCAAACACGACGATCCAATATAACATATCCAGCAACACATAACATCACATGTCATCAACGTAAGTAAATATGCCCATCCCAATTTTCGTTGACATATAGCAACGAAACCGGCGATATCACATATTACACTTACGGTCACAGAAAAGAAAGTGTAAAACTACAACAGTTGGAATCCGCAACCTGCATAGACATCGCATGCCTAACCAAATGAATTCCTTAGACATCGCATGCCTAAACAATTATAAACCCCGCATTTTAGTCTGATTATCGAAAACTCTTTTCAATATCTAGTCGGGCAATTCAACAAGATTCCCGGCATCCTGACCGAATGCTCGTCGCAAACTTTAGTAGACGGCCCGCACCCCGGATACCGTCGACAAAGTGCACTAAGGCGGAACACCGCTGCCGTGAGCACCCGAACGGATGCTTTCGGCGATCGAGTTCTCCTACAATTACTTGGTCGGGGCTATGGGGCATAGCTATCTATTAAGTTTACGCGCGAGTATCCGCGTACGCTACGCGATTGCGACGGACTTTTGATCGCATCAAAATTCCGTGGCAACCGATCAAGTGAGACTAAACTGCTATGTTTATAAAATTCATATTAGTTATCTCACATAACTATTTGTGAATTCCAATTATTGTATCACATTCCAGATAAATAGAATATGTTAATAGTTTCCGATCGAACAATCAAACACCCAAGTTTTCCCGAAACAGATCAACACATGAAATAAGTTTAAAAACATTTCACTTCATGCCTCGGTACCAACGGTCCAGCCGTAGAAGGGTCAAGCCAACGCCTCACATGTGGCACGCCGTACTGCCCAAACCCTAAGGTTCAAAGGGCAGTTCAAGACCGGTCACATAATCGAGTTAAGGTTTGTTGTCTTCTAGAGGGTCCATCGCGTTACTTGCACTACTTAGAATATTTCTTAAACTACGGAAAAATCCAACACTTGGAAATTTCCCGGTAGGGGAAAAAGTGGGGTATTTATATCCAGTCGAACTTTTTAACAGTTTCTAAAATATCCGGAAAAACATAAACGAAGTTAAATTATCCGATCAAATTAACGAGTCCCCAATAAAACCCTAGAAAACTCAACACTTGAGTGTGAATTAAAAAATTCCCATAAAAAATTGCCAAGAATGGACCTAAGAATAAATATATGAAATTTCAGGGACTAAGTCCAAATTTTGGCCGCGGAACTGCCGCTAAACCCATGCTTTCGCCGCGGTTCCCGCGGTCAAATTATTGACA